>CADEHL010001294.1:185773-1385773 GCA_902827135.1 Harpagifer antarcticus | reverse complement strand
CACTGCGTTATATATCAAATGCACCCTATAGGACTCATCATTGCAAACTGTATAGCCTAACTGGATGCATCATTGGTTTTTATTAATGTATAAAGCCATTTTAGGTAAGCTTCTACTGTACATATGTGCCAGATTTGCTCCAGGTTGTGACTCTTACAACCTCAGATCCAGTGCCTGGATACGGTTCCAGGTACCTGCTGTGCGGACTGAAGCTGGGAAAAGGAGTCTTTTTTATTATGGTCCTTGGTCTTGAAATGACCTTCAATCACGCCTCAAACTGACGGCACTTGTCTCAATAGCATGTTTTAAATTGAAGTTGTCTGAAGTCCTTAACACTAGCTGCTCTTGCAGTAATAAGTAGTGCACCTTTCTTACTGTCCTAATGTGCACAATGTAGTGACTGCTTTTTTGTCTTTTGTTTTCTTAGTTATGTTCTCTGTATTTTATATGTTTGTGTTATGTGTAACGTTGCTGCCTTCTTAGCCAGGTCAGCATTGCAAATGAGATTCTATCTCAATGCTTTTATCTGGTTAAATAAAGGTTAAATAAAATAAAAAATGATGTTTCTTCATTTGAACACCTGATCTTCAAACTCTCTGGTCCCACTCCCCTGGTCACAGCCATCATCTACCGTCCCCCGAAGCCAAACCCCTTCTTTCTCTCCGATCTCTCTGACATTCTCACTCAGCTTTCTGCCATATCCCCATCTGTTCTCCTCTTAGGTGATTTTATTATTCATGTTGACGACTCAACCTGCAAATATGCCTTTGAATTTAAGGAAACCCTTCACTGCTGCAACTTCTCTCAACACATCAACTTCCCAACACACAGCCGTGGTCACATCCTGGACTTGGTCTACTCCACTGGTCTCACCATCCATCATCTGTCCAGCCTCAATCTCCACATCTCTGATCACCTGGCCATCATCATGGACATCAACATCCCCATCCCCGCCCAAAAGCAAAAACGCACAATAACCTACAGAAATCTCAAATCCATCTCACCTCACCCCCCACTTTCTGAAAACGCATCTCAACGTGTGGACTATTATAACGGCACCCTCTCCTTCTGTCTCAATGAACTGGCCCCCACAAAAACAAAAAATGTCTCTTTCATACACTCCGCCCCCTGGTATACCCCCGAATTCCGCTAAATGAAATCAAGGAAACGTCAACTTGAACGTCAACACAAGAAAACCACACTAACCGTCCATTTTCAAATCTACAAAGACTATCTCCAGCAGTACAGTAACTCACTTAAAGCAGCCCGGTCTAATTACTACTCACAACTCATTCAGTCTGGCTCCAGCAACCCCAAATGTCTGTTCTCCACCATCAGCAAACGTCTCAAACCCTGTGACAACGCCACCTAATCCTTCACCACCGAACAGTGCAACTCCTTCCTCTCGTTTTTTCAAACCAAAACCAGCAACATTTACAGCAATCTGACACCCTCATCAGCACCCCCCACCTCCCCTCCTGGCTCCCCCCCTTCACCTCACAGCCCCTGTCCCACTTCTCCCCTGTGACCCCCATGCAACTGTCCGACTTCATGACTGGAATTAACTCCACCTGCACACTTGACCCAATGCCCTCCAAATGTGTTAAAGAGAGCCTCCCTGCCATCTCCCAACTCATCGCCACCATCATTAACTCCTCCCTCAGATCTGGATCAGTTCCCCCCTCTCTCAAACTAGCTGCTGTCACACCCATTCTCAAAAGACCTGGACTCACACCTGACATCATGTCCAACTTCCGGCCCATCTCAAATCTCCCCTTTCTGTCAAAAATACTTGAACGTGTCATTGCCTCACAACTTAAATCCCACCTCAGCTCCAATGACCTCTTTGAGCCATTTCAATCCGGTTTCCGATCAAAACACAGCACAGAAACAGCTCTTCTGAAAATCACAAACGACCTCCTCCTCTCCTCTGACTCCGGGAACCTGAACATCCTCATCCTCCTCGACCTCACCGCAGCATTCAACACCATCAACCACGCCATCCCGCTGTCCCTCCTCGAATCATCACTCAACATCACCGACACTGCACTCTACTGGCTGAAATCCTACCTCACCGACAGACATCAGTTTATCAACATCAACAACTGCACCTCCTCCACTGCTCCTCTGTCCCAAGGCGTCCCTCAGGGTTCGGTGCTTGGCCCCCTCCTCTTCATCCTCTACATGCTCCCCCTTGGCAAAATAATTTGTCGCCACAACCTTCAATTTCACTGCTACGCCGATGACATCCAACTTTATATCTCAACAAAAACCATCACCCCCACAACATACTCCACTCTCACCAACTGTCTCTCAGAAATAAAAGCATGGATGCAAACAAAATATCTCCAACTGAACAGTGCCAAATCAGACATCATCGGCCCCCCATCCCGTACCAAAGCCATTCAGAATTTCAACTTCACCATTGACAGCCACACTCTATCCCCCCCCCCCTCACATCCGCAAACGGTGTCATCTTCAACAACCAGCTCAAATTCAACCACCACATCAATCACATCACCAGGACCGCCTTTTTCCACCTCAAAAACATTACCCGTCTCCACCCATCACTCTCCTCCTCTGCTGCTGAAACCCTGATTCATGCATTCATCATATCACGACTACTGCAATAGCATCCTCTACGGCATACCATCCAACCTCCTCAATAAACTCCAACATATCCAGAACTCTGCTGCCCGCCTCCTCACCCACACCCGCTCCCGAGACCACATCACTCCCGTCCTCCAGAACCTCCACTGGCTCCCCGTCCATCAAAGAATCAACTTCAAAGTCCTCCTCATTACTCACAAAGCCCTCAACAATCAGGTCCCCCCCCTACCTCACAGACCTGCTGCACCACCACACCCCTTCCCCCTACCTCACAGACCTGCTGCACCACCACACCCCTTCCCCTTACCTCACAGACCTGCTGCACCACCACACCCCTTCCCGCTGCCTCCGCTCATCAGAAGCCAACCTCCTATCCATCCCCACCCGCATCAATCACCAGACCTGGGGGGACAGAGCCTTCTCCGTCGCTGCCCCCTCCCTCTGGAACTCACTCCCACAACCCATCAGAGACTGCACTGACCTCACCACCTTAAAAAAACTCACAAAAACTCACCTCTTCAATCTGGCTTTTAATGTGTGATTGTTTTTGTATTATTTGACTTTAACTTTACTATATATTTATTTGTTGTTCCTTTCTTTTCTTTTCACTATATATGTAAAGCGTCTTTGAGCACCTGTAAAAGCGCTAACAAAATAAATCTATTATTATTATTATTAAATAAACAAAGTCTTGGCTTTCAGAATATGAAACTTTTATTTCCAAAATCACACGATAAATACATTTTTGAAGCTTGTAAAGGGAAGATGACAGCTCTCCCTCGCCACTCTGCTGTTCCGCAGCGCTGCTCCCCCTCCCTCCGGCTTAAATTATGAATGTAAGGCGTATAGTAATCATAGATAACACGGCAGGGTCTGTTACAGTTTGTTTTGATCCGCTAATAATCAATCGGATCGATGGATTCCAGAGAAGAGGAAACTTTAAAGACCTTTTTCTCAAAATGATGACTCTGTGACAGTCATTATATAATGTGACATATTTTGCTTAATATTTTGAGGACACAAACAATCCCGATATCATTAGAAAGCTAGGAATCTCCTCTTTCCAACAGTGTATACAACTCAAAATGTGTCTTCGGGTCAATGCGATTTCGATGGAGCAGGTCACATTTGTACATTTCTTCCCATATTAGGTCGGGAAGCAACAGTTGAAGTTAGGCCTTACCATCTTTATAAATATTATATATATTTTTTTTTTGAACAAAATGTTTATTCAACTATATGCAGATCAATTTTACATTGTTGAGATAGAAAAACAAACAAAAAATTACTTACAGTTCGGCAAACACAGATAATTATACATCATGGTATCTTAAAAGTTACATCCAAACAAAGAGGAATGAGAGAATATTGAATTGGCAACACACAAAAAATTAAAATAAACTAGACTTAGTTTTGTTATAAGTCCAACCTTATATCGTTACAGCACCTTTTCACAATTGTAGCCCAAAATGATCAATTACAGGAGTCCATCTATTTACAAACACATCCGACTTCATCTGGAGTCTTGCTGTTATTTTTTCCATTGAGAACACCATCAGTAGCCTGTCTCGCCACTGACGTAGGGTGGGTGGCAGTGGTTTAAGCCAAGATATCGTTATCATCTTTCTTGCAACCAAGAGAAGGATATGCAGCAAATAACCCTTTGTCTTATCCATAGCCCCTTCTGGGATTACTCCTAAAATGTAATATCGTGCGTCTAGTGGTAAATTAATATTCAAGATGGCCAATATTTCTATACGAATCCCTTCTCAGAATGACTTCAGCTTCGGGCAGTCCCAAAAAATGTGAGTGTGATCTCCAATCTGTTTACAGTCCCTCCAACACAAATTTGTTAACGCTCCATTATATTTTGAAACAATAAGAGGAGTCCTAAAATATCTCATTTTTATTTTCCAATTAAATTCTTTCCATGTAGGGCTATTTGTTATTTTATGTCCCATTTCACACCCATCTTCCCACGAGTCGTCATCAATAATAACATTCATTTCCATCTCCCATTTTTCCTTAATATCCAAAGTATTCCCTGACATGTGTCCTTGCAGACATTTGTATATTTGTGATACCATTTTTGTGACACTCTTTTCTTTCATAATCCTTATTAGTAACAATTCTATGGAAGTGGGTGTTCGCTTAAGTGTGTTCCATTCTCTATGTGACATTAAATAATTTCTCAATTGCAAGTATCTATAGAAATCATGAGAACCTAAGCCAAATGTATCTCGTAATTGTTTAAATTAACAAAAAATGTCACCCTCAAACATTTGGTCTATTATAATAAGTCCTTTCCGCGCCCAATTCCTAAATCCTGTATCCAGTTTACTGGGCCTAAAGTCCCCATTCTTTGCAATCTCCATCACCCTTGAAATTGTTAGCGGTGCTTCCACTTTTTTTCTCACTATTGACCACACTTTTTGGGTGCACTTCATCCATTCATTCTCTACCCCAAGTTTCCTCCAGCTCTTTTGTCCCAGAAATGGCAGCATCTCAAGAGGCATTAATGGGCATGATTCCTTCTCTAATTCCAACCAAGTCGTCTCCCCATTTTGTGTAAGCCATTCAACCATACCACACAGTTGTGCTGCCCAGTAGTACAACTTCAAATTGGGAAGATTGAGGCCTCCTTCATTCTTTGAATATGTTAACAGCTTCAATTTAATCCTAGGCTTCTTCTTTTGCCATATAAATGTGGAAATCAACTTGTCTATCATTTTAAAGACCGAGACTGGAACATAGAGGGGGAGAGACTGAAACAGATATAATAATCTGGAAGGATATTCATTCTTACAGTGTCAATTCTACCAAATAATGAATGTGGGAGAATCTCCCATCTAGCCATATCTAATTTTATTTCCGTTATTAATCTACCATCATTTGCCTTGTATAACTGTGAAGTTTTTGGAGTGATAATGATTCCCAGATACCTGAAGCCTTGTGCTGACCATTTAAATGGGGGGCGTGTGGCGCAGTGGATAGAGCGTAGGTGTTCGGGTCAGGTGGTCACAGGTTCAAACCCCACTGCAGTCAGCATGTCGTTGTGTCCCTGGGCAAGACACTTCACCCCAAAATTGCTCCTGTGGGGATTGTCCACAGTATTGAGTATGTAAGTCGCTTTGGATAAAAGCGTCTAACAAGTGACATGTAATGTAATGTAAATGAAACCTCCTTGTCTAATTGAGATTGCCAATCACCCACTAACATCATAACCTCCGATTTGGATTCATTAACTTTATACCCTGACACTTCACCAAACTCATCCAGGAAACTCCATAGGGTTGGAATTGAGGTTAGAGGATCACTAATATATAATATCACATCGTCCGCTTACAACGATAGTTTGTGTGTTCCTCCCCCCTCTGATATTCCATGGATTCTAGGGTTCTCCCTTATCATTTCTGCCAGTGGCTCTATACTAATCGCAAATAGCAGTGGGGAGAGAGGCGATCCTTGTCTGGTCCCTCTGTATAATTTAAATTGTTCAGATGTGTAACCATTAACGCGGACCCTTGACACCGGATCGGAATTCAGAACTCTAACCCAATTAATCAAATCTGAATGAAATCCCATCTTCTCTAGTGTACATTCCAAATATAGCCAGTCTATCCTATCAAATGCTTTCTCAGCATCTAAGCTGAGAAGCATTGAAGACCGCTTACTTTTCCGTGCCATTGACATTATATTTAGGGTTTGTCTAATGTTATTCTTTCCCTGTCTTCCAGGTATGAATCCTGTCTGATCTGGATTAATTAATTTTGTGATATATTTCTGGATTCTTTGAGCTATTGTACTCTACATTTTTCCGTCACTGCAGAGCAAACTTATACAGACTCATAATCTTCGGAACTATCCTGGTTGCTTGTGTTTTACGTAACTGAAATGCTAATAGCCGACTTGCTCTGTTCCTTGATTCATAATATCTCTGATTAGCAAATCGTAAAGCAGCTTCGGCTTTATATGTCAATAAGTCACCCAAATCTCGCCTGCACCGGTCAAGAGCTTTCAGGGTGGATTCTTTGTGTGTCCTTATGTGTTCTCGCTCCAACTCTCGTATGCAAGTTTCTAAATCTAATTGTTTTTTTTCACGTTCTTTTTTCAATCTTGAGGAGAGGGCAATTATTTTTCCCCTAAGAACTGCTTTAGCTGCCTCCCATACTGTTGATACCGAAACTTCTCCATTATCATTATGTTCCAGATAATTATTAAATTCTTCTCTTATACTTTGTACCACCTCTGGGTTATTTAATAATGAAACATTCAACCTCAAGTATCTATAATACTTATCCTCTTCCAACTTGATTGACATTACCACTGGTCCATGATCTGAGATGGTAGTGGGTTCAATGTGACAATCTGTGACTTTATGGGCATCCTGTTTGGAGACACAGAAGAGGTCAATTCGGGAGTAACTCTTGTGCACTTTTGAAAAAAGTTTAAAGTCCCTGTCTCTAGGATGTTGTAAGCACCATATATCTGTGAGCCCAAGTTCCTGTATCATGTTACATAATGCTTTAGCTTTTCGTGTTTGTGGTCCTAGTACAGGTGGTTGTTTGTCTATTCTTTGGTTCACAACACAATTAAAACTTGCCCCACCCATTCCCTTCTCAGCTTTTTGTGTTCCTCTGCACTCAAATGGGTCTCCTGCAGTAGTGCTACTGAGCAATTCAATCTCTTCAATTGACTGATAATGTTCTTCCTCTTTATGGGGTGGTTGATTCCTTTTACATTATAACTAATGAAATTCAATGTGTTCATATTATGACCAGTCATATAAATGAACTATTAAACCTGCATTGTTCTTTGTTTCAAACCCCACTTCAGTGTTTTGCCAACTGTAAATTGAAATCCAGGTGCTTATCCTCCTTATACATATGTTTGCCGAACAACATTGAACAATAATAACCAATAAATGATAGAACAGTATTACACTTTGCAATAAACAATGATGAACTTCCAAGTGCCTGGTAGAATGCCTCCAGTAGAAAACAAAAAAGGCATCCCACCCCCCATATGAATTGGGCAGAGAGCTCCAGCTCTCTGGGAAAAGTGCGCATGCAACGGTCCACCAGGTTGCCCTGGTTTGTAGTCCTCGTCGCCTTGACTACAATACTCTAGCCAGAGTTTGCGGTGTTTGCTCCCTCCCTCCCCGTTCAGACCCTATTCATATACAAATATTATCCTTGCCATCTCCACTTCTTTTCTCAAATTATTCATGTCCGACAAATTATTATCATGAGTCAATCAACCCCACAGTCTATGTTATATCCCCTGTATTCGCAAATTATCACTTTACACACGACCCTTCAGTCATTCATTCCGTTGTCTCCGCGGATGATAGCTCTCACGTCTGTGGGTTCAATTGCATCTGGTTCCTCCACCGATTCTCCTGGGTCGACCACTTGTCCTGCGTCAACTCCCTCTCCAGTATGTCTCGTTCCTCAATTCTTGCGTTGACTCCAAGCTCTTTCAGAGTCGATTGTGCCTCTACCAGTGTGGGGAACACCCTCACTCCCGTGGCCAGGAAAAGCTTCAGCTGTGCAGGGTATGGTGACTGAGCCTTGATATTCTTCTCCTTCAGTTGCTTAATCACCTCTCGTACTCTCTTCCTTTTTCCTTGCAAGTCCGGGGAGTAATCCTGATCAAAGTACACCCTCTGGCCCTCGAATTCAATGTCTCGTTGTTTCCATGCCTGTTGCAGTATTATTTGTTTGACACTGAAATCCAGGAATCGCACAATGATGGATCTCGGCGGTGCTGATGACTCTTTTGGCTTAGGAGCAAGGGCTCTGTGCGCTCTTTCGAGTTTAATTTCCGTATCTCCCGGTACCTTTAGCTTCGTGTGTAAGAGTGCGGTTATGAACGATATCATGTCGTCCTTCTCAGCTCCCTCTCTTATTCCATACATCCTGATATTATTGCGCCGAAGTCGGTTTTCCATGTCATCGCATTTTGCTGCTAAACTAGCCTCTCTCCTGAGTAAGTAGCCCACAGCCCTTTCTTGACGTATGCTTCTGTCTTCCGTGGCGCTCACTCTATTCTCTGCCGTTGTTATTCTGTCATCCAGTTGCACTATTTGCTGTTTTATCTCAGTCATGGACGATTCCAGTCTGTTAAGTGACAGCTTAGTGTCCTTAAAGGACTCACTGTTTTCTTGTCTGAGTTTTCTCAACTCCGCTAGCATCTCTGATTCACCACCTGTTGGTTCGCTGCTCATGCTACGCATGCTGTCCGTTAGCATTAGCTGCTTTTGGCTAGCTTTCATTTCCTCCTGTTTTCCTGTTTTAGCGTTCTTCTTGGTTTCTCTCTTGCCCTGGTTCATTGAGTTGGGGATTATATCATTCAGTCTAGTGTTCATTTGTCGGATATCTCTTGGGTTTTGGCTATTTTAATCACGGGTCTGATGGAGCTGGGAAATCAAGCGTCTGCTCTTGGCATTACGTAACCGGAAGTCAATATTATGTATTTTAAATGCACAAGAACAAACATTAGTCAAAGAAGTGTAGCTAACGTACTTTAGAAACGAGAATATGCAAATGTAAGAGTTGGCCTTGGGCTGTTCAAATACCAAGTATACGCTAAAACCTGATTGGACAATTTGACCCATATGATTTGATATTCGGGCAATGTGCACATTGGCAAATCAGCTTCAGCATATAGAAAGGGTCAATATTTCAGGGTAGTCAAATTGTATTACATTACCTTGTTTCTACCAGCAATGTCCTTCCAGAGAACAAAATCTAGAGACTTTTCTGGCACATCTAGACCGTTGAATTAGCCCAAACTGAGACATGGGAGGTTGCTGACAGTAGTCCTGAACAGATAAGGTTTAAAAAAGAAAACAGTTTGCACAGAATGTCATCTTTATACACATCATTCATCATCAAGAAATCTGCTAAAAACTACTTAGAAATTGTTTTGTTACAGGAGCATTGTGTTCAACATTAAAATACAATACTTAAAAAGTGGAACAGAGTTAACAATTACAAATAAAATGAAAATGAAATATAGTTTATCAAATATAAACAATTAAAACAATTATGGATGATTAAAAGGTCAAAGTAGCAGGAATGACCATTATTATTTTATTCCCTCTAAACCACCACAAAACCCACTTTCACAGTGCTGCAGACCAGTCAGTTATGGACAGCACACAGGTCAGACACCTAGAGGGATTAGTCTCAGTAGGAAGCGATCATTTTCACACCCATAGTCTCCAGTGAGAATACTTCCGCCCCAGAACTCAGCTTGGCCTCGCAGCCCTGAATCGCTACGCAGCTTGGCCCAATGCCACTGTCACTAATACAGCTAACCTTTCTATCATAACAGAGCTCCACGCAGACACACTGCAGTTATTAACCTCTGCATTGGATTATTATCAGATAGGGTAATAACTTCGTAATTAACTACGTCTGAAAGCAGAAGTCCAGGGCAAATAAATGCAAGTCTCTTCAGTGCGCATGTCACAAAAGGAAATGCATTGTGGGACACGTAGTTTATGGGCAACGTGATTCTGTAATGTAGCATGTAACCGTATATTAAACGTATTATATTATTTGCAAGCTCTTGCGGGCCACATAAAATGAAGTAGAGGGCCGGATTTGGCCCCCGGGCCTTGAGTTTGACACCCATGGTCTAATTGCTGCAGATACCATGTTACGGCTCAATCTAATAAAGATGATACTTGCTGCGCCCAAAAGGACAAATTGTTCAATAGATTCATTTCATTCGCTCATTTGGTCCTTGCTTGGACATAAAGTTATGTGAACCGAAGCATCTTGAACATGGTAGTAATTTCCTTGGATATGAGCCCGCTGATTAACTATTTTCAGAGGAGGTGGGAGTAGAGAGACAGAAAAACTGGGATATAATTAAGGAAAACGGAAATATAAAAAGCTAGAAAGAAATATTTAGTGTGACTTGAAAGAATAAATTCTTTAGACGACCAGAAAAGGTAAAATGCCACCAGCCCAATTCACTGTGGTTATTTCTCTATCCACTTACATGCCTCTAACTTTTAGCTAAATTAGGAGCCTCTTGAACATAGGCCGACCATTTAAATGTACCCATTTATTTTGTATTTCCTTAACACTCTATCCTTTCTATCCAGGCTTCATTAACATCAAATTACTTTTTTTTTAACATTACTAATATGATATATTTAAAGAATATAGGAACAGCCAAAAATAACAAATAATGCAAAAGATAAAGATGCTCTTGTTTCGTGGTTGAATTTGGCTAGTTGCTAGTTACCTTGCAGATTAATATTATTATTACAACTAAATTACTCCAGAGTGAGGATGCACTATTATGGATTAAGATACCTGGCAGTAAAAAAATGCATTCAAGTTAGAGCTCTCACAGGCTCCGCCCTCTACTGGACTCTATGGGTACTGCCCTTGACCTCACTATGCGAGCGTTCACCTACTGAGAAATCTATAAACGTAGCCGGCCCCGGGGGCGGGCCTACCTGAGTGCGCGCTCAGGCCCACAGTATATAAGGCGGCCTCGCATCCCGACCGTCATCCTTTTATCTTCAGCGAGCAGGATAACAACTGAGTAGACTAAACGGAAGATAAAAAGAAGAAGAAGCAGTGAAAATGGACTCACCCGTCCTAGGGCACCGACCCTGTCCTTCGTGCACTGGCCTGACTGCAGGTGCCGATCCCCACCACCTTTGTTTTGAGTGCCTGGGGCCTGAACACGCCGCGGACAGCTTGGCCCAGTCTCCCTCGTGTCACGCCTGCCGCTGCCACGTCTTGGCCGCCGGCATCGTCTGGAGCACTTTCACGCTAGGGTTGCCAGAAACTGCCCATGATCAAAATCGATTATTCGGCAGCCCTGGCGAATAATAATCGATTATTCGACCGACCCGTTCATCTTTCGTCGCACGTGTGAGGGAGAGGGGGGGCGGGGTCGGTGTGTAGCGTGCTGCAGCAGCAGTCTGCTCTGCACGCAGGCTTCCTCCAAGTTTACAGTAAAACAAACTGGTGGTGTGACCAATTGCCATTTACAATTATTAATACTATTACTATTATTAGCATTAGTCTATATTTTGGTTGAAACTAAGCCAGAAAAAAAAACAAAACCTAAATAATAATAAAAAAATATATAAATAAAATCGATTTTTAAAAATAATATTCGATTACGGAGACTGTAACGAATATTCGAATAATCACTGGCATCCCTATTCCACGCGTACTATGTGTCGCCAGAGGAAGAAGAGGACCATGTGGACCTCGAGGTGGTGGAGATGGGGGAACAGGAGGAGGAGGTGCCATTTGTTTTCGCCATCTCGGCGGGCCGGCCAGCCGGCCGGCCCCGCTCGTCGAGAGGGAAGACGACGAGGGTTCCTCGATGTCGGGGGCTTCCGGTTCCGGCGTCCAGGAAGGACCGCCGCACAGGTCCGCTCGTCGCGTGGGGCTACCACTACCGCCGACGCCGGTGAGCCGCCTCCGCCAGGGGTTTTACGGCCCGGCTTCTCCGGTGCAGCCGGCCATCGTTTCGCCCCCGCTGCCAGACATTTGGCAGTGTGTGGAGGCGACGTGGCTGGCAGCCACTGAGGACGAGGGCTCCAGTGGCAGGCACGTCAGGTATCCTGAGGGTGCAGGGCGACTCGGACACAGTAGGTCCCGGCGTTCCCACCCCTTGATGAGAGCCTGGCGGCCCATCTGTTTCCGCAGGCAGCTGGATGGGCGGAGGGAAAAAAAACCTCTGCCCCCGCTGCCTCGTGACCGAGAAATGCTGGAGTATTTGGATAAAATATTCCGGCTCGGTACGCAGATGGCAGCAGCGGCCAATAATCTTGGTGTATTGGGCATCTCCTTGTTCCTCACTATTTTTCCCATGCACACCCTTCGTGAGGTAAGCGTGCCTGGGTGTGCTCTATCAGCCAAGTAAACTGCGGCCCCGGCTCCTCCACGGTCATAACCGAGGGAGGAGAGGTTGCAGTGCAGTGGCTGTTGACCAAAAAAAGCCGGTCAGGGGCAGTGTGATGGTTTGTTGGACGACAGGGTGTGTATCCATCAGGGCTCCACCCACTGTACCCATAGAGTCCAGTAGAGGGCGGAGCCTGTGAGAGATATAACGATGGGTTACGTATTGTAACCCTAGTTATATAAGCACAGGCGGAGCCCTCTACTAGGGGGCCCTGTCTGTCCTATGCTGCTCGATGAAGAGGGTGTAGGATGACGGTCGGGAGACGAGGCCGCCTTATATACTGTGGACCTGCGCGTACCCAGGTAGGCCCGCCCCCGGGGCTGGCTATGTTTATAGATTTCTCAGTAGGTGAACAGTCGCATAGTGAGGTCAAGGGCAGTACCCATAGAGTCCACTAGAGCAGAGGTTCTCAATTGTTTTTCAGCCAAGGACCCCTTACAAGATAGAGAATACACCAAGGACCCCCTCATTCTGATTTGTGATTTTGGGCTATATAAATAAAAATGTACTTGATTTGACATGTATGTCCCTTGGAATAATCTGACGTAGCCTATTTTTTACACTTTTATAGTCTTAGTTATGTGAAAGAACAACACAAGAGAAATGTATTAGAAAGATATTAGATATGTATTACAAATATTTGCACCATCTCAACACAGAATACCCATAAAACAATCAATCAATGAGCTGCAAGTAACACTGTACCTAAACAAAATATCAAAGGGAAATCAAGAGAAAAGTGATAATTTGAAGTGCATTTCAGAACATACACACACACACACACACACACACATAAATATAACACATCAAGTGTTTCACTTTTAGTTAAATGATTTATAAAAGTCTAATCACAAAATAAATGCAGGCTATAAACAATTGAACACATGCCTGCATTGCAACATATATCAAGTAAATTGCAAAACAACTGCAACTGCATTGCTACAATCCCAAACCACTACTTGTAATGGCAGCCAGCTCTGGACACTATTGGAGTGATGCAAGGCAGTCCATGAAGCTGATTGCTTCTCTCTGCAAGTGAAGACACGCAAGGTGTGGCCCTTAGTGTGGGTGGGACCTTGGACATGCTGCGTGATATTAAAGCACTCCAATAGTGACAGAAACTCAGCGGCAAAGGTGCAGGTGCTGGAGTCCACGTAGATGTTAAAATCACCTAGCACTAGTGTGGATGGGGACATGGAGCAGATTGAGGTGAGAAGCTCAGACAACTCAGACATGAATGAGGTGGAAGGTTTGGGGGGGCGGCAAATGAGGACGACCTGCTGCTTTGAGGGGGCAGCCACTGAGAAGGCAATGCACTCAAGTGAGATTTTATTCGTCACAAGCAGCTGTTTGAAAGGGATATCTGCTCTGTGGATGACTGCCAGCCCACCACCACGACCAATGAAGCGGGGCTGTTGGAGGTAAGCATAACCTTGGGGGGGGGTGGGGGGGGTGGCTAGGTTGAGTGTGAGGAAGTCCTGTTGGTTTTGCCATGTCTCAGTGAGGCAGAGAAAATCCAATTTCCTATCAATGATGATTTCATTAATAAGTGATGCTTTGTTGTTAAGGGAGCGGGTATTTAACAACATGAATGTGTGGGAGTTGTTATATGTTGCAATGGCTGTTAAAAGAGTGATGCCATCAACACAGGCCAAGGGCTTCAGGTTAACACTGCACACGTGTGGTTTGTTGTGATGACGTAAGTGGGCGGTGACGGGGCGACGGGACTACACAGTTGGGATAGTGTCAGCTGAGCCGGTGTAAACAAACCCACGTTTGGAACCTCTATGGACATACCTGGGTCTGCCAACTCATAACAGCCCAAGGTATTCAATGACTGACAGACATAGAGGGGGTGTAGTGAAGTGGTTGATTCTAAAAAGTTGCGAGGCGGAGTAACGAAGCATCACGATGGTATGATGCTAACGTTAGCACAGCGTTAGCTGTGGTCGCGGATCGGCCGGGAGAATGCGCTATCAGCCAAGAGTACTGTACAGATGAACCAAGACAGCAGGCAGCCTGCCCAGGAAGCGACTCGAGGACGGACAGCACTGAGAAGAGATGGTGGAAGTTGAAGAAGTTTGCGGCAGAGGAGCACCGGTGGTGGCCAGAGCAGGCTAGCCTGAGCAGGTAGAACTAGGCTAGCTTCTGATCGCCGTCAGAGTGGCTGGGTTGAGAGAACCGTTGTTGTGTCTTTTGTGGCAGAACAAAATCAAACAGCAGCTAAGCAGGTGATACAGTGAAGCAGGATCGGGACTCAAAACGGGAAAATGACACGGAGAATCGAGCTTGTCGTCAGATGGAGCCACTAACGTTAGCGATAGCGTTAGCCCTGAAGCAGGAGCAACATTAGCAGGTGTAGCAGGGTGGACAGGTCGGAAGCGGAGCATCCGTAAAAAGTTGTGATCGGGTGTTACAAAAGTGTCCAGAACCGAGTGTGCAAGCCACTTGAGAAACTGAGGTAGAAACGTTGGTCCAAAACTCATACATTTTCGGACCGAGAAGCGGCGGACAGACAACGCCAGCGTCCTCTCTCTCCAAAAGTGTTGCGTCACAAAAAAATATAAAAAAAATAATCTAATGAATCTGAAAACTTTTCACGGACCCCCTGGCAGAGTGCCGCGGACCCCACTTTGAGAACTACTGCACTAGAGGGCTCCGCCTGTGCTTATATAACTCGGGTTACAATACGTAACCCATCACCTTTTACAGCTGCAAAATGAAACAATACACATCATTGGATCACTTATTAAAATTCAGTTATACAATATATATTAGTGATGCACGATAATTATCGGTCCAATATTAGGAATTATGACGTCATCCCGATAAACCCGATAAAAGTATTAATAGCCCGATAATATACAATATATTTTTTGGGTAAAAAAGAAAAGAATACTGCGGTGTGGGTGGATTGGGATGAGGGGCGCTTGTTTTTCACTCGGCTCCTCCCGTTTTGCCAGTACTGTGGTATTAGTGGTTTAGGAAGAGGGGAGTTTTTCACAAATCCAGCGCTCCCTAACTCACGCCTGGCTGTGACGTAAATGGTGTGCGGCCGTGAAGCCAGGACAGTAAACAAACATGTCGTCGGTAGTATGGGACTATTCCAAAGTTTCAGAGTTAGATAGTTTGCTTGCTATTTGTATTAACAAATGCAGAAGTTCCACGAGGAGGGAAAAAGGCAACGAGCTATAATACTTCCAACCTCATTAGTCACCTGAAACATCGCCATCGCTACGATGGTGTGTTAAAAGCGTACGAAGACGCCTGCGTTGCTAAACTAGCGGCGAATCCAAAGCCAGCTGCAAAGGCACCGGGGCTTTTACCTATCGACGAGGCTTTTGAAAAAGGCAAGAACTTTATTTGGGAAAATAAATATGGTCACTTTGAAGAGTCAAAACTGTTCTTGGCTTTGTTTTGTTCATAGTAGTAATGCTCATGTCATTTGCTCACTACTGGTCTTTTTTTTACCACCAGGTGTGCCAAAACTACAGGTAGATTTAATATATATATATATATTATATTATTATCGGTTATCGGTATCGGTCTTGAGAAGCAGGAAGTTATCGGTATCGGTTTCAAAAAAACAATATCGTGCATCCCTAATATATATTATTCTGTAATTACATGTACCTACAGGTCCTTATATTGTATTTTGTGCCTCTACTGTGACATGTTTAAGTGCTTTAATCTTCAGAAAGGTCTTTATTTGTCTCATACTGCCTGTGCTGCAACATCTCTTTTCCCCATCTGTGTGAAACCAGAGCCCAGTCTGCTCTGATTGGTTAGCTCTTGTGATTGGTCACCTATTTACAGATGTCCTGCCTCTTAGTCAATCACGTCCATTGTGTTAGTGTGCTAGCCAACAGATGCGGGAAGGTTACGTAGTGATGTCACTATGGTACGGAAGTAAGCAAATTAGTAAAATCACGAGATCCTCAGGGGTGAACCTTGGGATTTAAGCCTTTGCAGACCATTTAAATGCACCAAAACGTTATTACTTTTCTACTTCCATTTGAGGTGAAATATAATTGCTGCCTGGAGCTGCCTTGCTCCTATCTTCCCAGGCAACATGGGAAATGTATGCGTTTCACACTATTGATAGGGCTGTGTTCGGGGTGGAGGATAGGTAAAATAGTGTGGACTCTCCATAACTGCAGCTAAGGGAGTGCCTAAATATAAACTAAGAGAGCTTTTATCATGATTTAATGAGAAGAATCAGCATAGCAGCATGTGCATGCCACTGGCACAGGGATGTCGTGTACATATTTCTTAAGTCTTTAAAAGCAGAACCGTATTGCTTCAATAAAAGAGGAGGAAATAAAGCCAACACACATATCACAACATTACAAAAAGGTTAGGGAATGCTAGGGTGTTTGTTGACAGTAAACACTTGGCAAGATACCTTTAACCCTCAGGAGTCTAAGGGTATTTTCTCGATGTTTAGATGTTTTCTTAAAACCCCTTTTTAAATGTATTTCTTCTAACATGGCACCCCATGTGTTAAATATCAAAATGTTCAGGACAATCTCTGGTATTGCTATATATGCAAATTACTCACCTTAGAGCACTGTTTGATGAGATAAGTAGCTCAAAAGCTTAAAATGTTACACCCGATCTTCGGAAAATCTTCATAACTCTTGTGAAAACACACATGTACTCATGTGATCGAATTGTTTTGGTGTTTTAGATTTGGTTACCAAAGTCTTAGGATCACAAACGCAGTGAAATATTTGAATTAAACTGTATATAAATGTGTTATTCATGTCTAAAATGAAAAAAATGTAATTCAAATTTTGAGTAAAACAGGTGTTTATCACTACTTTCACCACAGCAGGGATACATTATGAGATACATTAGGACTGAATAATGACTTCATATTACATACCAAGGTTCATGTGATGTGTAAAACTACAAATTGAGCATTCAACCTCTTTTTTTTTCAACCAACAATTTATTATAAATATGTTTTTTTCAACCAACTATTGAATGTCTATTCATGTCTAAAATGAAAAAAATGTAATTCAAATTTTGAGTAAAACAGGTGTTTATCACTACTTTCACCACAGCAGGGATACATTATGAGATACATTAGGACTGAATAATGACTTCATATTACATACCAAGGTTCATGTGATGTGTAAAACTACAAATTGAGCATTCAACCTTTTTTTTTTTCAACCAACAATTTATTATAAATATGTTTTTTTCAACCAACTATTTATATAAATATAAGAAACTGGAAAATCTAACTATTTACAATATTGAACATCAGAACTTTCAACCAACTCTTCATTATAAATGTCAAGACAGTGTCAAGGTATTTGTATGTCTTCCAAGACAGTGGGTCTGGCTGCTGTGGGGGTGATGGTGCATGGGCTGCTGTGTAGGTGGGGGGTACAAGTGCTATACGAGACCTCCACGAGACCTCCTTGCTGGCTGGGTTGAAGGTGATGGCTGTGGTGGAGCCTTTGTGCTGAGGTGTATCTTGACCTGGTGGCAGCCGCAGATGGAGGTGGAGGCAGCTGTAGTGATGCTGGTCTGCTGGTCCTTGGTGGTGATGGCTCTGGTGAAGGCCCTTGAGCCACAGTAGATCTTGACCTGGGGGCCGGTACAGATGGATGTTCTGGCTGCTGGATAAACTTCGCCGCCTGTGGGCCACTAGGCCCAGACAGCTGTGAAACATCTCTGTAAAACAAATAAAAATGTAGGACAATAATTACAACTAATTTCATTGAAATAAAGTTCAAGGAAAATGTTGCTCAAGCACAAATAACAATGCACACAAAGTTTGGGAGGTTGGAGAAGGAATCTCTCTCCATCTCACATACACACACACACACAACACACACACACACACACACACACACACACACACACACACACACACACACAGGTATTTCCAGTTACTTTACATTCAGTATAAAATCACAGACACACATATACATAGCAGGGGTAGACATTAAGGGTAAAAAGCCACTGGCCCTCCGGGCCGGTGGAATTGTAATGTCACTGGCCCCACCATTGTAACCACTGGCCCGGAGCATTCGTCCAAAAAAAAAATATCGACTAATAATGAAGAAAATTAACACATTTGTTGTAATAGTAATTTATGCACTTACTACGTGTACTACAACATTTGAACAATCAGTTCTTCCTCATTTTCCTCAATTGTTCATATTTGGTTTATTAAAATAATGATATTGTGGTCATTGTTAAAAAATGTCTGCTATTATGAGTATTATTATTAGTATAATGCACTTTCTGCCTTCCTGTCATCAGGAGTTAGAGATGTAATGGCTATAGATTAGATTAGATCCTTCATTCTCCTAAACTGCTGGGACATTTCCCTAAAGCCAACACCTTTATATGTTCTACTCTTCACTTCCTGTCAGCATAGGTCGGCATTGATGTACAGAGCCGACAGAAGACCTTGTTTATATTGGCATCATGAGAGGTGCAGTGACGCGTCCTAAAACCAGGAAGTAAGCTGCTGGTTCCCTCGACAGAAAGTAATGGGATTTCTCCACAGGGTTTTGGAAAATAGCTGGAAATAAGGTCTGTGGAAAACAAACCTGTTTGATAAATGCACGTTTTGTTCTGCCGGATAATCTCCACATGTCTACCCTACTTTTATAATTTTCGAATCATAAATCTAATCGATAGATTATAAAAGGGTTTTAGGACGCGTCACTGCACCACTAGAAGCCAACTCCATCGATCAAGCTGGCTGAAACTTTCTCTCTCTCTTCTTCTCCTGCTCCCTGTCACTCTCCTTTAACTCCTCCGGTGACTTTCTTTTATTTGAAAATTGTTTTTTGCTCGGCGCTAGGCCGGTTACCGCTGGTATTAAAAACATTTTGGCGAATGGTTAGGTGGCGCGATAGTCTGTCGTGAAGGAGCGCGCTCACGGGAGCCTGCTCGCGCTGCGCTCCGCAGCAAACAGCTGTTTGCTTTTCACCCAACAACGACAAGCGACTCACGAAACGCTATGTTGTAGCGTTGATAAACGAAACAATTTAACAAAATTGCTTGTCAAAATACCAATACTACAGGAAACATTTTTTTTTAAACAATATTTGTAGTGGCCCGAGCGGGCAAGTGGAAAGTACGTTATGCTGGCCCGGGTTGTATAAATAGTGCTTCCGGGCCAGCGGGCCAATTATAATGTCGAGCCCTGCATAGGCTACATCTGATTACAAAGTCTCATCTGTACAGGACGGTAAAATAATAACAGGCACACACATAAATAAATCTATGACAAAGTCTCATCTGTACAGAACAGTATGATAAAATAATCCATGGCAAAAACATGTCACTGTAAATGTCTCCGTTGTGGGACGAATAAATGATTAATTTAATCATCTACCAGTGGCGAGATATTCTACAAAATAATATTTAAAAACATTAAAAATATATATATATATTTTTTTAGTTATATTTTTCATTAGTTTTACCAAAAATAACTTGATTTAATTGTATTTAAAATAACATTTCCAAAGAAATAAATCCTTCGAATCTGCCTATTCAGTTTCTGTTGGAATGTGAAGGGTTGAATGAAAGAAGCTCGTCTCTGCGAGTTACTTTGAAGAGAGGAGCTGTTGGACGTCCAGGCGGTCCAGCTATGAATTCACAGAGGGCCCAGCTATAGTAACTGAGTAATGTCAAATGATCGTACAATTGACCAATCATATCTTCCCTCTAAATGGGTGGGTGTTATTATCGCGGACTTTATGACAAGTTCTGTCCGCTGTGAAACTTTTCTTGTTTCCATAACAAGAACAACTTCCTGTCAATAGCGTTAACTCGCCTTCAAAATAAAAGCATGCCAAATTACACTTAAGACATACAACTGCAACGAAAGTAACAAACACAATGCAATATCCTTTTCAATTTCAAAGAACACAAATAGGGTTATGTACAGGTGTTGTTTTGTGTGGTAGAGGGTCGCTTTCATTGATGCGTTTTGCACCCAGGGCCGTTGTTTTGATATTCCGCTGAAGTATACACTGTGACGTAACTCGAGGGAAGGGGTGGGGTCAGAGGGCCTAGGTATAACGCTGCGTCCACACTACAGCGTCAACAGTTTCAAAAACAGTTTCCAACGCGTCTGCCCATTCACTTTGAATGGGGTGACGTCACCTTGCCTCGCTTTTCGCCGAACTGAATTGTGGGGAGCATAGCGGTCCGTCTCCGCCGGAGACGCCGGAGTAGCCAGCGCCAGCCAATCAAATCCCGTTTCTGAAAATCTGACAGCTCAAGCGCTAGCCAATCAAACCGCGTCTAAGCTGGGAGAGATATCCCGCCGTTGATTTCTATATGTGACCCGCTCTATCGAAATCAGTCGGAAGTCGCAACGGCTCATTTCAAAATAAACGTGGATTTACGTAAAAAACTATTTTTTCGGGTTCGGGTGTTTTGTTTGATTTTAAACAAACAAAGTCTTGGCTTTCAGAATATGAAACTTTTATTTCCAAAATCACACGATAAATACATTTTTGAAGCTTGTAAAGGGACGAAGACAGGCACCTCTCACTCGCAATCTGCTCTTCCGCAGCGCCTCCCCCCCCTCCCTCCGGCTGACATTATGAATGTAAGAGTATAGTAATCATAGATAACACGGCAGGGTCTGTTACAGTGTGTTTTCATCAGATTTCAATTAAACAAAGTCTTGGCTTTCAGAATATTAAACTTGTTTCGGCAAATTCAGATGATAAATACAACTTTGAAGCTTGTAACGGCATAATTACAAGCGGAGAACGGAGTAACTTTACGTCACAGCAAGCATAATAACAGCCGGTGTTTCTCGTGAGTGTTTTCCCCAGGAAACAAACACAATACACACAAACGCAAAATTACACAAACACACACACGTATACACACACTTGCGAGCTTCCCCTCCAAATGAAAATATCTTCCCTCCGTAGTATTTTGATCATTTGCTCCGCTAATAATCAATCAGATCGATGGATTCCAGAGAAGAGAAAACATTGAAGGCCTTTTTCTCAAAATGATGACTCGGTGACAGTCATTATATAATGTGACATATTTCGCTTAATATTTGGAGTACAAAAACAATCCTGATATCATTAGAAAGCTAGGAATCTCCTCTTTCCAGCAGTGTATACAACTCAAAATGTGTCTTCGGGTCAATGTGACTGATTTCGATGGAGCAGGTCAAATATTTCAAAAAAAGATGGAGGAGAAACTATTTATCGCCGTAGCAAATCTCCCGGTTTTGTATGACCAGACCCTCTTCACCTACCGGGATACAAACTGGAAGAACCAGTCATGGACGGAGGTGGCAGAGACAGTGGGTGAAACTGGTAAGTTTTCGCCTGTTTGGGGAGTTTATATATATTGCTCGCATAAAATCCCGGGGGTTTTTTGCTTTGTATGTCGGGGGCGGGAGATTCATGTGATTGGTTGTTGGTCGCGTTGCTCGAATAAAATCCCCAAGCTTCAGACACGCCCAGCTCCAAGCTTTTTTTGAAGCTGTAGTGTGGACGCTCTGTAAAAGTCATGGCTCGCCACTGTCATCTACACATTAGTGATGGGAATTCCGGCTCTTCTTGGTGAGCCGGATCATTTGGCTCTGCTCACCAAGAAGAGCCGGCTCTTTCGGCTCCCAAACAGCTCTTCAGTTTACCACATATTATACCTTTTAATTAAATCAAATGTAGCCCTGTTTTGACTAATTATATGTGTACACAAATATCACTTAAATTATTAAGTGATTTTGAATACTTCAGTACTTTGTACTGAAGTATTCAAAAGTAAAAATTACATGTTTAATATAAATGATTTGCTGTGGCCAATTGTTTTCATTGCATTTACAGTAGGGCTGTCCCGAATACCATTTTTCGTGCTCCGGATATCCGGTAGTAAACAGCAGCGAATATTCGATGCAGAGATTTTTTTTCATAACACGCTCCGAGACACCTGACAACACGCTGTTAAGCAGAAGCGCAGAAAGAGCATACTATTACGATTTATATTTATTTATTGTCTCAGTACTCGCACACATTAAAACTAAATGTGTCCTCTGCATTTAACCCTGCCGCAGTGCAGCGCCGGGGACCAAATATAGTAAACCGATACAGTAAACAGTATTTAAATAAATGAAGAACGAAAAATAAATGAACGAACTGTATGCCAATAATTGCCTTAGATGTTCCCACATCGCTCCTATTATTTTCACTATTCGGATAAAATTGAAAAACTAATATAAAAAAACAATTCGGTTGCTTGCAACTATTTTCCAAGCAAAGTAAGAGCACGATTTTATCATGTGTAACGTTACTGTTTAAACGGTGGATAAAGCAGCTTCATCATGGCAACTTGACAACAGCTAAGCTAAGCTAGGCTACCTACAGCATCCAGTGACTTTACAGAGTTGTTGTGCCACCGGCCAGTTTCTTGTCGGATATTTGGCACACTGCCTTCTTCTTACCGTCGTCAAATTTAAAATGGTCCTATACGGCTGGAGTCTTCAGCATTTTGTGTTCAGGTGTGTGAAACGAGGTGAAGCAAGGAGAAGCGTGCCGTTTGCGTTCGTGACTGTGAGTGAACGCGATGTCAGGAGCACAGGCTGAGATTGTATATATTTCCGCATTTTAACAGTGCAATTCAAAAGTATAAATATAGTATAAGAATATGGCAATTCGCCTTTATTGATAGCATACATTTAGGGGAAAAAAATGTTTTTTTGAAAAAAAATAAAAAAACGAATATCCGAATAATGAAATTGAAACCCGAAATAGTTGGCCAACGAACGAATATTCGAATAGTCGAATATTCGGGTACAGCCCTAATTTACAGACCCGTGTAACTCTCTGATACCACCCAATGAATGCATTGACTTGCTTGTAGAACCACGCTACACAAAACAGATAGCAACACCTATAAAAACTATTTTTTTAAAAAGGGGCTACTGTATCGACCTATATAAAATATATAAATAGTTTTTTTTTCAAAATACCAAAAAGATCCTGCATTTTAGCCATGCCTCATTTCGCTCTATTTGCTCTTTCCAGTGCTGTTTTTGCAGGGGGCTGATTCTGTGAGCTGCAGCTGACCACGCCCCCCTGCAGGAGAGGGGAGCGCTCTGAGATCAGCTGCTGGGCTGTCAGAAGAGGGGGAGAAAAAGAGATCTCCCTCCTCCGTGTTTTATTCTTATAGAAGTAAGAAGAGAAGTAATGGGGCAGAAACCCTCCTTTTTACGCAGCGGTCCAGACATAGACATCAAACGGCGCCACATTCAGTTGCCAGTTACTTTGGCATTAGGGCAGGGATATCTAGATACTTTCTAATGTTTGACATAATGAGTTGTGCTACTTAAAGCTCCTCAAAAACACTATCGAAGCAGTTCCTGCCGTTGCTACGTTAGTTCAAACAGTAACAACGGACTACTTTTCGTAGCGGATGCATGTCAATTTAAAGGAGACCTATCATGCTATATTTAAATGATATAGTGTATGACCATACCTATATAAGGTATATTTATACATTTTATTTTTCAAAATACCAAACAGATCATTTTTTAGCCATGCCTCGTTTCGCTCATTTTCGCTTTATTCCAAACCTGCCTATGAAAATTCTGAGCAGCAGCTGACCACGCCCCCCTGCAGAAGAGGGGGGCATGAGTCGGCAGGAGTCACGTTACCATGCTTGCTGTGATTACGAGTGTGGAATAAACATGTCATCTCAGAGCAATGCATGTGTTCAAGCATATTATCAATTTGATCCAGAAACTGAAGCAGCGGAGGTTTTGGTGGAGGTGCAAACATCTCGGTTGCAGCAGGACGTTTCTGAATGGTTAGTTGACAAGCTGTTGTCCCTATTTATTTTTACTCTGTTACGATGCTTGCTACTTATTCCGTTCATACTTTGGCTAATTAGCAAGAATGCAATGTGTACAGTTTGTAACTTAGAGTTTGTAACGCAAAAACAGCGATACATATATATTTATAAAGGGAGACATTCATATTTTCAGCATATATACAATGGCCTCATTGCGTTTAATAGTTTACAGTCCTTTTCTTCCAACATCGTGCAACAACCGTTGGAAAGTTCAATAACTTAGGGTGATAAAAAGTATAACTCCAACACCTCAGTTGTCAGCAATGTGTGTTTCATGTGTTTTAAAAGCTCAGTTATTGACTTATTTCTAAAGGGGTACATGTGCAACTTGCGCCACGATGCCTTCTGAACCGGAGCATGTGCTGCATGGAGATACCACAGGTAACATTAGCTTCACTAAGTTGTCTGTTTAGAAAATACATTTTTCACATGTCATTCAATATATGTTTATCACACTAGGTGTCAAGACGGATGCAGGAACATGAGGACTCTGTAACCTGTATGGTGGACCATCCTGGATTGGAGCCTGTGTGCCTAAATGTGTTCTCCCTGCAGAATGCATTGAATATTTACAGAGCTGAACATGGTGGACTACAGTTGAGGCAAATAGAGCACTGAGTGGTTTGTTTGTTTTGACTGAAATTGTAAAACGAATGCTAATATTGTTCATGGAAATAAATACTGGTGTATATGGCTTTATGCAATCTTTCATTCTGTCATTGTACATGTACTATTATATACTACACAGCAATGGCATAACACACCCATGTGTACGACAAAAAAAGTCCACACACAACCTTATGCTTTTGAAATCAGAATATTCTTTACCCATCCAAACATGAATAATCACGACACACTTGATATCAACTCGGAACTTTATTGTCAAAATCAACGGTTATTTGAACCCATAAAAAACAGGAGGTTTGTGAGCTGGTGCTGGGGCTTCCTTGGACACAGGATCAGAGTGGTGATTCCGGCCTGCGTTGTCCTCTGATCCGTGAAATGTCTATGTTAGGTTCAGACAGCAGCCAAATTGAACCGTGTAGCATACCCGGCGATGACCTCCTCCCTGTCAGGTTGCTCATAATGGTGCAGGGTCCACAAAGACTTGGTCAAAGATGAGGTCCATCAAGTTGGCCACGTAGCCTGTGCAATGTTAAAAAAAGCACAACAAAAAAAGTGGTTTAGATTAGTATATGCATGTCGTCAACAACAACATACCAGGGCTTTAGCTCTGTTTTACTCGTGGTGTGTGTGTCCCCTCGCATACATACATACAGTGTTGTATCCTAACACACCCCCATTTATATTCATGAGCGCAAACAAGTAAACATACAAAAGCTTTTACATATAAAGCTGCAAAAAACGGCATGTCTCATTAGCTTAGCGTAGCTTAGCGTAGCTTAGCTTACAGGTCGATGATATCTGATCGTTCTTACAGACTACAATCACAAAAGCTTTTACATATAACGCTGCAAAAAACGGCATGTCTCATTAGCGTAGCTTAGCGTAGCTTACAGATCGATGATATCTGATCGTTCTTACAGACTACAATCACAAAAGCTTTTACATAACGCTGGAAAAAACGGCACTTACCTACAGAATATTACGTTTGTTATTATAACTTACTCAATATGATTTTAGAGGATACAAAATACTAATACATAGGAGAATAAATACTTGTGTTATCGGCTAGGGTGTGGCTTTACAGCCTTCACACAGATCGCCATTACGGCAGTCTGAACATGTTCGCAAATGCCTGATAATTAAAATAAAAGACAAAGCAAAGACTGCGGAGCGTACAAAATAAAATGTTACAAAAACATATAAACACCTAACCGATTACTATTTGGGTTTGAGGCGACATTGATACGGCGAAGCTACATGCTACATACTACAAGCTAGAGATAGCTTTATCAGGAAAAACACCGCTAAATAAAAACGTACAGCTTCAAAATTGGATGTGTCCTCACTGGCCTGGTCCCGGATGGTTGGTATTGATCCCGGGTGTAGCATTAGTTTGGAGGCATATCCGTGTTGGACTTGAGAGAAGTTCATAAACATGTCCGTGGTAAAATGTTTGGAACACACACACAGAAATCTGCCGGGGTCTTCTGGCACATGTCCCTTGAAAATGAAGTCTAGCCACAGATTATTTTCTTTTTGCACTGATGGCATTGCATGCAGTCCCCTGTTCCGAGTCTTGCAGCCAACAACGGCACAACGTTTAACTGGCTTAGACATCCTGGCAAGAGCAGGCAGAAACACAGATGTGACTGGGGTTGATTTAGCCTGCCGATAGCCTATATGCGAATGAGAGGTTTGGCAATGCACGTGGCCGTGGCTCATTCCCCTGATAGGTGGAGAGTTGACCAATAAGCGGAGTACGTCTTTGTGACGTAGAAAAGTGTCGGAATGTGGATCCATTTTTTTCAGATCCGTTCCAGCCCCTTTTTTAGAGATTTGGCGAAGGAGGAAAATAGAGAGGGTTGTGTTTTCTGACACTTGGTGAGTTCCCTGGAACACCGGGGACACATAATCATGTATAAAAGACGTACAAAGGTGCATTTTGCATGATAGGTCCCCTTTAAATCAATACATAAAGTAATTTTTTTAATCAATAAAATCATTTTCTAAATCCATAAAAGCATTTCAATTAATATTGGGAGTCATGTCGTTACTTTGTTGAGTATGTGGCCATGTAATAAGCGGGATAATGTGCACATTGCATAATGTGCCTTCAAGCCGATCTAGATCCCTCCGCAAAAAAAAATAAAACGCTCGTTCGCGGGCGAGAGCCGGCTCCCGTCGTTCACTTAAAAGAGCCGGCCCCTTGTTCGTTCGCGACCGACACATCACTACTAGACATGTAATCTCACTTTTACACCCCAAAATAACGTTAACACAGCGTAAACGTTTGCTAATGGAGTCTATTTTGTCCCAAGAAAAAGTTCATGACTATCGATAAAAAATATATATTAATAAACCTATTGTTCATTTTCGCGGTACACATTGCCAGTACACTACTACTGTAATATTTACACTTACCATGTCCAAATGGATCCTTGTTGTTGTCTTTGTGTTCTTCTTCAGAAGAGTCGAAGACTTCAGGTTCTGAGGCTCTATCTTCACTGCTGCTAGCGAAAAAAATCTCTAGCGAAGTCGGCAACTGTAAAGTTTTCTTTAGCTATTTTCTCTGTCTCTCTCTCTCCTGACAGACTAAAACTGATGGGAGACATGTGGTTTATGTTTTTTTTACTTGATGGGTAGGTCCTTAGTGATTTCTCGATGTCCATTGGTCATTTCAGACCATGATGGCTGCCGGTCGAGATTTCCTTGACGGACACACAAATCCACCAATCCCACACAGTGTAAAGTCAAGCTGCTTTCAGCAGCCATATTGGCTGCTATGCCCTGGTTACAGTCTCACAGGAGATAGCGCTGGAAAGCTACCCTTCCAGCGATTCCGCGGATATCTGAATCATGTTTCTACTCCTTATAATCCTGGACGTGCCGGCACGTCCACCGACTCCAGTTAAACACTGACAGCTGATGCACAATTTTGTACAAACTGTTAAAAATGAGGCTGGGTTCACCTGTGTGGGAGCCATGCAACAGGATCTTCTCAAATCACTCACATGAAATTGCCTATGGTTTAAATGTGTACATCTCATAGTCCGTGTCACCTCCCACATGCAAACACACATACTCATTCACACACTGTAATTGGCACGGATTCGTAAAGCAGGCTGGGAAATATGGGAAAAAAATTGAGACTGAGGTACATTTAGAGATGGAAAAAAAGAGAAAAAATAAGAAAAATGCCAAATTAGCTTCAGGTGTAGTAGTTGTTGAGTGAAAGTGACTGAGTGCTGTTTTAATGGGAGAGTGGGTAGAAGTGGAGAGGCGGAGAAGCTGGCTAGCTCAATCGACACTTCTCCCAGCAATTACCCAAAATGCATTTATTTCCCAGCCCTGAAAAAAAAAACATCCTTGAAACCTATGCAACATCATTAAATCAGCCAGAGCATCGGTGCACTGTTAATATGAATACAAATTATGCCAGCTGTCATTAAAATACATCATTACATGGAACATACTTAAAAGTGGATCCGGGCCTTCCTCCGAAATGAAGACTACACCCACGCGCACACACACACACACACACACACACACACACACACACACACACACACACACACACACACACACACACACACACACACACACACACACACACACACACACACACACACACACACACACACACACACACACACACACACACACACACACACACACACACACACACAAACAGACGCCTCGTTCTGGGATCTGTCATTCCCCGGCTCGTAAAAATGGTGAGCGCTGTGACATTGGAGATGTTACAGCAGTCTTGTTGTTGGGCTGAGGAGGGAACCTGATGGGTCCTGGTTAGTATTCCGGTGTTTTCTTGTTGGTAGATCTGTTACAGTGACAGAGAGCTGACAATATAATTATTTCCCCTGTGGGAGCTGACTTCTGGTGATTAGGTGGCAGCACTGGGATATGTGATGCAGATGGTGATGAGGAGGATAGAACGAATGTGTGTGTAAGTCTGTGAGAGAATGTATGGTCAAGTTCATGAATAAACATTTCATCACAAGATTGCAAGATACGCACCGATGGTGTGTCATAATCTGTTGACGCCAAACAAAACGTCCCTCTGAGATTTTATGTCAGGAAAGTGTGTGTGTGTGTGTGTGTGTGTGTGTGTGTGTGTGTACTCATATGATTAATTGCACAGCAACATCATCCAGTGTCATTCACATCTTTATCTCAAGGTTACAGAGTGATGAGCCAGAGAAGATAAGCAGGCGATGAAAAACAAAAGCTTTACAAATTACCAAACACTTTTTTTGTGTGTGTTTACGGCCTAAAAAGAAAGATTTGGGGAGGAAGTAACACATTTGAATGCTGTGTGCAGTCAAATGTCAAAAATGAGGAGATATGGTGCAGGGGGGAGATAGACAGATGGAGAAAAGGGAGACTAAGGGAGAAGGAAGGGGGTGAAAAGCCTTGATGCTAACTGCATGTTTTTTATTCCCTTGTCTGTCTGCATGAGCGACAGAGATCAGAGATGGAGAAATGTCACTTAGCAAGCATTAGGCTTCTGCTTTCATCTCCCCTTGGATCAGAGAGATGGGAGGTGGGACTTTTAAAATGAGTTTTTAAAAGGCTGGGAGCCTCCCTTTGCCTTTGAAATCATCCCATCACTCATGTTTATCAGCACTGAACGCGTAAAACACGCCCAGACTCCACATCTGAAAAAAAGTAAAGAGAAAGTCTGAGATTTCCTTAAATCCAAACTTTAGAAATTCTCCAGCTCAAGGGAGGCTAAAGGGAGACCGGGTCTTTCTTCCTGGTTTCTTAAGGTGCTGAGATACAATTACATAACTTCTGCTGCTGATAGAAATGTAAAGATGACGTCAATACATATCCATTGCTTGGGCTTATTTTCTAAAAAGTGGAAAATTGTTTATCTGGGTGTATGTCATTATCGTCTGTCCATAATTGAAAGACATGTATCTGGAATAGAATCTGCCATCTTTCGTATTCTTGTTTGTGATTTATGTATGATCAGCTTTATTTTTCTTCATGTTGTCTCTGTCTTGTTTTGGGTCGTTATGCTGAATGCAGACCCCAGGACAACTCGATGATTAATGTGCTTTCAGCTGCTGTAACAAGGATCCGAAGCAACACAAACCGAAGTGTAATGATGCCTTCAGTTACAATGCAAAGTCTCCATATTTGCTGTTTTCAGTCGTGTTTATTCACTGCCAACAGGAGGTAACGTCCCAGTCACTTTGCACCGATACTGTGATTCATGTGCCGTTTGTTTTAAGTTTTCATTTCAAGTTTGGATCAACAGGTCATTAGAACTTACCCGCAACTCTGTTAAACCAAAGTTTCTGCCAGGCGTTTTACTTTTCACTCATTTCCATTTGTTGAGGCAATCCGTTATTGACTTTTTAGTTGTTTTTTGGTATTTTAAAATTAAAATCTGATTTATTTCTTATAAAGAATCGTATTAAAATACATTATATTTACTAAAGGTTAGGTCACTTTGGAGAATGTTTGATATTAAAAATAACAAAGATAAATTGGTTGCCAAATGAACCTCGTCAAAGATTCCACACAATTCTACTATGTTTGCCATTCCACAACTTAATTACATTTAGATTGAGATGTTTCAACCAGAGATCAGGAGCTATTTTATATAAAACTTCATTATAGAACATGTTCATTAACAACAGCTTTTCTAATCTGCTGCTGGTGACTTCTGTCATTTCAGCCACCAACAATAGCCTTTGGCTCAAATGAAAAGCCCTTTGTCTTTTTAGTTATATTACTTTTTTGAGGAGAGATAAGACGAAATATGCTCAACAATAGAAATGGAGCCGTTATTAATAAAAAATAATAATAATTCATTTATTTTATATATGCGCCTTTCAAGGCTCTCAAGGTCGCCGTACAAACACATAAAAAACAAGATACACAATACATAACACCAGCATAAGAGACATAAACAAGACAATGCAGTATATAAATCAATCAAAGGGTAAGAGAACTGGATTAAGCAGGCTTGTAGACTGTATATTGCAGTGGTTGAGTAAATGAAACATTGTCTGTCTCTAATCTTGCCCGTTTGACGAGACCCCAAAGGGCACAACCACAATATTTTGTATATCTTATACATCTTATATCTTATATTTGGGAATAGCTATTCCAAGAGCAATTGTTAAAACAAAAGCGCAAAAATTTTTGGTTTTGGTTTGCACAATAGTAGACGCATTTCCATTGTGACGTATACCCCTACCCAGGATTTAATACCCGGTGGTTGACAGAACCTATCGTGAAAGTGAGGATTATGGGAAACCCAATGTAATAATTTCATAATCATACACACAATTGATTTAAAGGGCATCTTTATTTTCAGGTGTAGAGTAATTCCCCACAATAGGACTTACTGTACCATATGTCAACACCTCTCGTAAGATGGTGCTGAATTGTAGACCATTCTTTGGAAGGCTTGTGTGAGTGTGTGTGTGGTTGTATCGCTCTGTGTGTGTTCATATATACTGTTGTGTGTGTGTGTGTGTGTACGTACGTTGGAGTGGGCTGTGTTATTTGTGGAGTTATAGTTTAATCGTCGGAGCAGATAAAAATGAATGACTTTCCTTGCTGAGCCCGAGCTCTCGACTTCCTCATCACAGTGCATCGCCATCAGCTACAAACACACACACACACACACACACACACACACACACACACACACACACACACACACACACACACACACACACACACACACACACACACACACACACACACACACACACACACACACACACATGCAGAATCATCAGTAGATAGATGACGTTTGCATGTGTGGAAGAACAATGGGAAATGCTCTTAAATCCACACAGTGAACGCACACCAAGTTCACACTCATGCACACACATAATCACACATCTCTTGGCAGACTTTGTTTCAATTAACATTTTATTACACAGAGGGAAGTGAAGGAGGAGAAAAAGTGGTTGAAAGTCCCGTCTTCTGGTATTTCTGTGTGTGGCACGCGCACGTACACAACCACGCCAAAGAGCTTTTGTGCACATTTACGTTGACTGGCACAAGAAAAATAAATGTGTCATTACGGATTGAGTTAGCAGAGAGTTCGAAAGCTCAGCGGAGCCACAGGAGGAGGCAGTAAGAGCACTGGAATTAAGGGAAAGATAAATAAGTAAAAAGGATTTACATTTATTTATTCTTCATACAAATTCAGTTTCTCAATCAAGAATGACTGGCTGAGTGAACACATTTGCTGCAAATGAAAATGGGTCTTAATTGTACATGCTCTCCTCCTGCTATGTGAGCTTCTGTAAGTGGTGTCACGGCTTCTTTCGGAATCCCATCACCTCTGCTCAACCTGTTCCTGAATCCATTAAGGCTTCTGTGGTCAAGGTCTATAAGGCTATTAACCCCTTGCAGCAATGCCAGCAGGGCTGTAATTCCTAATGAGCAGTTATCGAAAGCAATCGAGAAAAAGCATTAAACTTCAAAGGTGAATAAATTAGGAAAAGACGTTGAAAGGAACATAAAAGAGAAAAAGGTGAAGCGGACAGGCAACTAGGGACTTCAAAGACGTTGACAAGGCCTTGAATATTGAATCAAACATACACTTTAATTTGCTCTTCAGCCACTTCTCTCCACAATTTGCATTAACACTAGAACCGCCAGAGGTCGCTACCTAAAACTGCCAACGGGTCAAATGTACCCGCTATTGATTTTCAAGGTACAATGTTCTTTTATTTATCATATAAGAACAGTGAGTTTTGATCGCACAGGGATGACATTTATACCAATATAATCTGTGGACTCTCAGCTTTCATATGATATAGTTTGTGCAGATAGCATGAAGTATAAAATATCGCTACCAGTGCTGATTTAAAAGCGGGTGGGGTAGAGAGGTGGAGGAGAGAGAGAGCAGAGAGAGAGAGAGACGAGAGAGAGAGTAGAAGAGAGAGAGAGAGAGACGAGTAAGAAGAGATAGAGCGCAGATAGAAGATCGGATCGAGTGAGAGCATATATCTAGTCATACTAGATCTTCTCTCTCTCTCTCTCTCTATCTCTCTCTCTCTCTTTCTCTCTCTCTCTCTCTCTCTCTCTCTCTCTCAGGAACCGCAGTAGACAAAAGGCGTTGCTATAGAAATACGTCATGTTTACGCTGCATTCCCTATGAGGTAAATATTACCCGCTGGCAGATGTAGGTATAAATGGCATTTCTTTTGGCGATTTTTTCAATTTGACTTCATATTGATCATTTTTAACAACAGAGGGTGCTACATAACACACTTTCAGGAAAAGCCTCCCACTGGCTCCCTCCCTCACTGGCAAAGAATGAGGTGGGAGGATGAGAAGCGGCGAGGGAATCTAACGCTCTAGTATACATAAAAATCACCACATGCTGTGATTGTTAGCCAGATCGTAACTCAGTTTTAATTCAGCCATTGAGACTCTGAACAGTGAGATAGAAGTGCAATAATCTCTTCTATGTCACCCATTGACGCGGCATGACTGTCGAGGAGCAACGAGGACAGGAGGAAGAGAGGCAGATAAACAGGAGGGAAAGTGAGTGTGGAGGTTAAGTAAGATGGAAGGATGGAAGGGGCGGAAAGGGAAGAGAGGACCGGTGAGTTTTGGCTGTCGGAGTTAATTAGCGTCAGTTGCACACGGTAAGATTGATGGACACTTTGGGGAGAAGGTGTGTGAGTCGAAAATCCTACCTTTGCACGCATGGACTCACCTCGAAGTGAGAAAAACGTGTGGATGCTTTGTCTATATGTACATTATAATGCATCACACTTTGAGCCTAACCTCATGATGGAGAGGGTAGGGCTTGACCCCTCTGCGTTCCCACATCAATCACAGCCTCATTCCCTCTGCCGGCATCAGAGCTTAGCAGCCACCCCACCCCTTCGGCACAACACGAAGGGCCAACCGGAGCAAACTTGCCCTCCAGATTCAGAGGTCAACATTTCCCCACGAAGTAGCCATCTGAGATGTATTCCATCCTTAGCTTGACATGGCTAAATAAAACAGGGGGCACTGCCTGCAGAAAAACAGAGATGATCGACATTATGTTTTGATGACCAAAGACTACATTTCAAGAGCATTTTTATGACAATTACACAACAAGGCTTGTCAGGGTCCAGACTTTCGAATGCACCTATCCACCAAGTTGAGTGCTTTGTCTGGCGTCATGACATGGAATAGTGTTTTCTCATTTGACAAAGCAATGGATCCAATAAGAACCACTGAGGGTTCTATTAGCCAATCAGCATCCCAGTGGAGGACTAACGCTGTTCTGAAGTTGTACACCAACATAGTGGTTTGCTTCACAAATCCTTACGACCCCTACACATGGCCGCGGGCGTTAACGCTTAGCGTTGGGCGTGTCTGGAGCTTGGGGGAGTGAACGCGAGCAACGCGACCAACAACCAATCACATGAATGTCCCGCCCCGGACATAGTAAACAAAAAAATCCCGGTTCTTCTATTCACTCTAGCCAAAATGGATGCCGGTTTGGTAGCAAGGGTGGCATTGGTATATGCATTGTATCTCGGGAGGCGACGTCGTGTGCGTCGCTGTTGGGTACATCCGATACTCCGAAAACGTCTGCAACGGGGAGAATACCAAGTTTTGGTCCATGAGCTCCGTCTGGATGATGAACTGTTTCAGCAGTATTTCAGGATGAGCAAAGACCATTTCGACGAGTTGCTCGGCAAAGTGGGTCCACTGATTACAAAGGCGCCATGCGTTTGTCAATCGGACCCGCCGAGCGACTCGCCATCTTTCTACGGTAAGTTTTGTGTATTTCTACTTCTGTAATATGACTCTGTATATAAAGAGAGAGAATGCATGCCATGGATGAATGATGAATGAAGTAGGGATGCCAGTGATTATTCGATTATTCGAATATTCGTTACAGTCTCCATAATCGAATATTATTTAAAAAAATCGATTTTATTTTATTTTTTTATTATTATTTATGTTTTTTGTTTTTTTCTGGCTTAGTTTCAAACAAAATATAGACTAATGCTAATAATAGTAATAGTGTTAATAATTGTAAATGGCCATTGGTCACACCACCAGTTTGTTTTACTGTAAACTTGGAGGAAGCCTGCGTGCAGAGCAGACTGCTGCTGCAGCACGCTACACACCGACCCCTCCCCCACCCCCCCTCTCCCTCACACGTGCGACTAAAGATGAACAAAGCGGCAGGTAAAAAGAGTTCATCCTCCTTGTGGGGAACTACTTCGAACTTACAAGTCCAAAGGAAGTTAAATGCAAGCTCTGCGAAAAGACGTTGATCTATCACAGCTCAACCTCAAGAATGCGTTCGCATTTGAGTGCGAAGCACGCCAAAGAGGTTACAGAGAAAGATGCAGCACAGCCGACGCAGCACAGCCGGCCATTACCAACTTCACTTCAAGGCCACGTCGTTGTGATGACATGCATATTCCATGGTCAGTTTCTGGCAACCCTAGAATGAAGTCTGTGATTTAGTTCAGATGGATAACATTAATTAAGATAGCTAGGTAAACACAGTATTGCTCCCCTGTGTGTGGGGGGGGGGGGTCTGTGTGTGTGTGCATCTGTGGGGTCTTTGTGTGTGTGTGTCTGTGGTCTGCGTCTGTGGGGTGTGTGTATGTGTCTGTGGGGTCTTTGTGTGTGTGTGTGTCTGTGGGGTCTTTGTGTGTCTGTGGGGTCTTTGTGTGTGTCTGTGGGGTCTTTGTGTGTGTGTGTGTGTGTGTGTGTGTCTGGCTGTGGGGTCTTTGTGTGTGTGTGTCTGGCTGTGGGGTCTTTGTGTGTGTGTGTGTGTGTGTGTGTGTGTGTGTGTGTGTGTGTCTGGCTGTGGGGTCTTTGTGTGTGAGTGTATGTGGGGTGTGTGTGTCTGTGGGGTCTGTGTGTGTGAGAAAGGCAGAGAGGGGTGCGGCAGCAGTACTGTGGCCCACAGAGCAGGTGGGGGGGGGGGGGGTCTGTGTGTGTGTGTGATCTGAAATTGTTTTATTTTTGTATTCATGTATATTACTTTTTTCTCAGGTACCTGGCAACCGGTGACTCGTACAGGACCATATCATTCAGCTATAGGGTTGGTTATATAACCGTGCCTGTCATCGTCAGGGAGGTTGCAGGTGCCATCTGGACCACCCTGGTTGAGGAGACCATGCCGGTACCACATATGGAGGACTGGAGAGCCATCGTTGCTGAGTTTCAGGAGCGCTGGAACTTTCCAAATTGTGTTGGTGCCATCGATGGGAAGCACGTGGTGATCCACGCTCTGGCAAATTCTGGGTCCCTCTACTTCAACTATAAGTCCAGCCACTCCTTGGTACTGCTGGCTGTCGTGGATGCTGAGTACCTCTTCAGGTTAGTGGATGTCAGAGGCTTTGGTAGGAGCAGCGACAGTGGGAGCCTGCGGAATTCCGCTTTTGGAGAGAGCCTCAGAGATGGCAGTCTGCAGCTACCACCTGACACCGTCATCCCAGGAGCAGAGCGGCTCGGCCTTCTTCCCCATGTGTTTGTTGGAGATGAAGCTTTTCCGCTCCTGGACAACCTGCTGCGTCCATTCCCTGGACGCCAGATCACACGCGAAAGGAGGATCTTCAATTACCGCCTCAGCCAGGCCAGGTTGGTGGTTGAATGTGCGTTTGTGCCATCACCACCAGCCCGGAGGTAACAGAGTTGTGTGTGAAGGCCGGCTGTGTGTTGCACAATTTCCTCCGCAGGAAGACAATGGGAAGGAAATCACGCACACCTGTCGAGGAGTCCACGGATGAAGCTCCTCCAACCCTGTGTGATGTACCAAGGATGGGCTCCAACAATGCCACATGCAGATCGCTCCAACAGCGGGAGAACTTCTGCTCCTATTTCAATGAGGAGGGTGCAGTGCCATGGCAGCAGAATGTGGTGTAGGGTCACCATGGCTCTTTTAAGAGCCTCCAAACCAAAAGCTCTTTTAAGAGCTACCCATATTTTCTTTAAAAAGCACATTTTCCAAATGAGCCATTTAAAAATAAAACATTCCTAATAAACATGTTTCTTGAATTGATATTATGATATTGCTAACAACCTTTTTCCTTCAGCCCTATTTTTACTGATAAACCACTCATAACTTCAACAGGTTTTCATATGGACAATTATACAGAAGACAGCACATTATATATCAACATACATGAAGCTTCTGGTATGTTGCAAATGACAAACCACATGAACAAGTGAAGACACAGTATAGCCATAACATACTTTTAAAATAACTTTTATTTATGTCAGTGTGTGATGAGTGGATAAATGTAAAACATGTAGTGTGGTGTAGTGTAGTATGTGTGTGGATTAAAAAAAAAAAATCAGTTCTCTTCCACCTCCTGCTCTGACTCAAAAATTATTTTGTGGAACTGAAAACGGACTCTTGCCCTCTGTGACAGCGACATTCTTCGGATGGCAGGCAAGAGGCTCCTTAAAAAGAACTCGTCCTCATCCTCCACCACTACTGGTGGGGATGGTGGAGGATGAGGACGAGGTGGTGGCGTGAGCAGAGGACTGATGGCTGACATCAAGCCCGTTTCAAAGGAGGACATCTCCCTTCCCCTTCTCCTTTTTCCCCGGTCCTGGTCCTGAACAATCGCCACCTCCTCCTGTCCTGTCTCCCCTGCCTGGGCTGGCGGGCTGGCTGGCTGGCTGTTGGCTGACTGTCTAGCTCACTTTCTTGCTGGCTCTCGGCCTCTGGCACCAGGTTGGATGGGGGCAGGGTTTGCCGGGGGACATTACTGGACATCTCACGGTCAATGAGAAATTGTATTCTCCATATATATTAACAGCGTAGGTGAGAATGTGGATGAAGCTACTTTACATTTGTATGCGGATGATACTGTGATGTATTGTGCAGGTCCCTCCATTAAAGAGGCTGTTGTTAAATTACAGGCTGTTTTTAACACTATTCAGACTCAGCTCTCTGAATTAAAGCTTCTTTTAAATGTGGATAAAACCATGGTAATGCTCTTTTCAAAAGCAAAAAAGACACCAGAGCCTGTTTCAGATATTGTAACTACGCAAGGAACAAAACTTGAAGTTGTTGCCTGTTACAAATACCTTGGTATCTGGCTTGATGATTGTCTCTCTTTTAAACATCATGTCAATAACCTGCTTAAAAAACTGAGGGTTAGGTTAGTGTTCTTTTACAGAAACAAGTCCTGTTTCTCGCTTGAGGCCAGGAAAAGGCTAGTCACTGTGACCTTTTTACCTGTGCTGGACTATGGTGATTTGTTGTATATGAATGCACCTGCCAATTACCTGAGCAAATTGGATGCTGCGTATCACAGCGCTCTGAGATTTGTCACAAATTGTAAAACGCTTACACATCACTGTACACTGTATACCAAGGCAGGTTTACCATCACTCTCTGTACGGAGGCTCAGTCACTGGTACACTTTTATTTATAAAGCTATGTTGGGCAAACTCCCGTATTACATCTGTTCTCTGGTAAAGCAGAAAGTTGCAAGCAGCTATTGTCTGAGATCACAGGATGTAGTCTTATTAGATGTACCAAGAGTGAGGACTGTCTTAGGTAAGACAGCTTTTATGTGCGCAGCTCCACTTGCTTGGAACAGCCTACAGTCCAAATTGAAATTGTGCAAATGTGTTTCTCTGAATGTTTTTAAGGCACGTCTGCACGAAATGCTTTATGACACTATGGGTGTTTGTAAGTGTTGGTGAATATGTAAATATGATGTCCTCTATTGTTTGTTTTTATGTTTCATGTGGAACTAATTGATGCAGGTCTCCCTTGTAAAAGAGATCCATGATCTCAAGGGACCTATCTGTCTAAATAAAGGTTTGAAATGAAATGAAATGAAATGGGGTTAAGAAACCCATCACCGCTGTGAAACGCCAGAGCTTAAATCCCCCGGATGACCCTGCCCCGCTTCTCTTTGTCTCCTTCTCCCTTGCCTTCTCCTTTCGGAACCTGTCCCTCATCGACTTCCACTTTGTCCTGCATACTTCCTCTAATGAAATGAAATAATAAAGTTAATTTCTTGAATTACTTGAAGAATTTACTAAATTGTTCCTCCATTAATGAAAACCAAATCCCTTTATCACTGTCAATTGCATAAAAGGTTTGACATGTCACACTTTATATGATGAACATTAATGACATTAATGTCTGGTGCTGTTTAATGCAACATTCCATGCAGGCTAAATATACTGTCTATGCTAGCTGTCCATTCAAACGAAGTAAACTGGATATAAACTCTCCAAACAGGCGAAAACCTACCAGTTTCACCCACTGCCTCTGCCACCTCCCTCCATGCCTGGCTCCTCCGGTTTAGATCTCTGTAGATGAATGGGTCATATAGGACCGGGTGATTCCCTACCGCCACGATCATTTTCTCCTCCATTTTTTGGATGAGGAAATGAACTGCAGTCTGTCACTCCCAGCATACACGCGGTTTGATTGGCTAGCGCTTGTACTGGCAGATTTGCATAAACGGGATTTGATTGGCTGACGCCTCCACCGAGGCGTCAAAAGTAGAACATTGCTCTACTTTTGAAGCGAGCAACGCGAGTGAAGCTACGCTTTGCTCCCGCAATGCAGTTCGGCATATCGTGACGTCACCCCATTCAAAGTGAATGGGCAGAAGTGTTGAAGCGTCAACGCCCGTGTGTAGGGGCCGTTAGAAATGCTTAAAATAATACTTCTGCATACAGTATGTGACACTGTGAGTATTGCACGACCAAATACGGCTCAAGAAGCTGACTCAGATAAGGAAATATATGATACATTATCAGGGCTACCAAGTCGTCTCACCCTTTGAGAGTGAGAGTCATGCAATTTAACCTCTTCACACGCCTCACGCCACACTTGCCATTTTACACGCTTTTTTCCCCCTCTCACTACTTTATAATTATTTTTTTATTTAATGATATAATTCCATAACTTGTTGCTTGAGGCTTGCCGTAGTTCGAGTCAGGGACAGGGTGAGCCCGCCCTATTCTTCCCCCGATTGGCTGACCGAGATATCTGATAACCAATCATCAGCCCTCGAGGCGAAATCTAACCAACCCAACGAAAGGCACCACGTATACAAACCAATCAGAGGCAGCTTAGGGTGGGTCATTGCGTCTCTATCCTATGAAGAACTACCTAACTCTATTATGATGTGATATGCAGTGTTGGGACTAACGCTACCTTTTGCGGTAACTAACGTTACTAGTTACCTATTCCCATTCAGTAACGCCGTTATAGTTACTGTGATTTAAATGGGTGCGTTACTGCGTTACATTATGTGATCCAACTGAACCGAATCTCCCTGTGGATGTAACTTACAGGCGAATACAGCGATGTCCTCTCACAGTACCATGGAAAAGTGAAAGTAACCAGAGAGGAGTGATGATTGGTTAACGCGGGGTAACATTTCAGGGTAAGCCAATCAGAGACAGAGTTGGGTGGGTCTTGCCTTATGGGGAAAATACACAGACACACAAACACTTGCTAACACATACACACACATACACGGCAACGCCCACCACCAGCACACACACACACAATGGCAGATGCAAGTATTCTTTCACACACAGTGACATCACGAGCTACCCACAATGCAACGCGCTCCATATATATATATATATATATCAGGGTTTCCGCTAGGATTTTTTCTCGCAGGTCAAATGTCCGAACAGAATTAATTTTATCGGACACATTTGAAACTTACCGGTCATGTTTCAATAATAATAATAAGAATTGTGTAGCAGAGATTCCGTTAGCAGGTAATTACCGGACTAGGACCGGCTATGCTGATGTTTAAAACTCAGTTAATGGGGCTCGTTTTTATATTGCTTCAGTTTATAATCGTAACAGATCGAAAAACTCAGATTCATTTTTCAATAAATGATTCCACAAACAACATCATTATTACATTCAAAGAAACTACTTGTAGTAGATAAAGTACATTATTCAAAAGTTTAGATTAACTTTGAATAATAACACGGGAGAAACGGATCCTCTCTTTTCCTCTCTCCCTCCCTCTCTCCTGACAGCCCGTCAGTTTCTCATGCAGCGCGCTAAACAGTGGGCCGGGCTTCAGGTCAGACTCAGCAGCTGATCTGATCTCTCGCGTCCGGTTACACTTCACTCGCGTTTATGTCCATATCGATCAGATCCAGCTCTCCTGATCGGCCTATAGAGTGTACAGATCAAGCTATTAAGAGTGAATATCGGTCGATAATGACCGGCGGCCAATCGATCGGAGCATCGGACATTTTGACCGGCCGGTTTTGAATTTACCGGTTTTTATTCAATTTTACCAGCTAAAAACCGGTAATTACCGGCTAACGGAAACCCTGATATATATATATATATATATATAAATACGCCATTTTCCTGGAGGTGCAAATATCCTGGAGGTGCAAATATAAACAGCTAGCTAACGTAGCCAGGCAGAGCACACTAGGTTTTTTTTCTGAATTAACGACCGAAGAAATCGTTGCATGTTTTCGGATTACATCTCTGGACCTGAGGGGTGTGCTCTAGGTCGTTACCAGCGTAAACTAGAGCTGTGTGGGTTGTCTGATTGCCCTTACAGACTGCCTGCAGATGTATGGAAAAACGACCCTTGAAAGTGGCCTTCGTCGATTTTGGCTGCATCTACATCTAATTTTTGGAAACACCAGGTGAATACCCCACTTGTCTGAATAATATTATCATGCCATTGCATATATGTGGTATTTTAGAGTTGACTAGATATTGATTAAGGCAATAGACTATGATATTCAGTACAGGAAGCTTAGCAACACCTAGACGGTGTACGGTTAAACCCTCGGCCTGCTTGCACCTCGCGTAAAATGGCGGATACCGGAAGTACGGTGTCGCCCTCGGCCCAATACGCGTATGTGTGTGTGAAAGAATCAGCGAGAGCAGCAGCGCATTTACAACTTGGAGATATAACCACTATTTTCAATTTGTGGGGATAATGGACGCAAAAAATATTACGGTCAAATGTAAACTGTGTGCAGGACAGAAAGCATTGTCCACATCGAATAACAGCAATGCCAATCTCCTGAAGCACCTAACTAATGTACATGTGGGGAGTTGTATTTGTATTGTTATTATTTTTAATGTAAAGTAACTTGTTACTTTTATAATTTAGTAACTAATAAAGTAACTAGTTGCTTTTTTGAGAGCAGTAACTATTACTAGTTACTTTTTAAAAGTAACTTGCCCAACACTGGTGATATGATATGAATGAAAATGGGACACATCGACGTCTGCACTCACAGTGCCGCGGACTGTAGGCTACGTAATGTTACTTTGATCCGGTTACTTATGTTGTGGCAGATATGTAAGTAAGCTTTCTTAACGCTAATCTTATAATAGTCAGATTGCTCTGAAGATGGGAGGTGATATTCTATTAATTTTCACGTGCACACAGTCGGTGATTTTTGCCGGCCGTCTTTCCTGCAACGGCAGTTTTTCTGTATTTCCTTTTTCCTGTAATATGACTTGATCGCTTTAAACTCCGCACACTGAGCTCTGATTGGTCAGCAGGCAGTGCTTTCACTGAGTTGAGCTCTTAGCCTGCAACCTAACCTGCTCCGGAGCAGGTTACCCGCTCAGCATAAGTTACCATGGAGATCTAGCCCGCTAAGAAGAGAACCAGCGTCGTAGGACCGGAAACCCCAAGTTAGCCCGCTAAGCGAAAATCCTGCTTCCTAGTACAGGCCTCAGGTTGGAGGCAATGTTAGACTGAAGATAGAAGGATAAGAAGTCTGACAGCATGGCAACAATATTTTTTTGCAAAACACATCAGTTAGTCGTTGTCCTGAAAGCCTAGTTCTTGTAAAACATATGAAAATTGACCCGGGGTCAATGAAAAGAAACTAAATCTGATAAGTAGGCTTGTGAGGAAAGAAGGGCATACATCTGAGATCTCTGGCGGGTTTCTCGTTCATATTTGTTTTTAGGAGTCGACCGCTAATGGTCTTGATAATTATGATTGGAGCCATGTTTCACAACATATTTAAAACTGTGAATATTTCAACTGTGAACGGTCAAATGTGTGTTTTTGGGAGCCATTTGCAAACAACCTATTTTGTTTTTTAGGTATGAGGATGTGTTGGTGCCATCCTACAACGCAAAGGTTGACAGGCGTGGCAGCAGTAACAAAGCAGGAAGGGGCTTAGTGAAACGGTCAAAAACCCATTTTCCACCTTATTTCGATTACTCCCCCCTGCTGTTTCTCAATCCCCTCACATTCTTCTGTCCCAAATATACTCAGAGGAACTTTGTTCCTTCCTCTCACAACTTCCTGTGCCTCCGTCTATAATCTGTCACCTGCCGGATGAAACTTCTCTTTTACTTCTGCTACTTTGCACTTTCACTCCTATCTTCCTCCCCACTTTTTTTCTCCTCTGTCCTTTATTCCACTTCTCACCTCTGCTCTTTTTCCTCTTGGCTCTATCGCGGTATTTTCTTCACACCCAACAGGGTTTTTGAAAATGTTATATTCCCTTTTTCCCTTTGCTACTTATTTTCTTTGTAATTCTTTTTAACACTTTCCTCACTTGTAATGTCCTTGGTTTGATGCCCCGCAAACCCAGGCTCAGGGAAAACTGAGATGAGCAAGTGGGGTGCAGAGAAACAATAACACCAGGATGCATCCGGGAGAAGGGAACCATCTTAGAGTTTCATTACAGTACGCTGGTCTCTGTGATAGTGAGTGTGTGTGTGTGTGTGTGTGTGTGTGTGTGTGTGTGTGTGTGTGTGTGTGTGTGTGTGTGTGTGTGTGTGTGTGTGTGTGTGCGCGTGCGTACGTGTGTACATGTGTCTTTGTCTGAACAATGTGTGTGTTTGTTGGTCTCTGCATGGGGGCAAATGTGTCTGTTTGGAATTATGGTTGCCCTTGAGATATAAGACAACATTTGAAGCTGAAAACAGCCTCCATAAGCACTCCTGAAGTGGCTAAAAAACAGTTCTGTAAACTATTTCAAAAGTAGAGATAAAGGTTTGCTTTTGAAACTGAAATGACACCTGGAATTGTAGGCACAATCAACGTTATCTTGTTCTATTGTCACTTTGAGGGGAGCAAGGTGTACTCAAATGCAGGGGCCACAACTTAGTCTCACAAAAAAACGTGTAATAACTACGTTGGTCCACAACTTGGGACGTAGTATTTCTACAAAAACGCCTCTGAAATTGTAAGATCCCTACGTTTTTTTTCAACATTCATTTCCAATGGCTGGCGTCTATGTCACGTGATCTTCGCATTTCTCCCTGCAGAAAAAAAAACATGGCCGACATTTGTTTTATTCTAGGTGGAAAATGCCTATTTTAAGGTTAGTTTGGCCATTAAAATGCGTCATTTGATGCGAGAAATATGAGTTGTTGTTTCAGATTATGTGTGCAGTGGATGTACATGATCTTTAGTTTGCTAGTTATTATGAAGATTACTTCAGGAAATTGTGTCCATTCAACGTTTTCATTGTTACCAAGGTGGTTGCTAGGGACACTGCCACAAAATACCACTTACAGGCCCGGCATATGTACTACAACGTTTCCAGCGGGTCGAACGGTCTCGTGTGAACGGACACGTTAAATGAATCGAATGCGTGTGAACGGAAAACTTTTTTGAAAACGCATACGGTGCGTAAACGCAACCGTTCCCGTGTAAATGGGGTCTAAACCAAAGCCAGGAGTCAAATACAGGCAGAACTATGAGGACATCATGTGTAGTGTACAGTTCATGTGGTTTGCAGGGCTAACAGGAAACAGGAGGGACTACAGTGGGACAGGACAGTCAATCATAACATGTGGGAAAACACACAAAGACAGGAAGTTCAAACAAATATAGCAAAGGGGAAGAAAGCTTTTTAAAAATAAAACTGAACAAAGAAACCAAGACCATAGCAACTTTGCGTTGAATTAATGGAACTATTCTCTAATTCAAAGCTTACCCACTGACGAAAAACGAGTCTCCTATTTCCCCTATTATGTTTTATTACATTCTTATTTGTGTAGCAATAATTGAGAAACGTCCAGTTAGAATATACAATAGCTGGAATGTGCAATACATTAATTATAAAACTTATTTTTGATGAGGTCAATAGTCACACTACCTTTTTCCCATAACAATAAACCACTTCTTTGAACTCAGCAACAGGGACTAGCTTTTCAACAGTTTTAAGCTTGCTGCTGTTTTTCCTACACTCAGGTGGCAGAGATCATGGCAGCTTATTCCTTTGGTCTTTCCTATCCAAACTTTATCAAACAGTTAGTAGAATTGGGTCCTCACATTTGTGTTATACTTGACAATGGCTGTCACTACATAGAAATAGCACTACTAAATGACAGACTGGAAAAGAGGATTGATCCAGCCCCTGAAAGTCTCTGTAAAGCTCCCTTTGAACTCTCAGATAGTATTTATTGTGTCTTCACCTCTCCAGAATACATTGTCCTCTTCTGTTACCTGAAATTTTATTCTGATGGAGTCTGGTGTTTGGTCTGTCGTAAAGGTAAGTATCCTTGAGGTGCCTCTGAGAATTCACTCCTCCTTTCTGTTCTGCAGAAATAAAGGCACAGCATGTACTGTTGCGTGAGTCAAATACATGTACATAGTCAAATCAAGAAGTAGAAAGTAGAACAAATGTAAGTCTTGGACCAACCTGTTCTGGGTTGATCTGCAGATGTAACATGTATAATCTCATCTAATGCATGTAAAATATCATATGGTTTCAAAGGGATTCTGTATGGACTGTGCTTTTTTCTTGTAACACTCACTACAAAGTTTTCGGCAAGCCACGCATTGTTCTTTTATTTGTCAATCTTATCAACCTGGAATTGGCCAAACGTAAGCAACCACAACTGCAGTGATCATTTAAGGCACTATTGTATGAATGCAAACATAAAACAATTCAAACAGCATAAATAATTTGACGCAAAAGGCTTGATATAATGGTGTGTTTTGAATTAAAGGTAAGGCAATTTGTTGGCCTTAAGATTGGGCTCTTCATTTTCTCTGATGGTCCTTCTCACTTCTCTGAAGAACCAGCACCTTACCGTGGTAGAGAGGTTTGTGTGCCCTGATGAACCTGGGGGCTGTGTTGTCTGGAACCTTGTGTTCCTGGTAGGGTCTCCCATGGCAAATTGGTCTCGGGCAAGGGGCCAGACTAAGATTGGTTCAAAAAGACCTCATGAAAGACGACACAGGAAGTGAGGCCCGGGGTCCCTTTTTGGAGCCAGGCCCAGAAGGAGGACTCGTCGGCGAGCGTCTGGTGGCCGGGCTTGCCACGGAGCCCGGCCGGGCCCAGCCCGAAAAGGCAACGTGGGCAACACCTCCGCTTCTCCGTCCCGCGGGCCCACCACCTACGGGAAACAGCGTTGGGGTCGGGTGCGCTGCCAGAAGGGTGGCAGTGAAAGCGGAGGGTCTCGACGGACCAGACCCGGGCGACAGAAGCTGGCTTTGGGGACGTGGAACGTCACCTCTCTGGGGGGGAAGGAGCCGGAGCTTGTGCGGGAGGTGGAGCGTTACCAGTTGGATCTGGTTGGGCTCGCCTCTACGCACGGCGTTGGCTCTGGAACCTTACTTCTGGATAGGGGTTGGACTCTATTCTTCTCCGGAGTTGCTCAAGGTATGAGGCGCCGGGCGGGTGTGGGGATACTCACAAGTCCCCGGTTGGGTGCTTCGTTGTTGGAGTTTACCCCAGTGGACGAGAGGGTCGCCTCCCTACGCCTGCGGGTTATGGGGGGGGAAAACTCTGACTGTTGTGTGTGCTTATGCACCCAACAGCAGTTCAGAGTATACGGCCTTCTTGGAGACCCTGGAAAGAGTCCTGTATGGGGCTCCTGAAGGGGACTCTTTAGTCTTGCTGGGAGACTTCAACGCACATGTGGGCAATGATGGAGACACTTGGAGGGGCGTGATTGGGAGGAACGGCCCCCCTGATCTGAAACGGAGTGGTGGTTTATTACTGGACTTCTGTGCTAGTCATGGATTGGCCATAACAAACACCATGTTCGAACATAAGGATGCTCATAAGTGTACGTGGTACCAGAGCACCCTAGGCAGAAGGTCCATGATTGATTTCGTTATCGTATCATCGGACCTGAGGCCGTATGTTTTGGACGCTCGGGTAAAGAGAGGGGCAGAGTTGTCAACTGATCACCATCTGGTGGTGAGTTGGGTCGAGTGGCGGGGGAAGCCTCTGGATAGTCCTGGTAAGCCCAAACGTGTAGTTCGGGTGAACTGGGAACGTCTGGAGGAGGCCCAAGTTCAGGAGGCCTTCAACTCACACCTCCGGCGGAGCTTTTCAGGCATTCCTGTGGAGGTTGGGGACATTGAACCAGAGTGGTCGGTGTTCATAGCCTCTATTGCCGAAGCCGCGGCGGGGAGCTGTGGTCTCAAGGTCCTAGGTGCCTCAAGGGGCGGTAACCCTCAAATCTCCTGGTGGACACCTGTGGTCAGGGAAGCCGTCCGACTGAAGAAGGAGGCCTTCAGGGATTTGTTATCCCGGGGGACTCCCGAGGCAGTTGCAAGGTACCGACAGGCCCGAAGGGTAGCAGCCTCATCCGTGGCCGAGGTAAAGCAGCGGGTGTGGGAGAAGTTCGGAGAAGACATGGAGAAGGACTTTCGGGCAGCACCAAAGTTGTTCTGGAAAACTGTCCGACACCTCAGGAGGGGGAAGCAGGGAACCATCCAAGCTGTGTACAGTAAGGATGGGACGTTGTTGACCTCAACTGATGGAGTGTTAGGGCGTTGGAAGGAACACTTTGAGGAACTCCTGAACCCGACAACTCCGCCCTCTATGTTAGAGGCAGAGCTGGAGTATGACGGGGGATCAACACCAATCTCCGGGGGGGAGGTCACTGAGGTTGTTAAACAGAGGTTGTGTGCCAATTACAGAGACATCACACAACTCAGCCTCCCCGGGAAAGTTTACTCTAAGGTACTCGAAAGGAGGGTCAGGCCGATTGTCGAACCTCAGATTGAGGAGGAACAATGCGGATTCCGTCCTGGTCGTGGACCGACGGATCAGCTTTTTACTCTAGCAAGGATCCTGGAGGGGGCCTGGGAGTAGGCTTATCCGGTCTACATGTGTTTTGTGGACTTGGAGAAGGCGTATGACCGGGTTCCCAGGGAGTTACTGCGGGAGGTGCTGCGGGAGTATGGGGTGAGGGGGTCTCTACTCAGGGCCATCAATCTCTGTACTCCCAAAGCGAGAGCTGTGTCCGAGTCCTCGGCAGTAAGTCGGACCCATTTCCGGTGAGGGTTGGCCTCCGCCAGGGCTGCGCTTTGTCACCAATCCTGTTTGTGATATACATGGATCGGATTTCGAGGCGTAGTCATGGGGGAGGGGGTCTGCAGTTCGGTGGACTAAGGATTGCACCACTGCTTTTTGCAGATGATGTGGTTCTGATGGCTTCATCGGTCTGCGACCTTCAGCACTCACTGGATCGGTTCGCAACCGAGTGTGAAGCGGCTGGGATAAGAATCAGCACCTCCAAATCTGAGGCCATGGTTCTCAGCAGGAAACCGATGGACTGTCCACTCCAAGTAGGGAATGAGTCCTTACCCCAAGTGAAGGAGTTCAAGTATCTCGGGGTCTTGTTCTCGAGTGAGGGAACAATGGAGCGTGAGATGGGCCGGAGAATCGGAGCAGCGGGAGCGGTACTGCAGTCGCTTTACCGCACCGTTGTGACGAAAAGGGAGCTGAGCCAGAAGGCAAAGCTCTCTGTCTACCGGGCCATTTTCGTTCCTACCCTCAACTATGGTCATGAAGGATGGGTCATGACCGAAAGAACGAGATTGCGGATACAAGTGGCCGAGATGGGTTTTCTCCGCAGGGTGGCTGGTGTCTCCCTTAGGGATAAGGTGAGAAGTTCGGTCATCCGGGAGGGACTCGGAGTTGAGCCGCTCCTCCTTCGCGTCGAAAGGAGCCAGTTGAGGTGGTTCGGGCACCTAGTTAGGATGCCACCTGGGCGCCTCCCTAGGGAGGTGTTCCAGGCACGTCCAGCTGGGAAGAGACCAAGGGGTAGACCTAGGACCAGGTGGAGGGATTACATCTCTTCGCTGGCCTGGGAGCGCCTTGTGATCCCCCAGTAAGAGCTGGTTGATGTCGCCAGGGAAAAGGAAGTTTGGGGCTCTCTGCTGGAACTGCTACCCCCGCGACCCGACCACGGATAAGCGGAAGAAGATGGATGGATGGATGGTCCTTCTCACCTGTGATCATGAGCTTTCTGAGATGAACAAAGACTGGGTTCAGGGAATATAAAGTGGCCAAAATGACTTTCCCTCGCAGGGTGATTGGGTTCACCTTTAGAAGTAGGGTTGAGTAGAACTGCGATGGTTAGGGCGTCCGATTCAGATTCGTCCTGGAGACGTTTTGTCTTCGTATACATAGCACATCCAACTGGAGGAAGACCACAAGGCATGTTGAGAACAGGCAGGAGGGATTGCATATCCCATCTGACCTAAGAACACCTCGCAATTGTTCAGGAAGAATTAAAGGATGTGACTAGGGAGAAGGACAGAAGGGTTACATGGTCGGACTGATGACCCTTGGTGGAGTCAACAGATCTATCATTAAATTGAATAAACCTAAACAAATAAATATTCTTTAAACTAAAATATCTTATATCTTCTTAAATCGGCATGAAGTTTCTTGTAGGGTAAAAGGTTATTTTCTTGATGAAAAAATGGCCAATAGAGGAACTGCATAATTCGAGCCTCATTATGCTTCAAACTAAGTGTTTGAAATCTGTCCAAATAATACAACTTTTTGAAACTGGAATCTCAAAAGCATGTCTACTTTTAGAGCAAATATTTAGCAAAGATTAAGAAAGGTTCATGTTAATGTTCCCGTCTATTCCAGATAAACTTTACTGTGAGCATTTTGTTAACTTTTCTTGCCTTTTAAGTATTGGCCAGTGGCGGCTGGTGGAAAATATTTTTGGTGGGGCTATGGAAATAGGGACCAAATACGGACAAATTGAGGCTTAAAAATATGAGATAATCCATAATTTTCAGTGTGGTTAGCTATGAATCTTCCAAAACTGTGCAACAGTACAGTAGGCCCACACAAACTGCAGAACACTGGTGCTTTGGGAACACTCAAATGATTTAATTCCTATTTAAAATCAGGAGACTAAATACGAACATTGTGTGTGTGTGTGTGTGTGTGTGTGTGTGTGTGTGTGTGTGTGTGTGTGTGTGTGTGTGTGTGTGTGTGTGTGTGTGTGTGTGTGTGTGTGTGTGTGTGTGTGTGTGTGTGTGTGTGTGTGTGTGTGTGTGTGTGTGTGTGTGTGTGTGTGTGTGTGTGTGTGTGTGTGTGTGTGTTTGTCATACTTGCCAACCCTCCGGATTTTCGCGGGAGACTCCCGATTTCATTACCCTCTCCCTGGTTTCCTCCCGGGGTCATATTTCTCCCGATTTCTGACAAAATCAGATTTACTCACGACTGTTTCCACTCGGACTTTAATACAGCTACACCATTGTTTGGTTTCCATGGAAGCGCGTCTCTTTAGCAGCGCGCGCAACTCAAAGTTTGAGAGGGTGAGGAAGATGAAAACTGAACAAGAATCGACAACTCCACCCTCTGCTCACTCCTTTCCTGTAAAATACAGGTCCAGCCCACACATATGCTCCATGGTGCTATACAGGCATTGCCCTTACAACTACAATAAGCATGTAAATGTTAATCTACAGCTGCGGCGATCCACTAGCACCGGAGTCTCCACCTGCAGACAACTACTGTAGCGTCACCTTGGATACGAGTCCAAACAACTCACAGACACACAGGCCGGGGGCGCTGTCACGGCGCCCTTTGAGCATCAGATCTGGCGACGCTGATTGGCTGAAATTATGTTTCGGCGGCATAGTATACAGATAGCAATAGTCAGCTTGTTGGCTGCTGCTGCTCTGGCTGAGGGCTCCTTTCTACCGCCCGGACGAGAGAGGGTAATGATAGGGTAATACCCCTAGCGCCCCTATAGGCCAGCCTCCACTGGTATTGGCATTATCTCTATGTGTGCATTAGCCTCAGAGAGAAACAGTCTTGCAATATTCAGAAGATATACATGTATCTTGATGTGAACCCTGGTTAAACCCAATATAAGCATGGATGTCTGCTTTCTTATCTTGTTGCTTTCAATGTAGAACTGTTTCCTGCACTGTGAGAGTCTGAACTTTTGGCGCGCTGAGAACAAAAGTATTTGTTCCTTTTTACTCTGGAGGTTGTCTAACTGCTGAAACACAGTAATGCTTCTTCATCCTCTCTATTTGTCTCTCTCACTCTCTGTCTCTCTGTATATATCTCTCTCCCTTCATGGTTGGAGTTTGACCTGAGGGTTTTCTCTTTGCAGCATGCTGAGGTTCTGATTGGAAGCCAGGATAACTCCAGCCCTCCTACCGTTATTTTGTGCTGAAAGCAGGCGGATTGACACTGAGAGGGTCATCCTTGTGCATGTGTAGCTATGTATGTGTGTGTTTCTGTGTGTGTGTACAGTTGTGTGAACCTATGAAGTTCTCCTTTACAGAAGACATAGTCTCATGGACTAGAATACAACATGACATGCAGTATATAAGAAAACTGCATACTGGTCCCTTTTTATAAGGAATATTTGTTACTTGAAATTGTGAATGTTTTATAGGATTACATTTTAGAGTTCAGACGTTTCAGAAGTTGTTGTATTTTTATGACCTTTTACAATATTTTTCTCTCAAACAAACAAAGCTACAATCACACATTCCCAAATACCTTGCCCCGACCTTTGTCGAACATGCCTGAGTTTGAGGCTAATGATAGTTAAACAATGACAACACTAATAAGTAAAAAACAAAAATGCAGTAAACACTGAGCTGTGATGCTACTTCATTTTTATTTTAAAGCAATTTCTATTTCCTTTGTGTGATTCTCTGATTTCCACAAGATGAAATACTTTAAAATAAAGGTTTTTGTCAACTGTCTTCGTGATGTTTTGTAAGAACTGCATTGAACCACCATAAACCTGACATGGACAATCTACTATTATAAAATAAATTGTCTATCAGTGAATATTTTAGAAACGTACATTATTTAGATATTTTGATTGTTGGTGTAAAGCTTTTCATAAGTCAATTGATTGATTTGTAATTGATCCGGTTCAAATCTGGTCATAACATGTAACAGAATACCTCTTCTTCAATTACAACAATAGATAATTAACATATGTTCAACACACTTCACACTTTTGCATTAATCTCACATCACACGATGGAGTTAAAATTAGCTAAATGCTACTTTTAGTTATTAAACTCTGAATTTAAATTAGCAATCTGTGTTGGTGAAATATTGCCAAAGCTTACTGTAGATACTATTAGATGTAATACTATTGATGTAGTTGCATGCATAATTAATAACTTTAAAATAATTGTACAATTAATTATTCTTTATTCATACCTTTCTTCGAAACAGTGTAGCACCTTTCATATTCTAACTGTTTAATGTATGGTGCACCAAGGTTTTGAGTTTAAGGGTTGAAAACCCAAAAGGGAGTCACATGATGATCTAAGGGGTTCACACAACGATTAACAGGGTAGAGGAGGATTACAAAAAAATGTTGCTCCTACATCAAATGATGTCTTTTTGTCTGACTTTTGTCTAATAAAAGATTTCTTGTGAAATACTGGAAACTTTGATCAGGCCCCTTTAATATTCAAATGAAAACCATTTGAGAAAAATAACTTGTTTAAACCTGCATACCAATGTCACACGTCAACATTGCTTTGTTATTATATTAGAAGACGCATGCCAAAAAAATTAGGGTTGTTAAATGTTCAGTTTTATCACACAGCACAATGCCACAGATGTCGCAAGTTTTGAGGGAGCGTGCAATTGGCATGCTGACAGCAGGAATGTCCACCAGAGCTGTTGCCCGTGAATTGAATGTTCATTTCTCTACCATAAGCCGTCTCCAAAGGCGTTTCAGAGAATTTGGCAGTACATCCAACCGGCCTCACAACCACAGACCACCTGTAACCACACCAGCCCAGGACCTCCACATCCAGCATGTTCACCTCCAAGATCGTCTGAGACCAGCCACTCGGACAGCTGCTGCAACAATCGGTTTGCATAACCAAAGCATTTCTGCACAAACTGTCAGAAACCTTCTCAGGGAAGCTCATCTGCATGCTCGTCGTCCTCATCGGGGTCTCGACCTGACTCCGGTTCGTCGTCGTAACCGACTTGAGTGGGCAAATGCGCACAGCCCCATGTTGCAAGGATCTGTACACAATTCCTGGAGGCTGAAAACATCCCAGTTCTTGCATGGCCAGCATACTCACCGGACACGTCACCCATTGAGCATGTTTGAGATGCTCTGGATCGGCATATACGACAGCGTGTTCCAGTTCCTGCCAATATCCAGCAACTTCGCACAGCCATTGAAGAGGAGTGGACCAACATTCCACAGGCCACAATCAACAACCTGATCAACTCTATGCGAAGGAGATGTGTTGCACTGCGTGAGGCAAATGGTGGTCACACCAGATACTGCCTGGTTTTCGGACCCCCCCAGACCCCCCCAATAAAGCAAAACTGCACGTTTCAGAGTGGCCTTTTATTGTGGCCAGCCTAAGGCACACCTGTGCAATAATCATGCTGTCTAATCAGCATCTTGATATGCCACACCTGTGAGGTGGGATGGATTATCTCGGCAAAGGAGAAGTGCTCACTATCACAGATTTTTTCTTACAGAGAGTACAGCTGTGAGGTCCATGCAGAAAGCAGAGCAATGTGTAAAATATATATCACTCAGTATAACAGGCCTACATGACTCTCTTTATTTGCTGTAGTTTAGTAGATATCTACAAACAAAGAGTCGATATTTTTCTAAAACCATTTAGTGCTTCACATAATAAAATAGTATACAAAACGGCTGTAGCCTGATTATGCTTTAGGAGCTGTAGGTGTGTGTGGTACAGTGTGTAGATGTGTGTGTATTGTACAGTGTAGGTGTGTGTGTGGTACAGTGTGTAGGTGTGTGTGTGTGGTACAGTGTGTAGATGCGGCGGACAGACGGGTCTCAGTTGGTTTGGTGTCCTATGCTTACTTTTAATACTTGTACATTTACAACTTTTGGCCCGTAATTTAAATTCCCCATTTCAGCGACCAGAGAGAGGGGGGGGATATATCCAGTCTCCGACTGTGTTACGTTATTATGAGAGTGCTCTCATACTTTAAATTGTATATATTTATATAAATATATGTGTGTGTGTATATGTCCGCATCTGTAGCCTGTTATTGTCTCATTATACCACACTGTGAATTCATTTAAAGTAAATATATAAGTCATCATGAACACATCTGTCCATCAGACAGAGTGCTGCTGTGCCTCCTGTCATCATTAATGGACGTCTCTTTAAAATGACCGCTCAGAGGAGAGGAGTTCTCATTTCTCTAACAGCCTGCTGCTTCCACCCCTCGGCTCCTCCGTTCGCATCTCCGGTGGGCGGGACTAAGTCTCGAGGATAGGAGTCGAGGAGGGGAGTCGAGGAGGGAAAATGTAAGAATTGAGAAGCCTCTCATGTCTATGTCAAATTACACAGAAGGAACAGGCCAAATGCTGCTTGTGTACAATATTATTATATATCACAACTTCACAATGGACAACTTCTTCACCAGTATCCTTCTGGCTGAAAAGGTCCTTGAGAAGAACCTGCCCATTGTGGGGACTCTTCGCCAGAAGAAGCCGGACATACCGCCTGTCATGAAGTCATCCAAATTGAGGGAAAAGCATAGCTCAGAATTTAGATTAATTGGCAACATGACCATGGTGAGCTATGTGCCGAAAAAGGGGAAAGCTGTTGTCCTCCTGAGCACCATGCACGATGACAGAGCAGTGGATGACAACAGTGTAAATAAGAAACCAGAAGAGATTCAGTAATGGATCAGATGGATCCCTAAACGGTTTGTGCCGGAGTTCACATGCAAGCGGAGAACTATAGGTTACTTACGTAACCCCAGTTCTCAAAGTAACATGAAGTGAGATGTCTCACTATGGGATGCGCCTCAACGCGTATGCAAACAGAAGCATCAATCTCATTACGCCAATCCTGATTGGCTGGTGATCTTGACGTCTACGTCAGGGAATCCACCCACCCTTTAAGTAGCTTGCGCTACGTCGCAGCGTCATTCAAAATAAGCACCTCTTCTCGCTTCGCCTTAGCAAGAAGGGCCGTCTGGTGAGACATCTCACTTCATATTACTCTGAGAACTGGGGTTACGTAAGTAACCTATAGTTCTCATTCATAACACTCCATTCGATGTCTCACTATGGGATATTGAAACTCCCGTATTGCTAGACATGCTTATCTCGAAAATCACCAAAACAACCACAATAACTTAAAGGTGACCTATCATGCTATATTTAAATGATATAGTGTATGACCATACCTATATAAGGTATATTTATACATTTTATTTTCCAAAATACCAAACAGATCATTTTTTAGCCATGCCTCGTTTCGCTCATTTTCGCTTTATTCCAAACCTGTCTATGAAAATTCTGAGCAGCAGCTGACCACGCCCCCCTGCAGAAGAGCCGACGAGAGTCACGTTACCATGCTTGCTGTGTTTACGAGTGTGGAATACACATGTCATCTCAGAGCAATGCATGTGTTCAAGCATATTATCAATTTGATCCAGAAACTGAAGCAGCGGAGGTTTTGGTGGAGGTGCAAACATCTCAGTTGTCAGCAATGTGTGTTTCATGTGTTTTAAAAGCTCAGTTATTTACTTCTTTCTAAAGGGGTACATGTGCAACTTGCGCCACGATGCCTTCTGAACCGGAGCATGTGCTGCATGGAGATACCACACGTAACATTAGCTTCACTAAGTTGTCTGTTTAGAGAATACATTTTTCACATGTCATTCAATATATGTTTATCACACTAGGTGTAAAGACGGATGCAGGAACTTGAGGACTCTAACCTGTGTGGTGGACCATCCTGGATTGTGTGCCTAAATGTGTTTTCCCTGCAGAATGCATTGAATATTTACAGAGCTGAACACAGTTGGACTACAGTTGAGGCAAATAGAGCACTGAGTGGTTTGTTTGTTTTGACTGAAATTGTAAAACGAATGCTAATATTGTTCATGGAAATAAATACTGGTGTATATGGCTTTATGCAATCTTTCATTCTGTCATTGTACTATTATATACTACACAGCAATGGCATAACGCACCCATGTGTATGACAAAAAAAGTCCACACACAACCTTATGCTTTTGAAATCAGAATATTCTTTACCCATCCAAACATGAATAATCACGACACATTTGATATCAACTCGGAACTTTATTGTCAAAATCAACGGTTATTTGAATCAGGAGCAGAGTGGTGATTCCGGCCTGCGTTGTCCTCTGATCCGTGAAATGTCTATGTTAGGTTCAGACAGCAGCCAAATTGAACCGTGTAGCATACCCGGCGATGACCTCCTCCCTGTCAGGTTGCTCATAATGGTGCAGGGTCCACAAAGACTTGGTCGAAGATGAGGTCCATCAAGTTGGCCACGTAGCCTGTGCAATGTTAAAAAAAGCACAACAAAAAAAGTGGTTGAGATTAGTATATGCATGTCGTCAACAACAACATACCAGGGCTTTAGCTCCGTTTTACTCGTGGTGTGTGTCCCCTCGCATACATACATACAGTGTTGTATCCTAACACACCCCCATTTATATTCATGTGCGCAAACAAGTAAACATGCAAAAGCTTTTACATATAACGCTGCAAAAAACGGCATGTCTCATTAGCGTAGCGTAGCTTAGCGTAGCTTAGCTTAGCTTACAGGTCGATGATATATGATCGTTCTTACAGACTACAATCACAAAAGCTTTTACATAACGCTGGAAAAAACGGCACTTACCTCCAGAAGATTACGTTTGTTATTATAACTTACTCAATATGATTTTTTAGAGGATACAAAATACTAATACATAGGAGAATAAATACTTGTGTTATCGGCTAGGCCAGGCGTGGCTTTACAGCCTTCACACAGATCGCCATTACGGCAGTCTGAACATGTTCGCAAATGCCTGATAATTAAAATAAAAGACAAAGCAAAGACTGCGGAGCGTACAAAATAAAATGTTACAAGAACATATAAACACCTAACCGATTACTAGTTGGGGTTGAGGCGACATTGATACGGCTAAGCTACATGCTACCAGCTAGATATAGCTTTATCAGGAAAAACACCGCTAAATAAAAACTTACAGCTTCAGAATTGGATGTGTCCTCACTGGCCTGGTCCCGGATGGTTGGTATTGATCCCGGGTGTAGCATTAGTTTGGAGGCATATCCGTGTTGGACTTGAGAGAAGTTCATAAACATGTCCGTGGTTTAACTGGCTTAGACATCCTGCCAAGAGCAGGCAAAAACACAGATGTGACTGGGGTAGCCTGCCGATAGCCTATATGCGAATGAGAGGTTTGGCAATGCACGTGGCCGTGGCTCATTCCCCTGATAGGTGGAGAGTTGACCAATAAGCGGAGTACGTCTTTGTGACGTAGAAAAGTGTCGGAATGTGGATCCATTTTTTTCAGATCCGTTGCAGCCCCTTTTTTAGAGATTTGGCGAAGGAGGAAAATAGAGAGGGTTGTGTTTTCTGACACTTGGTGAGTTCCCCGGAACACCGGGGACACATAATCATGTATAAAAGACGTACAAAGGTGCATTTTGCATGATAGGTGCCCTTTAACAGATAGAACCCTCTCTCAACACGGGGCCCAGCACTGCGCGGGCCACACTTGGAGCAGAGACATCTAGCCTGTAAAAGCGGACAAAAGTGAGCGGTGAGGACCAGCTCGCTGCTGCACAAATGTCTTGGATGGAAACACCCTTGAACAAAGCACAGGATGTAGCCAGTCCACGCGTAGAATGAGCACGCAGGCCCGTTGGTGCCTGCAAATCCTGACTCGTATAAGCCAGAGCAATCGCTTCCACAATCCAGTGGGAGAGCCTTTGCCTGGTAACGGGCTTGCCCTTATGAGGGTTAGCCGAGGATACAAAGAGTTGGTCATTGCATCGAAACTCTTTTGACCTGTCCATATAGGTGCGTAAAGCACGGACTGGGCACAGCAAATTCGGCCGCTGTTCCTCAGAGGAACACAGTGGCGGAGGAATTGCCTCAATGTTAATGGGGGTACATGAGCCAACCACCTTAGGTACAAAGGCAGGGTTGGGCTTCAGCAACACTCTCGTTTGCCCCGGGGCAAACTGAGTGCATGAAGGATGTACAGAGAGTGCAGGAATGTCACTGACTCGCTTGGCAGATGCCAGAGCCAGTAACAACACTGTCTTCAGTGACAGGTGTTTCATGTCAGCTTCTTCCAGGGGTTCAAATGGAGGTCGAGTGAGCCCATCTAAAACCACTGCCAAGTCCCATAAGGGCACCAGTGACCTGGAAACAGGGAGGTGCCTGCGAGCCCCTTTCATAAAACGGCGGACCAAGGGATGTTGGCTAGCCGTCTTTCCCTCGAAGCCCACATGTCATGCAGCAATAGCAGCCAGGTACACTTTGATCGTAGAGAAAGCTCTGTGTTTATCAATCAGGTCCTGTAGAAATGATAGAATCACCCCGACAGGACATTGAAAAGAGATGTGTCCTTTTTGAAGGACACATGTCCTCCTCAAACACCCTCCACTTACAGTCATAGAGAGACCTGGTGGAGGAAGCTCTTGCACTCTGAATAGTGTTTATCACCTTCTGAGGGAGTCCCACTGTATTCAGGTTATACCACTCACGGGCCAGGCCCATAGTGCCAAGCGCTCTGGGTGTAGGTGAAAAATCGCAGACATGATCTGAAGAGAACATATTTGCGTGGTTGGAAATGAGCGAGGCAAGCCCTGAAGGCTTTCACTCTCTCTGCTGACAGGCGGGCTGTAAAGGGCACCGAATTCAGGCGTAGGCCCAGGAAGAGTACAGTCTGGGCTGGGGACAAAATGCTCTTTTCTTTGTTTATTACGAAACCCAGGTCAAGCAGGTGTTTTACGAGGACATTCGTACAAACACTCGTGGGCTGAGAGACAGACCGAAGGGAAGTACTCTGTATTCGTAACAGACACCCTGAAAGGCGAACCTCAGATATTTCCTGTGTGGATAATATACTGGGATGTGGAAATACACGTCTTTCAGGTCGACTGATGTGAACCAATCGTTTTGGCGCACGAGACGCAACAGAGATGTGTGAGCGAGCATTCTGAAGTTGTATCTTTTGAGATATTTGTTCAGAGCCCTCAAATCTAGTATAGGCCGAATCCCGTTCCCTCCCCGTTTGGGAACGAGGAAATACTTGGAATAAAAGCCGCTCTGACTCTGTTCGGAGGGTATTATAGATATAGCCTTCTTGTCTAGTAGCGAGAGGATCTCTTGCTCTAGAATATGGGCCGACTCTCCCCGGGCTTGCGAATGCAGAATGCCAGAAAAGTGAGGGGGGGTGACAGTGAATTCGAGTCTGTAACCCTGTGTTATTGTCTTGAAAACCCAAGCAGAATATGTGAGCAGGGTAGACGTCAGACTGTTTATTGTTTTTATTGTCTTTCTTTTCATTTTTATTGACTGCGCCCTTGGCTTTAAGCCTGGAAAAGACAGTGGAAAATGATTTATTAAAAGACAATAGTGATGACATGTGTTTGTGTGACTTAAACGAGCAGCGGAGCTTGCTGTCGTTGATGTTAAGTCCATTTCCCTCATGGCGCGAACTTGAGGATGACGTTCTGACATCACTCGAGGCGGCGGGAAGTTGGGGGCATGGATGCACCCCGGAAACACATGAGCATCTAACACTGGAACGTGTTCTGGAGCTGGAAAACAGGGAACTTCCAGCTCCTTTATCGAGGAGAGGAGAGGAGGCTGTCAGGCCGCCCTCTTCTTCTTCCTCGTCTGGTGGCTGAAAGTCTGGGCCGGCTGTGCCTGAGCGGTTGCTGCCGGAACCGGAGACTTTCTTGGCCAGCTCGTCCTCGCCTCGTGTCTTCTTCGAAGCTAGAGTGGAGCCAAATATACCCTCGGGAACAATAGGCATGTCCAAGACGTCCTATTTTTCCCGGTCTGGAAGGTTCGTCAGGGTAAGCCACCTGGCTCTCTCCTGTACCACCATAATCCCCAGTGCTTTGCCCGTGGCTTGGACTGCACAGCGCTGCACACGGAGGCAAATGTCCATGATCGCTGCGATTTCGTCCCTCATCCTCACTGCTTGGGGCAAGTTCTTCCCCTCATAGCGAGATCTGGAGGTCTCCTTGGCCACTTCAGGCCAGGGGATGTCCAGCCTGGACGCAGTGCGTTGGCACACAGTCTGCAAGTCCATACTGAGGCAAGGCGAAGCTGGTGTGCTTTCGCCCGGGGGAGCGGACATCGCCTCCGGCTTGGCAGCCTGGGCAGATGAAACGAAGATGTCATCTTCGTGCTCATCCGAGGAGCTCAGAGGAGGAGCTCAGAGGCATCCTCTTCATCATAAGAGGAGCTCAGAGGCATCCTCTTCATCCTCCTCCATATAATCCAGCTGTTGGACATCCCCCGTTGGTGGAACCACGGTGAGGTCCAGTTGGGAGCCCCAACTTGACACAGTGCGGGGCTCCACTCTCGCGGCTCTTGCCGCCACCGGGCCCCAGCCTGACACGTCGCGGGGCTCCGATTCCGCGGCTACCGCCGTTGTTGAACCCCAGCCTGACACAGCGCGGGGCTCAATCTCCGCGGCGGTCGCCACCATGTCCCGATTGCCGGCCGGCGAATCAACGGACATGAAGGGGTCCCGTCCCGACAGGCTAGCTTGGCGCGCTAGCCGTCGGTGGAGGCTCTTGATGGTGAAGCGGGCACAATGCCCGCATGAACCGGGGGTATCGATAGCTTCCTGGGCGTGTTCCAGCCCAAGGTAGGACGAGCAGACCTGGTGTGAGTCCGTGCCCGAGATCCTAAACCCGCAGCCTTCGAGCCGAGCCTCTGACTCCTCTGGTGTGAGGGAGGGAAGGGTCCATCCTCGTTTGCCGGGGTGTCAGCGCGGAGGGACAAGCTAGTAACAGGTATGTTACCGAAAAAAATCCAACCTTATCGTTATTCCGAAAGGAAAAAACGACGGGGTAGATTTTTATTTAAAAAATATTAACTGGTGTGTTAATATCTTTCTTATCTCCGTCTCCTCTGGTGTGAGGGAGAGAAGAGTCCGTCCCTGCTCGCCGTGGTGTCGGTGCGGAGGGATAAACTAGCAACAGGTATGTTACTGTTTGAAGAAAAAAATCGTTTTAAAAATGTGTTCAATTCTTCTGCAAAGCAAAAAAAGGAACCGGCAAGCGCCCGTCGACCGAATGTTAGCTTGCGTTCAGTCTGTGGACCGTTAAGCTAGCCCGGCTACTGATATTCGAGATGTACTCTGAAGCGAGAAGAGGTGTTTGAATGACGCTGCGACGTAGCGCAAGCTACTTAAAGTGTGGGTGGATTCCCTGACGTAGACGTCAAGATCACCAGCCAATCAGGATTGGCGTAATAAGATTGATGCTTCTGTTTGCATACGCGTTGAGGCGCATCCCATTGTGAGAAATCGAATGGAGTGTTATGAATGAGAACATGGAATGGCCCATGGTGCTCTGGCACAATGTGCTCGCTGTTGCCACCCTCAATGCCTACTCCCTCTTTACTGCACAACACCCTGATTACATGGATGGTGTGACCAATGTACGGCGGTGTTTCATCAAGGAGCTGGGTAAAGAGCTTGTCATGCCACATACACCATATGAAAAAAGTATTAATCATTGACTGTGTCATACAGTCCCATTGCCACAGGTGTATAAAGTCAAGCACCCATGCAGTCTACCTTTACAAACATTTGTGAAAGAAGGGGTCGTTCTAAAGAGCTCACTGAATTCCAACGTGGTACTGTAATAGGATGCCACAGTTGCAACAAGGCAGTTCGTGAAATGTCTACTCTCCTAGATATTCCACGGTAAACTGTAAGCAGTATTATTGCATAGTGGAAATGTTTAGGAACCACAGCAACTCAGCCATGAAGTGGCAGACCACATAACGCTACAAAGCGGGAGGGGAAATAGTGAGGAGCATAGTGCGTAAAAGTGGCCAAAGCTCTGTTGACTCAATAACTGCAGAGTTCCAGCTCTGGCATTAATATCAGCACCAACACTTCTATGCTTCCAACTTTGTGGAAAACAGTTTGGGGAAGGTCCTTTTCTGTTCAAACATGACTGTGCCCCATAAAGCAGTGTGCATAAAGGCATGGTTGGATGAGTTTGGTGTGGAAGAAGTTGACTGGCCCGCACAGAGCCCTCACCTCAACCCCATTGAACACCTTTGGGATGAACTAGAACGAGAGCCAGGCCCTCTCGTCCAACATTAGTGTCTGACCTCACAAATGCTCTTCTGAATGAATGGGCAAAGATTCCAACAGATACACTCCAAAATCTTGTAGAAAACATTCCCAGAAGAGTGGAAGCTGATATAGCTGCAAAGGGGGACCGACTTCATAAAAGCTCCTGTAGGTGTAATGTGTAGGTGGCCCAATACTTTTGTCTTTATAGTGAATAAAGAGGCGCATGGAGGGCACACCCCACCTCCAAAAGCACATTAAAAGATATGGGCTAAAATACCAAAAACACACACCACCCAGCCACATGTATTGTTTGGTCCAAATCACTGATAAAATAATTATTTTCAACAAAATTATTATTATAGTATGTTTTTTTTTATCATTGTTATCAAACCTGATGTATTCATATAAAAACTGTTTTAGTTCCTACATTTTGAAAGATTGATTGAAAATAAGGATGTGTGGTGATCAAAAACAAGATATTTAATGAATACTTGGAATATTAAATGATTAAATAAATGGATTTTAAAAGTGTACTCATGTATTAAATGTCTTTGTTTGGCAAAATGAGCCATATCAAAAAAATGGTGGTAACATGTCCCAAGTCTAAAGGACACCAATGCAAATCACAGATTCCCAAATATTGTCGAAATAGTTTATGGTCTTCGTGTAAGGTAAGGCTACCATACAGAAAGACATTTTGCAAATCATCCAATGAAAGCTCTATTTCTTGTGACTTTTTGTAATAGTGACAGTTGCTTAGGAACAAAACTCTTTATTCTAACATTTTCCTTTGTGCTATCATAGCCAACAGTGACGTTCCTCTTTCAGAAAAGTCTTGCTTTAAGCAGTCGTGTTAAAGCTTTGCTTTCCTTCATTGGCACTCAAATATCAACTCAGCCGACAGGAGTTTTATGACACCACAATAAAGATTTCCCATTGTGTATCCTTGATAGCTTCCATTGTCTACCTATTCGCTATTCCTCAGAAGGAAATAATCAAGGGAGACAAGGAAAGAAAAAGAAAAACAGGCTTTTTGTTACAGTGACAAGTCGATACATGTGCACACAGGCGATGGTGTCAGCGAAAATGTGCGCAGCAATATCTGTCACATGTGTGCTAGGGGGAACCATCTTTCCAAGCCCTGATAGCTCCCCTCATTCCAAAAGCAATCAGGGACTCTGTGGCTTCCTCCGTCTTTCAATCACTCCTTCCATCACTGATGTAATTTGTCATTAGTGAACGGAGAAAACTTTTAATTGAGTCTCAACTGTTTGGGAGAAGATGACAACTCCTTCCCATTTGGCCGTTTTTTTGTTTGCTTTGTTTTTGTTGTGCTGTAAAAGTATAACCTTTGTTTTTCTTCATATTTCATTATCCCTCCATGTTTGTGAATCTGTGTGTGTGTAATGCCAATATGTTTGAGTCAATGTGCACGCACACACACACACACACACACACACACACACACACACAAACACACACACACACGTATTGGCTGCTTGTCCTATTTTGACCTCTCCAATTAATTTCACCATTATAAAGCAGGATCTCAAGGTGAATTGCAGAGATTCAAGAAAAGGTCAGTGCACTGCATTTATGTATATTCAAAACAATTGTAATTAAGCAGCAGTCATTAAAAATGCACATTGTGTGTGGTTGCTGCTCCAGGGGGTTGAGTGTGGTAGAGAATAGCATAAAACATTTACTGTTTAAAGCCATCTGAGCAGAAAGTAATGTATTGTCAGTCGCAGTCATGAGCAGCTGTTACAAGTATCTAGTGGGACTTTCGTGAAATGCATGGACACGATACATATATGCAAAAGAACATGAATCATTTATAGTGATCACTAATTATGCTGTGTAAGAAAATACTGAGTAGGATACCGACGGAGAACAAGACCTTAAATTAGCATCAAATGTGAACTTTTGGTTTGAATTTCCTTTTGTTTGTTCCGGAAATAAGTTGTTAATAAACAGTCCCATGACAAAATGACACTTTATGATGTAATAACGATGTTTGGCTTGTGTAACCATTAGCTAATAACCACCCAAGGTAACCCTGTGTTTTCCTTATATTTACAGTCTATGGTGTTTTAATGCTAAAACATTACGATTATTGTTGTTGTTATTGTTAAGTATTGCTTTGTGATGGTCAGAGTTGGGTGTAACGTGTTACTGTAATAATATTACTTTTGTCGGTAACGGAGTAGTGTAACGCGTTTATAATTCAGTATTCACACTACAGTTACTAACATTGGACGACCAGACGGCCTACTTGGCTCTTGACTACACTTAAAATGTCACGCCGACCAGCTGGGCTTGAGGGACCCGTGGAGGACTAAGTTTCCCTCCAGTAAAGTTTTCTCTTTCTTTTCACATGTCCACCACAGTTACTCACAGATAGACTTCTTCTTAATTGACGATAAACTATTACGTAACGTTCTTTCCTGTGAATACCATAGCATTCTCACGAAACCACCTTTGGTCATGTTTGTGAGGAATTGACAGACAAAATTACAAAAATAATCAAAATAATCAATTCTATATCAAACTGCATTGTGTATTGTATGTGGTACTATTGCTATTTTTGTAGTTGAGGTAGTAATTCATATTTTTTTCACCATTTTTCCATGTAGAAATTCATTACCGTAATGCGTCCGGAGACTATTTTTTTACATTTAACCCCAAAATATCACAATAAATCTGCACAATTTAATACATACATAAATACAAAAAATTGTTGAAATGGTACATTCTTACTGGTAATATAATTATTTTGTCTCTAACATTTATGAATTAAAATATTTTTGGATTAATATGTGTGTCAGGAGTATGTGAAGTTCATTACCGATGCACTGCCTATTTGGCCCCATTACAATTCCTGTTTAAATTAGCTTTTTTTTTACCCATGATGCATTGCATGGAAGAGGTCAAGCTCAAGGTCAAGCTATAGATATGTTAAAAATTCCATTTACTGACACCCCAGTGTACACTACTAACTGTCATTACCGTAATGGGGTATTATATAATGTTTTTTTTTAAAGTTATTGATTCCAAAATCAATAGAAAAGTAGCTTTTATAGAGCCAGAATGATAGTGCAAATATTTCTTTTGTAGCATCACGGCTATGCTAACTATTATGTAAGCTAGTGTTATGGTCATTCATTACCGTAATGCTCTGCATTCATTACCATGTCATATAGGAGGGTGTTACGGTAATGAACAAAATTGTTGCGGTAATGAAAGAAATGTGAGCAGCTATCAAGGCCGCCTTAACCTGCCATCAGGCCCTGGGGCTGATAGGTTTTGTAGGCCCCCTATTTAAACAACAAATCAAAGTAATTTATAGTATAGTCATTAATCATGTATTTGTCCGGTTGCCGTTGGCTCCCCTCCACGTAGCAAGTCCTCGTCATCCTCTCCATCTCCTCCAACAGATAATGTCCCTCCTGTCTGTTCTTCCTCTCCCGCTACTCCATCGCTATCAGAACCAGACAGCCTACTTGGCTCCGAGGCCGGCACCGCTGCCGCTCGGTACAGAACTCATCTGTCCTTCCTCCTCATCCTGGCCTACAGGTTTAAAATAACCTGTAAGCTTCGGCATGTTTTGTAATAGCTGCTTGTCTCGAAACTCCTTTTCCCTCAACAATTTCCTTTTCCGAGCACCACTCTCAAACTTTTTCTTCTCCGACATTTTCTCCTAAACAACCTTCATCTGTCACTCAATCACTCGCAATTTGAATAAGTCACATTTGAAACATATTCTCATTCTGATTGGCTGTTAAGTGGTGCCCACTGACTGTTACATCATTTTTGAGAAACATTTCTGGAATCCATCGAGCTCATTGATTAGCGGAGCAAATGATAAATAGTATGTACTTATTGTAAGTCGCTTTGGATAAAAGCGTCAGCTAAATGCAATGTAATGTAATGTATGGAGGGAAGATATTTTCGTTTGGATTACTGGTCTGGGGGAAGCTCTTGAGTGTGTGTGTGTGTGTATACGTGTGTGTGTGTTTGTGTATTTTTGCGTTTGTGCATTGTGTTTGTTTCCCGGGGAAAGCACTCACGAGAAAAACCGGCTGTTGTTATGCCTGCTGTGACGTTAAGTTACTCCGTTCTCCGCTTGTAATTATGCCGTCACAAGCTTCAAAGCTGTATTTATCATCTGAATTTGCCGAAACAAGTTTAATATTCTGAAAGCCAAGACTTTGTTTATTTGAAATCAGATGAAATCAAACTGTAACGGACCCTGCCGTGTTATCTATGATTACTATACGCCAGGGGTCGGCAACCTTTTTGATATGAAGTGCCATGAAGTGAATTATCAACGGGGGGTGATGGTTGAGGAGATTGACGCTCGTCAACTATCAGCAGGTGGGCGGGGAAGTAGTGTGTAGACCTGTCAGCGCAACATACATGGTGCCGAATTTAACAAACACATTTAAATAATTGGTTTAAACGGCATAATAATAAGGACGATCGTCTGTACTGTGATTCTCCAGAACTCACATGTTATGATATTAGGGTCATGCAGACTGAGATGAGATCGCTGTCCCTTTAAGAGAGAGAGAGGTGTGGCTTGTGCATACCTGTTTGTGGATGGTAGAGCGACAGTGAGAGAACGTGTGTATGTTTCTGGAAGTGAAACGAGGAAGCAGAAAAACAGGTCTGTGATGTATTTTGTGAAACAGAAGAACAACTAAATAAATGCAACGGCCTCCCAAGAAGAGCTCGCCTCTCTCCAGTCATTTAAGCTCAAGTGGGTTATTGAACCTGAAGCTTGTTGCTTCTGCCCTCCTCGACTACGGTCTGGGAGCCGACAGGAAAGTTCAACACACAGATGGCCAGTCCGCCCCTTTGTAGCATATTATTTCAATGAGAGATGAGCAGATTGCCACTGGGCTTTCAACTAAAGACACAGCCACGCAAAAACTGCGGCATGTGTACAGCTCCGTATGGGTACTGCAATTAGTCAAGTGCTTTCCTCTGTGGTGAAACGATCAGCTGCACTGCACCACGGAGGAAAGCGGCAGAAAGTCACCTGGAGATAAAGAGAGCGGGGCTGCGTTGCGTGCATGGCTTCCTTCTGCAGGTAACGGGGAGACGCGCTCTGGCGGCGGTCTCGTTCAGGATCCGAAAATACAATTTAAATATTTTGCACACTTATTCCACTTATTCCTAGTGTGCCACTGGTTACGGTGCCACGTGCCAATGCTGGCACGCGTGCCAGGGGTTGCCGACCCCTGCTATACGCCTTACATTCGTAATTTCAGCAGAGTGGCGAGGGAGAGCTGTTTTCTTCCCTTTACAAGCTTCAAAAATGTATTTATCATGTGATTTTGGAAATAAAAGTTTCATATTCTAAAAAAAAACAATGAATTTTTTTTCTCCGTAGGCCCCTGGGCTTCAGCCCAGGTCAGCCCGTGCATTAAGGCGGCAGCTATGTATGGTGAGATTTAACTATAAAGAAATAATTGATATATATTATTTGAATCTAATTTATTTAATGAATACTGAATCCCTCTTGAAATTAAGTTCAGAAAAGGTGGAAAGGAAAAGGGCAGCTTCCAAGGTGAGGGTGGTGTAGTGTTAATTTCGTTGACTAAAACTATGACGAAATATGTTCGTCAACGACCTTTTTTTCCATGACGAAAACGAGACGATGACGAGACGGCACCGACGGCAGTAAACAATAACTGCAACGAAATCATCATGCAATATCTCTCTTTAGATCTCTCTTTACTTTCGTTGACGAAAAATGAGGAGACCAAATATTATCAAAGATAACGTTACATCTCTGGTAGTCAGTTTTTCTCCCAGCAGTTCCATTTCCGGTGCTGCGGCAGGGCAGCAGCTGTGTGTCTGTGGTGCGCGCGGCGGTACATTTGAATAACACCGGGCAGCGGCACACTGTGAACTGTCAGGAAGACTCGGGTCTAACTTATGGTCTAACTAACCTTATTTAACAGAAAATAAAATGGCAACAACAGGGCTTGGGAGCAGTGGTCGCACTCGCGTTAACCGAATACCCCCCCGTCAGCGCGAGTGAGTGATAAATTGTGCACTCGACGGGTAATAATGGATTATGACGGAAATGTCCATCAAAATGACAGACAACGAAAAAGTCTAAAGCCACCACTGCTTGGGAGAAAGAAACTATGTGATATTTGGGCCCATTTTCGCTACAATGAGGCGGAGAAAAAAAGTGAATGCATTGTTTCATCAGAAGGGAAGCAATGTGGCCATAACACAGCTGGTAAAAACACCACAAACCTGAGCAGATACTCTCTGCAAAGCTGCTTTCTTAATCATTCAACCTGTGTTTTTCATCAAATAAGGACAAGATATAATCTTATTTATTTATATATACTAAAATGACAAATTATTGGTTTTGGCTGGACTAGTTTGACTGAAATGTTCTATATAATCTGATGACTAAAAAAGACTCAACAGTTTTTACTGACAAAAAGTAGACTAAAATAATTAGTTTTCTTTGACTAAAATAAGACTAAAATGCTCAGACTTTTAGTCGACTAAAACTTGACTAAATAAAAACAGGATGAAGGTGACTAAATATGACTAAAACTAAAAAGGAAATGTAACACAGGACTAAGACTAAAACTAAATTAAAAAATAGCTGACGAAATGAACACTAGGGTGGTGAAGCACAGAGAGAAAGTGTACAGCAACCCAGAGCTGCTGGAAGAGTACAGAAGGAAGGAAAGAGAGAGGTTAGAACAGGACATCTTCACATTGTGTGTGAGAGAGAGAGAGTGAGTGAGAAAGAGGGAGAGACAGAGAAAGAGAGAGACTGAGAAAGAGAGAGACAGAGAGAGAGAGACAGAGAGAGAGAGACAGAGAGAGAGAGACAGAGAGAGAGAGAGACTGAGCCAGTGTTTCCGCCAGGGGGCCGTCTTGCCATCATTGGATGCCCTTTTTCAGCTTGGAACGCTCTCAACTCGAGCCGAGGCGGCCCAAAAAAAAGAGATTTATCCGAGAGAAGATCGACCATTTTTATCGTTTAAATCAGGGGTTCCTAAAGTGTGAGGCGCGCCTCCCCTGGGGGGCGCCAGAGAGCTTCAGGGGAGGCGCAGCCGCCAGAAAAAAATAAAGAGAAACAGTGAAATCTAGCTAGTTAACTTCAGCTAACTCTATGCGAGCGGCAAAATATGGATAGATTTTTAGTGAAGTTACCTAAAGTGAGAGAGGAGACAGCGTCTGTAAGAAAACGGAGGAAGTATGACAATGATTATTTGAAGCTAGGATTTTCATGGACCGGTCCTGATGACACTCCACTGCCACAGTGTGTTATCTGCAACGAGGTGCTAGCTCATGACAGTATGAGACCATGTAAACTCCAGCGTCATATTGAGACGAAAAACCCATGTTTGGTGACCAAGCCACAGGAGTTTTTTGACCGGAAGCTCAAGGAATTGCAGTCACAGAAAAATGTCATTGACACATTTAGCACTGTGAATACAAAGGCAACAGAAGCATCATATCGAGTGGCGTTACGGATAGCTAAGGCAGGTAAACCTCACAATATTGGTGAAACGTTACTCCTCCCTGCTGCTAAAGACATCTCCGTCCCAACTATTTCTCTGCTGCCATCCTTAACCTCAACATGTTTAAAACATAAAGAGGTTTAAAAAAGCTATTGTTTAATGTTTTAAGGAGGTGACGCTCAGCTAATCAAAAAATAGGAAGGTAGCAAAAACAGAGCATTTTATGACATTTTCTCACCTTACATTTTCTCTTTGAAATGCAATTGAATACCCCTGCATTATAGCAACAACAACAATAATAATAATAGCAATAATAATTGGGAGGGTGGGCGCGGCTGTGATTATGTTCTCTGAGGGGAGGCTCAACCCCTGGTTTACAGATGTAGCACTCCAGATAGGACTCACATGGGTGTGTCCCAGTCAAAAACCCAGCGGATCCCAGTGGCTGGGGGTGTTGCCAAATTGCTAGAGGGCGTTGCCAAAGTTCTCCATTTGTTCAATTACAGGATTTAACCATGAGATGGCGCTTCATTCACAAATACACAAAGACAACTGGGTGTTGTAGAACTTAGTCTGTTTGCAATGTTTGCAGCTCTGCAGTTGTGTTTGCTGAATACTGTAGCATTTAGTCACTTATTTGTTATGGTTTTCACAGGCTACTATAATGAAAAAACATCAGTTTTGGATCAAATAAAGTTATAGTTTGCTTTATGCAGTATATTTTTTGTAATATTGTTGGGGTGTTTTTACACAGTAGTGAGAGTGAAAAACAAGATAGCACAGATTAATAAAATCAAAAATAAGATGAGCAATAAAAATAATGAGAAACTATGAAATAAGAAATGAATAAAACTTAAATATAATTATCACATCATATATTCTAATGTATTGTATTATTAAGTAATATCATACATTAACCCCATTATAGCAGATGCCACATTGAATGGATGAACTCATTTATGCATCAATAATTACAACAGAGTATTTCTAAATACAAGTTGTAACAATACTTATATGTATTTAATATTAATAACATAATGATTAATTTCAGATGATAATACTTTTCACGGTTAGGTCCGGTCTGACAGCGCTTAGCTCTCTGCTGCAGAGAAGATCACTGCTCTAAACAAAGTCAAAAATCCTACATCCAAACAGAATAAATAGAATTAATTATTATTAATTATTATTAATACGTTAAGTCTTGTTCATTGTTTTTCACTTTTATTAAATGTTTGATATTTCCGGTGGAAATGGTGGACTATCGGACATTCAAAATGCAGCATATTTTCACTCTTACACACATATTCTCCTTTTACATACATACATTTTCACTCTCACACACACGTATATATTTACACTCACACATTCATACATTTTGCTCTCATATTTCAATGCACACATTCATATATTGTCACACACATTCATGCATTTTGTTCTCATATTCATATATTTTAATGCTCATATTTATACATTTTGCTCTCATGCGAAATCTACTAAAACAAAGTATGTCATGGTAGTGGTCAGCTGGTAAACACAAAAGTGTATCTTAAGGGCTGTAAATATAATAAGCCTGTTGTCAAGTTTAGACACAGGCTTATTATATTTACAGCCCTTAATAACATTCATTTTCTGGACTCAAAGTGTGTATTGGCCGTTTTCTTTGTTCCAAGCAAACGAGTGCTTTTTGTTTCGAAATCACTTCCGCGAGTTTCGCGGGCCTCCCCCTCGCTCCACTGACCATTAGACCATTTAGTAAGGTAAAAAGCAAAAGGGCAAAAACGCCTCTCAGACGCTCTTCCGTTTACTTTTTTAATAAAGAAAAACAAATGGTCCGTAGATACACGGACTCATATAGCCTATGTATGTATGGAGAATGTATGTGCGTGAGAGGACCAGTATGAATTACGGCATAGAAATATGCTGTGGGAGATCACAGGAGTGGTGGGGGGGGGGGATGTGACTGTGGAATGTGACCCTTGGGAGAATTCCTCCACACATTCCGATGGCCAAACAAACAAAGAGTTCGCAACACAGGACAGCATAGGCAACATGGGGGGTGGGGGCTGGTGAACGGTCTGGTCAATGTTTGTAAACACAATCCCCAGGATGTGTCCTAATCAAACCAAAAGAGAAAATGCAGATATCATTCTCTCTCTCGACTCGCTGGTATCTCGATCTGAGCGCTCATTGGTGTTCATACTGCTCACAGGCTGGGCTGCTGTGTATATCTAGTGTATTCATACTGTACCCCTCCTCACTGTTTATTCATCATTCAACCATTTACACCTTCCTTTTTTTCCGTCAAGAGGTTGAAAAAGATTGAGTCCTTTGTTTCCAATTGGTTCCCAAATCTGAACATTGACCAGTGGCATAAGATCAGGAGCCGGGTAAATGAGAGACTGAGGAGCCCCCGAAAAACAGATCCCGAAATAGCTTGTTTCCGCAGCAGATAGGCCTACAGTATGGTGTCTGTTATGGCAGTTATTTTAAATAAAACGGTGAAAACTGAACTTGAAAATTGTTTCCTCTTTTTATTTTATTTATTATTTTCGGGACGGGGAGACGTGTGTGATTAAAAATTAATTTGCAGAAATGTAAAGTGATCTAACTAAGTTCTATTCATATTCTTGACGGGAAGAGCAGTGTAAATGGGTGGCCATATGCATTTGAAAAGCAATATAAATCACACAGTTATTATACAATAGGCTATAAAAGCACCATCGATAACCATTACCTTTATCCAATTCAAACTTTGGACGGGAAAAAAGGAAGGTGTATGGTGGTGGTTGGGCTATACTGTAGGCCTACTGTATACAAAGGCCATTCAAGCTATAGTTCTTCTGGAAATGATCACATCAGGCACCTTCAAGTTAAACAATACTACAGTAAACAATTAACACAGTAAATTATATGGATTAAACCACATTTATTTCGTTTAAAATAAACGAAATATGATTTTGTTTGAATGATTAAATGTCATCAGGCACCTTCAAGTTAAACAATGAGGTGCACACTTTAATGTGCCGCCACCTCCGGAGTCGGCTTGACTCGGTTTAAAGAATGCACAAATGTGTTTAATCGTTAATGTCAGATATGTACTAAGTAGCCTAAATACATTTGTTCCTGCTCAAGATTAGATTCAACTTTATTGTTATTGCACATATTGCAGGTACTGAGACAACGAAATTCACTTTAGCTTCTAACCAGGGGTGCAACAAGATCACTTAAGACCGATTCAAGGAAGCTCACCTCCATTATATATAATAACATTTTTAAGATAAATCCTACTTGCTTAAATTCCCTTAGAGTTGTATGGAACCAGGACCTTGGGATTAACATGTATATTAGACCTGGTACACACCTCTTCTATATGTGTAAGGCATAGCTTACTGCAGTGCAAGATTCTGCACAGAGTACATTACACTAACGCTAAGCTGGCCAGGATATACACTGACAGGTCTGACACATGTAATAGATGTAAACAATCTCCGGCTGACAACATGCACATGTTTTGGTCGTGCCCTAAACTATCGGAGTTCTGGTCTGCAATATTTGATTCACTTAGGGAGGTCTTAGGTGAGACAGTGGACCCTAGCCCCCTCACTGTCCTTTTCGGAATTCCTCTGATGCCCAATGCATCCATTACCTCACAATGAGTTATCACATTCACCACTCTGCTTGCCAGGAGGCTTATTCTCCTTAAATGGATACATTCCCCCTCACCCACCCATAATAGATTCATGAAATCCTGTATTGCGTCAGGCTTGAGAGGATTAGGTTCTCCCTTAGGGGCGCCCTGACAACGTTCCATGATACCTGGAAGTGCCATCAAAGCGCTATGCAGGGGCGCCGCCAGGGATTTTGGGCCCCATGAAAATATATCACATTGGGCCCCACCACCAGGCACAGGCCACTTTGTTTATAAATTACCTCGAGGGCCGTACCAAATGGTCTAGCGGTCCGTATACGGCCCGGGGGCCGGAGGTTCCCCACCCCTGCTTTAATATAATAACATTAGTATTAATATCATAACCAAAATGTCTGTGATTAACATTTTGTTTACAGACTGATCACTCAATGCTTCAAACTGTCATCCTAAACAGACTAAAAGCAGTTTTTTGTTTTATATAGATCATTGGCTATGTGGGAAAATACTGTGTTTGAAATGTATAATTTAAATTAGATGTTAGCTTTTTGTTATATATATATATATATATATTGATATTGTATTCCAGTCTCCCTTCAGATATGTTAAGTGGCATGTCATTCAACACAATGCTGCTCACCTCCTTCAGTTGGGAGAAAAGCTGGTTCAGGTTCAACCTTATGGGGGGACAGGACTGCTGAGCTTAAAGATGGATCTGTTGGACCTGGCACCAGGGGGAGGGACAACTGATTCAGTATGAATCAGTTGTCCCTCCCCCATCATTTCTTGTCTCCTGTCCTGCAAACCTGCTCCTTATTTCACATAGAGTAATTTAAGCACATTTAAGCCAACTACTTCACAATGTTGTGGCAATTTAGTACTCACAACCTGAAAGAATAAAACAGAAAGAAATCAATAAAACACAAACACCGGTATAATTGAGCAGTTCCTACACAGCCTATATATGGCTACTGCAATGAACACACACTACTCTGCTGTCCTCCAGATGTTTTCCACGCTGTACCCATATAAGGATATCTCTTCTCTCCCTTACTTCTAACAGGGAAGTTTTCACTTCTCCTATCTCCAGTTTCTTGTTTATACAAACTGCTACTATTAAATCGAGTTGCACACAGACATTAAGGGGGTAAAAACGCAAATCCCGGCAATTTGTAACGGAGCCTCCACCATGGAGCATCGGCACTTTCGGCAGGTTATTCTCATGCTGTTGATCTGGAGATCAACAGTGCGGCGCGCGCATATGATTATATAATCAGACAACGTCCGTTAAAAAACATTATAACACATATAATGAGAGACGTTCTGCAGTAAGGAGGGGCGTTTCACCGACGACAGGTGTTCTTACTTTTATGTAGTAAAACACTTAATTCTGCTTCACTCTTTAACTAAACAACCGCGGATGTCTTGAAAGACTCTTTCTAAAGATTTTGAAGATATCCGCGTTCTTGTGATACGTAAATACTACGCTTCCTATGTTTTGGTGCGGATTGTGTTCACACCAGCAATGAACCGCTCCAGAGTTCGCAAGCAAGCGGTCCGAGACCACCTATTTTAGCGGACCAGATTCCGATTGTTTAGTTCACTTAAGAGGTCTCGGATTGTGTTCACACCGACCCAAATGAACCGCACAAAGCGGCTAAACGCACCAGGGTTTGATTCAACCGGACTATACAAGGCAGGTGTGAACGCTAAGAGAGCTCTCTCCTGAAAGACTGAGCGGCTCTGCTAACCTCAGTGAGGTAAAGGCACACCTTTATATGATCATTATAGTTCTAAAAAAAGAAGAGCATAGATGAAAAAAAGGTATAAAATACTATATGACAGTAAAAAAAAGTTGTTATTAATAAACAAGAAAAAAAATAATATCTGCTTACAGTTCTGTTTCATATGGATGTTGAGAGATGTGTCTGTTGTGCACTCTCGGGACAGAGAAAAGGGGCTTTACTCGATGTACTTCCTGGTTTCCAAGAAGACCGATTCTGGATCTTCGCATCCTGAATCAGCACATTGTCTGCAAAAAGTTCCATATGTTAACCATAAAACAATTGATGGAACTGGTGCAGCCGGGCGATTGGTTCACAACCATCGACCTGAGGGACGCTTACTATGTCAAAATTACTCCAAAGCACAGAAAGTATTTGCGTTTTGCCTTCCATGGTAAATCTATTATCCCAAGAGGAGATAGGTTTCCTCTCGGCAGAGATTCCGGTCCTGTTGCAAAAACAGGCGGTGTCTGTTGTGCACTCTCGGGACAGGGAGAAGGGGCACTATTCCATGTACTTCCTGGTTCCCAAGAAGACGAGAATTCAGGCCCATTCTGGATCTTCACAGCCTGAATCGACCTGAAGGACGCTTACTTTCATGTTGAAATTGCTCCAAAGCACAGAAAGTATTTGCGTTTCGCCTTCCAGGGGGTAGCCTACGAGTACAACAGACTACCGTTCGGCTACTCCCTATCCCCACGGACGTTCAGCAAATTTGTGGCCACAGCGCTCCAGCCGCTGCGCGACCATGGCATGAGGGTGTTCTTTTATCTAGACCAGCGGTTTTCAAAGTGTGAGTCGTGCCTCCCCTGGGGGGCGCCAGAGAGCTTCAGGGGAGGCGCAGCATGAGAAAATAAATAACGAGAAAAAGACGAGTGACACTTGCACACTTTTGGCTGTCTGTGGAGACAAAAAGGCTGTAAAAGTGCTCATTCCCTTCACCTCCACCTACCTGTGTGAGTGTGGGTTTTCCGCATTGACTTTGATCAAAAGCAAGTGCCGGTCAAGGCTGCAGCCAGAGGATGATCTGCGTTTCTTCCTGTGTCCATCAAAGACGCAGACTCATTGTTCCCACTAAAGTAGGGATGAGTGTAATAGGGAGGCACAGTTGACGTTCAGTGTGTTGCCGGGAGCATAGGATGTATCCACGATGTTGAAAATGTTAAAAAAATAAAAAAAATATACGGGTCGTGCTGCAGGTAGATTTGCCTATCCTCTGTAAGAAGGTGTTGGCGACTGACATGCAAGGAAGAACGGCTGTCCACAGGCTGTTCCAACTTTATTAACTTCCAGGGTAGTGAATTGAACATGCAATTGTAATTGGGTGTGTAATGGTATATTTTCATGCACGCGCACGCATGTTCCACAAGACACAAACTGAACAACACTCAAATGTCCGATCGCTACCAGTGTCCTTGCGATCTTGTTCAAACAAGTGCACGTTACTGATGCAATATGGTTGAGACCATTTGGGCTTCTTGCAGATTTGGTAACCTGTTGACCTGCAAAACAAGTCTTTGCTAATGATGATCGTGGTGTTTTTCCGTAAATATGACTGATAGAGTCCTTTTGCGAGGCCTGCATGTACTTCCACATTACCAATCAGCTCATTGCCTTTTCTGTAAAAGAGCTCTGTCCATGTCAGCAGAAAGCTTTATGATGTCCTCAGGTACTAAGCATGGAAAAAAGTGTTTTGGCTTTGTTCCCTGGTGGCTGATAAGGAGACAAAGCATGGAGACTGAAAAACAGGAGAAAACTGTCTAGCTTCCTTATAACTGAAATAAATGCCTTGCAACAATTATAAAGCTCTTATTGGCTCTAGTTACACAGTTATCATTGGCCAAATGTATGTAAGTGGTAATAATGCTTGAACATTTGTGGGGAATGAATATGGAAAGACTTAAAGCAAAAACATGTTTTAATAAAACAAAAGGACAGTGGGTCCACACCATTACAAGGTTTTATCATTTTCACCAGTTATTATTCACATCTGTTCCATGCAACATCTAATAATCCTCACTCCCAATTTGGCAAATACAGCATGTTGATCAAGACCCCTTAGCCAAACCTGGTGGTACCCAATTAGCAGTCACGTATAGGCAAATAAACGTATTGGCTAGGTTAAAGTAAAGATCATGGTTTTGGTTAAAACAACTCAAGCTACGTACCTTAGAAAGGAGCGAGACAAAGGTTTGGTGTGACCCATCCATCCAACCTGACCCCCTTCCAAGTTTGGACTAAGTCGTTCTTTTTAATAATACTACTACTACTACTACTACTACTACTACTACTACTACTACTACTACTACTACTACTACTACTACTACTACTATTGCTGCTGTCCTGACCTCCTCCACTACTCAGATTCTAATCCTCACAACGACAAGAGGCAGCCCTGCACGTGCAAAACTAATGTTATGCTTCATCATTTGACGTACAGGGCACCTGACCCATTTATTGTATTTGACAACTATCGAATTTCAGCGTAACTTCAGCCATTATCACATTACAGACTCTGTCCCAGCTTGTTGTAAGGAGTAAAGATTAAATATGCATGAGGCGGCAGTGGCTCAGTCTGTAGGGTCAGGGCCGGTTCACGTCCCGATCGGACCAACAACAACAAAAGATGGAGTGAGCTGGTTGCTGGAGAGGTGCCAGTTCACCTCTAAGGCCACTGCCGAGGTGCCCTTGAGCAAGGCACCTAACCAGGTACCCTTGGTGCCGGGTACCTGGCTGCCTCTCTGTTCTGCCACAGGTTGTGTGTGTGCATGTATATCCTCCCCTGTGTGTGAAATGTACATAAACAAAACAGAGTGGGGAAAGAAATTTCCCTGTAAGGGATTAATAAAGTGTATCTTCTTCTTCTTCTTCTTCTTCTTCTTCTTCTTCTTCTTCTTCTTCTTCTTCTTCTTCTTCTTCTTCTTCTTCTTTATACACATGCATAGAGTGAAATAATTACTAGTTTAGCAGCAGTAAAACAACAGTGCAATCCAATGGTTGGTCCTAGATGTCCATCATTCATTAAAGACAGTACATTCCTGACCGTGACATGAAGCAGAGGTCTTAATCAGAAGCAAATTCACTAAGCAGATTTTGCCTTTGGATAACAATTAATTACTAGCCTACATGGTTTTACCAAATAAAAAATGTATGAGTTGGCAAATCATGTAGCATTCACAGGTTGTAGTACATGTGAACATATTTGTCTTTCCTTTTTTCATCACATTGTTTATTTCAGTCTCAGGCATACTGCGCTGCATCTGCATATACTTACAATTGTCACATGTTGTCTTGTGACAGCCTGTTTGACTCCTCCGGCATTATCACATCAAGATTGCCACCGGTGATGATAGCTTAACATCAGATCCCTGATGAAAAACAGCTAATTGTGCTGTTCAGAACATATAATTTGTATCAAATCCCAATGGCTTACTACACGACATAGGCAATGACATCTCGTGCATCAAGCAAGCTTTGATTTTTTCTCAGAGCCTGTGTAGTTATTGGAACTCAGAGCAAATTCAATAAATTGTCCCTTGTTGCTGCGTGAATTGATGGCTCTTTAATATCCACATTTCCCATTTACCTCACGTCTTCCAACATGCAAGTGTAAAGGAAACAGAAAAATACACAAAGCCACACATGCAATCAGGAAGACTACACACACACACACACACACACACACACACACACACACACACACACACACACACTCCCTTGGGATTCCATTAAAAGTCATATTTATGTTGGATTGTATGGCTGATGCAGCAGCACAGCCTAAGAAGTACAATGACAATTGTAAGCAAGATAGAGGACAGAAAAGCACTGTGTGTGTGTGTTTGTGCGTGTGCGTGTGTGTACTTCGATAATGGTATTTCTGGATATATCCCAAGTTATTACTGTAAATCAGGCAGGCTTTCAAGACATTTAACACAAAGTAACAGTCCCTAACAGAAGCCCTAGGCTGCCATATATAAATTACATGAATATGGATTAGAAAAGAGAAATGGGATGGAAGGAATGAGAGACAGATGGAAGGATTGAGTAAGGAAGAGAAAGAAGGAGAAGTATTAGGATAGAGAGGGAAAAAGTGCGGACAGAGAGAGAAAATGCAGGGAATGAGGATGGACAGACTGAAGGGTGGAGGGAGGTTAAACCGGAGAGTGGTGTTTGAGAGAGGTATAACAGCATGAAGTGGGTAAGAGGGGCGGGGAGAGAATGTCCAGGTGGAAGGGCAGACCGGGGCCAATGTGTGGAATGGAAGAGATGGAAAAGAGGGGAGAAAAAAAGAAAAGAAGACCATTTCACATTAAGAGTCTTTCACCACAAGTGGACCACTTCCACCCCTGGCCCTTTGGCTGAGGCTCACAACAGTCTCCACTCATATGCAAACCATTTATGGAAATGACTGGTCCAGTGTGGACTTAAAAATAGGATTGGCTCTCTTGTACCCTCATGAATCATGCATCCTTTTTGAAGTCAGAGACTTTTACTAATGGGTCATTGTGAGGAAAGGACTGTCATTTGACACATACTATATTTATGATTCTTTCAAAAGGATTTGGTGGCCTTAACACAATTTTACCAAACAAGTCATGGCCGAACCACTGCAGGTACTTCATTCCTTTGGTAGAGCACATTTGAAATGCGTTAAATTGATAATTGTTGACATGTTTAAAATGATCGAAAACCTATTATCTTGTGTTAAAATGTCAGGTTATGTACATAGGTTAATTTTGAATCAAATTATTTGATGGACTGCCATTACATTTGGTACAGTCATTCATGTTAGATAGCAAATGGTCATTTACCTTTCTCTTTCTGTCCGACCTTAAACATTGCATGTAAAACATGTTATGCATTTGAGACTAAGTTGGACGGCATTTTTTGTTTTACTTTCAGAGACAGGCCTTCCCCTGCTTTGATTGTTCACGCTAAGCTAACATGACTCATGATATCATTAATGCAATTCCATACCTAACACATACATATATTTATCTTATCTGGTCCTTGGAAAAAACAGGCAGATGTGAACTTCCCAAAATCTTCCTTTACAGCATGGAGCTCTGAACTCACTTGTACTATAAATGTGAAAAATGTTAGGTATTAAAGTATCAGAGGTAGAGAGGGACTACCCTACAGGCTTTGCGGTACTTTATCCCTCGTCACACAGAAGAGATTTTCAATTATCCGTCCTCAATGCTAGACGTTCTTTTAATATAAATGTTCACGCGTCCGTGTGCATGCACGCACACAGACACATACGCAGTCATGCACATTTCACCCCAAATATCCTCACTCCTTTAACCAACACATCAGAGAACTCCAACTTCATTTTGTGCTTAGAAGTTAGGAGTTCAAAGAGATTGAAATCCACATATGCAGTCACATACCCAAACACACACACACACACGCTCACCCTGCAGATGTATTCCCACTATTACTGTGCGAGGAACACTATTAAGGAAGTGCTGTGTTTGCATCTGTTCTGAGTGTGTGTACAGCCCTGAGCGAGTCATCTATTTCCGCAACCTTCCCCTCTCCTCTAGTCAATGCAACAGAACACTCTGCGCCTCTGAACACAGCTCACCAGCGCTGAGAGGGACAGGCCCTGTAGTTCAGCACATCTCGTGTCAATTTCTCTCTCTGTCATTATCTGCATGTTCCTTTAACTCGTTCCCAGAATCTGGAATTTTTTCCTAATCTCGATAATGTATCATCGTGAGTGTTGAGCGTGCTTACTCACAAAGGCAAAGAGCGAGTCGCTGACTGCATGTCTGCAACCTATTGCGTGGTGACATTTTGCAGACGGTAAGACCGCGCTAGATAAGGTGTCATTTGATACAAGAGTTGTGATAACGATCCGAAACGGAATCCGGTAATTTTTGCATTTGCTCAGATTCGTGTATGTTCGTGACACTGTCTCCTGCTGCAGGGACACACGGAGAGAAACAAACAGCTCATCATTGTTATCCTGTGACATTGCAAAAAACGGTCAAGTATATGGTTGAGGTTCTGGGGATACTGCAGACATGATATCATGAAACATGCACAGGGAAGCACATGCTAATTTTGATCCCATATGCTGTTGTCTCTTGAGTACTGGAATATCTTTAATCTGCATCTGGAAGTGCTAATTTCATATGTACGCACAATCATGTGTGCACCATGGCCATGCACAGAGTCAGGTGTATGTGTGAGTGTAAGACTGTTTTTCTGCAGTGCTACAGTGCCATCTACAGGCGGCTCTCACTCAAACACAGAGCCTTTGGCCAAACGCGAGCAGTGGCCTTCCATTGGCTCCCACCATGGGATCCGAGTGTTTCCTCTGAGGTGTGTGTGTGTGTGTGTGTGTGTGTGTGTGTGTGTGTGTGTGTGTGTGTGTGTGTGTGTGTGTGTGTGTGTGTGTGTGTGTGTGTGTGTGTGTGTGTGTGTGTGTGTGTGTGTGTGTGTGTGTGTGTGTGTGTGTGTGTGTGTGTGTGTGTGTGTGTGTGTACTTGTGTTGCAGAACGGTGGACACCATAAAGGTGAGAGGATGCAGGGGGAGGAAACAGGCTTGTGTATGTGTGGCGTTTCACTTCTCTGGCTGACAACTAAAATACCACACTGCTCCAGTCTCACAGACATGGCCTTTTCGTTTCCCTCCCTACGTGACTCCCCCCCCCCACCCCCTTTTCCACTTCCAAACTCACCGCCGGCCCAGAAGTGTTGTTCTCCTCTCATCGTTCTCCGCTTCCTCACTTAAGAATGACACTCCCTCTCTTGAATCTTACTCTCACTTTGCTCTTATCTTATACTATTCCCTTAAATTCTAAGACGCAGTCCCCCCCTCTAGCCTCACCAATGTAAATACAGTTGAGAAACTTTTCAGACCAATCATTTGAATTCCATCCGCTTGCACTGCTGTCAATGCTTCTCAGGCACAACACTGCGTCCGTCAGAGACGTGATTCAAATTCCACCCTGTGATTGATGACAGTGGCAACAAGATGTATGCATAAGAATAGCATTTGAATTACAGTGCTTGGACAGAATTGCTTACACGTTTTTGCGAGCCACTCCTGTCTGTCTCTCTCCCTTTATCTCTTCTCTGTATATTCATTCTCTCCCACAGCGTCGGCCTTCATCTTCCCGCTCCCCCTCCGCAGTCCCTCCGCCGGGGTTAATGAATAACTTGGTAGGAGACGGTAGCTGTGGCTTTGGGGGAGCCAGTGGGGCTCGGAGAGGTGAGGAGACACTCTTCCTGTCACCTCCCAGCTACTATTCTCACTCACCGGGCTTCACTGCCATGCAACCCTGCCAGGAACAGGATGGTACCGGTTTATTGGATTATCTGTTACAATGACTTCCTGGTCCCATGTAGGGTTTGCACACGGCTAAAAAACAAACTGGATTTTCAACCACATTTGTTTTTGTCAGTGTCAGCACATGAAAATCACAGGGAAAAAAAGGGAACAGATGCTCACATTCACCTTAAGCTGTAAGGGTACATTCAAATGGAGGATGACACAGTACACTGTTAATAGCCACACAGGCTGCAGCACAGCTGTGGATGGGTATGTCAGTCCAACCCACTCTTTCAATCTGCGTACAAATGACACGACTTTACACATTGGAAATGCGTGCAATAGATACGCAGAAGTCCGATTTTGCTTGCAATTTTTTTGCGTACAATTATCCTTGTTTTTATTTATTCGTTTAATTCTATAATCTTGGGGTTTTTAGCCGTTCCTCAGGAACTGAATTTCAAAAATAATTTCACCGGAAACAGACGTAGGCCTATAAGGGACATTTCGAGCATCATTGCGATACACACCACACTCCCCCCACTGAACTGATTACCCAAGCTCCTCAGCTTGAAGCTCGATGATTGAATGTTTTAGCCGCAATGCACATTGGGATATGGTGTTAATCATTAACACCATATCCCAACGTGCATTGCTAAAAAGCCCAAGATTATAGAATTAAACGAATAAATAAAAACAAGAATAAGTGTGTGTTATTGTTGAGTAAATAACAGTGTGTTATTTAGAAAAGAATAACAAATTAGAAGGAAGACAATATATTAAAAAAAATACAGATTTCAGTATTCTGAGGCTTTGAGACCCATTTATTTTTCTCACAGACGGCAAAAAAAGTGCGACATTATACGATTTAAAATGAAAACAATAATCGTGGCTTGGAATTGAGTAAGAATATGTTTTTATGAACCACACAGCTTCCGGTCTACCATGACCCGACTGGACAAAACGTGGCGTATCATATGCATGCAAAACTCGGCCTCAGAACTCAATGGGAATGGTTAGCGTATCATATGCACGCACAATCGGACTTCTGCGCATCTATTGCACGCATTTCCAATGTGTAACGTCATGTCATTTGTACGCAGACTGAAGAGAGTGGGTTGGTTAGTCAGTCAGTCCACCACTTCTTTTTTGGACGGATTGACATCAACATTTGACTCATCAATGTAGGCTCCTCAGAGGGTTAATCATAATGACTTTTGAGTTTAAAGCTCATCTATTATGCTATATTTGAACAAAATATTGTAAGGTTTCAACGTTAGAATCTGTGAGTTTATTGTTTTTGTGTTTATTCTGGTGGTCTTGCATGTTATGTTGGTGTTTAATCTGTCCTCTCGTTTCAGGTGTTATCACTTACTGTTGATGTGGTCACCTGCCAGCTTGATTGGGATCACCTGCTCTTGATTGTTTTCACCTGTGCCCCATTAAGTGTTGTGTATAAGTAGCCCAGTCCCCCTGTTGTCCTTTGTCGGTTCGTCTTGTCTCCACGTCAAGCCATGTCTGTAAGCCTTGTAAACTGTTCAGCAAAACTAGTAGAACCTAGCGATCATTGTTTTTCACTCATCTTTTATTAATAAAAGATACTTTTTGAAGTCAACGGAATCGTGCATCTGAGTTCTTATGAGTCCCTCGTGTCAGAACGAACCGACCTAACAAGATGGACTCAGCCGATTCCACCGTGTTCAAGACGGCTTTGCAAGTGCAAGGAACACGCTTGCGTCAGCAGGAGGAGCAGCTGACAACAATGATACAGGGGGTTCAAGACGTAAATGCCCGTCAGCACAACTTCCAGGTAACAGTGACAACAGAAGTAAATCACCTGGCAGAGAAAATGCGGGACATACTTACGCACCTCGAGGGACGTCCTGCTAATCCTGCGGCAGAGTTTTCCGGTCCCGCAGAGGCCGGGTTTGCCCCTCCGTTGATCCCCGTGCAAGTATCCATGTCATCGTCTTCACTCCGCCTCGCTTCACCGGAGAAGTTCTCCGGGAATTCAGGAAACTGTCGTCCATTCCTGATTCAGTGCGACCTCCACTTCAAACATCAGCCCGCAGCATTTCCCACCGATCAAGCTAAGGTAGCTTTCATAATATCTCACTTGACGGGAAGGGCAGGAGCCTGGGCAACAGCGGAATGGGCCCGAGACTCGCCTGTTTGCCAGTCGGTAAAATGTTTTATGGACTCAATGAAGAACATTTTTGACCAGACAGCACCTGGGAGAGAGTCAGCGAGAGCCCTGGTAAACATCAGGCAACGGCAGAGGAGGGTGGCGGATTACGCGATCGAATTCCGGACCCTGGCAGCGGAGAGCGGATGGAACTCCGCGGCTCTTTTTGATGCGTTTCTGCATGGATTAGCGGATCCCATAAAGGATCAGTTAGCTCCGTTAGAGTTGCCTGTAGAGTTGGACTCACTCATCGCCATGGCTATCCGGGTGGACCAACGTCTAGCTGAGAGACGTCGGGAGAGGGAGGAGGGAGCAGCTTCCACTACACTCTTCGGACGGGGATTACAGAAGGAGCACTACGGTTGGCGGAGAAATACCCGGACTTCGTCTCCAGAGCGACCCTCGCCCCCTAGCGCCGCGGAGGAACCGATGCAGCTCGGAAGAGCCAAACTCACCCCGGAGGAGCGACAGCGCCGCCTACGGGAGCGGCGGTGTTTCTACTGCGGCCAGCAGGGTCATGTTCTGGCAGCCTGTCCAGCTAAAGGATCAGGCTCATCAGTGGGAAGGGGGACGCTGGTGAGCCGAATGACTTCTTTCGACCCTTCTTCGAGAAGACTGACTCAGGTACAAATAAAACTGAAGGATAAAACTGTAACTCAGGATGCATTAATTGACTCTGGGGCTGATGAGAGCTTGTTGGACTGGGAGCTGGCTAAAGAGTTGAACTTAAACATTGTCCTCTTAGATCAGCCATTAGAAGCTAGTGCGTTGGATGGCCGCCTTTTATGTACAGTTACTCATCGCACGGAACCCATAGAAATTGTCATAGACCAGGAGCACCGTGAACATATTAGCTTTCATTTATTTAACTCAGCTCAACAGCCGCTCATTTTGGGTTATCCTTGGCTTGTTAAACATAACCCTCACATGGACTGGTTTACAGGAAAGGTTAAGGGGTGGGGGAGTGAGTGCTCTCGTTCTTGTTTAGCCTCTCATACAGGTTCGAGTAGACCACACAGATCTGGGAGCTTTAAACAGGCGTCAGATAGGGACAGTGTCACGTCTGATAAACCATCTGACTTTCCGGACTTATCCAAAGTGCCAGAGTGTTACCTTGACATTAAGGAGGTGTTTAACAAGACACGAGCTACTTCCTTGCCTCCCCATAGACCGTATGATTGCCCTATAGACCTTCTCTCGGGCTCTACTATCCCCAAAGGACGGTTGTATTCTCTTTCTGGTCCGGAAAGGAAGGCCATGGAAGAGTATATCGGATCTTCACTCAAAGCTGGCTTGATTCGGCCATCATCATCCCCAGCAGCAGCAGGTTTCTTTTTTGTAGGGAAAAAGGACGGTTCATTAAGGCCCTGTATTGATTACAGTCCACTTAATCAGATCACAGTTAAGAACAGATATCCCCTTCCACTCATCTCTACGGCATTCGAACTGTTACAGGGAGCCAAGGTATTTACCAAGCTGGACCTAAGGAATGCATATCACCTTGTGCGCATCCGGGAGGGGGATGAGTGGAAAACAGGTTTCAATACACCTACGGGACATTATGAATATTTGGTGATGCCTTTTGGACTTTGTAATGCACCTGCTGTTTTCCAAGCCCTCATTAATGATGTGTTAAGAGATTTCCTGAATGTTTTCTGTTTTGTGTATCTCGATGATATTCTCATCTTTTCTCCAGATGAGAATACTCATGTTAACCATGTTCACCTTGTTCTTCAGAGACTCCTGGCTAACCATTTGTTTGTGAAAGCCGAAAAATGCGAGTTTCATGTGAACTCTGTGGCATTTTTGGGCTTTGTGATTTCCCCTAACAAGGTGGAAATGGACCCAGCTAAGGTCAGTGACGTGGAGAACTGGCCCACGCCAGACTCGAGAAAGAAAGTTCAGCAATTCTTGGGGTTTGCTAACTTTTACAGACGGTTCATACGCAATTTCAGTGCTATTGCCTCTCCTCTCCATGCCCTTACCTCTCCCCATGTTCAGTTTGTGTGGAATCCACAGGCAGAGAAATCTTTCCTGGAACTGAAGAGGAGGTTCACCACAGCTCCCATCCTGACTGTACCTGATCGCCACCGACAGTTTGTGGTGGAAGTGGATGCCTCCAACGACGGCGTTGGAGCTATACTGTCCCAGAGGTCAGCAGGGGACAACAAGCTTCATCCGTGTGCCTACCTCTCCCGTAAACTATCGTCTGCTGAGAGGAATTACGACGTGGGAAATCGGGAACTGTTGGCGGTGAAGATTGCTTTGGAGGAGTGGCGGCACTGGCTGGAGGGAGCGGAGCAGGATTTCCTGGTCTGGACGGATCATAAAAACCTGCAATACATCAGGAAGGTTAAACGTCTGAACTCTAGGCAGGCCAGATGGTCATTGTTCTTCAACCGATTTAGGTTCACTCTGTCATATCGACCTGGTTCACAGAATGGAAAGCCTGATGCACTCTCCAGAATGTATGATCCTGAGCCAGTCCCCAAGAGTCCTGATCCCATTCTGCGGCCAGACCGAGTGATAGGGAGTGTGACCTGGCCCATTGAAGCCAAGGTCAAACAGGCTAACGTTGGGAATCCTGTCCCAAGAGGGTGTCCTCAGAATCGCTTGTTTGTGCCAGAGCAACTTCGAGGGCAAGTTGTTCATTGGGCCCATACGTCGGTACTTACCTGTCATCCTGGAAACAAAAGGACCCTTTTCATGGTGAGACACAGATTCTGGTGGCCGGGGATGTGGAAGGATGTTGCGGAATATGTAGCAGCGTGTCCTGTGTGCGCCAGGAACAAAACTTCTCGGCAAGCTGCGGCAGGTCTTCTCCAACCTCTGCCCATTCCCAACAGACCATGGTCTCACATCGCATTGGATTTCGTGACAGGATTACCAACATCGGCAGGTAATACCACCATACTCACTGTGGTTGATCGTTTTTCCAAAATGGCACACTTTGTCGCCATGCCCAAGTTACCTAACGCCAAGGAAACAGCAGAGGCCATGTTGTCCCATGTGTTCAGGATCCATGGTTTTCCTAGTGATGTCGTTTCAGACCGAGGCCCACAGTTCGTATCACGCTTTTGGAAGGAGTTTTGTCGCCTAATCCAAGCCACTGTCAGTCTGACCTCCGGATACCACCCACAGTCAAATGGACAAGCAGAGAGGATGAATCAGGATTTGGAGACCTGTTTGAGATGCCTAGCGTCCGAGAAACCCACCACCTGGAGTAAGAGTCTGATTTGGGTGGAGTATGCACACAACACCTTACCCACATCAGCCACTGGTATCTCCCCGTTTCAATGTGTCCATGGGTACCAACCTCCTTTGTTTCCGGAGCTCGAGAAGGAGGTCACGGTACCATCAGCCCATGCTCTGGTTCGACGCTGCCGTCGGGTCTGGGCGGGAGTTCGCCATATGCTGCAGAGGAGTGCCGTTCGCATGAAGGCATTGGCCGACCGGAAACGACGTCCAGCCCCCAAGTACCAGGCCGGACAACGAGTGTGGCTATCCACCAAGGATCTTCCTCTCCATGTCGCCTCCAGGAAGCTGGCTCCCCGGTTCGTTGGTCCTTTTCCCATAGCCAAAGTTATTAACCCTGTTGCTGTCCGTTTATGTCTTCCAAAATCCATCAAGGTCCACCCCACGTTCCATGTCAGCAAGCTAAAACCAGCCAAAGAAAGCAGACTGGTTCCTGCCTCCACGTCCCCTCCACCTCCCCGGGTTGTCGACGGGGGTCAAGTGTACACAGTGGACAAAATACTGTCGGAAAGGAAGAGGGGCAGAGGTAGACAATTCCTGGTCGACTGGGTGGGGTATGGATTAGAGGAGAGGTGTTGGATCCCAGGCAGCTTTATTGTAGACAAGACCCTTATATCAGACTTCGATAGAGGTCGGTCTCAGCTTCCAGGGACGTCTGGAGCCGTCCGTAAGAGGGGGGGTACTGTAAGGTTTCAACGTTAGAATCTGTGAGTTTATTGTTTTTGTGTTTATTCTGGTGGTCTTGCATGTTATGTTGGTGTTTAATCTGTCCTCTCGTTTCAGGTGTTATCACTTACTGTTGATGTGGTCACCTGCCAGCTTGATTGGGATCACCTGCTCTTGATTGTTTTCACCTGTGCCCCATTAAGTGTTGTGTATAAGTAGCCCAGTCCCCCTGTTGTCCTTTGTCGGTTCGTCTTGTCTCCACGTCAAGCCATGTCTGTAAGCCTTGTAAACTGTTCAGCAAAACTAGTAGAACCTAGCGATCATTGTTTTTCACTCATCTTTTATTAATAAAAGATACTTTTTGAAGTCAACGGAATCGTGCATCTGAGTTCTTATGAGTCCCTCGTGTCAAATATTATTGGGCCATATAATGTTTTGCTCAAAATACCAACAGATCACCAACTGTAGCCATGCCTCATTCCCCTCTATTTCAGCCCTGTTACATAAGTGCTGATTCAGGGTCTGGCCCTTTAAATGTAACTGAGCTGCTGCTGGCCACGCCCCTTTGGAGTGTCTGCATGCAAGCAGTGAGCTCTGCTAAAGAGAAGGCTGTCTACCTTTAGAGACTCAGCTAAACGCTTTCATGATTAAACGCCATATTATGTTCCAAACCACATCAAGTATTATTTCTTAAACAGTATGGAGCTCAAACGCTTTTCTCTCTCACAGGTTTACCACAAGGACAGTACCTTTTTATATCCGGCTTCTTTACACATATTCTCGACTGTAGCCTATATGGGGCGATCGGCCTTACCGGAGTGCAATTGCGAGGGACGCCATTGGACCGAATCTTTAGGAAAAGAAAAATGAAATGTGATGGGAGGGGACACTTTGAGATCATTGACAGAATGCCAATGAGGATATTGGCTCCCTTGTGTGGTCGTAGTGTGATGTGAACACCTTGATGTTGTTGTCGTCAATCAATCAGTTGATATACTAGGTCTATTTTCAACAAATGTATTAATAAGAGAGCACCTTGCATTTAATTGATGGCATTACTGTTTTCTGTCATTATTATTAAAGTATATCATTGTTGTGATTTATTCCCATTACTGTTTATTCCCATTACTGTAGTTTTCAATCAGATGTGAGAATTATTTCTCCTCCCGAATGACATTTATTTACATGTCACTTTTATCTTTCCAAAGGCACAGACTTATTTTGTGTTATATGTATATTTGTACACACATAATTCATGTTATTTATTCAATTGTTTCCATTGAAATAAAGCTTATTTCATTCAAATGTGTCTTTTCTTCAGTGAGATATCTTTATGGATTTCCTTATGACTTGAGAGTCGGATTAAAGTGGTTTCATATTTCTGAGTCTGACTCAAGCAACTTAAGTGTTTGCTTTTGGGCAAAGTCATCTGAACATTGTGTAGCCTACTGTGCAAGTAATGTGGCACTCTACCTTTGTCCCTATATTTAGATGAACAAATGAATCCCCATTATTGCATTTAATAATGCATATTTTGTTATGTACATACAGGTATTTACATATAATTAAAGCCTATAATAACAGATAAATTAGAATGTAACAATTGCACTGATGGCTCTGTGTTTTTTGTCACCAATATTATATTTTAGTTTGCACTGCCTCCACGGCTATGGTTATGGTATGATAAGAACTGCTCTGTATTCCTAAAGTTTGACCTTTCTGGCAAAAATATTTAATTGATTCAGTATAAATGATGGCAACAGCATAAACTAAGGTAAACACAGGTAAAAAAGCTCAAGTGGATCCAAATCAGATGCATGAAACACATTCACTTTTGTAGATACAAGGATTTATTTGTCATCAGCAGGTTTGAATCAAATGTTAGGGTCTCAATGACTTCTTGTAAACTAACGTTTGTTGTTATGCAAGTCAACAACAACAACAACAACAACGAGATCTCACTCCACTGCAAAAGAAGAACAGGAATGATCCAGCTATTGAACCCAGTTGGATTCTTTGGGACTTTTTCAGAGCAACCATTCACCTTCATTGATTCAGTATAAAGAATGGCAACAGAAACAACATAAACACAGGTAAAAAAGCTCAAGTGGATACAAATCAGATGTACCATTATGTACAGGGAGGCTGTCGCGCAGTGCGTTGGTGTTGGGATCAGTGGAGCACAGGTTCAAACCCCACTGCAGTCAGCATGTCGTTGTGTCCCTGGGCAAGACACTTCACCCCACAGTATTGAGTATGTAAGTCGCTTTGGATAAAAGCGTCTAACATGTAATGTACATAAAAGTATTTACACTTTTTACATTAATGACGTAGATATGAATGAAAACTATTTACAATATACATCAAATATAAAAGTCGACATGAAAAATAAACTTCAGCCCAAATTGCTCCTGTGGGGATTGTCCACAGTATTGAGTATGTAAGTCACTTTGGATAAAAGCGTTTAACAAGTAACATGTAATGTACATAAAAGTATTTACATTAATGACGTATATATAAATGAAAAGTATTTACAAGGACAACAGTTGAAAATTAGCCTGCTGGCTAATACTGGCTCATTTACAGTAATGTCAATTAATGTGCACTGTCCTTTAAATAAATAAACAAACAAACAAACAAACAATATACATAATAAATATAAAACTCAACATGAAAAATAAAAATGATAACACAGCAAGTTTAAAAACATTTAAATGACTATTTACAATATTTACATAGCAACATGTGGTCATTGCTCCAAAGCGTCAACAACAGCTGTAAAATGTTTGTAACTGTTGTACACTGTGTTCTTCTCCAGACCCTTTGAAGAAGACATCATCTTCACAGGGCAGAAGACCTTGCGCCTGTACTTGTTATGCCCCTGGGTTGGTTGGCCACAGCACGTGCACGACGGCAGCTTTTGAACCCGGGACATTTTGGCTCCTACTCCCGAGGGCTCGTCTGTCGCCTTGCGCTTGTATAGCGTGGACCTCGCCCAGGATGCAGGACTGCACTCGGTAGGCATTGTCATTGTTGGGGGGACGGACGCACCCAGACCAGCCTGTGCGGCAGGCATTGAGGAGGGGCCAGCAATGGCTGGGGTTGGCTGACTGGCAGGCGGCAGGATGGGGCCAGGGAAAAGGGAGGGCACGGGTGGTCTGGCGACGGTACTTGTGGCAGACAGTATGGGACGTCCAGCAGACACGATGGGCCTTGTGGAGGGGCCAGCAATCGCCCGGGTTGCTGCGGATGGAGAGGGGGAGGGCAAAGGTCTGGGGGCTGGGGTCGGTCTTACCGACCGTGGCCATGGCAGTTACACAGGTGCCGGCAGTGATGTCTGAGGATGTGACAGAGGCAGGATCATGTCCCTCCTTCCCTTCAACAGTGTTGTCCCTGCCGTACTGGGTGTGGGCACATACTGCATCAGGGGGTAGTCTGGTGGAGGGAGGACTGCTGGCTGGTGTGGGGCTGGAGGCAAGTCGGCAGAGGAAACCGAAGTGGTCTTGGACAGCATCGCCGGCTGATCTGTCGCACGCAGGTTGAGGAGGCGTTCTTGAGCCCGGATGAAGTCCCACACCGTCTTGACGTTGATCTTCGGCAGAGGAAAGCCAGCTTTGCAGAGGATCGGGTCGTCCACCAAAACCCGGTGCTGGATCCTCTCGTACGCCTTTAAGACGGTGGTCTTCTCGGGACTCGTGCACGAACCCTGCGGCGACCTCAGCCACAGCAGTTTGACCAACGTGTACATCAGCCTATTGTTCTGCGCGCTAATGTCTTGCTGTGCCGGTGCATAGCGTATGCCCATCTTCACACGCTGTATGACAGCAGCATCAACGAGATTGTGGCGCTTAGTGCGGCAGTACAGGGTGTTGCCCCAGTGCGTCCTGTACAACTCGTTGAACTGCTGCTGCCGTTTGTCGTGGTCCTCCACTTTGGTCCAGGCAGCCAGGATCGCGTTCCTCTGCTCGGTGACAAGGGACAGCTTGTCACCTACGAGCCCAATGTCCACCAGCAGTGAGCAGAACCTCTCCAACTGTGGGTAGCCGGGAAGAGGGTTTTGACTGCAGGCATCCTCCTGTTAAAGAAATGACATAGAAAATGTGGTAACTTGAAATGGGTACATTGCCCATCAATCAGTGCATTTTAATTTAATTCTAGAAGACACCAAGTAACTTACAAAGGCGGGCGGAGGTTTCGTCTGTGACGAGTGTGATGTGGGGCAGGATGGCATCCAGCACATGGTCTCCCTCACAATGTGACTCCCCGTCGCTCTGGTACGCCTCGTCTGCCTCGGGATCTGGAGTGGGCTGCCCGGGCTGAACTACCTCCTCATCTGGACCGGGGCCATCGTGGATGATGTCCTCCAGTGAAAAGGGCCCAGATTCACCAGTGCTCTGGCTGAAAAGGTACTCCAACCCCAGCAGCTCGTTGGAATCCACCTCAGCGGGGGCCCGGAAATTGTCCTCCACAGTCTCTCCGAACAGCTGCGGACAGCGGGTGTTGAGGCGGTGGATGAGAGGCACCGAGTAGGTCCTGTGATGCCGTCCCTTGCCACCAAACACGGCATCGGAGCTCCTGTCGCAGTTCCACCGTGCGATGCCACTGATCAGGTAAACCTGATACGGCCGTGCTGCACAATGGGGACCTGAGAAGAGGAGGACAGAGTCACGGAAAGCTTTTATTGTTGTGTAAATGTTAATGTTTTATTGTTTACACCAAATCCATCATTAGACACAACAAAAAAGAAAAGAGATGGGCAGGCAACATGTGACATCTACAGATCAGTTGGTTGTTGTCTAAATTGTTTAAAAAAAAAAGCACCTGGGATCATGTGAGGCAGAGACTTGTGGAATCCCTCCAGGCTGTTGCTTCCACGCAGACTTTTATAATAGGGCAGGTCCACACCGTTGATGGTTGTGGTACGGGCCACCCTATACATAATCATCCCTGGTGGATACTGGATGCACTCCAGGTGTCTCTGCTGCCCTACCCACATCTCATCAATGGCTGCTGTAAAGGCACACATACATACAGTTTGTTATTATCACTTTATATGCTACATCATCTGTATTGAAGCTGCAATAATGTTTTTGTACGAGATCTTGTATATACCAGGTGTTTTAAAGAGGCTCACTCCACTCTGGTCCAGCCCAGCCGGGCCCTTCAGCTCCTCGATAGCCAAGTGGATGAGCCGGAACGTTTGCTGCGCTCCGAGCGTGACCCGCCGCACGTGGTGTTGCAGCTGATCCCTGGTGACGTACAGGCGGACGACATCCTGTTCCGAAACGGACCTGAATGTGTCCGGGTCCTTGGCTCTGATGGCCTCGATCAGCAGCTCCAGATCGGTGCGGTTGTAGGCCAACACTGCCCCGGCCAGAGCGGACTTGAACATGGCGTACTTGCCGTGCGTGTCTGTTCGGATGGCTGCGTCAAACCGGTGGATCCAGTGAAAGATGTCAAGGCGCACAACCATACCACCGTCGAACCACTCCTGGAACATTGTCTCCACGGCGGTAGGGCCCTTAGCACGACAACACCCACGGTCAATGTACAGAATCTTAGGGACCGGTTGATTGGCCAGCCGGAACCTATCCATGACTCCACGGCACATGGGTAGCAGCTTCTGTGCGGACTCCTCACAAGTCAACACAAAAGAAACAATCTGGGAGTACTCGTTGCCGATGCTGGTAAACCACTCGGCCGAGCCACGTCCCTGCCCAGACAGCTTCTTCACCACCTGAAATGTATTTCAAATAATTGAATTATTATTATTATTATTATTTAAAGGGCACCTATCATGCAAAATGCACCTTTGTACGTCTTTTATACATGATTATGTGTCCCCGGTGTTCCAGGGAACTCACCAAGTGTCAGAAAACACAACCCTCTCTATTTTCCTCCTTCGCCAAATCTCTAAAAAAGGGGCTGCAACGGATCTGAAAAAAATGGATCCACATTCCGACACTTTTCTACGTCACAAAGACGTACTCCGCTTATTGGTCAACTCTCCACCTATCAGGGGAATGAGCCACGGCCACGTGCATTGCCAAACCTCTCATTCGCATATAAGCTATCGGCAGGCTAAATCAACCCCAGTCACATCTGTGTTTTTGCCTGCTCTTGCTAGGATGTCTAAGCCAGTTAAACGTTGTGCTGTTGTTGGCTGCAAGACTCGGAACAGGGGACTGCATGCAATGCCATCAGTGGAAGAAGAAAATAATCTGTGGTTAGACTTCATTTTCAAGGGACATGTGCCAGAAGACCCCGGCAGATTTCTGTTTGTGTGTTCCAAAACTTTTACGACGGACATGTTTATGAACTTCTCTCAAGTCCAACACGGATATGCCTCCAAACTAATGCTACACCCGGGATCAATACCAACCATCCGGGACCAGGCCAGTGAGGACACATCCAATTCTGAAGCTGTAAGTTTTTATTTAGCGGTGTTTTTCCTGATAAAGCTATATCTAGCTTGTAGTATGTAGCATGTAGCATGTAGCTTCGCCGTATCAATGTCACCTCAACCCCAACTAGTAATCGGTTAGGTGTTTATATGTTCTTGTAACATTTTATTTTGTACGCTCCGCAGTCTTTGCTTTGTCTTTTATTTTAATTATCAGGCATTTGCGAACATGTTCAGACTGCCGTAATGGCGATCTGGGTGAAGGCTGTAAAGCCACACCCTAGCTGATAACACAAGTAGTTATTCTCCTATTTATTAGTATTTTGTACCCTCTAAAATCATATTGAGTAAGTTATAATAACAAACGTAATCTTCTGGAGGTAAGTGCCGTTTGTTCCAGCGTTATGTAAAAGCTTTTGTGATTGTAGTCTGTAAGAACGATCAGATATCATCGACCTGTAAGCTAAGCTACGCTAAGCTAATGAGACATGCCGTTTTTTGTAGCGTTATATGTAAAAGCTTTTGTGTGTTTACTTGTTTGCGCACATGAATATAAATGGAGGTGTGTTACAACACTGTGTATATGCGAGGGGACACACACACCACGAGTAAAACTGAGCTAAAGCCCTGGGCTGTTGTTGTTGACGAGGCCTAACCTCTAGCAACAGGCTAATTAGCAGCTAGCACTCATTACAGTCAGTCTACTGAGCTCAGCCCCTCCAACACATCATCTGTATTGAGTCAGAAACACAGCATGCACGTTACGGTTCAAAACTAACTCAGATTGGAAAAGGCTAAGCAAAGACCTTTGCTAAATAGATAGTTTTAAGCCCCATCTTTTGGGATTTCAGACTATATTTATCCAAATAGTATTTTCTCATCCTGAATACTAAGTTGAGATGATTTTGTTCTAACTATGTTTTCTTCTTTACAGGCCAGCACCTCACATGCTACCAGCAGATTACCTGTGATGATAGATTCTGCATGTCAGACTGACCCACCCAAGTACCGGACTGTTCGTACACAGCTATCCTCGAGGACTCTTGGTTCACATCGAAGTACAGGTTAGAATCACGTTTTTCAAATGTTCTTTGGATACATCTTGACATTCTGATGTCGTAGCCTTTAATTTGTGTGCTACTAATTGTTGTAAAAATATTTTAGTTTTATCTTTTCTTTTGTTTTTAATGTCAAATACAATTATGTTACAGCTGTCCAGGCTAAAATTCCCTGCAGAAGCGTTGGTGTGGAAACACTTCCGTTGGAAGTGCCAGTGCCCTTTTCAACATCCACCCCCATAAAGAGACCACCAAATAGGGCCCGTGTAGACCTTGAAGAGGAATACGAAGATCCATTTGAGGGAAGCTCTTCTTTGGTGATTTCCGAAGGCCAGGATGCAACTTATGATCCAGCAGAATACATAACAAATGCTACAGAAACAACAGCCATGTCGTAAGTTACTGAAATATCACTATGTGTGAGTTTGTCTATGTATTGTATTTTTTGCTGTATATAATTCAAACATTGATAATAGGGAAACACAAAAGATCTCTAAAGCAACAATCTGTGTGATGGATCGTAACTTCTATTTTTTTGTTTTAGTGGTCAAGAACAAAACCCCCCCCAGACGATCAACACATACATCGTGTATGAGACCTGCCTCATGGAGCTTTTTGAATCATGTCCTGTGTGCAAGCGTGTGTGTGATGTACAAACCAGAAGGATCGGTACATTCATATCAGTGCAGCAGCTGTGCCCCCATTGTCAGTTTACAAGAAACTGGAATAGCCAGCCTGTTCTTGGGAGTACTCCAGTTGGAAACCTGCAGCTATCAGTTGCAACATATGTCAAAGGAGCATCTTTCTACAAACTTTCAAAGGTAAATTAACTGCAGAAGATTGTTTTGCCAATGTTTGAAAATGCAAATGTTGTTGTTGAATAAGATAGGACAAGGTAACAAGAGTGGGAATAGGGCACTGTTATGTAACGACCCATGCTAATATGTAAAGCTCTTTTGGGAGGGTGGAGAAAGAGAAGAGATGTGAAAGGGGCACTGTAGAGTAAGCACCCCTAATGACATGTTCAGCTGTTTAAAAACAAGGGCAGCTCATTTGCACTTTCCAGGTTCTCCTCAACGACTCGCCAACAAATCTACAGCTGATCTTTGAGATTAAAATGTATTCTTGCTGTTTTCTTTCAACCATTAGGTCTTCAAAGCAATGAATATGCAGCTGTGCAAATACAACACCTTCCGAAGGCATGCCAGGATGTTCATTGAGCCAGCGATTGTTTCTTACTGGCAAAAATCACAGGAAGGCATGCTACAGAAGCTCCATGCAGAGGAGAAAGTGATAGTTGGTGGTGATATGAGGGCTGACTCTCCAGGTATGTATTTTTTATATAATTCAAATTTTACATTTCAGAAAGGGGTTTCACTATGTGTGAATTGTTAAATTCATGGTTCCTGAAAAACATATGCTAAACACTACAAGCAAAAATACTAATTCACCATCCGCAGAGAAAAGTAATTACTGTAAAACATATTTTCACAGGCCACTCTGCAAAGTTCGGAAGCTACACTATGATGGACCTGAAGAACAACAATGTCGTTGACCTCCAGTTGGTTCAGGTAAGTGGGGTGAAATGAAATATCAATGTTTTTTTCTTTAACACTGTTTGCACGTTATATTTAAAATGTGTGTATCAATAGTTATTTGTATGTGTCTTAACAGAGCAATGAGGTTGGTGGAAGCTACCACATGGAGTTAGAGGGCCTGAAAAGAAGTCTGGAGTTGTTAAAGGAACGTGGTGTGACTCTGGACTGTATTGTCACGGACAGACATCTGCAAATTCAGAAATTCCTAAGGGAAAGCAGCATCACCCAATTCTTTGATGTTTGGCACATAGAAAAAGGTATTTTTCTTTATATTAATTTCTATGTAAATAAATCAATTGTAAATACAATCATTATTTTATTTAGACACAAACCCGGCTTCCTCCAATCACATCAGTATACTAATATTTTGAGTAAACTTGTATGTATATTAACTACATGTTAAATGTATTTATTAGGGATTTCTAAGCAACTGGAGAAGGCTGCAAAAAAGAAGGACTGCGAAAAACTTCGAGGGTGGGTGAAGAGTATAAGAAACCACATATACTGGACTGCAGCAACCTCCACCACCGGGCCTGAGAGAGTGGCCAAATGGACTTCCATCCTGAACCACGTGCAGGATATCCACTCTCATGATGACCCCCTGTTCCCTAAGTGCCTTCATCCACTGCGCATTGCGCAATACCAATGGATGGCTGCAGGTATGTTGTTCATAAACCATATTACATTACTCCTCTATAAATATTTGTAAGGGACAACTATTGAATACAGGATGTTGTCAGACACAATCTATAAAGGATGACAATTCAAATATGACTTTGATTTTCAAATTCTTAGGAACGCCGGCCTTTCACAAGCTGGAAACAATTCTCTCAACCAAGAGGATTTTGAAAGCTGTGGCCAAACTCAGCCCCCACCACCAGACTTCATCTTTGGAGTCATTCCATGCCGTCATCCTGCGCTTTGCTCCAAAGAATGTTGTGTTTCCATTTCTTGGAATGTTGTGCAGGTAAAATAAACAATAGTTACTTACTAATTAGTGACAATTTGTACATCCTTTGCTATTATTTACTTTTTTTTTTCTCATGGCAGAAATTAAAGACTGTACCTGGCAGCCCTGCACTACAATGAAAATGCTGAGCGTGCACAGGCCACTACATCCACTGGAAACCCTCTGTATAAACTGCAGTTCCCAAAGGCCAGGAAGGGAGAATGCAGAGCAAAACCAGTAAAGACTGACCCCACATTCCGTAAGTGTTTAAAATATTTATTATACAACTATTTACAAATATATAAAATTAGAAAGAACTTTCAGTTTTTTACATGCATATTCTAATCTAAACCACTTTTTTTTTTTTGTGCTTTTGTTAACATTGCACAGGCTACGTGGCCAACTTGATGGACCTCATCTTCGACCAAGTCTTTGTGGACCCTGCACCATTCACACAGGAGCTTCTGAAGATACCCATCCCAGAGGACCTTTGTTCCCAATATGAGCGACCTGACAGGGAGGAGGTCATCGCCGGGTATGCTACAAGGTTCAAGTTGGCTTCTGTCTGAACCCAACATAGACATTTCGCGGATCAGGAAACTCCTTGCGAATCCTGAGGACAACGCAGGCCGGAATCACCACTCTGATCCTGCGTCCAAGGAAGCCCCAGCACCAGCTCACAAAGCTTCTGTAGGCTAGATACCTGTGACGCCTGGAATCATAAAAAAAATATTTAGTGTCATTTATACAAAATAGAAGTACATTTAGTTTTTTTTTATGGGTTCAAAGAACCGTTCATTTTGACAATAAAGTTCCGAGTTGATATCGAATGTGTCGTGATTATTCATGTTTGGATGGGTAAAGAATATTCTGATTTCAAAAGCATAAGGTTGTGTGTGGACTTTTTTTGTCGTACACATGGGTGTATTTTGCCATTGCTGTGTAGTATATAATAGTACAATGACAGAATGAAAGATTGCATAAAGCCATATACACCAGTATTTATTTCCATGAACAATATTAGCATTCGTATTACAATTTCAGTCAAAACAAACCACTCACTGCTCTATTTGCCTCAACTGTAGTACACCATGTTCAGCTCTGTAAATATTCAATGCATTCTGCAGGGAAAACACATTTAGGCACACAGGCTCCAATCCAGGATGTTCCACCATACAGGTTACAGAGTCCTCAAGTTCCTGCATCCGTCTTGACACCTAGTGTGATAAACATATATTGAATGACATGTGAAAAATGTATTCTCTAAACAGACAACTTAGTGAAGCTATCAAAAATGTTACCTGTGGTATCTCCATGCAGCACACATGCTCCGGATCAGAAGGCATCGTGGCGCAATTTGCACATGTACACCTGTAGAAAGAAGTCAATAACTGAGCTTTTAAAAACACATGAAACACATAATGCTGACAACTGAGGTGTTGTTGGAGTTATACTTTTTATCACCCTAAGTTATTGAACTTTCCAACGGTTGTTGCACGATGTTGGAAGAAAAGGACTGTAAACTATTAAACGCAATGAGGCCATTGTATATATGCTGAAAATATGAACGTCTCCCTTTATAAATATATATCGCTGTTTTTGCGTTACAAACTGTACACATTGCATTCTTGCTAATTAGCCAAAATATCAACGCAATAAGTAGCAAGCATCGTAACAAACAGAGTAAAAATAAATCGGGACAACAGCTTGTCAACTAACCATTCAGAAACGTCCTGCTGCAACCGAGATGTTTGCACCTCCACCAAAACCTCCGCTGCTTCAGGGTCAGTTTCTGGATCAAATCTATAATATGCTTGAACACATGCATTGCTCTGAGAGGACATGTGTATTCCACACTCGTAATCACAGCAAGCATGGTAACGTGACTCCTGCCGGCTCTTCTGCAGGGGGGCGTGGTCAGCTGCTGCTCAGAATTTTCATAGGCAGGTTTGGAATAAAGCGAAAATGAGCGAAACGAGGCATGGCTAAAAAATGATCTGTTTGGTATTTTGAAAAATAAAATGTATAAATATACCTTATATAGGTATGGTCATACACTATATCATTTAAATATAGCATGATAGGTCACCTTTAAAGGAAGCACAATGTGGTAACTTGTGATAGATTGTAATTATATGTAACATCATCATTTGTGTGATAATTGTATATGATTTGCATCATAGAGTAAAGAATTATGTTTTGATTGACATACTTTCTTGGTGGAATCAATCTTCATCACCGTGCCAAAAGTGGAGAGGATCTGGCTCCGGTAAACCTGCACATTGTTCGCCTCTGCCAGCAGGAAGGCATGGCGCAAGAGCCATGCCGTGGGGAGCTGTTTTTGGGCAGGTGGAGCCTGGAATGTCTGCCTCATTGCAGAGACGATCCCTCCGGGTGCAGCTATGCTCATTAGGAGGGTGGTGTACAGGTCCTTGCGATGGAGGTACTCCTCAACATGGTTCTCCTGTACCTGCCGCCACACCTTCTCCATAGTGTTCCCTTCGGTCCTGTCCCTCAGAAGGCGCACAACATTCCTGTCTACGCCACGCCTGTAAGTAGAGTCACAATTGATATTGTAAGGTTGATTTGAGTGAAACAATGTTTACATGCACACATTATAGCATGTTATAGTATAGTTTGGTATAGAATGTGAAATACACACATGGTGGTAAGGACGGCAGGAAAGATGGCTTGGTGAGCCTCGCTGATTTGGGATAGGATGGCGTTATCCCACGCAAGCCACCGGCCCACTGACACACCCTCTTTGCTTCTGGCTGCCTTGGTACAGGGTCCACAGGACAGGACCTCCGTGATCACTGTGTACCAGCCGGACACATCGCAGATGAGACGTACCTATAAAATACACATGGAAATCAAAATGAAGGCCAGCATAAAACTTTCAGTGCCCATTTCATACATAGAAACACATGTTCAACTCTATAGTAATGTCAGAGAATTTAGACCTTGGAGTGGTAGCCAGACTTGGAGAGGTGCACATTTCTCCCACAGTTTTCTCCCCGCGGACACTTCAGCGAGTACCTCCACATGCCGACAGGGCGCCACACAAAGACCCGGCTCCTAAAGAACAGTTGTGGAGTAGGAAGACCACCCCCGACAAAGCCAGGAGGTTCCGGGGGATAAAACCACATACGGTCAGATTTCATCACCCGTCGCCTCTTGATCTGACCTTTGATGTCCTTGTAGGTCTGTATGGGGGAAAACAGCCCTCTCTCTGTGTCCTCTTTGAGCCAGGATATGTCGGCAGATGGGATGCCACCAGGGTTCTCCCACAAACGCACCCAGCCCTCTAGATCCACCTGTAACACGCATAACATAGAATACATTAGAGACTTATAGGGTAAGAAGTTATGGTATAACATTATTTAATTAAGCAATTTTCCACTAGTACAACTATCTTTACTTCTGCGTCACTCGGGTGAGATGCCATCGGAATGTCACAAGCCGTGGATGTCGAAGGGGACATATCTGGGTCAGCAGGGGCTGCAGGCTGCACAGGAGTGACTTCCGGGTTTTTTGGATGATGGCTAGCAGAGGTTTTGTGCCTTGATGTTTGCTTCTTTTCCTTCACAGCAGCAGAAGCAGGCTGGACAGCAGGAGCAGGCTGGACAGCAGGAGCATGCTGGACAGCAGCAGCAGGCTGGACAGCAGGAGCAGGCTGGACAGCAGGAGCAGGCTGGACAGCAGCAGCAGGCTGGACAGCAGGAGCAGGCTGGACAGCGGGAACAGGCTGGACAGCAGGAGCAGGCTGGACAGCAGCAGCAGTAGCAACATCTTCAGGTCGCACAGGAGTGACCTTTGTTTTTCGGGGATGGCCAGCTGAGGTTTTATAACCAGATGTATGTTTTTTTGCAGCAGGCCGGGCGGCGACGGCGGCAGCAGCAGCAGCAGCAGCAGGCCGGGTGGCGGCAGTAGTTTCAGGCTGGACAGACACATCAGGAAGGAGAGCAGCAGCTTCGGGCCCTACAGCAGTGCCTCCAGGTCGGTAAGCAGTTGCTTTGGGCCTTTTCTTGATCATATCTAAAAATGTACCAAACAAAGCACATTTGAATTAGGATTATTATTAGAACATGTTTTCCTTCATAACTTCAACTGTGTCTCACTTGCCTTCTTCCACAGCCTGGCTCGCAGCTACCAGCTCGGCATCATCCTCTGGCCACGAGGATGAGTCCAGCGTGCTCGTCTGAGGTTAGTGAACAAATGTAATGTTATCCTAATTTCATGCCAGTTTTTAATGACCAAAATATTGATATGACAGTATGATGTGACCATGATTTTCAACTCTTCCTGTGTGATAACACAGGAATAATCAAGTAAACACTTACTTGTTCAGCAGTACTGTACTTGTTCGATATGTAGGTGCGGAACCTCTTTAACTGCACGCTGGTGATGTCTGTCACTGGTAGGCGCAACCACTTCCTCACAGACCTATGTGCGGCGGCTACCCTTTCCCTCTGAACACCGCTGCTTTTCTCAGGACTGTCCTTTTGGCTTTGGAATTGCCGATAGAGTTCCCACATCTCTGCAAAGGTGCTGTTCTCAAAGCCCTTTTGGCCATAGATCCACCTGTCCACATTGGCCTCGAGGAGACAGGAGACTTGAGGGAAGCTCTCGGCATATTCGGCCAGAAGGTCTTTGACCCACCGGTTCCCCACTTCTCCCTTGCGGTGTGGGTCTTCCACTTATCCCTTGTGCCTATCGAGGAGACTGCAATAATAAACATCAATTTAGTGTCATCGTCATAAAAGCACTGCAATTGTGATGAGGAGAAAAGGAACTTTGTAAAGATGAATACTACACTTTTATAATAGCCATAAACACAAGTTATATAAACGCTTAGCAAACAATTGTATTAGACTTACAATGTGAGCCCACGTCATTCTCCACTAGCCAGTGAAAGGGTGCGTGGATATATTGGCCAAAAGGCAAGACCAGCTTTCCCAGGCACTGCTGGCGTGAGGGCTTATGTGTCCCTTTGGCTCGAAGGAGCTTCTCTGCTTTGGCCATGGCAGTGGCCTTGCTGAGCAGCTCCACCGGAGGTGTGGGAAAAGCCTTTCTCTTTTCCCTGTACAAACGGGCCTCTTTGGTAGGCACCACAACAGCCTGTTGTCGATCTCCTGGAGCTTGGGGATTTACAATGTGGAGGACAACAGGTGTCGCCATCTCTGCTTCTCACTGTAATAAAAATCAACATACATAACTTGTATAACAAAAAATGTTAGTTTACAAGAGGTAATAGATACCCTAACATTGCTGTATACCAGATAGATACTTTAACTATCCCAAATTGGGAAATTCTTATATTAGCTGTCACAATCTTATGAAGGACCCAAATGCAGCACTCGAGAAACCAAGGAGTATTGGTAATGGGTAATAATACCAGAACAGAGGGATACCAGCAGAACAGCATCAGCCGGATGATGTGCAGGCAAACGAACCAGACGACAGCGGGCAGAAGGTGAGTCAGGGCCGGGCAGAGGGTCAGGGAGCAGGCGAGGCGGTCGACGTAGGTACAGGCAGGGTCAGGGAGCAGGCAAGGCAGGATAGTCCAAGGACAGGCAGGATCAGGGATCAGGCAGAGCAGGCAGGTCAGGGACAGGCAGGGTCGGAACCGGGTAGGCAAACTGGTAACAAACGTGTGAAAGATTAGCATGAAGGCAAATTACAATCTGGCAACGGGTGTGTGTGTCTGGTGAATAAAGAATAATTACATTTGAATAAAAGAAACAGCAAATAATATAGGCTATAAAGGTGCAGTATAAAACACATCAACAGTAGAGAAGACATGTCACAAATAATACACGTTTATACTTGTACTTTCTATTATTATGTAAAGTATAGGTATCAATGTGTGGTATGTATTTATACACAATATTCTGTTTTTGAATGCAAAATAGAAGGTTGAGGGACATGAATAACGTCAAGTTAATATTAGAGTAATGTAACGGTAAACACAAGCAGTAATGAGCTGGTTAACCCGAGATTAGATAGATAATGACAGAAAGTGAGCCTTAAACTCCAGTGGGTAACGTTATAGCATATCAATCCAGAGTTTAACGGAGGTTTCATTGAGCGCTGCTAACCTTTAACTAGCGTCAATGGTAACGGGACACGGTTCCAATCACTTTTAACAGTAATGACATGATATACTTTACACAAGATAACACGGATCATGACAGAAAGTGTGCCTTAAACTGTAGCGGGTAACGTTATAGCATATCAAATTTGATAGATATTTCACTGAAGGACGCTGTCCCCAAAGTAGCGGCCGTTAGCAGTAGCATGGCCGTGGCCCGTCGGGTCATTGCCAAGTATATATACAGTAATGAAAAACACAAGATAACAGAAATGTTGCCAAAGTATGTGTCGTGGAAAGTATACTTTACAGAAAAAGAAAAGTATGAAACGTACCTGTCAACACAAGTCTTCGCTAGCAGCGATGCCCGCAGCAAACGAGCAAAGTGGTGGGGTGGGGACGTGAAAACTCAGTGTAATTCAGTGTCTAGACACTAAATATAATATATATATATATATACGTAATTTGTAATGATCGATCGCTGGTTAAACTTTGTCGTAACTCGTAAATCGGGATTTGAATATCATATCACGTGGGGAACCCGCCCACTCAAAACACTTTATCGACTGTAGACTTCCAATCACATGCGAGTACAGTGACTGTAGACAGTCAAGCCTTCTGATTTGCCAAAAGTCTACAGTCGGAGTCCCGCCTCCAAACTCCATTGGACAGTACGACCGTGGACTTCCAATCGGATGGAAAAGACTGTAGACATTTGTCGAATCAGAAGGCGTAACTGTCTACAGTGACTGTGGACTCAACAGATTGGGGCTGTGTTAACGCTGGTGTCTTCCAGAGATCTCCACGCAACCACTGTATCGGAAGAAGTAGTGCATCAAGAAACCATAGTGGAACCAGCGGTGTACAAGATATTTGCAAAGAAAAGCAAAGAAACGCAGATAGCAAGCGAGATCAAAGAGGAGTTTTCACCGCTGCCCCATCAATGTGAAAGAAGAAGAAAAATGAGATATCCCCCCGCCGCCAGAAGTGAGAAGAGTCCTGACAAGCACCGTCTGGGAAACTAAAAGCGGACCATCGGGGCGGTGGTATTACCGCGTAAGCCGTTTTGTGACGCTGGGGAAGGACCACTCTGATGATTTTGTTGTGGAGTATTTCAACTCTACATGCGGGGTTTTTCAGACATCCTTACGGGTGCCTCTGACGGCTTGGCTGAAAATGATTGATGGAAAAGCTACAAATCTTAAAGAACTTTTTAAACAGAGTCAGACATCGATGGACATTATACTGGTTGTTAGATATTGAATGGGATTTACGCTCCACGTTTCAAATATCTCCGCGTCCGTCTAGAGCTATTTATATGGAAGGAATTCAGTGCCACCAAGTCAACCATACTCTACTTTAATGGCAATATTACAATGCACCAGAAATCATTACATTCAATACAATAATACATACAATACAATAATACATACAATACAATATACTTGGGAACCCAAATGTTACCTGGTGATCACGTCAGCCAGCCAGCAGAAAGAGACTGAACACAGCTGCGTCTCTTCATTTGTACTCTCTAGCAATGGGAGGGGTCTCTGATGTTCTGCTGACATCCTCCAAATATCCCCTGCTATCACCTTCCCCCAATCTTAAATTCCCCCACTCACAGGTGGCGAGAGCATTTGCATACAGTGCAAGTCACACATGCTGCCACCTCCCCCATGGCCCTTTGTCCTCAAAAACCACATGGTCTCTCAAAAGTCACATGTGCTTGCCCAAAGTCCAGCTCACAGTTTAACCCAAATCATTCCCATTTTTAAGCTTATTCATTTGGAGCTAACATGAATACATTCAAATATTCTACTGCAATCCCCCTTTTGATTTAAATTTAATAAATCAACTACTTTCAAGACATTCACAGTTTAAGGTATAACACTCACAGTGGTGATTCAATTAATCTGTAATCTGCAAAATTGCAGTGTCTTCAAGCTTTAACATTACTTCATGTATACTTCATTCCGCTTTAGTCCAAATGAGATATTTAGGAGACAGCAAGTCTGTCTTCTCATAAATATCAACAACCTGAAATGCCCTGCCTCCTATCATAAGGAGAGGCAGCTGCAAGGTCATATAGAGTTCAGAGCCACACATGATATCAGTGCATTAAAACTTCCCAAAGAGTGGAGACAACAGTATGTCTCCAACATATCCCTCCTGTTTATACTCCGGAATAACATAGACCTTGCAAAAATACAAATGATTGTAAAAGATCAAAAATTCATATACAAAAGTACCCAAACGGCTGAGGTAGGTAGATTGTATAGGCACATGTTTTAATGTAATCCCCATGGTCTAATTCTTTCTCTGTACATCGTCAGTTTCTATCCCTCAGACCCGTTACTGTTTCCCTGCTCACGTCCACTCTTTAAATTCTACTGGGTTCTGTTGGTTTCTTTACTGGTTTGAGACAGGTGCCCTTATTGGAAATCACCTCCCTTTGTAGCCAGACTTCACCACAGTAGAGGCGAGTTTCTGTCTTTTAGGTTTAAACAGCTTCAGTCAGATGTATCCAGGATGGTCTCTCCGCCACTCTAACTGCAGTCGATGTAGACAGGAGTGCTTGTTAGGGACCCTCCCCCTTTGGCGAGTGCCTGCTCCTCCTCTTTATCGCTCTGGTGAACACTCACTTTCCTGGTTTCACTGTCTGCGTAGTGTCAGGTACTTCCATCCGTGGCGAGACCCGGAACTCCTGATACTGCGTCCTTGGATACGCTTCCCACACCGTGGAGTCGCCACCCTTGCTTGGACCGGTACAGCAGGCCCAGCACGCGGAAGATGACAGCTTTCACACATCCTTCCTGGAGGTTTCCCCACTGCGCACTGATTCCAGTGGTACCAGATGTCTCCTTCCCTTCCAAGCGGACAGCGTGAGATGTCCTCTGCATCGCCCGATGGGGTCCAGAGAACCTGGGTCTCAGCCACTTGGGTTTGATGTCCCCCTTTTGCCTCTGTAACCTGTGTGGAGAAATCTGATACAAATCCCTCAATCCTACGCTCAGGGCTCCTGGGAACTGGTGACCATGAGTGAGCTCAAATGGAGAGAAACCTGTCCCTTTGTTAATTGAGCTCCTGATTGACATAAGAGCTAGGGGCAATGCGTCTAACCATTTCATGCCTGTCTCTTCACATGTTTTCTTATATCAAGTAATATATTTTATTTCATGTTTTTTACTCATAAAACAATATGATATTGTCCAGAATAGTAGTTAACTTTATATAACTTTTACTCTTTCTAATCTTTTCAAACATCTTAATTGTCTTGTCTCTCTCTCCTACATACTTTTTCCAACTTCACTCGTGGTATTTTAACCACTTTTTATCCTTCTGAGCAAGATATCACTTCAACACATTTAATATCTTGCCCTGTCCATCTATTTCAGTCTTCTTCTATCCATCTGTTCTCTTTTCTCTTCAGCCTTCAACAACCTTTTCTTATTTCCATTTCTAACCAGTCTTTTACTTATAATCTGTCCCTTTCCTAGGACAGGTAAATACATCCTGCTACTGTAGTGTTCACAAATAAATCTCCATGCAAACTGCTACTGTACACTCAAAAGTGATCTGTTTCATTTTGAAAAGTCAGCTTTTTGAAAACCAACATGGCTCAGTTCAAAATTTTGTTTCAAAACAAAACTCCTCATCTCTTCCCGACATGATTTGACATAAAGATGATTTGCTACCATTATTTTTCATTATGATATTTGTTCAAACAGAGACTGCATCTGTCTCTGGATTTAAATATATGCCTGATGGCAGTATATGCATAAAAATAAAAATAAGTGTCCAGGTTTTTAACCTCTGTCATTAAAGGACTGTATAAAAATAAGACATGTCATCTGATTAATCTAAAATCAGAATTTAACAGATAATTTGTGTAGTACATCCCACCATTTTTAGGGACGCCTAATTAACATTCTCAAATCTTCAATTAACTTGACCTAAAAAGCTAAAACAGTGTTGTTTTATGATACCTAAAAAAATACTACAATAGATTTTAGACTATAAAAATGTAAATATCAAATTCCTATTGTCTAACAACTCCCCCTTTTCTGAAAAAGAATCCCATTTACTGTGTTTTCATTTTCAGAAACATCAAGAAAGAATGGTAATGCATAGGAGGCAGAGGCAAATGCTGTGACCTGGGAACTTTACGCCCCTGGCGTCCTGCTTCAAAGTGTCCTCAGGTTTTTGTTTTACTACGGCATAGGCTGCTTGGAGGCCGTTTTGGGGGTGTCTAAAACAACAGCCGTCTGTGAACAGGTTTTCTGCCTGTGGGATGGGCTCGTCTCTGAGATCTATTCTTAGCTTCACATCTTGGATGATTCTTTCCTCACACCTGTGGGGCTCTCCGCTACCTATGGTGTCTGCGCTGTTCACTCCTTCGTGTGTGTATGTGATGTGTGCCTTTGTCAGAGTTTTCTCCAGCCTTGTTTGTCTCGTTGAAGTCATTGTGAATGCACTTGAGTTCACAAAAGAGACAATGCTGTGTGTTGCCAGTTAAAATTTACTCAAATGATGGGCTAAATGACGTTCCCACGTCTGTGTGTTTAACTGATCTACCTCTGGATTGTTCACTGATTGTTCCTGTCATAGATATCTGCTTAACTTTGCACCTCGCCCTCCTGCTGTCTTTCTCTTCCTGTCCTGTTTTATCGTAAAACTCCTCAGTTCCATGGCTTGCTGTGTCACTCTCCCTTTTATGGCCCGCTATCCCCTCCCCACTGTCCCCCTTGGACATGGGTGATAAGACGTCTCACCTCTCTCCCCCTCCTCAGCGCGCCTGTGTATGTTATCTCTGTTTGTTCCATTTGCTACGAGCAAACCATCTGGGTTTCTGTTCGTTTAGGTGTGCAAGTTGCGTTACAATCTGTCTTTCATCTAAGTTAAATCTATCCATGTTGTGTTACAAGCATGGTTAGATTTGTAACAGAATACAAAACTAACTGTATTTAGCGCTATATTTGAAAAACAAGTAATCTGATTACAGTTATGTAATTTGACCCAAGTGTCGGTCTATGTCGTGCGTAAAAATGTTAACAAACACCAACTACAAATTAAAGATAAATTGATTTAGCAAAATGAACTCTTATGTGATTCAAAAATGTGACAAAAGAACAATGATTTGTCTTACACAAGATTGTAGTCTAACAGAATGACTCTTGACCTCATGGGGTCAAATAACTTGGATGACCGGGGGAAGGGAAGAGAAGACTCAACCATGTGCAGCGAGAAATCACACTGCTTGGAGACTGAGTTCAATAAAAATTAAACCATACGACTTGTAGTCTGGCTTCAATAAAAATGTAACAAGCCAAATGTAACAAAATAAGTGTCCAGGTTTTTAACCTCTGTCATTAAAGGACTGTATAAAAATAAGACATGTCATCTGATTAATCTAAAATCAGAATTTAACAGATAATTTGTGTAGTACATCCCACCATTTTTAGGGACGCCTAATTAACATTCTCCAATCTTCAATTAACTTGACCTAAAAAGCTAAAACAGTGCTGTTTTATGATACCTAAAAAAATACTACCATAGATTTTAGACTATAAAAATGTAAATATCAAATTCCTATTGTCTAACAACTCCCCCTTTTCTGAAAAAGAATCCCATTTACTGTGTTTTCATTTTCAGAAACATCAAGAAAGAATGGTAATGCATAGGATGCAGAGGCAAGAGCTGTGACCTGGGAACTTTACGACCCTGGCGTCCTGCTTCAAATTGTCCTCATAGCTGTGTTTTACGACACTGGCCTCCTGCTGTCTTTCTCTTCCTTTTATGGCCCGCTATCCCTTCACCACTGTCCCCCTTGGACATGGGTGATAAGACGTCTCACCTCTCTCCCCCTCCTCAGCGCGCCTGTGTATGTTATCTCTGTTTGTGTAGCGCCTGAGTGTCTCTCTGTAAGATCTGCCAGAAGGGAAGCCAATTGTTCTGAGTTGAGGTCCCTATTAAGTGGTCGACTGTCCCTGCTCGGGGAAACCCCCCCTGGTCTGAGAATAAGGGGGAGGGGTTTGTGTAATCTAACTACCTAAATCCGGGTAAAGGAGAGAGGAGCGTGTGAGAATAGCAGGATTTAGTTTGGGCTCCGTTGGAGATTTCTGCTCTGAGTTAGAGACAACATTATTTTGCATTGTTCTAAAATATTCGACTCGTTCTGCGACATAGTCCAGAATGTCGCCATCTGTAGGCACCTCCGTGTCTTTAACACCATGAGGGAACAGCAGAGTGTTAAATTCATCTGTTTTTATGGGGCTGTGGATTGCCATTGCACCCGGGAGATTTTGGTCTGTGACGGGAGGAATTGTAATTCCAATCATTGCGAGGGCAGCATTGTGACAAACCCTCCTCAATCTATCTAGTGCCTGCGTCTGTTTGTTCCATTTGCTACGAGCAAACCATCTGGGTTTCTGTTCGTTTAGGCGTGCAATTTGCTTTACAATCTGTCTTTCATATACATTCAATGCTGTGCCCAAATTACCTATGGTGTCGTCATCTCCCACTCTATTCTCTGTTATCATTTTATCGTGTAGGAATCGGAGATCAGTACAAGCCTTTTCTTTAGCCCCCTGTTTGATACCGCTTAAAATCAATCTCTTAATCTGTTCCCATTGCTCCCGGTAACTCCCTGGAATTTCAGAATCGTTTATAGCATTCTGTCGTTCCATATTCACTTCGCTTTTATTTATCTGACTCAATTATTATGTGCTCACATGTATTAATATACTGGGCTATTGTCGTAGTTACTATTAACGCGCTTCCCGTCTTCAATACCGGTCAGCAATGTAATGTTTAAACTCAGCGCTTGAAGCTAAATTCATATAAAAATGTCAAAGGTGTACTACCCCCTTTCAGCCACTAGATGGCAGCAGCAGACCACAAATGAGCCTCACTCATCCGAGTGCTTCTTTGAGATCCACAAATATTGAGTAATTACCATAACACAGACCTCCGGCCCTTAGCTTTTGAGCGTTCGTCTGTCCTGTAAAACCCCTCAGTTATAGCCGGCGACCCGATCTGAAATCGGGTTTCCAGGTCTGTCGTGCGGGACTCAAACCACGCAACCCAACCGCCTGCACCGGCTTTACGCCACTGTGGACTAAACTACCTACAGATCCGCGCTAAACCGCTCTTATGTACGCCACTCAGGACTTTATCTACCTGTAGATCCGCGCCAAACTGTAATTAATATGTAACTGTCTATGTACGCTACGCAGGACTATATCTACCTGCGATCAACGACTATGTTTAAAATATGCATTGTATATTCCATTTAAACTTTAAAAACACTGTGAAACGCCTTCAGACAATCCTAAAATTTTAGTGTATTCAATCACAGACAATCGATTTTCATAACAGGCGTCTGTAAGTACCTTCTCTGTATTATGCAGGGCCCTGCGTGATTGTCTGAGGTGTTTAAAAGCGCTTATTCCCGACCCAATCCGGTCGTCTGAATTCCTCCTCAGCTCGTTATCCTGCACGTCGGGTTCACCATTTGTTAGATATTGAATGGGATTTACGCTCCACGTTTCAAATATCTCCGCGTCCGTCTAGAGCTATTTATATGGAAGGAATTCAGTGCCACCAAGTCAACCATACTCTACTTTAATGGCAATATTACAATGCACCAGAAATCATTACATTCAATACAATAATACATACAATACAATAATACATACAATACAATATACTTGGGAACCCAAATTTTACCTGGTGATCACGTCAGCCAGCCAGCAGAAAGAGACTGAACACAGCTGCGTCTCTTCATTTGTACTCTCTAGCAATGGGAGGGGTCTCTGATGTTCTGCTGACATCCTCCAAATATCCCCTGCTATCACCTTCCCCCAATCTTAAATTCCCCCACTCACAGGTGGCGAGAGCATTTGCATACAGTGCAAGTCACACATGCTGCCACCTCCCCCATGGCCCTTTGTCCTCAAAAACCACATGGTCTCTCAAAAGTCACATGTGCTTGCCCAAAGTCCAGCTCACAGTTTAACCCAAATCATTCCCATTTTTAAGCTTATTCATTTGGAGCTAACATGAATACATTCAAATATTCTACTGCATGGTGAAAAAGACTCTCACTTTTGCAGAGGACTCCATATCCCACTCAACATAACAAGTCACACCCTCCTCACCAGATCATTTTAAACTAAGGACCCCTCAAAGAAAGCATTGTGTTTTCTACCTAGGTAAAAGGTCTTACGGAAATGTGTTATCTCTGTATCAAGATGATGTGTTTAAAAATGAATCTTGTGAAAAATACCAACGGTGTGAGAGACGTCATAAAGACACTCATTTTAACCACAGTGTTTGTTCTCTACAAATGTTTAAAGATTGTTACAAAATGTAAAAAATAAAAAAAGGTATGGAGACAAAATTAATTCAGTTGACTCTGTCTTTATTAGGAAAACAAAAATATAATACAAATGGTTTAGGAGGTAAAATGTAACCATCTTGGACTTAATATTCAAAAAAATACTTTATCTGAATACATTTTCTTTTAAACGCACTTTTTGAAATTATGTATTTATTATTTCAATGGAACAATCCAGTTTCTGTTAACATCAATGCTTTTTTCTCTTTTCTTGTGTTACTAAGATACTTTTAGACACACTTTGGCGTATGCAACACTTAACAACTGGTAGAATATGAAGTACTTTGTAAGGACTTTTTTTTTTTTGTTGTAAAAACACTTGTTCAGTTAAACAAGTTTTTTTCTTTTCTGATAATCTTACATATTTTAATTATATTCTACTACCAAGATACTTTAAGATACACCTTGATGTACGCAACACTTAACAAAGGGTATAATATGAAGTACTTGGTAAGGAATGGGGTTTTCTTTAAGGGGTGCAACACTTTAGAACTGGGTAAAATATTCATTAATTGTAATGAATTGAGTTTTCTTTCTTTTGATTTTCAACATACTATTTGTACACAATGACTTTTTTTCCATATTTCTGACAAAACTATACTTTTTGACTTTTTCCGTAAAATCTTGACAAAACTATTACTTATTCTTACATTTGACCTATTGCTGCTTAGTTGGAAATGATAGATGAAAAAGCTACAACGCTTAAAGAACTTTTTTTTAAAAATCTTCATTTTCCGAAACATTCTGTAACATTACCGCAGAAATAAAACAAACATCAAAAGTGTATCATGTGCTCTCACTGTATGCTCTGTTTGTAGATGTAATGCATCTTTGTGTCGAAAACAGCATACACATGAATATTTTGACTGAAGTGAAAAAGACTCCACCATGATATTTCCAGTAATATGGGGAATTCTAAGCTGGAGACGGTCCTGGGGATGTTACAATCAGTATAACTATTGATTTTTGTGTGTGAAAAAATTGTAAATAGGACATTTTAAAAAAATAAAAAAAGTGTTGTCTTCATTATAGCAAGGGGAGTGTGTCTGATACATGTGTATTACAGTCTTTCACATGCACTGGTGTCTTCATTATAACAAGGGGAGGATAACAGGGAAGATGTAGGATAAATGTGTACTGAAACGTGCGTATTATACACCCACAGAATCACACAGAAACGCAGAAACATGGAAACACAGAAACACAGACACAAAGAAAACACTAGTATGGTTTTTGTGTTTTCAGTATCTTCTGTGTGTGTGTCTGTACACACAAAGCACAAATCATTTAAAACAAACCCTGAATCAAATCTAGAGAGGACCATTAAGAGTCAGATGCTTGACGAAATCTACTAAAACAGAGTACTTCATGGTAGTGGTCAGCTTTTAAATACAAAAGTGTATCTTTCAGTAACTTTCTGAGAGAATTTAAGCATAAATCTATCAAATGTTCAAAACAGCCTTGTTTCACTGAAATAGCGTCAAAATCACAAACTGGCTGAAACTATACAGTGAATTGGAGAAATTACAGCACAGAGTTTTCTACTACGACACAGATAGTATAATCTATGTGACAAGACAGGGGCAGTCTCCAGTACTTTCATGATAGTGGTCAGCTTTTAAAAAAGAAAAGTGTATCTTTTCGGTAACCTTTTGAGAGAATTAAGCATACATATGTCAAATGGTCAAAACAGCCTTCACTGAAATAGCCTCAAAATGACAAACTGCCCTTAAGAGTCAGATGCTTGACGAAATCTAATAAAACAGAGTACTTTCTCGGTAGTGGCCAGCTTTTTAAAAAGAAAAGTGTATCTTTCGGTATCTTTTTGAAAGAATTAAGCATAAATCTGTCAAATGTTCAAAACAGCCTTCACTGAAATAGCCTCAAAATCACAAACTGCCATTAAGAGTCAGAATCCTAACGAAATCTACTCAGTACTTCATGGTAGTGGTCAACTTTATTAAAAAGAAAAGTGTATCTTTCTGTAACTTTTTTGAGAGAATTTAAGCATACATCTGCTTACCAGACCAAAAATCATCTTGTGTGTGTGTGTTTTATCTGATCCGGATGGTTACCAATTCATTTTCTTTATGGCGGTCATTTTTGACCGGGAACACCATGGGTGTTACAAAGTTGACTAGATCATCCAAAATTCAATGAAAGTGGTGATCAGCCATTTTTTATGTTCAAATGTCTACTGTGAAGGATATCATAGAGCCTTAATGCAATCGAATGTAAAACAAAAAGTTATGATTGATGAAAGTAGTAAATCGGTCAGATTTGACCCGAACACAACAGGAGGGTCAATGACCGCATTTTGTGTTTACTTTGTTGGAGTTTTATCAGCTAGGAAGTCGAAGAACTCAGTGTTGTCGTTATATGGAGGTGTGTATTTCAGATCTACATTTTTGTACTTTTGGTACAAAGAGTGTTGCAGTCATTTTGCCATTAAGAACAAACTGGAACAGAAATTCTCATGTTAGATTGGTTTATCAAGGACTAGGGAATATTGTTTTACCTCCTTAATCTCAGTAAGATGCACACTTGGGTATGTGATGCAACTAGGTTAAAAAAATGATATTGCCTACTCCTAGCCTGATCGTATATCTAGTGCCACTAATGTCCCGTTCAATCTGTACACCATGCGGGTCAATATAAATACCATTAATGCAAAGTTCCTTTACCCTTGACTCGGCTCTCCTGTGTCTGCACACCCTGTCCATTTTGGTGCTGTTACCAAACTACGTGTAACTTTCCTGACAGCAGCCGAGATGTTGTAGCCCCAGCAGACCACACCATAAAAGATTGCTGATGCCATCACAGAGTCATAGAAGGTCTGAAGGAGTGCCCCCTACACCCCAAAATACCTCAGTCTCCTCAGCAGATACAGTCTGATCTGTCTCTTCTTGTAGATAGCAGCAGTGATCCGACCAGTCCAGTTTAGTGTTCAGATTAACACAAAGGTATTTATTAGATTTCACAATCTCAATCCCTAAATGTGTTGAAATGGCTATTATTTCATGGGTTATATCTATTTGACATTTGGTGTAGTAGTGTCTCATGACATGAGTAATAAATGATATATGACTTTGTTTAAGCTCATAATAATAATAATAGCTTGGATTTATAAAGCGCCTTTCACGAGACCCAAGGTCGCTTGATGTGGAAAGGTGCACAACTGACCTTTAATGACACAATATTGAAGCATTTGACTCCATGTTGCAAAAAGGGAAATGTTTTAATAAAACAAATAGGTATTTTTACACACACACACACACACACACACACACACACACACACACACACACACACACTGAAATGGCTGGCAGGCTCCCAGGTGTCTTCCCAGGTTCTCCCACTGTAAAACACAATGAGTAAGAACAACCATAAGATCATTGCATGTGCAACAAGATCATTTCATATGCATGGGTTATCATAAAACAACAAATGATTTAGGGTCAGTTTTGTAGAAGCCTGATACTAAACTAGTTATGAAGTAATACATTTATTTATAACGCACACAGTCTAAAGAAAAAGCTAACAAAAGAGCTGTGTTCTCACCATGATGCGCAAGGCAGCCAGCAGACCATTGCCTCCTCTCTTCCCTACACATGGGCACACACAAACAGACAGGCAAAAACAAGTGTTAGCCATATCAGCGACCACGGGTAAATGCATTGCTGCTTCATGCTAAAGTAACGAGTTCTCGCAGAAAGTTTAAAACAGCGTATTTCTGGTATATTCATTTTAATGTCACCTGCTATATAGGATGTGTGTTAAACTTGAATGGACGTGTCAATTTTTTCCTCTTAAATAGAGGTTTTTTATATTATATATTCCTAAAATGATGTCCCATTTTAAGTAGATTTGCGCAAATGGTCTTTTCTTCCACTTTTGTGTTATAATCAAAAGGTGTTTTTTTGGCTATTTGTGAGTAGGAAAGGTACAGTACAACCTGTGATTTCTGCCTTGAGTAAAATGATTACCCGTTAAGTATTTTTCAGAAAGTCATTAGAAAAGGCCCATGAGTCTCTTTGCTAATTATCAATGGTCTTTGCAATTAACAGCAGATGTACCCATGTTAAGTGAATTGGTAAGAGGTCAGAGGAACTCCAAGAGAGGGCTTTCTCAGATATAATACAGTTAAAGTCTTGTTGGTTAGTGGTTCATATCCAGCATGCATTAGCTAAGAAACGATAAAGATGTTGGTATGTAAGCTGCATAGGGAAAATGTATGTGCGTTAATGTGCAGACGTTAGTTAATTGGATAATGCATATCCTGCAAGACTCCTAGAGAGGCCATGAGAGGATGTGTGTTATTGAGTCACACAGTTAAAGAGACAATGGTCGTTCTGAATTATCAATAGATGTATTCATGTTAAGTGAGCTGACTTCGAGGTTAGAGGAAGTTCAGAGAAGGCCTTAGGGTATAAGAACAGTTAACCTTTGTTAGTTAACTAATCCTAAGGATGTCATGAGACACAGAGAGAAACACATGTGACATTTGTGTGGTAGGCTGCAGGATAAAATGTGTGTGTTCATTGCAGTGGCTATACATGCTGTATGATTACTGATCAACTGTACCCGTGTTTGTGTTTTATTTGATTCCTCTCTTTATTCTTTTATGTTGTGCATGCTAAATTGCATTTTGCAACATTTTGGAGTGGTTGGCTTAAACATATGTGTGTGCATAATTACTCTGTATGAAGTAGGAGCAGTTTGCATGGCAGGAGACATCCTTATTTAGACACAGCATGTCAAGCATCTGGAAGGCTAAATGTCTAAGATGTGTGTGTGTGTTAAAGTAAGGGGAATGTGTGTGCGTTCTGTCAGAGTCCTAGGGACATAGACACACACACACACACACACACACACACACACACACACACACACACACACACACACACACACACACACACACACACACACACACATACACACACACACTAAGGAGATGGGGCGAACCAGACAGAGTCAACGGCTGCTGACTCATTGCCTAGGGTTCGCCCAGAAGTGAAATCGCCAATAACAAATAGCTAGGGAGGAGCAACCAACACCACGTCTCCCCGCTTATGTGTATAAATACTGTAACACTCTTACACTCGGGGCTGTCTTCTGACTGACTGTCCTGAGACGTATCTCACACGGTGGTAGAATTCAGCCCGGAGTACTCTGTATTTTGTACTGTTGCTTTTTACCATTAAACTCAGCTTATTGCTTATCTCATTCCTCTGTGTTCGAGTCCTTTCCTTGTAGGAGCCTACTCATCAACGGACAGCGCGGAGCAGAGGTGAACCTTCCAACCACTCGATTGGGTGGTGCTCCAACAATGCTCTGTCAGTTTCAACATCTTACCTTCTCTACCCTTCTGTCTTTTATGCCGTTGTACTTACATATCTGTTGCCTTGAGCATTTTCTGCAGCCTGAAATGATGCAAATAAGAAGTTATTAACAAATGAAGAAAAGGTTTTGACATCCTCCAGAAGAATATTTGATTAATGACTTTCATATAGGAAGAGAACATTAGCTAATCTGCAATGTGGCCTATTTGTGTCCAACTTCGTTTTTGTTCTATTTCATGAAACATAATTTCTAAGATACACCACCTTATAAATAAAGACAAGTCATTAAGCAGACCTTTATGGTTTTTTATGGTTATTAAAAAGAGAGGGATTATGGAAACCTGGATCTGATATATTGTCTGAAGTGTGTGCAAAAGGACTTGCAAGTGAATGGGAGAATACAGCTATTTGTTCAGTAGGATGTACCACAAAAACAAAACATACCCTTATTCCTCTTCTTCATCCCTTCACCTGTGGTACTGCTACACCCATTTGCTACAGAGGTAGCAAATCTTGGAGAGGAGGAGCGCTGTGTGGGCAAACCTGTCACAGATGTAAGAAAGCTAAATGTACAGTAAGTGACGGTAGAGACTGGGGCATAGATAGCATCACAACCTCTGTGGGCTATAGATGATTGTTGCCCTTCATGTTCCTGATCTACTGACTTCAAATATAGAGTATGTCAAAGTGTATTTTTGAATCAACTTAAATAACTTTCATAATATTTTGTGTTATCGTCCAGCTGTGACTTTATGACAAATCACACCCTATTTATGGAAATCAAATCAAATCAAGTTTTATTTATATAGCACATTTATAAACGATTGTTGGTCGAGCCAAAGTGCTGTACATATAATAAAGATAGCCTACAGTAGAGACACTTTACAGCAAATACAACACTACAGATTGTTCAGAATATCAGTATGAGAAAAACGACACCCTCTGTCCTTAGACCCTCACATCGTACATGGAAAAACTTCCAGAGAAAACCCACAGTTTGAGGGGAAAAAATGGGAGAAACCTCAGGGAGAGCAACAGAGGCGGGATCCCTCTCCCAGGACGGACAGACGTGCAATAGATGCCGTGTGTAAATCGAAGAGATAATACATTTTACAGCATATAGACAGAATGTTAGGAAATGCATGTGTCTGTAATAAGAAGATGAATCCACGAGGATGTCAGCTACAATCCTGAGGAAGCCTTCAGAGAAGCAGCATGGCGAGACCCAAGGCAGGACCGCAGAGACAGGTTCAGCCACGACCCGAACGTCCACGACTTAATCCAGAACTCAGGATAGAGGATTCAGGACACAGGACTAAAGCAAGAGGATCAGCCTCGACTCCGGATCCCGGCGTAGATATAGATGCAAAACAAGAAAAAAGATTTGGCTGGGTTAATCGGAACAAGATAATACACAGACACAGACAGAGAGGGAAAAGGTAATTGGATAAAAGTTATTCTTGATAACCCTCTAGAAAGATCTCATGAACTTCCCCACTCAATCCATCAAGACCCGAGCAGTTCTATTAGAAGTCCAAGGTATAGTAAGAAACAGAGCTCAAAAGGCATCCAAAAACCTTCTCCCTCTAGTCCAGGGTGAAAATGTAGGATAAGAAAACAGAGATAGAGAGCACAGCAACCTATCTCTTCGTCAAGTGCACTCCCCCGCCTGGATAAGCGACTCTGTTCCCCATCCCCCTCTACCGGACCTTAGATCCGCAGAAGGAGAGGGGAGGTACCAAGCCCAAGGGGAATAGTATCAATTCTGAGGATAACTAAATAAATAAATAATTAAACAAAAGTCAGAGAGAAAAAGTGAGTTTTAAGTGTTGATTTAAAAACCCCCAGGGTCTGGGCCGACCTCACATGGAGGGGCAAAGTATTCCAGAGCCTAGGGCCAGCCGCTGCGAAAGCTCGATGCCCTCGGGTTTTAAGCCTGGTCTTAGGCACTATCAACAGCAGCTGATCAGCTGACCTTAAGGCTCTGCCTGGGGTGTAGCGATGGAGGAGTTTGGCTATATATGCAGGAGCCAGCCCATTTAGGGCTTTGAAAACAAATAAAAGGAGTTTAAAATCTATTCTGAACCGAACTGGAAGCCAGTGCAGTGAGGCCAGAATTGGGGTGATATGGTCACGCTTTTTATGGCCAGTAAGAAGACGTGCAGCTGCGTTCTGAACTAGCTAGAGGCGTCTAATTGAGGCTTCATCCATACCCACATACAGAGCATTGCAGTAATCCAGTCTCGAGGTAACAAAGGCGTTAATAACCCTTTCTAGGTCTTTAAAAGATAAAAACGACTTGGTCTTAGCCAATAGTCGTATTTTCAAAAAGCAGGTCTTGACTACAGTGCTAACCTGCTTATCAAATTTAAAGGCGCTGTTGAAGGTCACTCCAAGGTTCATGACAGAGGGGAGGATATTTGTATTGAGGGAGCCCAGAATATCAACCGGGGAGACTGTTGGTTGGGGTCCAAAAAAGATGACCTCGGTCTTGCTCTCATTAAGGGTAAGGAAGTTTTGGCTCAGCCAGGATTTAATCTCTGTTAAGCAGTCCTTCAACTGCTGTAGTGAGTTGGCATTTTGATTGAGAGGCAGGTACATCTGTACATCTGTACATCATCAACGTAACAATGGAAGGGGATATTATGTGTTGTGAGAATTGAACCTAGGGGCAGTATGTACAATAGGAAAAGGATGGGGCCCAAAATCGAGCCTTGGGGAACCCCACAGGTAAGAGGGGCTTTGGCAGAGGAGAAGGCACCCAACTGCACTGAGAAACTACGGTCCGTCAGGGAAGACCTAAACCATGCAAGAGCAGAGCCTGTAATGCCTGCAGACTGTTCAAGTCGTGACAACAGGATAATATGATCCACAGTGTCAAAGGCAGCAGTTAAGTCTAACAGCACCAAGACAGCTGGGCTGCCTGAATCGGCGGCTAAGAGCAGATCATTAAAAACTCTTAAAAGGGCTGTTTCAGTGCTATGCATAGGTTTAAAGCCAGACTGAAATGTTTTGTGGATGCCATGCGTGGTTAAAAACGACTGCAACTGGGCATAGACTACTCGCTCCAAGGCTTTAAATAAAAAGGGTAGCTGGGAGATGGGCCTGAAATTTGCGAGAATGGAGGGATCGAGATTTTTCTTTTTAATTAGTGGCTTAACCACGGCATGTTTGAAGGCAGCTGGGACACATCCTGAGCTAAGAGAGGTGTTTACAAGCAATAAAACACTTGCTCCAACTGATTCAAAAACATCTCTAAGGAGGCGAGAGGGAATGCTGTCTAAGATACAGTTTGTCGGCCGCAGGTGCTTGACTACTTCCGAGAGAGAAGAGAGGGATACAGGCTCAAAATGGTCGAGGACAGCAGGGCACAGAAAGGGAGCAGGATCTGGGGTAACACTAGTATAGGCTAGTCTTAGAGCAGATATGTTTTCGATAAAAAATGTAAGAAATGTATCGCAGAGAGTAGTTGATGGCACAATTGGAGAGGCATCACAAGGATTAATGATCGAATTGAGGACAGTAAAAATAACTTGAGGTTTGTGGCTGTTTTTGGAGATTAACAGAGAAATATACTCTGTTTTGGCTGCTTTAACAGCCATCTGATAATCGGAAAGGCAAGCGCGAAGAATTTCTAAGGAGACATGAAGTTTATCCTTTTTCCATTTTCTCTCTGCATGCCTACAAGCGTGTCTAAAAGCGCGAGTACAATTGTTGAGCCACGGCTCTGAGAGAACTTTGTTGCGTTTAAGCGTAAAAGGAGCAACGGAATCCAGTATTAGTGTGCATGTCGAATCAAACAAAGAGATAAGCTCATCCGCACTAAAGGCACAGTTCACCTCTAATTTACAAATCGGATAAGTATTAAAAGCATCTGAAAACTGTGAGGCAGTCAAGGGGTTAATTGAACGCAGACAACGCGCAGGGGCACATAATTCGACTCCCGCAGAAGGGATCGAGGTTGTAAACAGAACCGGTAAATGGTCTGAGATACGCGTTCCTGCACATATTTCATCCACAGAGATAGACAATCCAAACGATAATACTAAGTCTAAGGTGTGTCCTTTATCATGTGTTGGGCCAGCCACAGACTGAATGAGACCGAAAGAGTCGAGGAGGTTTAAAAAATCCCTAACCAGAGGTTTAGACTTGCAGCACACATGGACATTAAAGTCTCCGCAGATCAAAACACGATCATATTTCACTATGATCCCGGACAGAAAGTCAGAAAAGTCAGTTATAAAATCATTATTGTATTTTGGCGGGCGATACACGACTGCGCATAGTATAGGTGAGGCCAGGTTCAGCTCAAAAAGCTGCAACTCGAAGCTAGCATAGCTCGTTACTGGGTGAAGCAAACGGCATTGGAGATTAGCTCTAAACACTGAAGCTATACCCCCACCACGGCCGGTGGTACGGGGGGAGCTGAAGAAAGTACAGTCGGGAGGAAGCAGTTCAGAAAACGGTACATACTCGCCGATGTGGACCCAGGTCTCCGTCAGGAACATTAAATCCAGATCATGAGAGGTGAAGAAGTCGTTTAACAGGAACGTCTTGTTTGCTATTGACCTAGCATTTAGCAAAGCCATGCAGAGTTTTCTCTCTGGACTGGCCGAAGGTGTAGTGCGTCTCAGCTGACGAAGATGTGCGTGTTGAACGCCGCGCTGACCAGGAGCAGTCAGTCGGGCAGGAGTAGCTGCCAGCGGGCCCAGCAGAGGCCGCAGCTTCGGAAAAACAGGGCGAATCCACCGAACCTTCAGATGGTGTGCAGCGGGAGGGCTGTGACATCTGATGCGTGGATAAGTCATGGTCAGGTGTGCTTTTTGATGGACGAGCGCACCACCACGCGTCCGAAGCGTTTACTTTGAAAAAATTAGAGTGTTCAAAGCAGGCCCGGTCGCCTTAATACCGCAGCTAGGAATAATGGAATAGGACTCCGGTTCTATTTTGTGGGTTTTCTTCTCTGAACTGGGGCCAATGCACCATGCAAACATATTTTTACCACAGAAAATAACACATTGGTCTCTAACCACCAATAGGAATGTCCACATACAGTAGAAGACGTGTGCTACTTATCAGAGGACTTGGTTGGGGCGTCTGAGGTGGCAATGACGACTTCTGAAAAGGAAAAGGTTACAATTTGTAAAACATACTGTTGCTGTTCAAAGTGACAATGACTTTGAAGCTTACAAAAATAACACTAGTCTATATTACATCAAGTTCAACCACTCAATGCACCATGCAAACATAATTTTACCACAGAAAAAGGACACATTGGTCTCTAACCACCAATAGGAATGTCCTCATAAGTGATAATAAAAGTAATGACAATAAGTTCTTAGGCGTTATTTGACTCATTAGGCAGTTCTACAAATGTCATTTTGAATGGTCAGCTCCTGGCTGTTTATAAAATCCTCATACAATATTCAATCAGGAGAGACGGTTGATGTATAAAATACATATTTATTGCCAGGACACGCAAATGAATGTAATAATGATTGCCAGAATTATACAGGTGAATAAAATGGTGTTTGGCGATTAGGCCCCGGTTTGCAGGATTATGATTCAGGAGGGGAAGAAGCGCTCCGAAGAAACCCCCCGGGGTCTAGACACTGGTGGTGGTGATAAGTAGATAGGTCCGGTCTGAAGGGAGAAGGTTGGTTTGGCCCTGTATTTGGAGACAGGAGGCGAAAGGGGTGGAGGAGGGTTGTGTATCGTCACTTGAAATGACAGCTGACGGAGGGGGAAGAGCAGATTTAAAGGGATTAGCTGGTGCTATGATAGGCTTGAGAGAATGGAGAGAAGTGATTGGTTAGCTGGGGAGTGACGCCCCGATCACTTATTGAGGGAGGAGAAAGTATAGGAATGACGTACAATATGCATGAAGATATTGGTATTCCTGATTGAACTTGCGCTGAGCTTCATTTCAATCAGGAGAGACGGTTGATGTATAAAATACATATTTATTGCCAGGACACGCAAATTAATGTAATAATGATTGCCAGAATTAAACGGGTGAATAAAATGGTGTTTGGCGATTAGGCCCCGGTTTGCAGGATTATCATTCAGGAGGGGAAGAACCGCTCCGAAGAAACCCCCCAAAAGAAGTGAAGTATGACATACTGAGATGTAATGAGTTTCTTACCTTGCGTGCTGACTGCGGTGATCTATGGATGAGTATGAATGAGAGATTAACACGTGGATTAAACAAGCTGCCGGAATCACTGCCGGGCTTACTAGTACATCATAAGATGCTGACCCAAAGGTCGACTGCCGAAATCAGTGCCAGGCTTATAAGAACACGACCCGAAGGTCGACTGCCTGACGTCGCAGGGCTTAATATCACCGACACGATGGTCGATGGCCTGACGATGCAGGGTTAAACATTAACACAGACACGATGATCGACAGCCTGACGTTGCAGGGTTTGACATGACGCAGACCAGATGGTCGACAGCCTGACGTCGCAGGGTTTAACATTAACACAGACACGATAGTCGACAGCCTGACGATGCAGGGTTTACATTAACACAGACACGATGGTCGACAGCCTGACGTCGCAGGGTTTAACATGACACAGACACAATGGTCGACAGCCTGACGTCGCAGGGTTTAACATGACACAGACACGATGGTCGACAGCCTGACGTCGCAGGGTTTAACATTAACACAGACACGATAGTCGACAGCCTGACGATGCAGGGTTTACATTAACACAGACACGATGGTCGACAGCCTGACGTCGCAGGGTTTAACATGACACAGACACGATGGTCGACAGCCTGACGTCGCAGGGTTTACATTAACACAGACACGATGGTCGACAGCCTGACGTTGCAGGGTCAGTTTAGCCCTAAGCCTGTTTTTCAGGTCTCAGGCTCGAAAATGACATTCCCAGAACAAATGACCATATCTTCCCTTAAATTAATAATCTTTTTTCTCAAAGTAATGATAAACCTGTGAGTTAGATGTAGAAAAGTCAGAATCAATATAGATGTTTTTATTTTAAAGAAAATTCAGATTGAACATGGTAAAAAACTGTAAATTATAGTGTCCGTCCAAAAAATATTTTGTACTTATAGTGAAAACTAACCTTGGATGATGGGTTAGTAGACTAAAAGCTTTAGGAATCCAAAGTACAACATATAATAAGTACCCTGTATCAAGATTGATGCAAAACAAGTGATATTTGACCTTTTTAGACAGATTTAGCAAAAACTCTTCTGGGGCCATTTGGGTGGATTTTCCTTATCTCTGGTCCCCCTTGTTCGATTTTGACATGTGACATCTCTTTCTGACCGTTAGAGCCAATAGAATCGAAGGGAAATCGTCCCGCACACACTCATGTTAAAAAAAAATGGCGTCATCGCGCAAGCAGTTTTGCTCCAGAGCGAAGCTGTCTCTATGGTCTGACATCTCAAAACCGAAAAGCATATTTATTGCTCATGGATTATCAGAAATCATTCAAAGTGACACAGACACATTGGATTAACCTATGGATTAACTTCAGCATCGTTTTGATGCCATTGAAGACCACTTTTGACCAGACTACCACACAGGTGAGCCATTTTGCCGTCTTTGGCTAACTAGCTCCATATGTTTTGATGTGTGTTCTTGTTATTATCTCCGAGAGTTCATATGATTGAGTGATAATGAGGATAACCATCGATTCTGTGTCCCCTCACGATGTGAAACGCGGGGTTGAGATGTGCAGCAAAGATAAATAATAAGGTTTTGTGAGTGAATTTCGGTGCAGTCATCTGTTAGCATGTTTTGCTCATTGCTAATTCAGAGGCTCAGCGTTAGCATTGTGGGTTTTTAAAAAAAATAAAATGTAAATGATCAGTTAGATGAGTTTCTTTCCGTTACATGGATATAAAACATTCATAGTTTATTGAATGAACATGCCCTCAGACACTGTTTTCTGCAAGATATTGCAGGAGGCCCTGCAATAAGTAAATGATAATGTCAAGCATGTTAAGTCTGACTCGAGTCCAAGTCATGTGACTCGAGTCCACACCTCTGTTAACATTTGCTCCCGTTTAGCATTATGGGCGTCATAGCCATAGACCAGTGTTTCTCAAACTTTTTCATTCCAAGGACCACTTAACCAATAAAAAAACACTCGCGGACCACCTAACTCCAATAATATCCAAAAACACATCGTTTTTTACAAATCGCCTGAAAATGGTACAAACGAGTGGCCACATGTGTGATGAAGGTGTTTTTCTGGGCTATATCATGCACTGGAAAGTTAAACTTAAGCTCGCTCCATTGCAGAGATATTCCCGCGAGAGTGCGGAAAACTTAAATTTATTTATTTATTTAAAATGTGACATTTTACCAATATACTCACTGACCACTAGGGGGCGCTCACGGACCACCAGTGGTCCGCAGACCACACTTTGAGAATCACTGCCATAGACTATAAAAGTCTTACCCAAGGCTGAATCATAAACTAAAATGTGTATGCATAAAGGGTTACGTCCTTAGCTGGCTAATAAGTAGCAAGCTAAGCTACCAAGCACACAAACACCTGCGAACGGGGTTAACATGTATAATATTATAATTTTAGACTTCTTGGAAGTTCTGTTAGTACATTCAAGCGCACAGCACAACATTTTAATTGTCTGGTATTTGTAACAATATTCCCTAAAAGGCACAATCACCACGAACACGGCTAAAGGGTCAAGTACAGTAACAACAACTAACTAACGTTGTAGCCTCTATGGTTGTAGCCTAGCAGAGTGGACAAGTTGCTGTTAGCTGACAGTGAGGCACGTACATGTCCATCAAAGTGACCACGCCCTAATTTATGCAAAAGCTTTAAGGCTTAATATTAATTAAACAGATGAGTTGAGAAAAAATTCACCCCCCACACAGTAGTCATGAAGGGGGAATATGTTTTTTTGAACCACGATGTAAACATGTTTATTTCTGCTGTAAAGTTGGGCATTTTAACATGGGGGTCTATGGAAATTGCTCCCTTCTGCAGCCTGCTCCACTTCCGTATTAGCGTCCCGGCTCTTCCCCAGAGTTTGCCGCTTGGTTTCCATGTTTGTGTTTGAACTTCTGTGAAGATTGATGGGCGAGGTCTATCTTAAGAGCCAATAGGAGACCTCAATGCATTATTCCCCTCCTCCTCATTAGCATTCTGTGTGACTAGTGTAACTAGTGCGCATTTTGCCTTCACTAGTTAACGTGTAAGCTGCAATATGCATCCACTAGTTAACTAGTTGCAGTTCATATGGCTCACTAGTGAACGTGAAGGCCATACACGTTCACTAGTGAGCCTATATGCAAATGAAGCAGGAGGGACCCAGATTCTGATTGGTCAGTTCAGCTCTGTGAGGAAGAGCCTGAGGGGGCGTTCTCCTGCGATGTTTTTAGCAACGTCTTAAAGACGTGAGGTGCATCAGTCGGGTATTTAGTGTCTACTGTTAACATATTGTCTATGGGAAGTCAGTCAGTGTGTGTTTTGCCTAGAAAAATACATGTTTCTGCTTCTGCTTTGTTTCGCTTTGTGTGTGTGTTTTTTTGTTGGTGCGAGTGTGCGTATTGTGTGTGAGAACACCGGCACTCGAGACACAAAAGTAGAGCAAGTGATCGTGGGACATTTTATCAGCGGTGCTCATGAAATGAATAAAGCTGAAACACTGGACAGCTCTTAAAATCAGGGTAACGATAGATCCGTATGAAGATAAACAACCTCTCCATATGTGCCAAGACTAATATTTACGGAAGTCACGGCGGTCTCTCAAAGCTGTGATCCGAAGAGGGTTACTTCCTCTTTCTATCCATCAATAATGTCCCTCTGTTATCACAATGATATTCTAATCCAAGCACCTTTCAAATTGCAGCTTAATAAAATGTGTTAAAGAGGATCTATATTCCTGCCTGCAGTCCTAAGGCAACTTTCTAATTTGAACAAAGTCTTCAATGTTCTTACCTAATTTGATAAACAGTCATATGATCATAACAAAAATACTTTTGTTTTATATTTGTGTAAATATGGTCATATGACTGTATTTTAAAACACAGTGTATTTAAGCTCTTAAATAAACTATTTTTGGCTGGGTGGCGCTCTATAGCTTAGTGCCAATAGGAGACCTTGATGCGTTCTTTCCCCTCCTCCTCATTAGCATTCTGTGCAACTAGTGCACTTTTGGGATCCACTAGTACTACTAGTGAACATTTTAAGCCTCACTAGTTCACTAGTGGAATTTAAATGTATCAAAAAGGTCAAAAGAGGCGTTAACTAGTGAACCTTTTGCCCTTACTAGTTAACTAGTGAGTGATTCTGGGTGCTACTAGTTAACTATTGCAGACAAATGTTTGCCACTAGTTAACTAGTTGTACTTCTTTTGTGTAACTAGTTAACATGTCAGAGCTTTTGCAGCGCACTAGTTAACTTGTAAGACTTTTAGGGTCACTAGTACGGTCAGAGGGCCACTAGTTCATCAAAAAGCTTACACGTTGGGACTTTGGCGTTACAAGTGCTGCTCCTGGCGTCACTAGTAAGGCATACGTGGTAACTAGTCGGACAAAAGTGCCACCAGTTGCTGAAAGAGAGCGACTAGTGTAATGTTTTATTTAACTAGTAAAGCAGAGTGCCTAACTAGTTTGACCCTATATCTAACAAGTTAAATCAAAGAGCCAACTAGTGTAGGCTGCTGCCGTCTGATATCAAGAGGCGCATTCACACCGCAGTACTTTTCCCACAAAGGTTCATGCGAACTTAGTTCATGCAAACTCTTTAGTTCGCATGAACTAAGTACAGATCGCGTTCACACCGGAAAAAGTCTCTGGGGGTGGATTAGGCAAATGAAGCCGCTGACTTCACTTCTTCTTCTTCTGCTTTGGGTTTACTGGCAGGCTACAAACAACTTCACGGCGGATACTGCCGCCCAAAGTCCCCGGCCGGAAGTCCCCGGAGTTGTAAGAGGACTTCAGTAGAAGTTGCTGGGACTCCCAGCAGCTTCTACTGAAGCCTTCCGAGTAAATCGCCAGAACGCCGACACCTCCTCATCTCCACCGCTCCCATGTTTTATTTTGTGTTGCCATAAGTTAGTCTCTCTGCGTTTCTGCGCTGGGCTAATGCTAATGCTAATAATGCTAATGCGAGGATAATAAAATGGCGGCTTCACAAAACTTTTTGGAAGTTTTACGGGGCGTGGTTTGCAATCCGCCCAGCCAATCAGAAATATAGCTCTTTTCTCACAAAAGAGCCGCTCGAAAGTCCCTGCTAGAGAGCAGGGACTTACGAGCGGCTCTTTTGTGAGAAAAGAGCTATATTTAGTACCGGCTCTTTTTGGTGTGAACGCGATAAAAGAGTTCACTGAACTAAGTTCGCATGAACCTTTGTGGGAAAAGTACCGCAGTGTGAATGCGCCTAAGGAAGTTGAATAAATACTCAAATGGCTTGCCATATATGACCATATATCTAACAAGTGAAATCAAAGAGCCAACTAGTGTAGGCCGCTGCCGTCTGATATCAAGGACATGGAATACATACTCAAATGGCTTGCCATACGGTAGAGCAGTGGTTCTCAACTGGTCAGGCCTCGGGACCCACTTTTTACTTGGTCAATACATCGCGACCCAACATTTTGAAGCACTCAAATCTATTCAACAAAAAATCGTGCTGTAATATATCCGCTTTTCAGCATACAATATTAATAAAAGTGAAGTACAGGGCATATATCCCTGATATCCCTTCACAGAACTAAAGTATGCTTTTGAAAAAGGTTTAATGAGATGATGGAATCAAAGCTGAACTATATAAAAAGGCACACACGCTGAAAACCCAACCCCAGCAGGGGGGTCTGGGGGGATTCTCCCCTAGGAGATTTTTAGAAATACTAACAAACTATGCATTCTGGTACACTCTGAGAAGAAAATAAATAAATCTATCACTACAAATAATGGCATTAAATATTATTAACATGTCGGGACATGTTAATAATATTTAATGCCATTATTTGTTTTTCACTTTGTTCTGACATCTTGCTGCGAGAAGTGTAAAGAGGAGATAGTCTGTGTGACTTACTTTAAATTGTGGGTAAGGGTAGATAGCTCCCATTGTTCTGTGACCTGTCAGTCATCAGACCGGGAGTCATATTTCATTATGTGTTGATTTCTATCTGAAGTTGTACCCATGGATGTATAAAGAAGAGTTCTACCGCAAAGTTATTCTCCATGGGGACTTCCGGCAACAATCTTGATTCTGATTGGCCAGAAGACTCGAAAAAACATCTGCAAAGATATTTTATTGAGAAGAAGATCACTATGTGACAGAAGTTTTCAAAACCGTGTATGGTCTCCGGTATTTCCAGTCCAACGCTGACTGCATGCACAGCGTTAGAAAATCGGGCCTTCAAAACAAAAGTTTAACTTTTTCCCCAAAAAAAAAAAAAAACGTTTCCAAAATGTTATTTTCCCAAAAACTTTTTCTTCACTCACACATCCGCGACCCACTTGAAACGGGTCCGCGACCCACTTTTGGGTCGCGACCCACCAGTTGAGAACCACTGCGGTAGAGCATTTGCTTGGCACTTCCGGGTATTTCTCCACTGGTTGGGCCATGTTAACAATACCGTGTAACTGTCACGTTTGAAAGGACGAAACCGTGACATCTTCACGTCTCCCAGCATGGTAAATCGTCACATGTTCACGTCTTGCCGTGATACCGGGTTGCCTGTGAGATACCGGGACCTGGCTCGAAATACTCGGTTGTTGTTGTTGTTGGTGAAACACATCAGCAATGACGCGGGTGACACGGGGGGAGAGGCGGGGCTTTGGCGTATAGGGTGTACACACAGAGCCGTTTGACCCCCCCCAGAGCGTTCCGTCCGCAGATCTACCCACCTCTAACCCGTTATCGTTTGAGGGGTCCGTTTCCGCGGTTCCGTTATGGCCTTGTGTGAACGAACCGTCTATACGATAGAAAAAAGTAGCAGATACAACCAGGACCATCTCCATGTAAACGGGGCCTAAGAGAGAGAAAGCTTTTTGATACAACACAAAGGCCTAGATGTTAGATGTAATTTGACTTGCGGGAATTTTAGAAATGACAACTCTCCCTCCCCAAGATAAAAGAAAGGGAACAAACACAAGGAGAGGGGTGAGAAGGGAAACAGGGGAGGACTGAAATACTTTTTTGGTGCGAAAAAGTGGAGATTCAAGCTGAGAAGGAGGGACCGTACGTGTGTGTGTGTGTGTGTGTGTGTGTGTGTGTGTGTGTGTGTGTGTGTGTTTATACGTGTCCCCTCTACTCCAGTACGAGTTGTGTGTACGTCTCCGCCTATGTCACCCAGAACAAGAGTTGTCATGGGAACATGGCTGTCAGAGGAACAGGCATATTTCCATCACACAGTCTTTGTTCTTCTTGTTAATACAATGTTACAACCCCCCACCCCAACAACAGACAAGTTTACTTTGGTTTCTATTTTGATAGTTGTTGTTTTTTTTTCGGTCGTCCTCTCTTGTTTTTGCATTTTCTTCTTCTGTTGTGCCTTTCTTTTAAAGCTGGGGGAGGCGGTTTATTTTTAACATTATTGGGTAAAGAAATCCATAATAACCTTTTAGCATATTGTAATTCAAGTGGTACCCCAGGGTATGTTTTTTCGGGAAAAGATGAAAAAATTGCGGAATTTGAAGAACAGCCAATCGGAACGTTCTTTTTCTTAGTCCTCTGTAAAGAATTTGGTCATGGGTTACAAATAATGTGGTTAACTGTCATTCTGATAAATGTAATTTAATTAGAACAGCTTCATTCAGGCTTTGTATAAATTACTAAACCAAGATAGTTTATTATTTGGTTTCATAAGTTTTATGTTTAAAAAGTAGCCAAGAGCTATGCTCACTGAAAAGGATAAATCAATAAACCCAGTGTACGCTTCAAACAAAAAAAGGAATTCTAAACACGCATTAATAACAAAATATTGCCATCAGGAGATGGTGGAGATCAGAAGCCCTCACGCAAGTAAGGTTGACGTGGTCATCAACAATGCCCTCAGGATTATAACTGGATGCTTGAAGCCCTGTGTCCCTCTTGCCTGTCCTCGCAGGAATAGCTCCGGCCGGCCTCCGACGGGAGGCTGCCACCCTCGCCCGGGCCAGGAAAGCCCAAAAGCATGACTGGCACATCCTGCATAACACGACAATGAGAGCAGCGCCTCTAAGTAGGCTCAAGTCCCGCCTCCCCTTCAACAAGGCAGCACAAGAGATTCTCAATTCCACCTCCCTGAGACCCAGGAGATGGCGCCATAGGAGGAGACGACCTACCACACCGGCAATGGACCACACTAAACCATCTACGAACTGGGGTCGGTCACTTCAAAACATCAATGAAGAAGTGGGGCCTGGCAGACAGTGCTGCATGTGAGTGCGGTGACCCTGAACAGACTGCCGAACATATAATAACCACCTGTCCTTTATATAGACCACCCTCAGAAGCCAGCCTCTTCGACGTAGGACCAGAGATGCGGGCATGGCTACACGACACTGAGTTGGACCTCTGACGAAATCAAAAGAAGAAGAAGAGCTTAAAACAGAATATATTGACTGAGACACAACTCTGAATCACAGTGTCTGCTTCAGACAAAAGAAAATAGCAATGAGCTTCTAAACATGCAGTAAGCAACTACAAATGAAGATATCTCCTCCAGGAGGTGGTGGAGACCAAAACAAGATCTAGTAAATTGACTAAAATGTGGCAGGTGGCAAGAAACACAATAAATGCTAACGTGTCACAGTGTCTGTAATTCTCATCCAACATGAATAAACTTGACTAGATGTGTCTCTCAGGATGTATTTAATATACAATCTATGTAATTCATTCAAGTGTATTGAGTGCCTCCGGTTTAGACAAATTGGAATTGTGTGTTCACAGTTATTAGCGTTTCAGTCTCCTGCTTTCACTGTTTTTGTCCATCAACAAACCCTAATGACTCTGCTGGTATGCTATAAATCAACAATTTCACAATCGGATAATCTGGGATGAAAAGCGAGTTGGTACATATGTTATCTGACGGCGTTAGCGTATTCTCCATTATTGAGCAATTTACTTGCTTTTTAATATTTTTCCCACAATGTGATCAAGTCAATGCGATTGGATTTGAAGAATTCAGAGAACTCTGGGTTCAGTTTTGGCTTTCATTTCATTCCTACCAGCCATCCTCTCAGGAAACATTATCAGGATAATTTACTCAGTGTGATCAGAATCATCATGTGTTTGTGTGACAGCCAACAAGTCCCCCCCACTGTGCAGGGACTGGTGTTTCTGATGTGTTGATGCAGGCGCGTCACTGTGAATTGCTTCCTTTCTGTCCATTAGGCCACACATCGCCGCCATGGATGATAGCGAATTCATTATCCCTCCGTAGACAGGAAATACATTATTTCATCTTTTTCCAATTTTCAAGAAACACCTGCTGCATCCTGTCAATGTACACACTTCACCTCCCTTACTCTAGCGTGGAAATCAGACTTTGATATCCTTTGAATCACCATTGTTGTTTCTGCATTGTGAACAAGAAAAAGCTTTTGTTATCGCCACTTCACATTGAAGAAATGCTTATTCCCCGGCTTTTTCGAAGTAGCTGCCAGCAATGGAGATTAGAACAAGTAGCATGGGGTTTGTTTGTCTTATTATGATTTTTGTTTAGAATATCAATTATTTCATATCAATTTATTCCGCTTTTTCTTTCCTCGTCTTCCGATATGGTGATTATTAATCACCTAATATCATGGCACAATGAACAGATTGCCATGACTCGCGAGTGGAGGCCGCGCGAGACAAAACAAGAAGAGGGAGTGGGAGAGAGGCAGCTTCACCTCTAATTACAAAAAGCGAATCTGATCAGTGTGTGGGAGTGTGTGTTTTCATCCTTCAGTGTTTGCAGGATTGTGTGCACGGGTTCATGGTATGCCCTTGCAGTTAGCATCGCAAAGCCATACAGCAGAATGTAAAAATCCCCCATACTGTATCTATCAGTCACATTCAAACTCTGTAATAGGATCAGGGCTTCATGTCTTTAGGGAGAGAGCAGAACAAATCACACATTATTTGAAATAGAAGTTGAAATATATAAGGTAAGATCAATTTTTTACTGCAACTTAATATCTCTGCTGCTTCCCTTTGTGTACTGAGGGACTCAGAACTAAGTACTGGATAGTTTTTTCTGTTTCTGAATCCATTAAAGAATATTTCTGTTTGAGAATCAGAAGACCTGTTTTAGTCCCACGGTGGGGAAATGTACATAGTTAGAGCAAAAATACAAGACAAGAAATAAAAAGACAACAAAAAAGTTAGTAGACTGACACATTAAATAAAGAGACAAGCACATGTTATTTAAAAAAAAAATTGAATAAGAACACACCAAATTATGTCCATATCACAATATTAACTAGCCTGGGGGGCAAAATACACAAATGCACAAATAAGGCTATGTTCATGTTACAGGGCTTAATGCTTGATCACAACAAAGTTGAATGACAGATTAATTGCTTGACAATTTGTCATATTTTGGCCCAACATTTTTTGAATAATAATCATGCGTTACTGTGGAACTTGAGACTTAACGCTATTTTGACAGACAGCTCAACCTGTCATGTGAAAGAACATGATAACAACTGTCTGACCTTACTGACTGACCAAGTTAAGGATGAGAGGTAACTGACACTAACCCCTAGATTCCACAGGGTCCGTCTGCAGCGCGTTACGGCTACGGCCTCCTCCAGCGTCATAACCTACTGGGCGCGTTTCAGGAGCGTTTCAGAAACGGAGCGTCTTGCATGCCGGCTCGCAGTTCTTGTTGATTTGGGCATATTTCCTGGACATTTGTACTTCTACAAGAAAGTAAGTATAGGTTACGTAGTTAAATGGTTTATTTTTGTGTCTATTTAAATCGTGTATATTGTTGTTATTTCCTATTTTGTTGTGTTGCACAGACATAGTTAATAATAATTGTAATAGTCCAGTTATAAACAACATGAATCAAAGATGTGTTGCTGTATTTTAGTGGTAAAAAAAATGCATTCATCATCATAATTATTCTATATAATTTCCACACAGTGCCTGTAAACCGAAGGAGAACGCTGGCCTTTATTCTGCTACTGGAAAGACATTTTAAACAGAAACATCAAATAACAGTGGATATGTAAAACAATCAACACAAAAAAAGGAACTATTTACAGTAAAAACAATGAACTCTACAATTGTTCATAAAAAGACTCTCTGGAATCCTGCCATGCTGAGCTAATGCTGGAGGACAGCATGTCTGCTAATGGCCCTGTAGGTGTTGATTGAGCGCGTGGGGGTTGGGGTACAGTTGGCCGAAAGGCTACTGGCCTGGAGGTGTGAATGGAGTGACAGTGACGTGGGGCAGTGGCCTCCAGAAATGTTTCATAGGGGTGGCCAAATGGGGCCACTGAAAATATTGGGGTGGCCCACCAAAACCAAGAATGTAATTGTTGTAAAAGTATAGACTAGATGAAAACAATGGCAAAGAGAATCACCTACTGATATACTTTGGTTTCTTATTTTACATTTTCTGATACTACTGATCTGAAGTGAATATAATACGGATAGTTAACGTTTGACTTGAAAACAATTAAAACCTTTTTTTCTTGGCATTAATTTATGCAATAGGAACATATTTATGTAATTTAAAATAAACTCTTTCATACCCTTTGCAATACATCATGACAAACTACAAAATTATATAAATTAAAATATGTGCATACATACATTCTTTGCTGTACATAGGGCAAAAGGATGGACATTATGTCGGTATACTTCCAGCCCTTTTGCGTGCCACCTGCAGATCAACTTGGGAGAGATGTTTTTCTCTTTTTCACAAAAGCATCCCGGAGTGCCTTCCATCGTGCCTTGCAAATGTCGACTGAAACAAGGAATAGATTCAGATTAATAAAATGATTTCATAAGAAATAAGATCTTACTTTATTGTGAAATGCAAGTTTACTGAAAAGTTTTTTAATGACTTTCACAAGATGTTAAACTACTGAATGGCTCTGTACTGTACCTACAAGTATTAATTAACTTTAAAACATTAATATGTAGTTGTTACCTTCCACTCCACAAACTCCAGCGATTAAAAACCAGGCCTTGTCCTTTCTGATGTTGTCCTTGTAAAAAGCATTGGTTACATCATATAAAATAGTGTGTTTTTCCACTTCCAGAATGAAAAGCTCCTCGTCCATTGTGCGTGTCGTAGTGAAGGTGTTGTGAAGGAGGGGGGTCTGCAAAATTAGTATATGTGGGGGATGGGCCTGGCACGGATGCTCTGACCATTCCACTTCCTGCCTGCCTGACCTTATGTTACGGCTGCGCCGCGTCAAAAATAGGATTCATCCTAATTTTAGAGGAGCCCTGCGCCGAGGCGCTTCTGGGACGCTTCTGAGCCGTAACGTGCCGCGTGTGGTGGAATAGCACCCATTTACTAGAGGCCGCGATCGCCGTGGCACAGCCGTAACGCGCCCGTAACGCGCCGCAAATGGGCCCGGTGGGTCTCCGTCTGCAGAAGCGTACCAGAAGCGTCTCGGCGCTGGGCTCCGCTCAAAATAGAATGCAAGTCTATTTTTCTACGCGACGCGTTGCATAGTGCCGGGCAGGAAGTGGACCAGTCAGAGCATCAAGTCAATCCCCAAAATAAACACATTTTTGCTATCCCTCCGTAGTCTTTCAAGTAGGAGGAGAAATGCCAGCATTCTCCTTCAGTTTACAGGCACTGTGTACATTATATATATATAGAATAATTATGATGATGAATGCATTTACCACTAAAATACAGCAACACATCTTTGATTCATGTCGTTTATAACTGGAATATTACAATTATTATTAACTTTGTCTGTACAAAGTAGCCTGTCCAGGAAATATGCCCAAATCAACAAAAACTGCGAGCCGGCACGCAAGACGCTCCGCTTCTGAAACGCGCCCGGTGGGTTATGACGCTGGAGGAGGTCGGACCAAAACCGCAGCTTAGCCGGACCCGGTGGAATCCCGGGGTTATAGTGCTTCCTATGACTGTAACGGCCCCTAAACACGGTGGCGTGCGTTGCCGCTTGGCTGTGGGCGTGTCTTGAGCTTGGGGAGTTTATGCGAGCAACGCGACCAACAACCAATCACATGAATCTCTCCGGTCATTTGCATAAAAGGTTTTACATGTCACACTTTATATGATGAACATTTATGACATTAATGTCTATGGTGCTATTTTACGCAAAATTCCATGCTGGCTAAATACTGTCTATGCCTGCTAGCTGTCCATTCAAACGAAGTACACTGGCTATAAACTCCCCAAACAGGCGAAAACCTACCAGTTTCACCCACTGTCTGTGCCACCTCCCTCCATGCCTGGCTCCTCCAGTTTGTACCCCGGTAGTTGAACAAGGACTGATCATAAAGCACCGGATGATTCCCTACCGCTACGATTATTTTCTCCTCCTTTTTTTGGCATGAGGAAATGAACTGCGGTCTGGCTCTCCCAGCATACACGCGGTTTCATTGGCTAGCGCTTGTACTGGCAGATTTGCATCAGCGGGATTTGATTGGCTGACGTCTCCGTCGAGGCTTCAAAAGTAGAACATTGCTCTACTTTTGCCGCGAGCACCGCTTCGCTCCCACAATGCAGTTTGGCGAAACGTGACGTCACCCCATTCAAAGTGAATGGGCAGAAGCGTTGAAGAGTCAACGCACGCCGCCGTGTGTAGGGGCCGTTAGGGTGAATGTGTCTGCCATGGCAATTCAAGAAAATTGAGTACAGCGTTGGATGCGGGCCCCCGTTTATTCCTATTAAAGTTTCTCAGTGGTGAATTAATTCAAAATGGCCTGACTCTTAGGAGCAAAAGTTCCCATATCTCGGCTCATTTCAATGAATGTAGAGTGAAAATAACTCTGGATTGGACTTTTAGCGCATTATAAACCTTTACAGCCTAATGACTTGTGTTCAGAGTGTAAAGTTGATTTACCAAAAAAACAATTATACTCTAATTTACAGGCGTGTCATTCCGAATGTAAGTCAATGGGAAAGTCTTTTTTGGCCAAAAGGCCGTCAAGGATTAACACGGAAGTTGTAATACAATCGTTTGGCCACTACAAAAATGTGCGTCCGGCACACTTCCTGGGGGCTTGGTATCTGCAAATGGCTACTCATGCAGGATATCGTTACTGGACCTTTACACTTTGACAGTACTCTGTCAAATGTTTACAAATCAGGCTGATTATATGGAAACAAATATTAATACATGAAGATGTAACACATAACCACATAACAATTTAAATTAATCTATTCCAATACATATGTATCTTTCCTTATCACTTCATTGCTTACATTCTCTCATCTTCCATCTTTTTCTGAAAGCTCATGGCATTTTAATACTCAGAATTACAGCTGTTGGACTTATATGTCCTTAGGGTGTTGAGTATTAGGAGGCAGGGTGGAGAGATGGCAGATGGTGCATTTTTCCAGAGGTGTGTTTTTGGAGCAGGTTTGCGTTCGCCAAAGAAAAGTAAGACCTTTGTTTAGACTTCAGGCTTAAAAACAGTTTCTTGTATAAGGGAGATGTCTTTAAAATACGACATATATATTTGATGTTTTGGCCAACATTACCAGCCCAGAAATATATGTCAATCTTGCATCACAGGGCTTCCAATAGCACTGCAATGGTATTGTCTAAATAACATCTTTAGCCCGTCAACATGAGCCTGGGAACATTACACATAACAACGCTTAATCTTCCATACACTTATTGTAGTTGTTAGAGAACAGAATTGGTCCCAAGTGCAGAAACACACTGATGAGGGTTTTTCCAGGAGGTTAATACTATTTGTTATATAGCAAATACAGCAGACATCAACACTTGTGTTGCGTCTTGATTGACTGACTTACAAGCCTCAACAGTTGGAAACTAACAAGCAGAGAAAACTGAAATATTCATCCTGTACTACAGATATAAGCTCTCTATGAATACAGATCTCACACAGTCTCATGCTGAGAGTTAAATCAATACAATGATGCTGCTCAGTATGCAGAGAGGAATAATATGTTGCAGACTGTGATTGAATAATTAGCAGGTTGCTTTCTCATGTGAACCACATTGTAATGCTAACAGTAATGGTGGATCCAGTCAGAGTCAGCCCCACGGACAGGAGCTCAATGAGCCCCTGAGAAACAGAGCAGCAGTAAACAGCACGATGGACAGTGGCCATTCAAGCAGTTAGTGCTGAATATTGGCTTTCACATGGAGAAACATAGTCTTAGGTAATGGAATGACACAGCCATGAAACTTTTATTTTCTGTTATAATTTTCCTTGTGTTCATTATAATACTGTTTTATTACATTGTATGTTTGAATGTTCATTTGTGTAAGAAGTTTAAAAAGGATTTTTGTATGTATCTCTATAAACATCTGCATACAGTATGAATGCTGAAACTGTTAAAAATAGCTAACGATTTTGGTGTTGGTCACTGAGACGTCGCAAAAAAATGTGTTGAAAAATTATGAAGTGATGACATTTTGAACAGGCATGAAACCGTTTTCAAATATGTTCTTGTCTTTCCATATAAACAAACAGTTGGAAACAAAATTGAAACACATTTTTGCACATTTTTTGTTTAAAAGTTTTTTAATTAAAGTTTTGTTTTTCTCTAATAATCTCTTTATCCTTCCTGTTGTCCTCGGTTCAAATGTTACCTGTTTCCTGTCTGAATAAGGGGGTTATTTAATCTCATTGGATGGTTCCTAACTATGTTGTTTGCATGAAAAACTAATAATAAATTATTTCTTTGAATTATGGGTGTTTTATTCAAATGTATAGCATCTGTGGCCTTCCTGGATCAATAATGACCCACAAGGACAAGGCCATTTTTGGTACAAGTGTTCTGGTTTTCCATTTCCCGTCTAATCTGTATTGAATAATCACACAATAAACCAATAAAGGTCCACTTGGACTCAATAGTGAATGTATTATTGATTTGGTGCATGATAAAAGTTCATGGTCCATGTGACCCCTCAAATCACATTTTAAGGCATTACTCAAGGATCTATACACTAACTATGACCGCACACACACACACACACACACACACACACACACACATTTCCAAGAGGATCAAATGATAAAGTAAGTACATTCTGTAGAAACATGGACTTATACTGCAACATGACTGTTCCTAATTAGTTATAAAGTATGAAAATAAGAAGTGGGGATGCATGGGTAGACTTTCACTTGTTACAAACCCTGAAAAAAACTTGTCCTGGGCCATATGACATTCACGCCACTTTGTTATGTAGAAAGCTGTACTTTATCAACGCCTCGTCAGCCAGCGTTTACGGAACAATGGCTTTGGTGCCTAGAGATTTTCACTGAGTGTGTGTCCTTTCTTTGAGCAGCCAATGTGACAATTGGATTGAGAGTACACTTTGTGTGCTCGCTCAGGAATTACATTTTTCTGCTTGAACGTGTCATACAAGTTTATATGGCTTAAGACTCATTAAAGAATGTCTTGATCTTTTTTCCTTTTCCCTTGTGGCAATGAAGCTATCTGAATATATAATTGTAGGATCTTTGAGTTGCCTTCGAGCTTCTTTGAAGGCATATTGAAAAGGCCCAGGATTTGATTTGTGCTCAGCTCAGGATACAAGCATATGCTAACTCAAAGTATGGCAGAGCCGAGTTATTTATGTCACAGCATTACTGTAGCACCTGCAGCTTTCTAAACTGCCTAATCCGATGTTCTGGCACTGACTTTTGAGAAACAAAATCCAAGAAACCCGAGTGATCTATTTCTGTCAGAGGAGGGGAGAATCCAATGGATTATTGTACTGACAGCGTGAAAATGAACAGCAGTGTAATTCAATGCAGTTTGACATACCACCATACAGTTTGTACGATATAAATCAAGCTACTGAGTTATGGTGCCTTTTTTCTTTTGACATACAGCAGAAAGAAAGGTATATTAATGCACATATATCATTTGGCTGTCTCGAGAACTTTTAGGACTCTGAATTCTCACATATACTTTTCTTTTTTGATCTAATGTAATTCAAATCAGAAATGTGCTGTGATAGCTAAATATAGATATAGTGAAGGGGGTTAGTTAAAGCCCAATTGACCAAGACAAATGTATTTTTATTATCATGATTTTATTTTTTCCACATACCTGGACTAGAAAATAAATCTGCAGTTTAATTGAAGACATCCTGTTTTTTGTTAAGAGCACAATCAGTTCCCAGATAAGAAATGTAACGATGATAGGATATTGATCAAATGTATACTCAAGCAAAACGGTCACATGATTGCTGGTAATATCATACTTCATTTAGAAGGCAGTATGCAGAAAATACTGAATAGGTACAGTAGAATATATATGCAAAGGGTATTTTTTCTGGATTTTTACAACTTACACCACAGTAGACTCAAAATTGGTATCAAGATGTAACGTGCTGGTGACAGTGAAGGGATAGGACCTCTTGTCACTTAAATATTCTGAGCACAATCCCATGGTAAATTAATCATGAGTGGTTCTGATTTGTGTACGGACCAAAATAGTTGACCGGCAAACCTTTATATCTCTAGAGCCAAGCCGCTAGCATGGATAAAAAAAAGCCTAAACTAGCTTAATATAGAAATTTAAATGGATTATTATTAACAAGATGTGGAGCAGCAGGAACATGACTTGACTTGGTGTAGTCCAAGGAAGGTCAGGCAAAACAGAACTTCACATTACAAACCACACATTACACACAAACGCATCAAACAGGGACTGAACAGAAAACCAGGACCTCAATACCAATAACAAGTTAAACTAATAAGGCTAGGGAAGACAATCAAAAAGGGAGGAAAGCACTGGGATCAGATTGGCTGGAAGACCAAAGAGGCTTAATCAAAGCCTGAGACATGACACAGGCAGCGCCGTATAGATAGAAGAGTTGTGACAGCGGAAGTCCAAAATGCTTGATCGTGCTAACTTTTGCAGCCTGAAACGCCAGGAAAGCTCCGCTCTGTTTCCCACAATGCAGTTCGGCGAAAAGTGACGTCACCCCAATCAAAGTGAATGGGCAGAGACGTTGGAAGAAGCTTCCAACGCCGCTGTGTGCACGGGCCGTTAAACTTGTATGGTAGTCAGGAGCATCACATCCTAATGTTTATTGATATATTTAGAGGGAGGGGATGGGAATGGGATTCATTTCTACCATTTATTTCATTCATGGTGGTTTCAGTAATCCCATGGTAATTGAGGACATAAGTTATCTAAATGACTAATGTAATATTTATGACTTTCAGAGAGGACAGGAGACCGACGGGTGACTATCAAAGGACTAGCAGCAGCATGATGATGATGTTAAATGTATTGTCTTAGGAACATCAATGTAAATAAATGGAATTCAATAAACATTGAATAGCATGTCATGCAGTTTGTCTGTGCCTTTTCCTCTGTGTTTTCCTGGCATATAGTCTCCCCCATGGTTTGCTGTGCTGCCTGGGGATGCTCCAATCGCTCAGAGAAAGGAGTACAAATGTAAGGTTTCCCCACTGACACAGAGAGGAGGAAATAATTGCTGGCTCAAGTCAGCAGGAGCAATTTAACTCACAAAAGACAACAACAGCAACCACATATGTGAGGTAGGCCTAATCATATCTTTCACAAAACGAAGACCACACCATTTGGAAGCGTAATGTCTGTTTAATAAAAATATGGAACAGGGAGAGGCTTGCAAAACTCTGGGAGTTGAGACTCTCATTGCAGGTCTTCAGGCTCCATTAGCCGCGTTCACACCGCAGTATTTTTCCCACTTTAGTTCCGATATAGTTCCGGAATGTCGCGTTCACACTAGTGTTAATTTAGTTGACTAAAACTATGACGAAATATGTTCGTCAACGACCTTTTTTTCCATGACGAAAACGAGACGATGACGAGACGGCACTGACGGCAGTAAACAATAACTGCAACGAAATCATCATGCAATATCGTTGACCAAAAGTGACGAGACGAAAATGTAGTTTACTAAATAAAAACTATGCCAAAATCTCTCTTTACTTTCGTTGACGAAAAATGAGGAGACGAAATATTATCAAAGATAACGTTACATTTCTGATAGTCAGTTTTTCTCCCAGCAGTTCCATTTCCGTTGCTGCGGCAGGGCAGCAGCTGTGTGTCTGTGCTGCGCGCGGCGGTAGATTTGAATAACACCGGGCAGCGGCACACAGTGAACTGGCAGGAAGACTCGGGTCTAACTTATGGTCTACCTAACCTTATTTAACAGAAAATAAAATGACAACAACAGGGCTTGGGAGCAGTGGTCGCACTCGCGTTAACCGAATACCCCCCGTCAGCGCGAGTGAGTGATAAATTGTGCACTCGACGGGTAATAATGGATTATGACGGAAATGTTACAATCCTGTCCGTCAAAATGACAGACAACGAAAAAGTCTAAAGCCACCACTGCTTGGGAGAAAGAAACAATGTGATATTTGGGCCCATTTTTGCTACAATGAGGCGGAGAAAAAAAGCGAATGCATTGTTTCATCAGAAGGGAAGCAATGTGGCCATAACACAGCTGGTAAAAACACCACAAACCTGACCAGATACTCTCTGCAAAGCTTCTTAATCATTCAACCTGTGTTTTTCATCAAATAAGGACAAGATATAATCTTATTTATTTATATATACTAAAATGACAAATTATTGGTTTTGGCTAGACTAGTTTGACTGAAATGTTCTATATAATCTGATGACTAAAAAAGACTCAACAGTTTTCATTGACAAAAAGTAGACTAAAATAATTAGTTTTCTTTGACTAAAATATGACTAAAATGCTCAGACTTTTAGTCCACTAAATCTTGATTAAAATAGTTACTGTTTTAGTCGATTAAAATAAGACTAAAATGCTCAGACTTTTAGTCGACTAAAACTTGACTAAATAAAAACAGGATGAAGGTGACTAAATATGACTAAAACTAAAAAGTAAATGTAACACAGGACTAAGACTAAAACTAAATAAAAAAATAGCTGACGAAATTAACACTAGTTCACACCAAAAAGAGCCGAAACTAAAATTAGTTTCAGAACCTTTTTTACCCCCTTTTCCGTCCCTGCTAGAGAGCAGGTACTTTCGTGGGGGAAAAAAAGGTTCCTATATCTGATTGCCTGGACGGAATGCAAACCACGCCCCATAAAACTCCCAAAAAGTTTTGTTAAGCAGCCATTTTATTATCCTTGCATTAGCATTATTAGAATTAGCCCAGCGCACAAACGCAGAGAGACTAACTTATGGCAACACAAAAGAAAATATGGGAGCGGTGGAGATGAGGAGGTGTCGGCGTTCTGGCGATTTACTCGGAAGCTGTTGGGAGTCCTAGCAGCTTCTACTGAAGCCAGTCCTCAACTCCGGGCATTTCCAGCCGGGGACTTCATGAGAACTAAAGAGTTCTCATGAACCTTTGGGGGAAAAGTACTGCGGTGTGAATGCGCCTCTTGAATCCCCCTGGGGTTCTTGTACTGAAAGAGGGAGACAAAGACAGGAGAAAGGGGTAGATACATCTAGCAAACTATAGGATGGGAAATTGCTGACCTATTTTAAACTTACCTTGTGTTTTCACTCTCACTTAAGGCGAGACAAAGGCAGGCGTTGTTCATGCACTGGTCAATTTTGAGATTGTGTGCTATTTTGATTCCATAGCATGTTTTATTTCAGGCTTTTGGAAGGAAAACGTACAAAATACACATTTAAGTGTTCATTTTACTATAGTTTGTCTATTTGCGTCTGTAGATATATCCTAAATTCACCAAAAGTTAGCATTCTAGCGTAACATAAAGTACCGCGACCGCTGTCTGCACCATGTCATCAGAGATATTGTTGGAATGCTCCGTTTCTCCTGCACAATCTCATCGGATCCAAATATGGTCATTTCCTTTGTATCAGCAACCAATCGTGAAAGTACAAAGGGCCCTTAAACCAAGAAACGAAATCTCATTTGCTGGTGTAAATTTGTAAAAAACGTTATTCGTTCAGATGAGTCACGTGGTGTGCTAAAACACTTCCTGATTAGCTTTCCCGCTAGAAATCTCAAAATGGCAAAAGAACAGCAAAAAAAACGTTCACAGAGAAGACGACAACAATTGTCACTTGCACGAAGCAAGGTTATACAGAAAACAAATGACCCCGAACATGAAATACCTTCACGGAGTGCGTTGAGGCACAAGCTATCATCCAAAGAACAGGAGAGTTTAGGTAGCGCCACACTGCAATCTTTAAAGGTCGTTTTCGCAAAATTAGTTTTTTCTCCTACTCTGAGTTCGGGGTGTCTCGCCTTAAGTCCATCTTCCTTTGCCATCAATCCAAAATCAGCTGAGCTGCAACATAATACAGACAGGTGATAATCAACAGAATCTCAAGGAAATTATATGGCTCTGCTAAAGAAAATCACTCATAAGCAGTGTTGTGCTAGTTACTGAAAACCAGTAACTAGTTACCATTACTAGTTACTTCATTTCAAAAGTAACTCAGTTACTTTACTGATTACTTACACCAAAAAGTAATGCGTTACTGTAAAAAGTAACTTTAAAAAAAAGGGCTCCCATTAATGCCCTTATAGCCTTCATTTCAGTACTGTTATTGCATTGGAGAATAATACAATCTGTTGATCAACTTGACATGCATTATATGCAATCTGGATTGCATCGATATTAGCTGGCTTTCCATTTTTGTATATTCTTTCTCCACGTAGTTGGAAAAAGTTTTCCGTCCCATATGCCGTGTGCCGCCCGGACATGGTATCATGCTAACTAGCTCCCTGAAAGCGGGTGACTCCACTGTAGCAATAGCCTGCATGTGTTCTACAACATACCATGCAATGGCTTTATCGACTTTTCCCTGGCCAGCAGTCCCTTGGTTAAAATCCAGCCGCTGTTGCTTAGGTGGAGGTGCAGTGGCGTCGGCTGAGTCTGGGTCTGTGCCGGTCTTAGTTACTAGCTTCGTCCCAGCATGTTGTTTTTGCAGATGTTTTAAGAGATTTGAATTACTGGTTTGGGCAGTAGATAGACTCTTTGACCCGCCAGGACACAACTTACATTTAACAGAAACTTTATTTTCTTTGTGCTCGACAAAAGTGAAATAGTGAGAATATCTCCAGGTGGAGAAACTAGACTTGGGCTCCGCCGCCGCCATTCGATAGTCTTGTTAGTAAACAACACAAACACGCCCACAGCGCGTCTCCGCATGTGACGCAGGAAGTATCTAAGTACATTTACTCAAGTACTGTACTTAAGTACAGTTCTCATCTCTGTTCGCCTGGCTGTTGACTATAGTAACGCACCATGTAGTAACGGTAACTGAGTTACTGAATTTAAAAAGTAATGCGTTAGAGTACTAGTTACTGCCAAAAATAACGGCGTTACAGTAACTTTATAACGCGTTAGTCCCAACCAAGCGGCAAACTGTGGGGTAGAGCCGTGAAGCCAATACGGAAGTGCCACACACTGCAGTTCATATATTGGCCGATAGGCGATGGCTGCAGAAAGGAGCAATTTCCATAGACCCCATGTTAAAATGCCCTACTTTGCAGCAGAAAAAAATATGTTTCTACCACTGGCTCCATACTTTTTTATTATCGATATAGTTAGATTCCACCTTCATGATTATGGATCTGTGAGTGAATTGTTTTCTAACGCGACCCTTTTATTTATATTAGGTCTTAAAGTTTGTGCACACATTAGGGCGTGGTCACGTTGATTGACAGATACGTGCCTCACTGTCAGCTAACAGCAACTTGTCCACTCTGCTAGGCTACAACCATGTAGTTACTGTACTTGACCCTTTAGCTGTGTTCGTGGTGATCGTGCCTGTTAGGGAATATTGTTACAAATACCAGATAATCGTTAATCGATAATCGTGCTGTGCGCTTGAATGTACTAACAGAACTTCCAAGAAGTCTACTTTCAGCTTTTTTCGGTGAGTAAAATGATAATATTATACATGTTAACCCCGTTAGCAGGTGTTTGTGTGCTTGTTAGCTTAGCTTGTTATGTAGCTTATTAGTCAGCTAAGGACGTAACCCTTTATACATATATACAGTTTAGTTTATGATTCAGCCTTGGGTAAGACTTTTATACTATATGGCTATGACGCCCATAATGCTAAACGGGAGCAAATGTGAAAAGGGGACCCAATTATCCCAGTGGGGCCGCCGGAGTCCACGCCGCCGAAGCTAATGGGGCTGCAGGGGGCTAGCTTGCTAGTGCGTCCCGGCCATAGGTCCCGGCGGCCGTAGCTAGCCCCCTGGGGCTCCGTTAGCTTCGGCCAGCGGCGGAGTCCGGCATTATAACTGGAGGTCAAGGAATGCATCGAAACGCGGACTTGGTTCGCCTGAAGCCCGCTGTAGTATTAGCTAAATAAATTATGTTGAGCAAGGTTTATTAAGCTGAACACCGCCACAATTATTCTGCTATGTATCGGTACTTATTTTATTTTATTAACGTGTGAATGACAAGCATTAAGAATAATACCAAATAGCTAATTATCTTGCAGATTGTCTCGTTTGATTATGAATGTAACGTTTATATAGCGGAACTACACTGTTTTATCAAAAACCAAAGTGCCACGCAGTGACTTGGTATGCATGTATTTCAGCAGGAAATGTGCAGGAGGAGCGGTGACTGCAAGCTGGGTTGTTAGCATAGACTGTGTTGTTAGCATATGTTGTTAGCTTAATACTGAGAGCATGTTAGCTTAGCTTCTTAGCCTGAGCTAGGTCTGGAATGTCACGCTCGTTGGCAGCAGGTCCCGCCCTGTCCCGCCTCGGCTCCGCCTCTTTGCCCTTATTTGGAGCAGGCTGGAGAAGGCGGGAGTTAGACTCTGAGATCACTGTCGAGCCATTAGTAGCCGACTCCGCCTACTTAGGGCTTCACGGCAACTCTGGAGAATCCTATGGGTGACGTCACGGACCCTACGTCCATTTATATATACAGTCTATGGTCCCAACACTGCTCATAAGTAACATTTTTTGTTTACTGTTTAGAAGTCTCAAATATGCACTCTAAATCCATATTAATAGCGATGTATCACAAACATAGCTTATTGTGTAACGTTAACTATATTATACTAGCTTGAACTCCAAAATGGATATTGTAGATCTGTTCGTTGTTCTCGAGTCCAGGAGGAAGTTAAAAAGAGATAATGTAGTCCCGGAAAAGTGCAAATGGTGTACTTAAATGAAGTAACGCGGTTTTGAAACAGACAGAGCAAATCAAGAACACAGCGCTGTGTCGGAGGAGGGTGAAGGAAGGGCCGAGCAAGCCCCGTGCTCTGTCTCTATATCGGATTCCTGGCTCCTCCTCTCATTGGCTGCCTCGACGATGGGTGGGCTCCCTCCACTCGTTCTTCTGTCTCTGATATCGCGTAAATAAGAGGATTTAGACGTTGTGTGTTTATTGTATAACTTCAAACGCCTTTTCTCCTCGTATTGTCATTCATGACTATTTATTTAATGCATTTTAACGGCTGTAATCATTGATAGCTTGAAGCCGGAAGTAACATCGCTACACCGGCGATAATAAATAAAGCTTTTAAAAATAAAATTGCATTCATTTAACATTCAGCAATAACGTTAGCCACAAGCTAATGCTACCCGGAAATTAAGTATTTTCAGAATAAAACAGTTTTAAGTTTACAGTATATTTAATCTAAATTACGCCATATAAACACTGATTTAAATTTCTTACAATATCCTCATTTCACCACCTCTACCCACTACAATCACACGCACCAATGTTTTATTTAACCAATATTTAACTCCATTCACCCCGGCTAAAAGCACGTTAAGAAGCCCTTTTTCTCTAATTCCACAACGTTTGATGAAATAACATTAGGAGAACGGATTAATAGGCTGTTCATGGTTAACGTGTGTTGCTAACTTTATCCGGTATCCTAGCCTAATCTGTTATCTGTAAACGTTCATCCACTAACATCCTTTAATACACATGTTAATTTGACTCAGATGTGCTGATGATATCTGCAATATAAATCTTTAAACGTCTTCTTACCTTTAAAAGTCCATCACGAACGGTCTATTATGCTGCAACTCTACTGCGCTGCTAGCCTTGCCGCTAACATCCGGGAACTATTGAGAGGCTCCACGACCCGCCATTGCTGTAAAAAAATGGTGCATTGGAGTGAACGGAGATGTCGTAACTCTTTCTATTATAGGGCTCTGCACACAGGGTAGTAATATTTTCAAAATAAATCAGGAAACGGATTAACCAAAAACTAGGTTCATGACCATCGCCTTATTTTATTTTACATCTTGTGTTTTGTGACATTCGTACTCTGATTTAATTGTTGGTTCCTAACTTACTGTATAACTCAAAAGTGGACTCCTGCCATGATTGTTGTGGGGTTTGTGACCATATGCATTTTCACCAATAGGTGACTATATCAACAAGTCCTCCAACTCATAGCACTTCGGGATTTGAAATCAAATATGAAGTGCTTTATAAATGGAACCCATTATTATTATTATTATTATTACGATCAAATATGTCGATTGTTCAAGCGCTTATTAGGACCTGTAATCTCGTTTTAAAGTGTTTGACCTCTAGTGCTCCCGTTGACTGCAAACGCTCCGGAGGGTCATATATTGACAATAACCCTCTCTGGAAAATCCTAAACTGTAGATAGTTTGGCCATTAAAATGCTTTTTGATTAGATTTCTAGTGAGAAGAGTATATTGTACTTTTAGAATCCACGTCCAGTGAATGTGTAGGATCTATAGTTTGATAGATATTACGAAGATGTTTTGAGGTCTCACCAGGAGAACGTGTAACGGCAGCGTCAATGTAACGTTAGCGTCAACCCTCACGGGTGAAAACAGTATTTCCGGTCTCGAAGTTTTCATAATAAAACCGTATTTCCCTCACTGTCAAATGATGTTAAAGTTACGGGGGCACGGAAAACATAAGCACATTACGTCCGGGGAGGGGGTCAGATGCCCACTGACCCACAGCCCCCCCCTCTCTCTCCTCACCAATCCTGCGTTGCTCCAGCAAGCACAGACGATAAAAAGGAGCCAGAAATGAGACAAAAGAAAAAACTTGATGAAGGGACCTGGTGTTGACCAAGATGCATATGTCCTCCACACTTACGCCATTAAATAAGGCTGTTGATACAGCCATGGCTCGTGTAGAGTGTGCACGGACTCCTGTGGGGAAGGTCTTCCCCGCCTGTCCGTAGGCATGTGAAATGCATTCACAAAACCAGCCTGCCAGGCGTTTCTTGGACAAAGCTTTTCCAGTTACCCCACCGCCGAAACACACAAACAGCTGTTCTGTGAGTCTAAAGGCAGCCGTGCGCTCTACATAACATGCCAGCGCACGCACCGGGCAGAGGAGGTGCAATTTAGCCTCCCTCGCCCTACTATGGGGGATATTAAAACCCCCCCAACTGAATAGCCCTCGACCTGAACGTACTCCTTAGACACAAAGGAGGGGTTCGGTCTGAGTGTCGCACCGCTTCGGTCACCCCGGATGTTTAAACAACCCGGGTGCACCAATAAAGCGGTTAACTCAGACACTCTTTTGGCTGACGTTAAGGCAAGTATAGCAATGCTGTCTTCCATGACAGTGCTTTCAGAGAAGAGAGCTCCAGAGGCTCAAATGGTCCTGTGACCAGAGCCTCGAGCACCAGCGGCAGGTCCCACTGCGGGGCAGAGACCCTCTCTAGAGCCTGCTGACCCCTCGCAAAAACCGCGACATCAGCGGCTGGGCAAAAACTGACTTGTCGCCAAATCCCTCATCCCCTCATTACACAGGCAGCCCACCCACTCCGTGTCTGAGCGGCCCTCCACCTTGAGGATTCCTGCCCAAGTAGCCACTGTAGCCTTCGTCTTTAGTGGCTGCCGCCACGTGGCTTTCACACACCGCCAGATGTCCGGCAGAGGGGGTGAGGCGAAGCCCTGACGCAGGCGGCTCACCGGCCTCGGCGGTATTGGTGGGGGAAGCGGCAAGCCTGCACGCTCCGCCGCCATAGCCATCACCGCAGAGAAGTCCTGACGAGCCGACCTCTGCTGATGGCCTTCCTGGCGGTCAGCGGAAACCCCGGATGACGAGGTGTCGTCATCGTCGCCCACATCTCTGATGCCTGGACCTGTCCGGGCTGTGGGACGGCGAAGAAGAAAGGCACTCCCTGCACGAGGTCCACCATCTCCACCACGTCGAGCTCTGGGTCTTCCACCGGCGAGACGTAACACCCCTCGAACACCGCCACTCTGTACAGGCGGCTGGACCGGGTCAACATCTGACATGCACTGCAAGTTGCCGATGGAGGCAGGTTAGCTGCCGCGTGGTCAGACACTCGATGCATCGAGTATGGGGATCATAACCCCCGATAGAACCCGGACACGAAGGACACGGGCGCTCGTCAGGTGAGTCCATATTTAATTCTATCCGAAGAAAACAACTGTTCTTTTATTCTATTTAATCTCTTGCTCAGTTACTCAATAGCTGTTTAGCTGAAAGAGAAAGGGATAGCAGTGAGCGGGCGGGGCCGCCTCTTATGCAGTGGATGCGCGCACATTCAGGTAGGCCCGCCCAGGGGGGCGGCTACCGGTATAAGTCTCAGTGAAAGAATGCGTTCATAGATAGGATTGAGGGGAGTACCCATAGAGTCCAGTAGAGGGCGGAGCCTGTGAGAGATATAACTTGTTCCTGTGGGCATTATGATAATAATGTGGTGTAAGAAGAGCTTTTTTTTCAACAAGTATACACAAAGCTCATTCATATTAGATTTGTATCGATTTAAAAGTTGCCTGTGGAGTTTTATATCTCCCCAGTGCATGAACGAAATGCACTCAACACATTTGTTAGACCTCAAGTATACACACACTGACCTTTAGTGAGCAACAGAGGATCTAAACAGAACTTTTGTTTGTTTGGAAGAAAACTCCACAGGGCTCCTTTAAGTGAACAACAGGTTTTCATCAGTTTTGAAAGAAAACATATCAGCATGATTTATTTTCCTTGTGTTTTTCCAAACAATAGATGGCCATTTAACAAAACTTTATTTGACAGAGAATAAAGTCAAAATGCAGATAAATAAAGTACAGTATAAATGTAAAACTGTGAAAATGCTGGTAAGCCTCATTTTTTTATTAGGAACCATAACCAACCACAAAAACGAAGTCCTTCTCATGTACGCAATCTTTATTGTTAATTATTTGTTTTATATTAGTCACGCTCAGTTCAAATGAAACAGCCTAAAATGTTATTAAGTGAGTTGTACACTTTTTGGAACACCTGCCATTTACCAACAAAGCTTTTTTGTCTTAACAAATACCCTTTTTTTATTTAAAGTTGATACCCAAACATAATGGATGCATGGTCTTTTGGATCAACTGTGTGAAATAATTTTATAAAAACAAATGAAGGAAAGTAATACTAATATAAGAAATAGAACATCAAGTATTTCTAAACCTCATGTTGGCCAGTCTCTAAAGACTTTCCATGGTATAAAATGCTCATGCTGGAGTACTAGTGCTGATATCATGTCTACCAACCTCTTAAAATACTCTGTCCAACAATATAAGTGTCATGAAGAAAGGTGTTTTAATGCATATTCTATAACACATAGATTTGAGCAAGCTCTCTGATTGGTCAATAGGCGTGTTTGATTCCACGATCAAACAACGATCAAATAGAACGTGCCTAATCACAAAGTATCTAGTGGCCTACACACGCCACTAACCTACCGAAACTACATTGAGCATTGATGCATTGACATGAGCATTGACATGAGCATGAGGCCGTTCTTGTACGGCCTCAAGTGTAGGCCGTACAACACTTGAGGTGTAAGCGCCTCGGTCCTGCCGCAGTACTGTCGTACCAATAATGACGTTCAAGAACGGCCTCAAGTGTATGATTGCTTAATTCAAAATAGTAGAGAAACATGCATTCTTGTACTCAGGAGGGGACATTGACAGAGGATTACTCAAAAGGTACAAAGTGAAAGTATTTCATAGTATGTGTGGGAGTAGTTTCACTAGTGCTGAGTCCAACAGTGTCAATCTCACAAAGAACCAATGGCAAAAAAAATAAATAAAATTCCCTCATCAAACTTAGCAGAAGTGGCTTGATTTTGTTCTAAGGAGGGGACATTGACAGAGGATTTCAACAACAAAAAACACACTAGAAGTAGGCTACTTCATTGTATTGTGGTAGTAGGTGTAAGACTGAGTCCAGCAGTATCAATATCATTAAGAACTAATGGTAAAATTGTCTTTTTATCATTCATCAAAGATAGCAGCAAACATGCATTATGTACTATGGAGGGGACCATGAGAGCATATCAAATATATGAATATGAGAGCAAAATGTACATGTGTGAGTGAAAAATGTATATGAATGTGTGCATTGAAATATGATAATATGAGAGCAGAATGTATGAGTGTAAATATATACGTGTGTGAGAGTGAAAATGTATGTATGTAAAAGGAGAATGTATGTGCGTCAGGACAAATATGAATTACGGCCTGTACGGTCCCTCATTGTTCAGTGTACATGTTGCTGCAGTGAAAAGGCTTCAAACCAGTCCGAGTCTCTGCTACCATATTTTTTCATATTAACACACATGCACGCGCGCACACACTGAACACACACACTGAACACACACACACAAAAAGCTACCTCCCACATACTTGAGTAGGAGGCTAATACTTACGTATGTTCTTGGACCAGGGCAGATACATTTTCGCTTTCCTTCTGCACACATTTGCAGAAGCAAACAATTTAAACAAAACATGAAAGCAAGACATACTGTGGGCTACAAAGAAAGGCAGAAAGAATGAAATGGCTAAAAACAAATATGGGGAGGGGGGCAGAACATAAGAACTGACATAAAAATTGAGAGACTGAAAGAAATTGGTGGTAATGTAATGGAGGTTTTATGCAGTGGTCAATTCTGCCTCCTGTCACACCATGTTTGAGCTTGTAAAAGAGTCCGTGAGCACCATTGTTATACCAATTAGCTATTAACTATTGCCTATCAAGAGAGCACTTGACAATGCATCCCTGTGCAGTTTGACCCTGTATTTAAATAGAATGACAAGCTGCGAGCAGCAAAGTCAGTCCATGCTTGGGAACAGCCAAAGGCAAGAACTATGGAGGCAAATATCTGTTATTTTCCGACCAAATCACATGCATTATAAAATATCTACTATCACTACTAACCACCAAGCTATTTTCAGTGATTCACAACAGTATCTGGACGTCTATTTTAATAACTTTCTCGTTATAATAATCCCATAATTTGGTTTTACATTAATGATGGAGTGGATGAAGACAGCCTCGAGCGTTGGAGCATATTTTCCCATTAGTCTAGTCCAGTTTGGTGAAAATGACATTTATGCTCAGCGCATGGTTTGCTTCTGACTCCATCTCATGTTCCTGAGATCCAACTGTGGAAAATCATACACAGCAGGTGTCTGAAGAGAGTAGTATATGTCATTATGTTCTTTTTTTTGGCTTTTTCCTTGCGATCCATGTTCTTTAATATTTAATGGGATACAATGGAACGAAACAATGGAATGCTCTTCTTCTAGAGCCACCATGATGTTGAATCTTTTTTTAAGTAAAAGACTTGACAGCTTATAGATGGATTGTCATGAAAATGGTTCAGAAATGTAGAAGTTCTCCAACCCACACGACCACATAGGTGTGTTCTGTCTGTCTAATAAGACAGACAACCCTAAAACCCTAATTGTAACAATTGCAGTTTTTATACAAGTAATTTCAATCTACAAAACTACTTTTGGGTTTAGGAGCAAATCATGGTTTAGGCTAAAATAAGTATCAGCGTTCCGAACTTACATAGTAACTTAGCAGACTAAACCTATACCTACATTACATACATGGCATTACGTACATAGCATAACAAAGGTAAAATACGTTATTTAACTTTACGTACCTAAAATAAGTAAAATATACATGAACAGGGCTCTCTTATGTGAAAGTCCTTTGTTTTGGGGAAAAAAACGCCCCTTCTTATCCTTCATAATAAAAAGTGCTTATGCTGGGGTAGAATGACAGCGGTTAAGAATAATCCGGGTGCACATAATATGTGGGGGTGTAGACATCATAGCGTTAAGTGGCATTAATTTTTCAAGTGCTGACTGCGTTTAGTTGGGTTTGTATGTGTGTACTTCTGTTCAGTTATAAGTTTGTGTTTGAAAAGTGTTCCCCCTCCCGTTATGTCTGTTGCTGATTGTGTGCACCTGGTGCCCTGTGTTGTCCCCTCCCCCCTCACCTGTGTCTTGTTTTGCTGATTAGAGTGTGTGTATTTAGGCTCTGTTTCCCTGTCTGTTGAGGAGGCAGGGACTGTGGGTGAGATCCTGGTGGCTGCAGGCTGGGCTCGCAGCAGCAGCAGCAGCAGCAGCAGCAGCAGCAGCAGCAGCATCATCATCATGATTGAGACTGTGTGTGTAATGTGTTCATGTTTTAATAAATGCCCACACCAGGTTGTATCCTTGCTTGGTCGGGCCGCTCAATTGTCAGCTTCACAACTTGCAAAAATAATTAAATTCCCAGAAGCCTCCACTAGGGGTGGGCGATATGGCGATATATATCGTCGTGACGATATTAGGTCTCTACGATATGCTTTTTCAGAGATATCGTATCTATCGTGATAAAAAAAAAAAAATTGGATTTTTTTAAATATATAAAAAAAATAAACTGATGTGAAAGACATGCTCTAAAGCTGTCTAGTCAGGATTCAGACAGTATTGCACTTCATTTATTGTCTTGGTTGATTCTGTTGGCTTATATTTTATTTTATCAATAAGGTATTTAGTTTTTCCCTTCAGTTATGCTAAAGTCTTTTATTGCACTTCAAGTCTAAAGTTTACATTTTAATTGTTTGGCACTGACTTTTCCTCATTGATGTTTTATGTTTTACTTCGTTATGTTTTACCCTCCTTTTTGATAGCGCAGAGTGAAGCAGGTAGGACCCAAACGCAGATAACACTTGATAATACCTTTATTTCAAGGTCTCTTATCTAATACATAAACTTCAACAAACAAAACACTCTACGGTGAACGAGGTCACAAACAAAAGAAGCACCAACACTGAACACAGCACGAGACAAGACTAAATACAGGGAGGGATAATTACAAGACAAGACACAGCCGGGCAGGGGAGGAGAAACACAAGGGCCACAGGTGAACACAATCAGCTAACGAGACACAGGTGAGGAAACTAACGACAGGAGGAAAAACACAGGAAAAAGGACCAGACAATAACCCAGGAGGAAAACATGGCATAGAGCAGTGAAAACACCCAAACCTAGACATAGACCCGTGACCTGACATGACAACCGTGACATAACCCCCCCCTCAAGGGACGGATTCAAGACGTCCCTAAACCCCAAAACAAAAATCCAATAAAGTCCAGCAGGGTGGGTGGAGGGGGTCCGGAGGACGGGACTAAGCTGACCGCCCAGGAGCCCAGTAGGGGACCAGGAAGGGATCTCGGGCGGACGGCCCGGGGGCAAGGCAGAGTCTAAGGTGGGGAACTCGGGCGGACGGCCCGGGGGCAAGGCAGAGTCCAAGGTGGGGGTCTCGGGCGGACGGCCCGGGGGCAAGGCAGAGTCCATGGTGGGGAACTCGGGCGGACGACCTGGGGGCAAGGCAGAGTCCAAGGTGGGGAACTCGGGCGGACGGCCCGGGGGCAAGGCAGAGTCCAAGGTGGGGAACTCGGGCGGACGGCCCGGGGGCAAGGCAGAGTCCAAGGTGGGGGTCTCGGGCGGACGGCCCGGGGGCAAGGCAGAGTCCATGGTGGGGAACTCGGGCGGACGACCCGGGGGCAAGGCAGAGTCCAAGGTGGGGGTCTCGGGCGGACGGCCCGGGGGCAAGGCAGAGTCTAAGGTGGGGAACTCGGGCGGACGGCCCGGGGGCAAGGCAGAGTCCATGGTGGGGCGAAGGCCACAGCGGGCGAACTCAGGGGGCCGAGCATGAGGGCGAAGACCAGACAGCTCCGGAGGCCGGGCAGGACCCGGTGTCGGCCGGACAGGAACCGGAGCCGGCGGGACAGGCCTCGGCAGGATCCCCCACGGAAGAGGACCAGGAGTTGGCAGGACCCCCAGCAGGAGGGTGGACGACGGGACCTCCAACGAGACAGGACAAAGGGTTGGCAGGACCCCCGGCAGGAGAGTAGTCGGCGGGGCCTCCAACGGGACAGGACACAGGGTTGGCAGGACCCCCGGCAGGAGAGTAGTCGGCGGGGCCTCCAACAGCCCAGGACATAGGATTGGCAGGACCCCCGGCAGGAGAGTAGACGGCGGGACCTCCAACGGCACAGGACATAGGGTTGGCAGGACCCCCGGCAGGAGCGTAGTCGGCGGGACCTCCAACGGGACAGGACATGGGGTTGGCAGGACCCCCGGCAGGAGAGTAGTCGGCGGGGCCTCCAACGGGACAGGACAAAGGGTTGGCAGGACCCCCGGCAGGAGACTAGTCTGCGGGACCTCCAACTGGACAAGACATGGGGTTGGCAGGACCCCCGGCAGAGGGCTAGTCTGCGGGACCTCCAACTGGACAAGACATGGGGTTGGCAGGACCCCCGGCAGGAGACTAGTCTGCGGGACATCCAACTGGACAAGACATGGGGTTGGCAGGACCCCCGGCAGAGGGCTAGTCTGCGGGACCTCCAACTGGACAAGACATGGGGTTGGCAGGACCCCCGGCAGAGGGCTAGTCTGCGGGACCTCCAACTGGACAGGACATGGGGTTGGCAGGACCCCCGGCAGAGGGCTAGTCTGCGGGACCTCCAACTGGACAGGACATGGGGTTGGCAGGACCCCCAGCGGAACCTCCAACGGTACAGGACATGGGGTTGGCAGGACCCCCGGCAGAAGACTAGTCTGCGGGACCTCCAACTGGACAAGACATGAGGTTGGCAGGACCCCCAGCGGAACCTCCAACGGTACAGGACATGGGGTTGGCAGGACCCCCCGGCAGAAGACTAGTCTGCGGGACCTCCAACTGGACAAGACATGGGGTTGGCAGGACCCCCGGCAGGAGACTAGTCTGCGGGACCTCCAACTGGACAGGACATGGGGTTGGCAGGACCTCCAGCGGAACCTCCAACGGCACATGAGTAGGGGCTTGAGTGGGGACTCGAGAGAGGGCTTGAGAGGGAACTCGAGAGGAAACTGGAGAGTGGACTCGAGAAGGAACTCGAGAGGTGACTCGAGAGGTAACTCGAGAGGGGACCTGAGAGGGGACTTGAGAGGGAACTCGAGAGGAGACCTGAGGGGAAACTTGAGAGGTGACTCGAGAGGACACTGGAGAGTTGACTTGGGAGGTGACTCGAGAGGACACTGGAGAGTTGACTTGAGAGGTGACTCGAGAGGACACTGGAGAGGGGACTCGAGAAGGAACTCGAGAGGTGACTCGAGAGGTAACTCGAGAGGGGACCTGAGAGGGGACTTGAGAGGGAACTCGAGAGGAGACCTGAGGGGAAACTTGAGAGGTGACTCGAGAGGACACTGGAGAGTTGACTTGAGAGGGGACTCGAGAAAAGACTCGAGAGGGGACTCGAGAGGTAACTCGAGAGGGGACCTGAGAGGGGACTTGAGAGGGAACTCGAGAGGAGACCTGAGGGGAAACTTGAGAGGTGACTCGAGAGGACACTGGAGAGTTGACTTGGGAGGTGACTCGAGAGGACACAGGAGAGTTGACTTGAGAGGGGACTCGAGAAAAGACTCGAGAGGGAACTCGAGAGGGGACCTGAGAGGGGACTTGAGAAAAGACTCGAGAGGGGACCCGAGGGGAAACTTGAGAGGGGACTCGGGTAGGAACTTGAGAGGTGACTCGAGAGGGGACTTGAGAAGGGACTCGAGGGGAAACTTGAGAGAGTTGGTTCGCCAACAGAACACGGGGTGCTGGAGTCGGCCGGTACGCCGACAGGACACGAGGAGCTGGTGTTGGCTGGGGAGCCAACAAGAGACGAGGTGCTGGAGTCGGCCGGTACGCCGACAGGACACGGGGAGCTGGTGTTGGCTGGGGAGCCAACAAGAGACGAGGTGCTGGGGTCGGCCGGTACGCCGACAGGACACGGGGAGCTGGTGTTGGCTGGGGAGCCAACAAGAGACGAGGTGCTGGAGTCGGCCGGTACGCCGACAGGACACGGGGTGCTGGCGTCGGCCGGTATGCCGACAGGACACGGGGAGCTGGCGTTGGCCGGTAAGCCAGTCCTGGAGCCGAAACTGGAGTCGGGACCAGGGGTACTGGAGCCGGTACTGGAGCCAGAACCATGGCTGCTGGGGCCGGAACTGGGGCTGGAGCCATGGCTCTTGGGGCTCGGGCTGCTAGCTTGGCCTTGCGACTCCTTTTAGCAGCCGCCTGAATACTCCGTGGACCTCCATAAGCCAGACGAGTACCCGAGAACGGATCCTGGACAGGAGCAGGAAATGGGGAAGAAGCAGGGGCTGACTCCAGACGGAACCCACCAAGGCGTATGGTGCCAGGTTGGGAATCGGGAGGCAGGGAGCTAGCATGCCTGGGGCTAGCAGGCCGGGAATCACACACCGGGAGGATCTTTGAAATCCAGCCAGGTAAGAACTTCACCAAACCTGGTTTCTCTCTAGCCATTTGGCGCGCCTCCGACAACACAGCCTCTCGCTGCTGAACTCCGGGTGCTCTCTTCCATCGATCCGAGCAGTTTGCCAAAAAAAAGGAAAAATTCAATAATTCCAGCTCGAACGGATCTGCTGGGCCCATTTCTTGGTTGGTGCTTTCTGATAGCGCAGAGTGAAGCAGGTAGGACCCAAACGCAGATAACACTTGATAATACCTTTATTTCAAGGTCTCTTATCTAATACATAAACTTCAACAAACAAAACACTCTACGGTGAACGAGGTCACAAACAAAAGAAGCACCAACACTGAACACAGCACGAGACAAGACTAAATACAGGGAGGGATAATTACAAGACAAGACACAGCCGGGCAGGGGAGGAGAAACACAAGGGCCACAGGTGAACACAATCAGCTAACGAGACACAGGTGAGGAAACTAACGACAGGAGGAAAAACACAGGAAAAAGGACCAGACAATAACCCAGGAGGAAAACATGGCATAGAGCAGTGAAAACACCCAAACCTAGACATAGACCCGTGACCTGACATGACAACCGTGACACTTTTCATGTTTATTGATGTTCACTGCTAGTGCTACCTCAGAAAGTTCATTTTTATACTGAGAAACTGTGCCTTGAAGCCATATCAAAATGTTGAATTGTTCATTCAGGGATTCATTTCAGAAATAAAACCAGCTTGAAATGCTATTTTGGTCTGTTACTCCTTTTTGTTTTAGTTTCTGTTACCTTGTAGGTGCTTGTACTGTTAAGTAACTTGAAAAATAACCATAATAACCGACATGAAAAAATATCGTGATATATATATCGTCTATCGTGATACTGCTTGAAAAATATCGTGATAATATATTTTTCAATATCGCCCACCCCTAGCCTCCACTATACTTTGTGTTTCTATTTTGCAAATTAAACATGCTAATGTGCTAAATGAAGATGATATCAACGCATAACCCTGCTAACCAGCCACATGCATTGTCATTGGCAGCATGTAGTGGAACATTTCTAACTACATTTTGAAATACTGTACTTCTACAATTTAGAGAACTTGTTTTCATGTTAGAGTACTTAATATGTCTTCTTCACTATATTTCACAAGGAGAAACTGAACTTTTTGCTCCACGATTTGTAATTGCAGCAGTTCTTTTGAAGGTCAAATGAATTAATCAACCCCATGAAAATAAATTATCTTCGGCTTAAGCAAGTAAAACATTAAAGATATGCCTACACAAAAAGCACGAGCAAAAATATTCCAATACATTGCTATTATTGGCAAGTCTGTCACCTAATGAATACTTTTAATTTAATTAATTATTTTACCTCCGCCTTAGAGCTTATGATTTTAGTTTGTTTGTCCGTTGTCAGCAGAATTACAGAACAACTAATGGCCCCAATTTTAATGAAACCAGGTGGAGTGGGGGTTGCTTGGGCCATTAACATTTGGAGCAGCTCCGATTTACGGGGCGGATACACTAATTATATTTTACTTATGGACAAGGCCATGGCGAAGGTCTGCACTCTCAAAGTGCCCTTCTAGATTTGATTACATTTTGATGAAGCACATTTTTTTTACTTCAACTTGAACATTGTAAAATGATTCATTCAGGACGTTAAGTTGATATGACAGTCGCAGTGTTTTCAAAAGGTCTTCTTTAACCAGTGCATTAAGCCTAAAGCAGAGTCACTACTTTGGCTGTGGACTCATGTAATGTAACACATAATATCATATGTTAAATAGCAGATCATTAAATATAATTACAGTGTTCGCAATGACATTGTGCTTTTAGTTTTGACACCATTTTAACACTTTCTGTAAAATATAATAACTCAACCTGGCTAAGCAAACCCTGGCGTCAACCCCCTCTCTTCTCTCTTTCTCTTTTCCCATTCACCTTTCCATTCTAAGCAAATCTGTTTCTGACACAGAGTACATCCTTTAGTCTACTGAGCACCAACTGCCAAATGTGTACAAGCTTTTAACACTGTGACTCAATTGGCTGGTTTCCATGCCGTTTAAAACACACACACACACACTTGCAAGTGCGTGCCATCCTCAACAGCTGCGTTGAGATTTGTGTAAAATCAACACAGAAGATTGCTGCCAACATTTGCTATGAGCTAAGTTTATCTGCCTTGTTCAGCTGCATAAGGTGATTACATATGATCAAGCCTATTTACTGACATATAAACAAGAGACAGCAAGAGAATGAGAAAAGGACCTGAGCACAATATGTGCTGTTCATTTGTACTTTAGGTATCAATTTGTAGTCTTTTAATATGGATTTCTGAAAACTGTTCTATAAGACAGCATAACTCAATAGGCCTTTTACACAGCAGATATTTTAGACTTGTCACAAGTGTTAACACTAACAATGTTCTATTCAAGTGTTCCCATTAGAGTGAGCCAGGAGGACTCTGAAATCTAAGCAGCTAAATTAATCAGTCATCGTCAATGTAATTATTTACATCTGTGCTTTTCCTACTGTGACATGTCAAAATGTGTTCTCTGAACAATACCTATTTTGCATCGGAAACCCAACATTGACATATTATCACCATATTACGTTTTCTTGTTAAACATGTTAACTAATGTTGCTTATTTACACATCAGTCAGAAGGGGAACAACATGAGCATTCATTTAGAATTGAGTTTCTGAACAAACAGCTATTATAACTCCAATATGTATTCTGTTTTAGCTCTGTTTTGGTCTCCTCAGGGAAATAAGGGTCTTTGGCTGCATTCACACCAAATTCGCGACATAGTGAAAACGGCAGTCCTCCCATGTATTTGAATGTGGGCAAGTTATGCTAAAGTGAAGTATCAGGTTTTGGAAAATGCTACCTGACGAGGAGAATGGGCGTATATGCAAGGGCCCAAAGTGTCAGGGGCCACCTTGGCTTTCACCTATGAAATAATTTCAGAGATTATCCCAACCAGGAATAGATGAAAATGGCTACAACTCTAAATGCCCAATAAGAGACAAAAGGCAACTACAAAGAGACATAAATTGACAACAAAAAGGACCCAAAATGACCTCAAAGAGAGACTCAAAATTACTATAAAGAGATTAGCGACCACAAAGAGTTGTTAAACAACAATAGATTCAAAATGACTACAAAGAGCCACAAAGATATGCAAAGCAACTTCAAAAGACCCAAAGTGACTTTAACCTGGGCCAAAACAAACTAAAACCAAATCAAATACAATGTGGGGATTAACATGAACTTCCAGGAGAATCTTAGGTAAAGGTTATATGTCACAGAACACCATTTGCATACGCTTTGGTTGAATACGTTTCTATTGCAAATGCACACTTTGTTACCTGCATTGTGAAGCTGCTGTTCACTTTTTTTGCACTGGTATTTTATTGAAATCAAAAAGTTGCTGTACTTTCCTGTCTGTCGGCATGTTTTGCAAGACCCAACAGAGAAATGTGTGGAATATCCTTGTCTACCGATACGGGTAGGAGTCAAAGCACAGTAATAAGCACAGAGGTCAGCATTTTCTATTTCTGTGACTCCACACACACACACACAGACTAAATGACAAGCCCTTCTGTTCCTTGGGCACTTTTTCAAACCAGAATTTTGTTCCTGCCAGTTTCGAAAATGATGCTACCATCAGCGTCTGTAACAGGCTTTCTTTCCTATTCATTTTTTGACTGACAGTTTATCTGGGGAGGCTGCCTGGCAGAGTGGAGTAATAAGGGAGACAATGGACATGTCTCTCTTACACAAGCAGGAGTTGTGTTGTTTGGCAGATAGGAGACATTAGGAAAGAGAAGGATTGAGACTAGATATCAGTAATACAGTACGGATCACATCCTTCTTGGTTGGGTGCACACAAGGATGTTCCTGAATCCAAATACCACATTCAGCAATGCAGACATTTGACACAAACACCTTCGTCTTCTTTATTTTTATTCACTCTTTGAGGAAGTTCTTTACATCGCAAATGTGTAGTACTGAAAATAACTGAATTATACAGAAATTGCACTGAAAACGTAATGTTCAGTTATGAGCAGGAATTTGTTACGTAACGAGTTTGGGGAATTGGATGCAAAGGATTCTAAAAATAAATGTTTTCAGATCGATTCTATACTTCCCTTACTTGTTCTTGGCATTGGGTGTTACAGTTTCAAGTTGTACATCACCTAAACCTATCAAATAAAAAAGATTTCTAAGATTGTTCCTGCTTTAGTTCTTCAAATGTTCAGATGTTGAACAAGTAGGCTTTCTAGTTCTACATTTTTAGACTACACTCTTATTGGATTTCTGTTTTTGGGACATTTACAGAGGTATTTGGAGTTCGGTTTAAACCCCTCCAATCCAACAGCAACTTTGGGTGTTGTCCGAAAAGGCATGTCTTTAACCAAACAACAGGCTAACTCCCAAGTTGTTGCTTCTTGAGAAGCTAGACGTCTAACTCTGTTGAAGGGGAAGCAAGAGTGGATTAGAAATCCAATGGTGTTACTCCACCTATAAGATAAAGATGGCTTTTTGCATGGGGGCATATCCATGTTGAAACAGGAAATGTCCAACACAAAGCTATGCCAAAAAGTTGAAAGTACTCGAATTGACTATTATATTATTGTATTCTGCAGCATTAAAGTTTGCCTTTTTTGGAAATTAACTGCCAAACCAGCCATCCTGACCTCATTCTCAAGCTCAGGAGTGTGCCGTGACAATAATAACTTTCACTAGGAGACTCTTTCCAAATATCTGCCAAACTTCTGCTGATGTTCTGCCGATTTCCAGAGATTCTTCTGTGGTTGCAGACTACACTTGATAGATTATTCAAAGTTTATGCTATGGGTGTACACATTTCAGATACAACTCAACCTATTTCCCAAATGTACAGCTCCAGCGAACACACACAATCACATTCACACACAAAACCTTGTAGAGGTGCATTACAAAGATAAAAACCCACACAACTATGAACCCATTTTACATGACTGGAAACACGTCTTTGCTTTTAAAATGAAAAGCAGGTTTTAGCATTAACCTTGAACTTTATTGTAATAAATGGAGAGACGCCAAAACAAAAACAGACACGAAACAAAATAAAAGCAATTTAGCAAGGAAGAGAAGGAAAAACAAAGACAAGACCAATGCTAGAAGTTCTCATCTGTACGATTCACCTTGCCCCCAAAGCAAAGCAAAACAACACCCTATTTCATAAATAACATCTTGTTTGCCGCTGATAAAGCAAATCATATTCTCTCTACCAACAAATGTGGCTCCCAAATCTCATAAACCTCCTCTAACCTTTCATAAATCTTTTTTTTCCCTTATCCTTTTCATTCTGTGCTTGCTGTCTCCGAGACCACCTCCCCTTTGGATAATGGCACTGCTTTATTGTCTCGATAAGTCGCGGGCGGCAGGATTTTTTTCAAGCACAATGCACTTTTGTTACGAAGGTGGAGGGATTAGTGTTAGATTAGCTGATATCATCTACCAGAAAGAGCATTAAAGGGCTTGGGGAAGAAAAAAAATCACTTTCATATAGTTTCCCAATCGCAGACTTAAAGCTTTGAGAAACCCTTTCTCTTATGGTACGTCCACACAGCAGCTTTAAACAAGTCTTGAAAATCTTGGAGCTGGGCGTGTCTGAAAGCTTGGGGATTTTTTGCGAGCAACAACCAATCACATGAATCTCCCGCCCCCGACATACAAAGCAAAAAACCCCGGGGATTTTATGCGAGCAATATATATATATATATATATAAACTCCCCAAACAGGCGAAAACCTACCAGTTTCACCCACTGTCTCTGCCACCTCCCTCCATGCCTGGTTCCTCCAGTTTGTATCCCGGTAAATAGTCTGGTCGTAAAGAACCGAATGATTTGCTCCCGTAATTTCTCGTTTGGAATATGAGGAAATGAACTGCGGTCTGGCTCTCCCAGCTTGCACATGGTTTGATTGGCTAGCGCAGGGGTGGCCAACCCTCGGCTCTCGAGCCGCATGCGGCTCTTTGTTTAGTTTCATGCGGCTCTTCAGTTCATATCGATTGTATGTATATGTGTGAGTTTGGGGGAGAGACACTGACTCCTGACTAATGTTTCACGGTGTACCGATACTTGAAAGGTACCGCGATACCCTGCCGTTAAAAACCTTGCGATTCCTCCGTTTCATTAGTATCAGTACTTTAAGAATGACGGGGGAAAGTACTCCCGTGATAAAGTGCCGTTTTAATAAGAGCCGTGTGTGTTCAGCGCTCTGCTCCACTCCCTGCACTGCAGCCGTGCCTGCAGTCCCGCCCCTCTCAAGCACGTTCTAAGTCCCTCCCCTCTCTCGTGCATGCGCTAGCTGCCAGAGCATGTGAGAAAACGAGAAGCATGGCTGCAAGTGGGAGTGCAACTGCCGCTGCGCCTCGGCTTGTTGACGCCAGAAGCGAAATTTGGAAGTATTTTAGCTCTATCTCTGACAGTGAGGGCAAGCCTACGGACACCACAAGGCCTGTCTGTAAGAAATGTATTAATTTTATTTAATACGAATTATTGTCATTTATTTTATTTATTGTTCTCATTGTTTAAAAGTTTGTGTTATGGTTCTGGTGTGAAATAAAGCACAATAATTACATTTAAGACTGTTTCCCTTTTTTTAAGAAAAGTATCGAAAAAGAAACGGAATCGCAATTCTTGACTTGGTATCGAAACTAAAATGTTGGTATCGTGACAACACTTGCTACTCCTGACAGTTAAACCTGATATTTAGTAGGTCTGTTAAGTATTAACGTAATTTGGCCGGTCAAAGTTGTTTGGGCTCGGATGAAATCGCTCCGTTAATTTTGTCCCGTGTTATTTTCGTCCCGTGTTACTTTTGTCCCGTGTTACTTTTGTCCCGTGTTACTTTCGTCCCGGCTCTCCCTAAGTGTGTATGTGTGGTGTCAGGTGTCAGTATGAGAGGATGACAGTGCGTCTAATTTTGATGTGGCCCAAGAGCCAATCACAATAATACCTGCGGTGCAGTGAACCAATCACCTTTGAGGGGGGGAAAACCTATCGTTGATTAAACACTATTCTTTTATTGCTTTTGACATATCTACCTTTGATTAATAAGAGTGTTTTCTGCATCTAAATGTCAAAAGAAGAGTAGAAAATAGAAGTAAATAAAGCTAGGAATACGGTTAAATCCAACCCATGCAGGTTTTTTGGCCCTCTAGGACGATGTCACATTGACATGGTTTAATAAGGGGCAGGAGCTTAAAATGTCCAAGTGCAGTGCAGTTATGAGTTTCCTCACGTCGTTATCACTATCAGTCTGGGTTTGACAAGAGAGCCAAAGAAGGAGACAAAGAGACAGCAGGAAGCAGTAAATGAGACTGTGTGTGTGTTTATGCGGGGCTCTCCGGGCCCTCTCATTATCTTATTCCTGTTTCGCCTTCCCCCGTTTTTCTGAGAAAAACTGTTTTGTTCCCCGAGCGCAGCTCTATATCTCCATGGCTATCTCCCTCGTGATGAGTAGCCAGAATAAACTCCCAAAATTGAATCCTCAGGTATTTCGATTTTTCCGCCTGAAGTCTTAAAAAAGGCCGCTTTGCTGATATCTCCTGGCAAAGAAAGAGCTGGAGCTTATGTAAATAATGACAGAGAGGTAATAGAGCTATACAATTCAGTAGTGTAGATAGAGAAAAGGCCTTTGATAGAATAGTTTAAGAAAGAAGGAGGGGGAATGCCTTTTAAAAAATCTCTTTATAGATCCACACACACACACACACACACACACACCAACTTCCTGTCTATGCCAACTCCATGTCCCCACCACATCCCCCTGGACAGAAAAGATTGTTTTCTCATGTTTTCCCCGTTCCTCTACCAATCCACCAACACACTCACACGCACCTCCCACTGTCTGCCCCAGTGTGTCCCTTCCCTTTTTCCCCTCAGTCTAATTATTTAGCAAGGTAGGGAGGCAATCTGCTCTCCCTTGTTGCCGCTCAAGTGCCCATTAGAGGGAACACGCTTCATCTTTCTAATAAACTGATCACGTTAAATGAGTTGAACACTCTGTGGCTTTGCCCACGTGTGTGGGGAAATTAAACAGGGAGAGGCAGCTAGGGATGAAGGGGATTTAGGGGACAAAAACAGGAATGCTGGTATGCAAGAGAATAAAGGTGAGGAAGAGACGAGTGTCAAGGAAAGAGAAGTAGTTAACTGCATGATGTTAAGACTCCTTCTGGCTGATTTACTCCCATTTCCATCTCTATTCCCGTGCCGTACTTGAACACACATACATTACACACATATTTTCTATAAAGCTGAGTACTCCTGTGCTTTACTCGTAATAGTTGGAGCCGCACTGTTAACCACTCTTTAACAATTAAATCCTGCCGATGCTGCAGAAAAATAAAAGGAGACCGGGTCTTCGGGGTCAATGCAAGGCACTTCCTGGCCAAGAATGGCTAGGTTAGACGTATCTGTAATAATGACAGGACACAGAAGAAAATACATAAAAGCAGACATAACAGCTAGAACAATTACCAGTTGTTTTGGTATTGTCTCTAAACACAAAGGTTTCAACAGCCGTTAAAGCTGATCTGTCCTTGGAATATGAGTGAACCCATGAAACATGCGTTATTTTGAATTAGGTTTTGTATTGAGTTACACAACGTCACCTTCTTAAACTAATGGCCTAAGTCATATTTGAAAGTTTTTAAAAAAACAGAAAAAACTTAACCAAATATAGAATATATGATATATATTAATAATTTCACACAAAAGGGTTATGACAATATATTACTATTGACATACAAATAACACTGTCTGTCAATTGTGTAAAATAATAGGATGAGATGACTTAGACCAACTTATGAACATGTTGTTGTGACTTAGGCAATTTGAAACCTGACTTAGGCCTTATTACTTCTGGAGTAAGTGACTTAGGCAAAACAGTGCACTTCTCTTTCCTGCATTACTGTGACAGACCATGGGGCTGGGTCAGCCACTAACAGTTTAAAATGCTAGAAGAGCATACAGAGACTCAGGAAACAGAGGGCAGTGGTTGGTCCTTTAAACTCAAAAGGTACAACTTAAATCACTCTTAGCTAAATAAAACAAAAGGCAAGTAAATCAAACGCTGAGGAGGCATGTGCCTCTCCTCACTACTCCCTCCAGCTCTTCTTTGCTGTATTTTTAATTGCAGCTAACCCTTTTCCATTTAAAGGTCCCATGTCATGGCCATTTCTACTGATCATTATTCCATTGTTGAGGTCTACTAGAATAGATTTACATTTTTCAATGTTCCAAAATCACATTGGTTTTCTCACACAGCATCTCTGTATAGTATGTGTATTCACTCTCTGTCCTAAACGCCTTGTTGGAGCTCCTGCGTTCTGGGGCAGCATAGACAGGTATTTTCTGTGTTACAGTTTTACTCGCTACAGGGTGTTGTTTACATGCAGAAAAAGCTACATAACACACAAGGGATCTGGTAATAACCAGAAAAAGCATGACATGGGACCTTTAAATCAGTTTCTCCCCTGAATCTTTCTCAGTCATCTTGATTAGTGTGTGTGTGTATAATTATGTGGCAAATTGACAAAAAGCTGATGACACTAGACGGGCATGACGTGTTTCATGGACTGAAGGTCCTGAAACTTCCTCTCCTTGATTGGCAGAGCATCAACTTCAGCAGTTACAGCTGCCTGTTGATATTCCCGATGTAGTTGGGAGATGGTTGTGCCTGGGTCAAGGAACTTCTTGTCTTTGTAGGTCGCTGTGCTTCTGCAATAGTGTGAATCAACAGTGGGCGGATCCTTCAACCAGTCATTAAGGAAATCTTTGACAGCAGTTTCCAGCTTTGCATTTGTGCCACTCTTAAGTGGAGATGTAGTTGGGGGGTCTGCCACTTGTTCATCATGGTCGATGGTGTCTTTGTTCAGCCAGTGTAATGGTTCTTTCAGGGATGCCAAGTGTAGAAGAAAAAGAGCTTTGCACACTTTAAGATTCGTTCAATCCTGAAGTTTCAGTTGGTACGAAAATTATGAACTGCGCCTGGATCCCTCACCAACTTTCTTTCTTTCATGGCAACCTTTGTGACCAAAGTGGTGACGTATGTTCTTCCCAGTTGTCCATTGACCAAACTTTCTGAAATATCCACTGCCTCTGCTCTTTCTGTAATGGATTGACAGTCTCGAGTTGTGACTCGTTGACAGAACTTCAAATTGCAGGGAAGGCCCATAGCCTTTGCAGCTATTTCTTTGCCACCTTTGGCCTTGTATTCCATTCCTTTGAGATGTTTCTTCCTGGATTCATTTTGCTTCCATGTTTCTGGGCTGAGGTATTTATGTTGTTTCCTTTTGACTGTATTGTTTTCATACACATCCTCTAGATGAGGACCATAATGTTCTGAAGTTGCTGCCAGACTGTATTAATTTTCACGGACAGAGGACTCATCAGAGGATGGATTGTAGTTTGGTTCTATGATACTTGCGTACCATGCTGCGAATGGATCTGGCCCTTCCTACATCCAGGACATGGTTAAACCGTACACCCCAGCACGTGCACTAGCTCTGCATCAACCAAACAGCTCGCTGCACCCTCGCTGCGAAGCGGACCCAAGTTCCCATCAGCAAAAACACGTGGGTTTGCTATCCTGGCTCTAAAATGGTGGAATGAGCTCCCCATTGACATCAGGACAGCAGAAAGCTGACATACCTTCCGGCGCAGACTGAAAACTCATCTCTTTCGACTCCACTTCGAGCAATAGAACTATTAACAAAGCACTTATATACTAATAAAGGACTGGCTTACCTAAAGCCAGTTGAGTAGCACTTGAAATGTTTTTGCTCTATGAAACCTGATGTACTTATATGATTCTGTTTTCTTCAAGTTTGTATTTTGTTGGTCGAACGCACTTATTGTAAGTCGCTTTGGATAAAAGCGTCAGCTAAATGTAATGTAATGATAACATCATCATCTGTGTCTTTCTTTATGGACGGGTCTGCTTGGCATCTTCAGCAACACTCTCTTCTTCAATGAGAGTGTTTAAGTTATTGTCTGCTCCATCTCTTTAACAACGGTCTCATTTTCATTGGATGATTCTGATCGGTGTCTGAAAAGTCAAGTGCATCTCCTATCCTACCAAAAAGGAGTAGGCGTACGGTCACAACTGTGTGATCATTTTGACATTTTTTTTTCTAATTGCACTGTGGTCCTATGTATTAATACATTAAAGCTATTTTGATGAATATTATTTGGCCAAATTCAATTAAAAAAACATTTAATCTTGGTGGAAAAAGGAGACCATAATACAATATTAACAATTGAAATGTACTTTTCCTAATTCATAATTATGCAGTAATTGTAACCGTTACTTCTGAAAGGTTAGATTAGTTTTTATTGTCCCAGAGGGAAATGTGTGCATGCTTCATGGAGCAACAGTATCTACACCTACAGTAGCCATACATTGTGAAAGTAAAAGACTAAATAACTACACAACATTTATAAACTAGCCTATAGTATAACATCACTTACCAACAGGGGATAAGCCCTGAACCATGAAAATAACTTAATGTATCTGTTAGTTTCTTTTTCTTGAAGCAGCCATTTTGTAAAGCTTGTAAAATGGCCTATGTCAAGAGTGTGACTTAGGCCATTATCTTTTTTTAAATATATGGCCAAAGTCACACTCTTGACATGGAACATCACTATCCTTTCAATAAGGATGTACACTGTAGGCAATTTTACCAGAGGTGGCCAGCATCAAGAAGAGATGATTTAGGCAAAAAATACATTTTCTCCAAAATATGACTTAGGCCATTAGTTTAAGAAGGTGACGACAAGCTAATGGAATAGGGCTAGCCTGAATTTGTTGTCATGACGTAAGTTCTATAGAGCAAAAGGGGTTACAAAAGGGGTGAAGATTTGGGTGAAAAAAAAAAAACATTTTGCTGTTGCCAAACAATAGAGATATCCATTTATTGTAAACGTAAAGCTGAAAAATGACAGCTGAAGTTAAATAAAATACATTTTATAGTAACACTTTGCTGTTGCCAAACAATAGAGATATCCATGTATTGTAAACGTAAAGCTGAAAAATTACAGCTGAAGTTAAATAAAAATACATTTTATAGTAATTTTTAAGGGCAAAATATATGAAACTCCCCATAAACAAAAACATGTTGCATACCACAATGAGCCCATTAATAGAGTGCAGACCTCCACCAAGGCTAGGCCCTATCAAGCATTTTTGTTTTAATATATATATTATAAGGGTATATAACCCTGTGATTGGACATTTTGTTTATTTGGCCAATGCTTTACACCAGGTTTTATGAATATTTAGAGTGTGGTTCTTCACCAATAACATAAGCTCATTGGTGGCGGGAATAAATAGGAAACACTTAGAATAGTATTTATAATCATATAAAATCTGATTTTAGTTTAGAATCATACATGACTTTCTCATCTATGTGATAAGATACCAGTACGGAATAGTGTTGTGGGTGATGAAGCTTCCTTTTGAAGTTTTCAACCAACCACTGAATTTTCCTGGAACAAGGACTGTAGTGAAGTTTGTCAATGTTCACAATTGTTAATCTGAATATTTTTTTATAATCATAACTGTAATCCTGTAATTGTAGACTGTATGGTATTTACCTGATAAGAGTTTATATATTAAATGAGAAAAAGTTACCAAAAAGTTGAAATATCGTATTCCAAGACAATATTCAGTTATCGTAAAACTGGTATTTGCTGAGATATTCTAGCTCAAAATGTGCTCTTCCAAGTGGTTGAGAAGGCTTACTGAAGGGTTAACAGTTCAATCAATATGAATATCCAGCGTGGTATCCAATCAAATACTGAAACATCACTAATGGCAAACTTCCAATTTTGTGCACATGAGGTGACATGAATCCATGTGTGGTGATCAATACTAATTAGGGGTGTAAAGGTATACGTACCAACATTATTCGGTACGGGCCCTTCGGTTCGGTACACATGTGTACCGAACGAATATAAACGTAAAAAATTGAGAACGTGAACAACTTTTTGGAAGTAATTTCATTGGACGAGAGGCATACTATGAGAGCTGGTCACATGGATGCGTTCAAATTTAGTCAGTAATTTGAGGAACTGTCGAAATGGCGAACGCAGATAAAGTTGAGATCGAAAATCCTCTAGCGTCATTGGAACATTTTGGTTTCGCAGTTACGTACAAGGATGACGGACAAAGACAGGTGGACCGAATCAAAGCTGTTTGTCAGTATTGTTCAACTAAAATTGGTTACGCGGCTGGCAATACATCAAACTTGCACACTCATTTGAAAAGGCATCACCCGAACGTGAATATCACCGGTACCAAAAGAAAAAAGACTGAAGTGCAAACCCAACTCCCGCTAGCATTTAAGCCTCCACCACTCGCAAAAAGTTCAGACCGAGCCAAAGCTATTACAAACGCCAAATATCCTTATGTTGCCATGTTAGCAAAGCTCTACCTGGCTGTATCTGCTACCTCTGTCCCTAGCGAGAGGGTGTTCTCCACAGCAGGAGACATTGTTAGTGCCAGCAGATCTGCCCTTTCGGCTGTGGACAAGTTAATTTTTCTTAAAAAAAAACATGAAAATACAATGACAAGCAAGTCATAATGTCAAACTGGCTGCTTAGGTACTAGTACAGTACAGTTCAAATACAGATTATTTCAGTTCATCGAAAAGGCTGCACCTTAATGTTTATTTTATTATATTTTGTATTTATTTGAGTGAATACATTATTCACAGTTTAATAATAATTTAAAAAAAAACAAGAAATATTTTGTGATAATTTGTTCTGATGTACCGAAAATGTACTGAACCGACCTAAAAACCGAGGTACGTACCGAACCAAAATGTTTGTGAACCATTACACCCCTAATACTAATAGTTTGAATTGCTGTCATTGGAGAAAATGGATGGGTATGCGGAGTGACAGCGAATGGGAGGAAGAGTAAGAGCTGATGGGAGAAGAGGGATTAGGAGAGAATGATGCGAGGAAAAGAGGGAAAATGGTTCTGTCCCCAGGTTTGGGTTAGAAACACTTATAACTCAGGACCATAGATTATGACAGTCCAATCTTCTGGGCTGCTGCTTGAAAAATAACCACAAGCACCTAGCTGCCACACACACAAACAAGCACACACAAACACAGGCGAGCATGCCGAGGGAGATGGGGATAAAGTGAAATTTTGAGAAATGAGGGGCCGGACGAAAGAGAAAGTGGGAGGTGATGGAAATGAAAAAAGGATATGGATGTATTCAGAAAAGGTTGAAGTGAAAATAAAGCGTGGTTGATAACAGCATAAAGAGAAGGCGAAGTGTGAAAGGAGGGTTGGTGGAAATAGCAGATGGAAAAATAATGATGGAAAATAATAAACGGGGCAGAGCCGAGAACAAACAGAAAGACGAGGTGTATTTTGGAGTTAAAGGAACAATCTCGCTATGCGGTACAGCCCCATCTTCTGAGGTTTTGTTGCCCCTATATGTTATTGAATTATTTCAATGTATTCATTGTATTTTATGTAACTGGGCATTGAGATTAAAAAGGTATTTTGCAAAGCATCTAGACAACAGGACAGCAAAAATAGCATTGAAGGACCAACGTACAAAGTAGATCCTGAGTGTAAATACAAATTACAATAAAGTATACAGCTACCAACTAATTAAATAAGATTTTAGCTCTTAAATCAGTCGTACAAGTTATTTAACCAATAAATAACCTTAATTGGAAAGGTCGTCGCACGCATCTCTGCTTGTCTAGCTGACATCTCTCAGTGGATGTCTGCTGATCACCTCAAGCTCAACCTTGACAAGACTGAACTGCTTTTCCTTCCGGGAAAAGATTGTCCCACTCTTGACCTGACAATCAACATCGGCACCTCTGTTGTTTCCCCGACTCAGACTGCAAGGAATCTGGGTGTGACCCTAGATAACAACCTGTCCTTCACTGCAAACATCGCTGCTACAACCCGTTGCTGCAGATATACGCTGTACAACATCAGGAAGATTCATCCCCAGCTGACCCAGAAAACAACGCAGGTTCTGGTCCAGGCTCTCGTCACCTCACGCCTAGACTACTGCAACTCCCTCCTGGCTGATCTACCCGCATGTGCCATCCGACCTCTGCAGCTCATCCAGAATGCAGCAGCTCGTCTGGTCTTCAACCTTTCAACATTTTCCCACACCACTCCTCCGCTCACTTCACTGGCTTCCGGTAACTGCTAGAATCCACTTCAAGACACTGGTACTTGCGTACCATGCTGCGAATGGATCTGGCCCTTCCTACATCCAAGACATGGTTAAACTGTACACCCCAGCACGTGCACTCCGCATCGGCCAAACAGCTCGCTGCACCCTCGCTGCGAGGGGGACCCAAGTTCCCATCAGCAAAAAGACGTGGGTTTGCTATCCTGGCTCCAAAATGGTGGAGTGAGCTCCCCATTGAAATCAGGACAGCAGAAAGCCTGCACATCTTCCGGCGCAGACTGAAGATTCATCTCTTTCGACTCCACTTCGAACGATAGAATTACTAACAAAGAACTGCTAACAGAGCACTTATATACTAATAAAGGACTGGCTTGAGTAGCACTTGAAATGTTTGGCTCTATGAAACCTGATGTACTTATATGATTCTGTTTTCCTCAAGGTTGTGTCTTCCTGGTCGAATGTACTTATTGTAAGTCGCTTTGGATAAAAGCGTCAGCTAAATGCAATGTAATGTAATAGTCACAACATTTAATCTATTGATTCGTGTTCACCAACACGATTTCCCCCTTTTTTTCGTGTCACACAGAACGATTTTAAAAGCAAAGTATTTCTCTTAGCAGCCGCCTGAATACTCCGTGGACCTCCATAAGCCAGACGAGTTCCGGAATACGACTCCTGGATAGGAGCAGGAACTGGGACAGAAGCGCGGGTTGACTTCAGGCGGAACCCACCAAGGCGTATTGTGCGAGGTTGGGAATTGGGAGACATGGAGCTAGCATGCCTGGGGCTAGCAGGCCGGGAATCACATGTTTCAAGGAAGTCCAAAATCCAGTCAGGTAAGTACTCCACAAAACATAGTTTCTCTGCTGCCAACCGGTGCGCCTCTACCAGAGCGGCCGTCTTCTGCCGAACACTGGACGCTCCCTTCCACCAATCGAAGCAGCAAGCCAGATAGAAGGTAAAATGCTGTAATTCTACCTCCCATGGATCATCTGCTGGGTCCATTTGTAGGTCGGTTTGTAATGTTACGGTGTGTGAAGCAGGTAGGACCCAAATGCAGATGAACTTGAAAATTCCTTTATTTCAAGGCTAGGGATATAAACAAAGACAAAACAGAACACTCACCGACGAACTAGTCATGACACAAGACGAACCGACAAAGACAGACAGAAAAACCAGAACTTAAATACACACAAGACTAATCACACAAACAAGACACAGGTGAGGAGGGAGGAGAAAACACAGGGGCCACAGGTGAACACAATCGGGTAATCAGACACACCAGGGAAACTAACGACAGGGAACCACAGACAGATCTAAACAAGACAAAACACAACGCAGATAGAAAACCAAAGACAGATCTCGACAAGACAAAACACCATAAAGACAGATCGTGACATTGATAGAGTAGCTCAAAAGAGTAAAAGGAGATGCATGTTAACAAAATGTCCACTACAGTGGACATTTTCAATGGGCTGGGTCCCAGGAGGATAGAGCATCTGACAGATCCATTGTTTGCAGAGATTCTGTTGGAATTTCTGGTGTTTGCAGCACAAATTCCACAATTAAAATGTTGCTATTCAACACAGATTTTTTGGTTTGATCAAGTATTTTTATTTTATAAAAGTTCAATTCTCAAACCTCTTAGAATGAATATGCAGAATTGAACAATGTCTACATGAGTCTTCTGTGAGCAAATATTAAAGGTAGAAAATGGCTGACAGAAATTAGTTGTAAAGGGGAGATAAAGAGTAAAAAAATCGGAGTAAAAGGAACGAAAAAGTAAGTTGATGAGAGGGAGCAAAGTCGAGGGAAGGGAGGAAGGAAAGGGGAAGTGTCGAAGAGGAGAGGAATGGTTAAGAGTAATAGAGCAGAGAGGCCAGAAGATAAGAGAATGGACAGAATGTGGCAGTGGAGAGATATACAGCTGCAGGACCGTGAGAGGTGTGTTGAAGGTGCCGCTTATCTCCATGGTAGGGAAAATACAGTGTGTGTGTGTGTGTGTGTGTGTGTGTGTTTTGCTCAAACACACACTCAATTTACATTTCACCACACTTTACAACCATAATATGAGGGGAATTTGATGAAGTGGGTGTGGTGTTGGAGCTACTTCAAAACCATGTGGAATAAATGCATATCCCAGCATGCATTTGGCGGCAGGTTATTTGCACACTTCATGAAAATGGAAACCTGGATTTGTCACGAGCAGTCTGAAAAACTGAAATCCTACCTCTACTAACGCTCTTTTGGCGATCCCTCGCTGTCATTTGAATCTTGCCCTCAGAGGCCGCTCTACTTCTCTGCACTTTGCCATCAATCTACGACCCTCCCCCTCATTCTACGGCTCTCAGTCCATCTTGCTGTCCCTCCGTCTCAGCCCTCATCAATCTACCGTCCTGCTGTCGACCACACTCATGACGCCGTACTCCTCAACTCTTCCTCTAACCCCTAACTACCCCTTCACTCGCCCTCTTTCGTCGTACCCTGCCCTGAGTTGCTCCTTCCATCAATCATGCATCCAACCCACGCACTGGCAGTCTGGAACGCTTTCTCCCCCCGCCGCCGACCCACTCAATACATTAATCTCTATCAGTTGTCTACACTCTGTAAACTAGACAACAGGCAGGCCACTCTCTTAGCTGTCTGTCTTTGTCCTCCTGCTTTCCGTCTTTGCATCTTTCCGACTGACCCCATAATGCCTCACCTGCTCCACCTGTGTAATATTATTCATCTGATGGAATCACCCATCTATCCACCCTCTAATCTTACTTCTCTTTACTCTACTATTTGCAACATTTTGCCCATTATTTGTCCTTTGCTTTGGTCGCCTCTGTCATTTTCTTTGATCTACAATAAATTTGACACCATGTGGTTTATTAAATTGTGACAGGAATTGTCCCTATTTAATTACATTTTTCTAACAATCACTTTATTAAAGAGGACATATTTTACACATTTTCAGATTCATATTTGCATTTTGTGTCTCTACTGTGACAAGTTCACATGCGTTTCAATGTGTTTCAGTTGGGGGGGGGGGGGGGGGGTAGTGTGTGGGAGACCATGAAGAAGTGTTAAAAAGATGTGACCTGCAGCAGGACTGCCAAACAGCTCAGCAGACTGTAACTTTAGCTGTGTCACACTCTTAAGGTCTGACGAGCACCGGAGGGCTGGAGGTGGATCGCCTCAATCGACCACTGAAATTACAGCTGACAGCAGTCCGAGAGAGAAAAACGGTTCAAATGCTGACAGCTACAAGATGATTGGTTAAAGTGGCAATAGACATCTTTTCAACTTTCTCCTCTAGCATTTCAAAGTGGTAATATCTGTGCTACTGTTGCAAAGAGAACCAGTTTGCTTTCCAGTTATCCTCAGAGCTTTTAACTTGCAACAACTTTAGCCTTTACACCATCAGAACACTTTATTCACATGAGCAATCAACGTCATCTGGGATTTTTACTTCCTGTGCTCGCTACTTACATTCGAAAAATGCACTAACACTGCACAGGACACATTACATTTGGTTTCCACTGCTGTGTGCTGTTAATGGAGCCTTCAGTTACAGGGAGATTGATCACCCCATGAACCTTATTGCATAGTTAAAGCGAAGCTGATCTCATAGATGGATGATGAGAACTGGATACAGCGTTGGAGGCAGGACACCGTTCATTTCTATGAAAGTTGCTTGGTGGAGCAAGAATCCAAATTGGCCTGAATTTCGATAGCAAAAGTACCCATATCTGGGCCCATAAAGCGTGCGCACCTGAGTTTTCCTCAAGCCCCACCTCTAATTTCTTGCTCTCCATAAATGGAGAAGGACCCTAATGACTTAAATAAGGGCTATAAAAATGTTCGTTCTTAATAGTCGATTTAGTTTATGAAAATTAACCTCTGATTTACAGAAGTCTCTTGCCAAATTTAAGTCAATGGGGAAAAGTATTTTTGGGCCCAACGACATCTCAGACTGACACATAAGTTGTAGTTCCTCTGTTTGGCCACTACCAACATTTGCATCAAGGTATGGCGCACTTCCTAGGGGCTTAGCCGATATAGAACCACTTCCTTAGAACAAATTATCGTTTTAATGTCGTTATCATCCTTACTTTGCTTTCTGTCCTTTCCAGTCTTCAAACACTTTCTTTTCTGATTGCTCTCTCTGCTGTTCCCATGCTGGTACTCACTTGGCAACACATTATGATGTTGTCAATTATATTGACCTCCAACTCTCAATTACACATATCCTTCTGTCACACTTTAAGTTTGTATATCTGGACTTTTTTGATCATCTAATGTGAAGATTCAGCCGACGCATGTGAATGAGGGATGTACGCGTTGATCTGGATCCTTCTGGTAAAAACAAGGTTGTAGTGTGTGACCCTCTGTTGCTGGTCAGTTATGTGATGTCCCAACCACAACAACATCAAGACAGAAAATGAAAATACAGCAGGTTTGCATGGCTGTGTATTAATTTGTAACAGTGCAAATAGCCTAGCTAGCATGCAAATATATACTCAAAATACCCAGAATCCCACCAATACATCTGTCCTGTCATAAAGGACTGAACAGTCCCTCAAGAGTCTAACTTAGTTCCAAGGAAAGTCCTTCCGGTTCCTTCAACGTGTACAGGGTGTGTAGATCATAATTACTAAATGTAGGACCTTCCTTCAGCAACAACTTCAGGGGTATTTGACCCATACTTTTCTTTATAGAGCTGTCATAGAGACACTTGCCCTGCCATTACAGAGAGAGCACTTCGACCAGATGACACTTACTGTCCACTGACCACCTCACACTCTTACACACACATACACAGAGTAGCTTTTAAGATTGTATTTCTCTTCCCATGACTAAAAAGTTTGAGAACTCTGTGCACACACACTATTTACTTCATATGAGTTTGGATTGACCACACACACTGTGCTCAAGGGGACCGAGGCAGACGTAAAGGGTCTGCAGGCTGCGGCAACATCCATCACCACTAAGCCCACCTCTCCATTTCACCACCTTCTATCCATCCATCATTCCCTCCCTTCTGCTTCTCTCTTCTCTTCCCTCAACCCCCCCTCTCCCCCTTCCTTCTGCCTCTGTCATCCCTTCCACTTCTCTCTTTCATGCTCTTCTCATTGCCCCCCAACCTCTGCCTTTGAGCCCCGTGCTCTCTACCCATCTTTGCCACGTCTCTCCCCTCCGTTTCCCCTCCCAATCTTCTCCATCTACCTAAAGTTTCCTTCTGCATGTCCGTCTGCTTGCTTGACTGTCCTCCCCATTTACCTTTCCCATAAGCCTGTCTCTCATCTTCCTTCTCTCAGTTTCTCCCTCATTGAGCACTTTCTTATTCAGCTTTAAATCGTATTTTCTCCTGTCTTGCCAAAAAATGTTTTCTCAATTCTTTGGTTCCCTCAGTGATATCAGTGTTTCGTTATTCCAATACTTGCGTCATAAAGCTTTCAGGTTTGAGTTGGGATATTTGAAAATTTCACAACAAATAACACATTTTGGTGCGAATTGGGTTTCAGTTGTTTTAGCGCTTCTGAAATCGGTACAACCTTACCTCCCGCTGTGAATCTTCATCAATCTTGACTTTAATTGAACTTGCGATTTGGATTTGATGTGGATTTAAGAGGGTAAAATCGATACTGGATCGGGGCTATCACCTGGATTCTCCGAGTCAATCAGTGTAATGGAGCGAGTATGTAGGAGTGCAGCCTCTCTTGTACTATCAGTGAGTTACCATTTGGGAAACACAGCGAAGGCACAAACAAGCTCCTGTCATCCTCCCGAAACGTTCACGAGTCCCGTCGGTGATATTATGTAGCTCTTTGTGAGTGTGTGTCTGTGGCGAGTGTGTGTTTGTGGGACATTTAATATCGTAGCTCTCTCCCTGGCATGCTCTTCATTACAGTGCACTCGGTCTAATTTCATCGGGGCCTGCAGCCGTTTGAAAACAGGCCAAATGCTCGATGAGGGATGAAGAGAGGAAGAGGAGGAGGACAAAAGGGGAGAGGTGAAACTCGGAATTGGTTGTTGATATTAAACAGTGTCTGGTCTGACATGATGCGACCATGTTCGTCCATGCACTTGCACAGACATGCTCCCAGGCACTTGCTTGTCTACTGTCTCCCACAAAGCTCCGCATTAATCTAATTCGCGGAATTAAAAGCTGAAGGATGTTTGCATCTTTTCTCCCCATAACCCCCCCTGCTTCCTCTTTTTCTCTCTCCTCTATCTCGCAGCAAGAAGGATACAGGGCTGAGATTAATTCCTCCTGTTTGGCCACGGTATTTGATAAACAGCCACTTGTCTTCGGGACATGGCTTCGGAGAAACACAGTGAGGGAATCTGCACAGAAGGGTCAAATATATAGGGTGGGAAGGAATACCTGGATGGGGGTGAAATTAGATGGAGATGGGAAGAGCAAATGCGAATGATCAGAAGAGGAAAAGATAGGCAAAACAAAAACAGGTGTGGGAAGTTGAACGGCATGGACCCCCTCCAAGGCCAAATGCCCTTTGTGCAACACCCCCGCGATCCGGTTGGCTCCAAAATGTAATGGGTTCTTCCTTGGCCCATGCTACACCCCCTTACATCACGCTTTATAAAATCTAGACAACATTTTTTTACGTAATCCTGCTGACAGAAAGACAAACTGAACCAAAAACATCACTTCCTTGGCGAGGTGTGGAAAAACGATAAATAGAGATTTATTGTGATCCAAGCGGGCAATAGTGCTGTCAGCTTGAGATGAATGGACCATAAACCTGGACAAAAAATCCGATTCAATTGTGTTTTTCTTTTGGTTGTCTACATACAGTATGTGTTCAAAAACATCACCAAAATTAGAAAGTTCTTATTTTTTCTGTCTTGAAACTCTATCATTGGTGTTCTCCAGGATTATTCGTTGCTATGGGTTCTGAGGGTCCGGGTTAGAGTTGGCCTAGGTTTATTTCTGAAAGTGAAATACAAATGTAACCATATAATGGGTTCCAAATGTTGAATGTTAGAAAAAAGACAGATCGCTGAAGTTTTCCATTATTCATAAGCAACACTGTGAGTAAAAGAGTATAGTAAGGAGGGACTATCAGTTGCTTTTGATTTTTAGGGTTAGGGTTAGCCTAGCTTTAATTATCCAAATATAATACAAACGTGCAATGTTTTCCAAATGTCCAATTTTAGAAAAAGGACAGACCGCTGAAGTTTTGCCTGGTTGATAAGCAACATTGTGAGTAATGGAGTAAAGTAGGGGGTGTTACAGAGCGTCTACACGGCGGCGTGCGTTGAAGCTTGCCGGTGGGCATGTCTGAAACTCGACCAACCACCAATCACATGAATCTCCCACCCCGGACACACAAGCACGTGGTTTGATTGGCTAGTACTGGCATATGATTTGATTGGCGAAGCGACAGAACCACAATGCAGTTCGGCAAAGCGTGACGTCACCCCATTCAAAGTGAATGGGCAGAAGCGTTGAGGCTTCAATGCACGCCGCTGTGTGGACCGGCCGTTAAGGTCACAGGACGATTGCTTGTTGTGAGTTCTAACAAGTCTGTTCACTTGCCAACACTAAATATTGACTGATAAAAGACAAACATTCAGGACTAGCCCCTTGCTGATAACATGTAAGGGATAATGTGCAGCGACGTGAAGCGGCGGGATCTAGATCAGCCTGTCAGTGTTCTTTTCCCCATAATGACCGTGTCGCTGCACATTATCCCGCTTATTACATGGCCACATTCTCAACAAAGTAACGTTATGACTCCCAATATTAATTGAAATACTTTTATGGATTTAAAAAATGATTTTATTGATTTAAAAAATAGTCTATTGATTTAAATTGACATTCATCCGCTAAGAAAAATAGTCCGTTGTTACTGTTTGAACTAACGTAGCAATGGCAGGAACTGCTTCGATAGTGTTTTTGAGGAGCTTTTTGATTACAGATTTGAAAACATCGTTGCTTGCTTTAAAAGTAGCACAATTCATTATGTCAAACCTTGGAAAGTATCTAGATATCCCTGCCCTAATGCCAAAGTAACTGGCAATTGAATATGTGTCGCCGTTTGATGTCTATGTCTAGACCGCTGCGTAAAAAGGAGGGTTTCTGCCCATTACTTCTCCGCTCTTGTCTTGTCGCTCTTGTCTTGTCAGTTAGAAAAGCAAACTGCATGTAGTTTGCTTTTCGGCCAAAACTGTATACAGTTAAATCGAACGGACTTGTTTGTGCAGATGTGAGCGTCCTTAACAACGGTCAATAAGTGCTTGACAGCGGTCTGTCTGTTCTGGATTAACAACGTGTCACGTGTTCTGAATTGACCAATCAGAATCGAGTATTCAACTAAACCATGTAATAAGTAAGGGATAATGTGCAGCGACGCGGTCATTATGGGGAAAAGAACACCGACAGGCTGATCAGGAAAAAGACGAGTAAAGTGTCACTTGCACACTTTTGGCTGTCTGTGGAGTCCGAGTTCCCCCACCTTATTCACAATGTGGAAAACGTTAAAAATGTTTAAAACATAAAGATAAAAAGGTTTTAAAAAGTTGTTGTTTCATGTTTTAAGGAGGTGACGCTACTCAGCCAATCAAATCGGTGCAGTCAGTGAGTCAGCACGATAGATTCAAACACACTCACAGAGATGAGACAAGAAGAGAGAAACAGTCGGAGTAATTTCAAATGGCGTGCTCAAAAAAGAGTAAGGTAGAAAGCGAAAACAGAGCATTTAATGACATTTTCTCTTACTGGACCTCTTTGAAATGCAATTGAATACCCCTACATTATAGCAACAACAACAATAATAATAATAGCAATAATAATTGGGAGGGGGGGCGTGGCTGTTCTTATGTTCTCTGCGGGGAGGCTCACCTTCCCACACTTTGAAAACCCCTGGTCTAGTGGAAATTGCTACTGCATAGGAAGTTGGCCTAGCTTTACTTCTCGGGGAGAGAAATATTTTATCAACACAGAGTTCATAGCATTTTTGTCTCTTAAATCTGTCAACTGCTGCGATAGAGAATGCACACACAGGCTTTAATCACTCCCTTACCCTCCTTTGGAAAATGTGCAAATTACCTGAAATATTATCGTCCATATCTCTTCACAACGAATATTTGAGGAAAATAGAAATTTCACAACTGTATCAACGCAATTGGAAGATGAAATTGATTTAGTTTGACTCTCTCAACAGATAGGCTTGTACGTGTGAGTTTGTGTGTGTGTGTGTGTGTGTGTGTGTGTGTGTGTGTGTCTCTGCTTTAACAAGTGAATGACAGCTGTCATTCTGCTGCTTCAGAATGGCTTGTACATTAATCCATCAAGCTACAAAAATGTTATTAATTAGGACATCCATGCCTCAACAGTTTGAGTCCAACCTCTGGTTTCTACAAGCTGCGCTAAAGGCTAAAAGTCACCTAACTTCCCGCTTGAAAAGTCTGAAAAAACAAGGTGTATTTTTGTCTCAGGTCCATCTGAGGACATGCGTTTCAAAGCTCCAATTGTGTTCTTTTTTATTGATGGATGCTGAGAGGCTGGTCTTAAAGCGTAGAAATAATGTGAGCGCCCTCACCGCCTCTGTGCAAGTCAATATCTTGACTTTAAAGCGATTGACAAGTTGTTTTTGTGAACAAATCCCTCAGTTTTGGCGTGTAATCCTGTCTGCGTTGTGCTCCGTCCCTCATCTAGTCCCTTCCCTGTCAGACAGGACTAGTGCCTGATTTGATTTGGCTGCCACAAAGAAGGCGAAAGTGAGAGACGAGGCAGGGGGGGGGGGGGGATAACTCAGATCTGATGTTTTTTGTTCTTTCAGCTGTCTTCCTCTCTGTTTTGTTGTTTTTCTTCTACTTTCAGTTTCTATTTAACTTAGCCAAACACTATTTTTGTCTTTTTTCTTCCAATTTTCCATCTCCTGTAAGGAGTAATTGTCATTATGAGGACTCAGGCCTTCTCCCTCTCCACTCTTGCTTCATGCTCTTCTGACAGGCCTTTAAATTGTTTTCCAGACTGACTTTAACCTTGATCGGGACACTAAATCCACCAATTAAATCACCAAATTGGCACTGTGGGCGCAGCTACAGGATGGGAGGGCAATGGCAGTTAAGATCCCGGTAAAGTGTCCACGCATCATATAAACTATTTGGATTCTGCACTTGGCCTTAGGAAAAACCGGTATTGTTCATAGAAATTCTAGTACCTACCAACATGACATATACTATCAGCCTCATTATCAATTTTGATATATGCATTTCTTTTTATTTTGTAATTGTTACATTACATTACATAGCATTTACATTACATAGCATTTAGTTGACAAGTGACTCGTAATAAGTGCAATAAACCATTTAGATTCAAACTAAGGACTACAAGAACAGTGCTGACATATTTACTTACTTATTGCCAATAGGAGTCAGGTTTTTCAGTATTTGGTTGTGTTTGATCTGTCTGAGAACTGTCAATACATATATTTAAGTCAATATAATACATTTTGCATTAATTGCAGATGTATATATTCAGAATATTTATTTTTTACTGGAAAAGATTATTGCGATTGCCACCTCATGTTGTTGTTTCTATATTACGACTTAAGGTTCAATTTTACACTGAAGATAGAAGACAGAGCTCGGAACTCGGATATCTGCATAATCCGAGAAGCAATTGAAAACATCATTGGACAAGGCCGAGGTAACCATAACCCTCCCCATTATAGTTAATGCCTTTTTAGGTAAATCATTCTGCGCAAAAAGTTGATACATAATCCACAAACCATCTGTAAAATGTACATACTGCACTCTGCCTTTGGACAATCTTACTGTAAATTGCTCCAGAAAACTCCAGGACCTAGCAATATTTCTCAGCATATCTCTATCAGCATTTTATTTATATAAGTATTTTTAGTTGATTATTAACAATGTATAGGTCATTTGAATTCAAGGTCTCCATATTTAATAATAATAATAATAGATTACATTTGTATAACGCCTTTCAAGGGTTATTGGGTTTCAATAAGTACTGGATGCTAATTTTTATGTCAATGTTAATCATTCAGAATGATTTTTTTTTTTTATGTAATAAATATAATTAGAATGTGAAAAAGGACACATTTCTAAAAGGATAGTGTATTAGTAATATTAATAAAACGGTTTTCAGGAAGTCAGCTACAGGTTATATTATAAATGTTTTGCCTTTGTACAGCTGAATAGCTGCTGAGCTGAGTCCATCTGTCAGAAAGCCCCCAGCCCAAGGCTAAAGGTGCTATCTGTCAAGCCAGATGACACGGAGACTGGGAGTCCATGACAGGGGGTTATCATATCACAGCAGCTCGGACAAGAGGCAGGGCAAGCGGGAGGGAGGGAGGAAAGGAGGAGTCTGTGTGTTCAATAAGAAAGGCTGATTGCAAGAGTGGAGGAACACAGAGGTGAAGAGAGGACAAGAGAGGGTGAAAGAAAAATAGATGTACTGTAAAAGAACAAAGGAGGAATAAAAGAGAGCAGGAGATAAACCAAGTGGAAGGCAAAAGGGCAAGAAAGGAGGAGGAAAAGCCATATGCCATATAGGACAGTGGCAGGAGGTGAGGGAGGAAGGAGGGATGAAGAAAGAAAGGATAGGATGCGGGGAGAGTAGGGAAGGAAGGATGAGGGGGGAAAGCGGCGTTAAAATGGAAGATTTGCTTGGTGGTACTTACTCTCACACACACACACACACACACACACACACACACACACACACACACACACACACACACACACACACACACACACACACACACACTAACTCTCTTTTCAATTACATGTGACAGCTGCTGTCCCCTTGATCCATGCAGTTTCTGTGGCAATTGTGACAGGAATTATGGTGGTGCAGACAGGTGAGTCACGGGGGAGCAGGGGTGAGAGGATGTGGGAAAAAGGCGTGGCAATGGAGGGGGAAGGCCAAGAATGTGCTGAGAAGGTATAAAATAGCACAAAATCCATGCTTATGATGCGTTTATTTACATTCAATATTTGGGCATTGATTCATGCAGTTAGGTTTAGGTCAGTGTATGTTTTGGTAATTGGATTTTCTTTTCACAAATGGATATTCAAAAACAAAAAATGACTGGATATTTATTTTCATTTTAAAATTGAAAAACCATAATTTAAATACAAGGCGTTTTTCTTTATCATGGTCAAAAAACAGAAACAAAGAAACTACAGTTTTTTAATATTCTGCTACCGGAAGTTACCATACAAATAAGAGCGCAGATGAGGACAGAATCCGTGTATCTACCGTCCATTTGTTTTTCTTTATTAAACAAGTAAACGGAAGAGCGTCTGAGAGGCGTTTTTACTTTTTGCTTTTTACCTTACTAAATTGTCTAATGGTCATTGGAGCGAGGGGCGGGGCGAAACTCCCGGAAGTGATTTTCAAAACAAAAGCACTCGTTTGCTTGGAACGGTGATAATATTATAAACAAGGGGAATTTAGCGATCACAACGAAAACGGCCAAGACACATATTGAGACCAGAAAATGAATGTTATTAAGGGCTGTAAATATAATAAGCCTATGTCTAAAATGGACAACATTGTTAGGAGATTTAAACTATACAGCGATTCTGCACTGTGGTCAACTCAGCCGTCTCTCGAGTTTGCTTTTTCAAATCAGCTGCTCTTCATTTTTTGTCCTGCTATATTTGATGATCGATAGTCGATACAAATATTTGTTACCATAGGTTCTTAATAAAATTGATACTGTTGGACTCGCTACTAGTTTGACTGCTTGTCCATGTCCTGTTCCAATGGGGTCCCGCCCGAGCCGAGACCTGCTCCGCCGAGTTTCCTGCCAACACCGTGTCCTGGCCTTGCCCCTGGCCTTGCCCCCCGGAGCTCTGCTTTGCCCCTGGGTCGTCCGCCCGAGACACCCATCATGGATTGTGCTTTGCCTCTGGGTTGTTTTTGCTATTAGTTCTTCGTGAGATTGACACTGTTGGACTCAGTACTAGTGAAACCACTCCCACAAGTACTATGAAGTACTTGCTGTGTACTTTTCCAATAATCCTCTCTCAATGTCGCCTCCTGAGTACAAGAATGCATATTGTTCTAATACTTTGAATAAGCATTCAAAAACCTTTCTTCCTGAGACTTATATTGTTGGACAGAGTATGTTAAGAGGATGGTAGACTTGATATTAGCAATACTTCCAGTCAGTACTCCAGCAGCAACATTTTTACACCTTAGAAAGTCTTTAGAGTCTGGCCTGGATAGCTGGTCACAAATATCCATCAGCAAAGTGAAACACATGAAATACAAGTCCCCTGAAATAAATAAACGTGTCATTATGAATTACAAGTCTCTTGAAATAAATAAATGTGTATTTAAATGTGCATGTATACATATGTATTGCCTCATTTATTTATTTCATAGGCATATTTATATATATATAATTATTTATGTATTTATTTATTTAATTTTGGCTTGAATGACATTCCATAGGTCACTAAGGTCGCTAAGAGATCAACTCAGTGAAAGCACTGCCTGCTGACCAATCAGAGCTCCGTGTGCGGAGCTATCAAGTCATATTACAGGATAGAGGAAATTGTTTAAACTGCCGTTGCAGGAAAGACTACCGGCAAAAATCACCGACTATGTGAACGTAAAAATGAATAGAATATCACCTCCCATCTTCAGAGCAATCTGAATATAACATTACCGTTAAGAAAGCTTACTTAAATATCTGCCACAACACAAGTAACTGGATCAAAGTAACATTACGTACAGCAGTGGCGAGCCGTCAGGGCCCTCTAGGCCCTCACAGAGGGCCTAAGTTATTCTAAAAAATAATATTTGAAAACATAAAAAAAAACATTTTTTTAAAACATATTTTTTTATATATTTTGTTGTTACATTTTTCATTAGTTTTACCAAAATAACTTGATTTAATTGTATTTAAAATAACATTTCCAAATAAATAAATCCTTTGAATCTGCCTGTTCAGTTTCTGTTAGAATGTGAAGGGTTAAATGCCGTCTCTGCGAGTTACTGTGAAGACGGGACAGCTTGTTGGTCCCTCTCTACATTCACAGAGGGCCAGCTATAGTAACTCAACGAGAGAGTAATGTCAAATGACAGTACAATTGACCAATCATATCTTCCCTCTAAATGGGCGGGTTTTATTTTCGCGGACTCTGACAAGTTCCGCCCGCTGTGAGGTCTAGGTATAAAAGTCAAGGCTCGCCACTGACGTACAGTCCACGGCACTGTGAGTGCAGACGTCGATGTGTCCCATTATCATTCATATAACATCATAATGTATCATATATTTCCATCTGAGTCAGCTTCTTGAGCCATATCTGGCCATGCAACACTCAGTGTCACATACTGTATGCAGAAGTATTATTTTAAGTTGACGAAACACTCGAGTCAAATTTAAATTCAGATCCACTCGTGTCTTAGACGGGGCAGTGATATCATAAACCTGTTAATGTAGGCATTCAAACACTTTTTCTTTTACCAGTTGTATTCACCTTGCAGGTGCAGCTATGTGGCTTTTATCCTGGATAAAGTGTTTAAGTCATGAATGTTCAAAGTTTAACGTCTTCATATTTGTTTAATATTATAATTCACTTTTCATTCAGGAAGTATGGCGCTGCGCTGTCTGTATGCTTCTCCATGTTTGTGATTGGTTGAATGCTCAAAATACCACCCCTCTCATGTGAACGCGCACATAATTAGATGGCTTGAGCGTTCCACTTGATAACCCGCGTCGTAGGACCGTTTAGCGAGAGCGCGTATGTTTTGGATTAGGCCAACCGGCTAACTCAAACATATGGTTACGTTGAACCGGCTTCGTCATACAGGCCTCAGGACAAGACGAACTGACAACAAACAAAGGGAAACTGGGGAATATAAATAGGAGATAACTGGACACAGATGAAAACAATCAGGGGCGGGGCTGGTGCTGATGATCGTGGGAGAAACACACTAGGGAAGGGAGTCAAGGAACCTGAAATGAGACGTAACAAGTGAGTGACAAAACAAAACAGGGAGTGAAAGACATTACAAGAATGACCAATAACACGAAACATGACTGACTTAGCACTTTTTACGGTGCACAACAAAACCTGGTTAAAGAGTCCCTTACGGGACGCTCTAATAAGTAAAGCGAGTGCGCCAGCAAGACGACTCTTCACCTGGCCTCCTATTGCTTGAGGGACTTTGAAATGGTTTTAGCACAGAAAAAATCCAAGCGCAGAGCAGAAATCTGAGAGCAGACATTTGACGAGCGCAGTCAGCGCACAGAAGCAGCGAGGAGAAGGTTTTAAACTGGAAAACAGGAAATCTGTGCAAGTAGCAATATACAGCAAGCGTACAGTTTGAGCAGAAGCAGAGCAAATCTAAGCGCAAGGACAGGGTTTGACTGAAAGAAATACAAAATCTGAAATCAATAAATGATGCTCTCAAATTGAAAGAATGTGCTCTTGAATAAATATAGGGAATAACCTCCATAATAAAGTAGATTTTAAAAACGTTTTATCGAGTAGAAAACAACATTAAGCGTTGCAGAAATGTGTGTCCACCACAAAAAAGGATCCTCATTCACTTTACATAGGGGTTGATTCCGTGTCTCCACCACGTGTGTTAAGGAGTCGTGTTAATTTCACGTATTTTGGTGAGACCAGGTTGCACTGGTACCATGTGTCTCCCCTGCTGCTATTCCTCATCTAGCAACCTCTGGTTTTCACTAGGGGCAAGCAGGAAGTTGTGAAGGATGCAGCCAGCCACCACAAGCGTGGCCACGTTTTTCGAGTGCAGGTTGATACGGCGATGGAAGATTCTCCACCTCTGGAGGCCAGAATGCGGAAGGCATTTTCCACCACCATCCTTGCTCTTAAACGTTTGTAGTTGAAAATCCTCTTTTGATGAGTGAGGTTCTGTCTGGGGTATGGTCTCATCAGGTATGGCTTGAGAGGGAAAGCTGCGTCACCCACCATGACAAATGGCATCTCACCCAGGTGAGCAGCACCAGGAGAGGTACTGGGTGGAACATGAAGTGTTCTGGTCTCCATTCCTCTCCCCAAATCCGATCCGGCACACAACCCGCCATCACTTGTTCTTCCGAAGTCCCCCACTTGAATCACTCGGAACCTGTAGTCAGCATCAACAAGTGCCAAAAGCACAATGGAAAAGGTATTCTTGTAGTTGAAGTACTGACTCCCAGACAGTGGTGATGCTTGTATGACAATATGCTCTAGTACTTTCATGGTAGTGGTCAGCTTTTTTTAAAAAGAAAAGTGTATCTTTCGGTAACTTTTTGAGAGAATTAAGCATAAATCTGTCAAATGTTCAAAACAGCCTTGTTTTTCACTGAAATAGCGTCAAAATCACAAACTGGCTGAACCTATACAGTGAATTGGAGAAATTACAGCACAGAGTTTTCTACTACGACACAGATAGTATAATCTATGTGACAAGACAGGGGCAGTCTCCAGTACTTACTCATGGTAGTGGTCAGCTTTTTTAAATACAAAAGTGTATTTTTCAGTAACCTTTTGAGAGAATTAAGCATAAATCTGTCAAATGTTCAAAACAGCTTTCAATGAAATAGCCTCAAAATCACAAACTGCCATTAAGAGTCAGATGCTTTACGAAATATAATAAAACAGAGTACTTTCATGGTAGTGGTCTGCTTTTAAAAAGAAAAGTGTATCTTTCGGTAACATTTTTGAGAGAATTAAGCATAAATCTGTCAAATGTTCAAAACAGCCTTCACTGAAATAGCCTCAAAATCAGAAACTGCCATTAAGAGTCAGAATCCTAACGAAATATACTCAGAGTACTTCATGGTAGTGGTCAGCTTTTATACACAAAAGTGTATCTTTCAGTAACTTTTTGAGAGAATTAAGCATAAATCTGTCAAATGTTCAAAACAGCCTTCACTGAAATAGCCTCAAAATCAGAAACTGCCATTAAGAGTCAGAATCCTAACGAAATATACTCAGAGTACTTCATGGTAGTGGTCAGCTTTTAAACATAAAAGTGTATCTTCCAGTATCTTTTTGAGAGAATTAAGCATAAATCTGTCAAATGTTCAAAACAGCCTTGTTTCACTGAAATAGCCTCAAAATCACAAACTGCCATTAAGAGTCAGAATTTTAACGAAATCTACTCAAACAGAGTACTTTCTACAGATGACTCCTCCCACTCAACGCAATAAGTCCCACCCCACTCAGCAAATCATATAAAACTAAGGACCCCACTAAGACGACCGTTGAAAACTAGCCATGGATCTGAGAAAAACCAAGTCTGATGTAGCCTCCCCTTATTATCACCAGGATAACGGATATGGCCTTGATGACTGGATGTTACAAAGTAGGGGAGAGGATGTTACAGAAGAAGAGCTCTCCTCTATATCATATCCATGTAAGGTCTTTAGGACAAAAGAGGACCATGATAACATGACATATGAAGAATATCTTTCTTTAAAAGATGGTATTATAGATAACCTTTATAGAAACAGTATATCTCGCCAAGATCGCGAGATATATTCGCAGCAGTCGGTTAGCGGTAGATGATCTATAAGATTATTATAGATCATCTACCACTCGCCAAGATCGCAAACGACAATTAGCAGAAAAGAAAAGAAAAAGTAAAGAAAACCGAAGAAAAAGAAAAAGCAAAATGAAAAGGAGAAGAAAAATGAAAAGCAGACGCAGAATGCGAATGAAAAGAATAGGGGTAAAAGGACGGAAAACGAAAAAGAGAAAAAGAAGGAAGGTGAAAAGAAAAAGGAACAAAGTGAAGAAATGTCAACTAGAGGATGGTGTTGTAGAGCCATTACCGGATCATAATAATCTTATAGATCATCTACCGCTAACCGACTGCTGCGAATGTGTTGAGCAAATACCAAAAGCAATGGCAGAGCTTTGCTTCAATATAATGAGAAAAAACGCGCGATACTGTGGAATTGCCCTAATTGGCGACAGTGCCAGAACATGTATTAAAAGACGGTTGGAGGATCTCTATTCTAGTATCGGTTGTCATTACATCGAAGGATACGCCAAAACGTGTGACGACATAGACAAAGCTTTTGAAGACAATTATATGGTACCTGCCCTTGGTACCGGCTAATTAGATTAGATAACCCTGAGGGGACAGGGACCAGACAGCATAACTTCAAAGAGACTACCTTAATCAAACACATCAAAGAATTAGACAACAAAAGCACTCCACAGGGGGGCTTTTCACACCTACCCGTTATAACACCTCACCCCCTCACATCAAAGGGTCTCGAACAATGGGAGGCGGGACTTAGCTCAGATCAAAGGATCTCGACCAATGGGAGGCGGGACTTAGCTCATTTGCATAATTGGGGGCGTGTCACCTGTCACTTTTGTATGCATACTAATGAGACAAAAGCGGCATTGTTATAAGTACTAGATTATATTCAATTCCATAAATAAGTTCCCATTGCATAAATTAATGCCAAGAAAAAATGTTTTCATTTTTTTCATGCTGTTGTTTGTTTTGACATAGTTCAAAAAGCAGCTTGAGCAAACCTTCACCAGTGGATATGGAAGACATGGAGAGATAATGTACACCTCTGTCATCAGGAACAGATGAGCATTCCAGGATTGCATCTGGATCTCCAGCCCCACCATCTCCAGTACCCACAACCTCTGGGGAGAGGGAAAGGCCCTCTAGGTCCCGTAGCCCCAGGGATCCCATTTACAACAGATATTGCATACAACAGATATTAGAGAGCAACTGTTGAGAAACAGAACTGGAAGAGTCCTATCACCTTGCTCTCAGTTTTGTGCCTATATTGCAAAGACTGTACAAAGATAAAAAACACCAGGCCAAAATAAGCATTTTAAAAATGTAATTTCCTATACTTTGGTATAGGACAGGGGTCGGCGAGCCGCATGCGGCCCTTTAAGCCCTCCGCTCTGGCTCCCTTGAGCTTAGACGAAAATAAGAAGGAAATAAAATAAAAGTATTGGTAGGACTATTTATATTTTGTTGCACGGTTGAAAATGTTTCGTATCTTGTATTTTGAGGTGATACTGTGACACATAAATAAAAAACAAAACGGTTTTAAGGTTAAGGTAAGGTAAGGTTTTAGGTCAACTAAAATATGCGTCACATCCTGCTACGGTCCCACGCTAGCGCCTTTTCTTGCAGGTGAATATCCTGACCCCCGGCTCGATGAGCGATCTATGGATAAATCAAAGAAAAGTACCGGAGGAACACAGGATTTAATTCTGCGTGGACAGAGTTATATGCTTTCACAGCAAACGATGCTGGTTTACCGGTATGTTTGATATGTAGAGAGAAGTTGTCAAAGGTGCTGCAGCCTTTACGTATCGAGGAGAAACACGGGAGAGGAAGACAGCTGACGATCTTCAGTCATAATTCAATGTAATTTATTTCAGAAAACACTTTTTGTTATATTCCATGGAATGCTCTTAACATCCCTGTGGTGTTATTGTGCTATGTGTGTGTGTTAGCCAATAGGAGTGAAGCCTTACGGACACGGTTCAGTGACGTCATAGGCAGACGACGTGTTATGGTAATAATAATAATAATAATAAATAATATTTTTATAGCGCCTTTCAGGAAACCCAAGGTCGCTTTACAATTCGGGTAGGGGGGGGGGGGGGGGGGGGGGGAGTAGGGGAAAAGAGGCAGACAGGTTAAGGGGGGTGGGGGGGGGGATGTAGCGGAAAAATAAACCTATTAAACTATCTATACAGTGGGGAAAGCCTTAGTAAAAAGGTGCGTTTTGAGGGCTTTTTTGAATTTGTCCAGGGTTGGGGCACTGCGGATTTGGGGGGGGAGAGGGTTCCAGAGGGTGGGGGATGCCACACTGAAGGCTCTGTCACCGAAAGTCCGCAACCTGGTGCGGGGGGTGGAGAGGAGATCCTGTCCAGATGATCTTAGGTTCCGGGATGGAGCATGTGAGCGAGGTGTGTTCTAGCATGTGGGCTACCAATAAAGAGACACGTAATTGTGACAGTTGAACTCACGTGTATTATTGAATAACACGACATGGTGTCAGAAGTCTTGTCGACAGTACGTGGAGTGTGACCGGGAAAAAGTATTGTTTGGAGCCAATTGACGGTGAAAAGGGAAGAAAGAGGACATGGCAGACGAGAATGCTAACGGAGATGCAGCGCGACCCGCGGCGGGACCGAGTGCTACGTTTAGCATCCAGCCACCGAAGCCTTTCGACTTTTCAAGACCGCAGGGATGGGTCAAATGGATACGGCGGTTCGAGAGATTTCGCCTGGCAAGTAATCTGAACAGTAGCTCAGAAGAGAATCAAGTCAACACATTGATATACTGCATGGGAGATGAAGCAGATTATATTTTACGTGGATTGACTCTCACAGCGGCTCAGAGAGACACTTACCAAGGTGTGCGGGATGGCTTTCAAGGCTTCTTCGTTGTCAAGAAAAATTTCATATATGCGCAGACAGGGAGAAGGTGAACCAGTGGACTCGTTCGTCACAGCTCTATATGCACTAGTGGAGCATTGTAGCTACGGAGTGCTCCATGATGAACTCATTCGAGACAGGCTTGTTGTCGGATTGACGGATAAGCGGCTGTCTGAACGGATGCCACTGGACTCAGACCTTACCTTGGGAAAAGCTATTACCATGGCTCGGCAGAGTGAAGAGGTGAAACGGCAACAATCTTCTCTGTGAGGTGACGATAGAACTGAGGCATGTGACGCTAAATTAGTGGACAGAGTATTTAAGAGCAGTAGCAAATATGCTAAAAACAAAGCTCAATCTGCTAATAGCTACCAAGCCAAGCCACAATACAACAAGGGCAATGATGTAAAGTGTTATAACTGTGGTTGTTCTCCTTCACATGTAAAGACTGAGTGTCCAGGCAAGTATGTAAAATGCCATGCATGTGGGAATATGGGACATTATATGCGCGTAAAGCAGCTAAAAGTGTGCATGAGATTAATGAAGAAGAGGAACGCTTGTTCTTAGGCAGCATTGAGGCCGACAATGATCCGTGGATGGCAGACATTGACATTAACAACAAAAGCGTGCAGTTCAAAATTGACACTGGGGCTGATGTTACAGTCATTCCTCACTCCGTGTTTAAGGAGGTCTATCAGCACAAAGCTCCACCAGCTCTTCAAAAGCCAAGGAAGCCACTTTGGGGTCCAGGGAAAAATCCTTTAGACGTAGTGGGCTTTGCTAGTATGCTGCTGAAGAAAGGAGAGAGAGAACTTATGGAGGATGTGTATGTCATTTGACGCTTGCAAACAGCATTGCTCGGGAGATCTGCCAGTGTATCGCTGAAGCTAGTGGCACGACTAGACAACGTTACTATGGACACGCTAAAGACTAATTACCCAGCAGTATGCAGTGGTATTGGAGAGGTGCCACTGATGGACAAAGTCAAAGAGGAACTGTCACGCATGGAGGACCTGGGGGTGATCAGCAGTGTTGAGGAGCCTACAGATTGGTGCACTGGCATGGTGGTGGCGCCTAAAAAGACAGGGGCTGTTCGCATATGTGTGGATCTAACTAAACTGAACGAGTCTGTGTGTCGAGAAAAATACATTCTACCTTCAGCGGAAGAAACACTGGGAAAGCTGGCTGGAGCCAAAATATTCAGCAAGTTGGATGCAAATATGGGGTTTTGGCAAATACCTCTAACAAAAGGCTCAGCCAAGTACACAACGTTCATCACACCCTTTGGCCGATACCACTTCAATCGGCTACCTTTCGGCATAGCCTCAGCCCCTGACCATTTCCAAAACTGAGGTAACTGAGGGACTAGAGGGGGTCGTCTGTCACATGGACGATGTACTGGTGTGGGGCCAAACACAGGAGGAGCACGACGCTCGTCTGTATGCTGTGCTGGAGAAGATCCAAAAGGCAGGAATCACCTTGAATGTGGAAAAGTGCGACATATCCAAACAGGAGGTGACATACCTGCGCCATGTGATCACTGCTAGCGGCATTAGACCAGACCCGAGCAAGACAGAGGCGGTAAGGAAAATGGAAGAGCCAAAAAATGTGAGCGAGCTGAGGAGCTTTCTAGGCATGGTCAACCAGCTGGGGAAGTTCATACAGCAGCTAGCAGAGCGAGACCTGCTCTCCAAAAAGAACTGCTGGCTGTGGGGCATCGATCAGGCCAGAGCCTTCCAAGATCTGAAAGACTCTCTGATATCTCCACCAGTGCTAGCCATGTATGACACAAACAAATAAACCAAGGTCTCAGCTGATGCATCATCATGGGGAGTGTGCTTCTGCAGAAATGGGAAGAGGATTGGAGGCCGGTAGCCTATATGTCACGTTCTCTCACACAGGCGGAGCAGAGATACGCACAGGTAGAAAAGGAAGCTTTAGGCTTAACCTGGGCTTGTGAAAGGTTTCGCAACTTTCTCATCGGTAGACACTTCGAGCTGGAAACGGATCATAAACCTCTACTGAGTCTCCTGGGGTCTCAGGCATTGGAGGCGCTTCCCCCACGGATTCAACATTTCCGGATGCGCCTGATGCGTTATTCCTACTCAATCACACATGTGCCAGGAAAAAGCCTGTGGACGGCTGATAAACTGTCACGTGCACCTGTGAAAAGAGACTCCACACCAGATGCAAAAGAGTTCCTCAAGAGCACGAATATCTATGTAGACATGATTATCGATGGTTTGCCAGCAAGCACGGCTTACCTGGAAGAGCTAAAAGAGCAGTTGGCAAAGGACAGAGGAAGAGTGATGCAGCTGTGTGAAGAGAAATGACCAGCACACAGCAACAGCGAACCAGCCATAAAGTTATACTGGGCGGAACAAGCGTTCATAACTGTAAAGGACGGACTACTGTTAAAGAGGGACAGACTCGTCATCCCCGCAACAATGAGAAATTATGTGCTCGCCAAGGAGTGGTGAAGTGTAGGGAGAATGCCCGACAGTCTGTATGGTGGCCAGGGCTAAGTCAGCAGCTGAATGAGTTGGTTCTCAACTGCCGGACATGCAGCAAGGAGAGACAGAACCCCAAAGAGCCGCTGCTGCCAACACAATATCCAGGCCGACAATGGCAGAAACTGGGTACCGACTTGTTTATGCTGGGAAGCAAGTCATATCTGCTGGTAGTGGATTATGCATCAAGTTATATGGAAATGGCTTTGCTGACACCCACAAAATCAACAGATGTAATCCACCATCTCAAATCCATCTTTGCACGACATGGTATCCCTGAGACGCTGGTCACAGACAACAGGCCGCAGTTCTCGGGAAGGGCATTTGAAGAGTTTGCAGAGTCGTATGGATTTAAACACGTCACCAGCAGCCCGAAATATCCACAGAGCAAAGGTGAGGCAGAACGGGCTGTGAAGACTGTAAAGAGTCTCCTTAAGAAACCACCCCACTACAAAACGGGTATAGCCCTGCGCAACTTCTCATGGGGAGGAGGCTTCGCACGACGGTGCCAACATTACCAGCACTGCTGGATCCTGCTCTTCCCGACAGCGAGGCTGTAGTTCTATGAGAAAGAGAGAGGAGAATAAAGGATGCACAGCGGTACAACCTGCGTCATCGAGTGAGAAGTCTCGAGAGGCTTGCACCGGGAAAAGAGGTTTGGGTCACGGATCAGAAGGCGAGTGGAACGGTTATGGGAAGTCCCAACACGCTCCTACATTCTTGAGGGACCTCGTGGGACAGTCCGGCGTAATCGTCATCATCTCATCCCCATGTACTCCTCGTCAGAGCAGAGCGGCAGGGATGCAGCTGTGCAGTATTCAGGAGGTGTTCCAGAGCAGCGTATTGCAGAACCTCCGGAGCCTGGTGCTCAAGATCTGCAACCTACCCCGAGAACCAGGTCTGGGAGAGCCGTGGTGAGACCGGCTAGGTAGGACTTGTAACAAACCAGAAGCCTAAGAGATATTATAGAGAGTTTTATAAGAGAGTAAAAAAAACTGGTTGCAGACTCCTGGTATAGGAAATGACATGTTTGTACAGTTGTCATTTGTTGTGTGAGAATAAGTTATTATTTTGTTCTTTATACTCTCACTTATGGTGTGTGAGTGAGTGAGAGATGAGTGAGAGAGAGACTGCCTGTTGTACATGTAGCTGTGGCTGACAATAAATAATGTTATTATGAATACATTTGCCTCCGAGTCCTGCATGAACTGTGCATAGACTGTATTTGAACATATGGTGGTACTTGGCATCCCGCGGGCCCACCACCTACGGGAAACAACGATGGGGTCGGGTGCGCTGCCAGAAGGGTGGCAGTGAAAGCAGAGGGTCTCGACGGACCAGACCCGGGCGACAGAAGCTGGCTTTGGGGACGTGGAACGTCACCTCTCTGGGGGGGAAGGAGTCGGAGCTTGTGCGGGAGGTGGAGCGGTACCAGTTGGATCTGGTTGGGCTCACCTCTACGCACAGCGTCGGCTCTGGAACCTTACTTCTGGATAGGGGTTGGACTCTATTCTTCTCCGGAGTTGCTCAAGGTGTGAGGCGCCGGGCGGGTGTGGGGATACTCACAAGTCCCCGGTTGGGTGCTTCGTTGTTGGAGTCTACCCCAGTGGACGAGAGGGTTGCCTCCCTACGCCTGCGGGTTATGGGGGGGAAAACTCTGACTGTTGTGTGTGCTTATGCACCCAACAGCAGTTCAGAGTATACGGCCTTCTTGGAGACCCTGGAAAGAGTCCTGTATGGGGCTCCTGAAGGGGACTCTTTAATCTTGCTGGGAGACTTCAACGCACATGTGGGCAATGATGGAGACACTTGGAGGGGCGTGATTGGGAGGAACGGCCCCCCTAATCTGAACCGGAGTGGTGGTTTGTTACTGGACTTCTGTGCTAGTCATGGATTGGCCATAACAAACACCATGTTCGAACATAAGGATGCTCATAAGTGTACGTGGTACCAGAGCACCCTAGGCAGAAGGTCCATGATCGATTTCGTTATCGTATCATCGGACCTGAGGCCGTATGTTTTGGACACTCGGGTAAAGAGAGGGGCGGAGTTGTCAACTGATCACCATCTGGTGGTGAGTTGGGTCGAGTGGCAGGGGAAGCCTCTGGATAGACCTGGTAAGCCCAAACGTGTAGTTCGGGTGAACTGGGAACGTCTGGAGGAGGCCCAGGTTCAGGAGGCCTTCAACTCACACCTCCGGCGGAGCTTTTCGGGCATTCCTGTGGAGGTTGGGGACATTGAACCAGAGTGGTCGGTGTTCAAAGCCTCTATTGCCGAAGCCGCGGCGGGGAGCTGTGGTCTCAAGGTCCTAGGTGCCTCAAGGGGCGGTAACCCTCGAACCTCCTGGTGGACACCGGTGGTCAGGGAAGCCGTCCGACTGAAGAAGGAGGCCTTCAGGGATTTGTTATCCCGGGGGACTCCCGAGGCAGTTGCAAGGTACCGACAAGCCCGAAGGGCAGCAGCCTCAGCCGTGGCCGAGGCAAAGCAGCGGGTGTGGGAGAAGTTCGGAGAGGACATGGAAAAGGACTTTCGGGCGGCACCAAAGTTGTTCTGGAAAACTGTCCGACACCTCAGGAGGGGGAAGCAGGGAACCATCCAAGCTGTGTACAGTAAGGATGGGACGTTGTTGACCTCAACTGATGGAGTGTTAGGGCGTTGGAAGGAGCACTTTGAGGAACTCCTGAACCCGACAACTCCGTCCTCTATGTTAGAGGCAGAGCTGGAGTATGACGGGGGGTCAACACCAATCTCCTGGGGGGAGGTCACTGAGGTTGTTAAACAACTCCACAGTGGCAAAGCCCCGGGGGTGGATGAGATCCGCCCAGAAATGCTGAAGGCTCTGGGTGTTGAGGGACTGTCTTGGTTGACACGTCTCATCAACATTGCGTGGAAGTCGGAAACGGTACCGAAGGAGTGGCAGACCGGGGTGGTGGTTCCCCTTTTTAAAAAGGGGGACCAGAGGGTGTGTGCCAATTACAGAGGCATCACACTACTCAGCCTCCCCGGGAAAGTTTACTCTAAGGTACTCGAAAGGAGGGTCAGGCCGATTGTCGAACCTCAGATTGAGGAGGAACAATGCGGATTCCGTCCTGGTCGTGGAACGACGGATCAGCTTTTTACTCTCGCAAGGATCCTGGAGGGGGCTTGGGAGTACGCTTATCCGGCCTACATGTGTTTTGTGGACTTGGAGAAGGCGTATGACCGGGTTCCCAGGGAGTTACTGTGGGAGGTGCTGCGGGAGTATGGGGTGAGGGGGTCTCTACTCAGGGCCATCCAATCTCTGTACTCCCAAAGCGAGAGCTGTGTCCGGCTCCTCGGCAGTAAGTCGGACCCATTTCCGGTGAGGGTTGGCCTCCGCCAGTGCTGCGCTTTGTCACCAATCCTGTTTGTAATATACATGGATCGGATTTCGAGGCGTAGTCATGGGGGGGGGGGGTCTGCAGTTCGGTGGGCTAAGGATTGCACCACTGCTTTTTGCAGATGATGTGGTTCTAATGGCTTCATCGGTCTGCGACCTTCAGCACTCACTGGATCGGTTCGCAACCGAGTGTGAAGCGGCTGGGATGAGGATCAGCACCTCCAAATCTGAGGCCATGGTTCTCAGCAGGAAACCGATGGATTGTCCACTCCAAGTAGGGAATGAGTCCTTACCCCAAGTGAAGGAGTTCAAGTATCTCGGGGTTTTGTTCTCGAGTGAGGGAACAATGGAGCGTGAGATGGGCCGGAGAATCGGAGCAGCGGGAGCGGTACTGCAGTCGCTTTACCGCACCGTTGTGACGAAAAGGGAGCTGAGCCAGAAGGCAAAGCTCTCTGTCTACCAGGCCATTTTCGTTCCTACCCTCACCTATGGTCATGAAGGATGGGTCATGACCGAAAGAACGAGATCGCGGATACAAGCGGCCGAGATGGGTTTTCTCCGCAGGGTGGCTGGTGTCTCCCTTAGGGATAAGGTGAGAAGTTCGGTCATCCGGGGGGGACTCGGAGTTGAGCCGCTCCTCCTTCGCGTCGAAAGGAGCCAGTTGAGGTGGTTCGGGCACCTAGTTAGGATGCCACCTGGGCGCCTCCCTAGGGAGGTGTTCCAGGCACGTCCAGCTGGGAAGAGACCAAGGGGTAGACCTAGGACCAGGTGGAGGGATTATATCTCTTCGCTGGCCTGGGAGCGCCTTGGGATCCCCCAGTCAGAGCTGGTTGATGTCGCCAGGGAAAAGGAAGTTTGGGGCTCTCTGCTGGAACTGCTACCCCCGCGACCCGACCACGGATAAGCGGAAGAAGATGGATGGATGGATGGTGGTACTTGGAGAGCCAACTATTTTCTCAGGTAGTACTTGTTGGAAAAAGGTTGAGAACCACTGGTCTAAGGGGTCAACAACAGAATATAATGTACGTTATGTAATATCTATGTTGACTTAAGGCGAGACACCCCAGGTGAATAGGGTAATTTTTTTAACTTAAAGGTATCAGCTAGAAATTTCTCCAGTTAATTTCTTACAATAAGGCAATTGTCTTTTGTATTACAAGTTTTCTAAAATAGCATGTTTAAATATGCAAATTATCCATTATCTCATTAAATATGCACATATTTTAACACATTTCAGGAATCGAAATCTGAACTTTGGATAAAGCCAGGTTCCAAATTCTTGTTTCATTTTGTAGTCATATTAGTATCTAAGGCTTTTACAGAAGGGATATTGGATATCTCTTTTTATCACTCAATAAATCAGAAAATACTGTCAACAGCCCTAAAATATCCATTTTCGCCATGTTTTTAGGTATACAATGTTGTATAATTCAGGCTATGAATGATATATGAACAAACCCTTCTGTAAAAGCCTTCATAATATTGATAGGAATATAACTGGAAGGTTTGGTGTCTCTACGTGCTTCTGAAGTTGAAATTTCGAACTCAGAGTAGGAGAAAAAACTAATTTTGAGAAAAGGACTTTTAAAGATGGCAGTGAGGCGCTAGCTAAACCCTCCTGTTCTCTGGATGACAGCTTGCGCATCGACGCACTCCGTGAAGGTATTTCATGTTCGGGGTCATTTGTTTTTTGTATAACCTTGCTTCGTGCAAGAGACAATTGTTGTCGTCTTCTCTGTGAACGTTTTTTTCGCCGTTCTTTCGCGATTTTGAGATTTCAATTTCTAGCGGAAAGCTAAACAGGAAGTGTTTTAGCACACCACGTGACGCATCTGAACGAATCACGTTGTCAGAAATTGACCCCAGCCAATGAGATTTCGTTTCTTGGTTTAAGACCCCTTTGTGCTTTCACGATTGGTTGCTGATACAAAGGAAATGACCATATTTGGATCCGATGAGCTTGTGCAGGAGAGACGGAGCTTTCCAACGATATCTCTGTTGACATGGTGCTCACAGCGGTCGCGGTACTTTATGTTACGTTAGAATGCTAACTTTTGGTGAATTTAGGAGAAATCTACAGACGCACATAGACAAACTATAGTAAAATAAACACTTAAATGTATATTTTGTACGTTTTCCTTCCAAAAGCCTGAAAGAAAACATGTTATGGAATCAAAATAGCACAAAATCTCAAAATTGACCAGTACTTGAAAAACAATGTTTTTGCCTGCCGTGTCTCGCCTTAAAACTGTGAAAAACTAATGGATTCCGTCTTTGGTTGCAATAAAATCATGTCGATTTTAGATGGTCCGGTCTCCACTCTTTTTCTTGAGGTTTCCAGAATTTATAGTTATTTTGTTTAATCTGACAACTGTTGACTTAACAGCAACATCCATTCCCCCCCACCCCACCCCCCCCGGCCGATCGACATAAACAAATTTTTCAGTGTTTGGTCTTTATTATGATTTATTTATTTCCGTCTGCAAGACAGTACCAAGGACAAGCTGCTCCTCCTTGAAGCGCTTGGAACGGGCACACAAAAATGGCGGCGGTGTCAGGAAAAATGGGTGACGCGCTTTTTCTTGAGGCGCCCCATGCGACGCAATGCACACTCATTAAAAACAATTCAAGAAAACATTGGCACTCAGCAAAGTGCATTATGTGGACACAGGCATTTGGATCTGACAATTTACTCATATTTTCACTTCCACGTTTATCACCCAGCAGGGATACTGCGACACATCCCCTACCTTCTTCTCTGTCACAAATAGCCTCAGTGTTTTATGTTTACTTAACATTGCCTGTTCCCGTACGTATAACCTATTCATTAGTTGTTTTTGGCTTCTACTGACCACCTGACATTTGTCACCTTCCTTCCAATCAGTCCTTGGTGAAGAGTTCATCACTTTGTTTGTGTTGCTTCAGTAGTCTTCCTTATGTCCCTGCTTTACAGGCTGTTGTTGCTTTGACCATGTTATGATTCTGTTTAGTTTTGTTGTGTGCTTTTTCCTGTCTCACCCCTCCCTTCTCTGTTTTCCTCTGCAGGGCTGGTGTGTGACAGGGAGTTGGCTGGCTCCTCCCAGGAGCAGACGAGGCACACCTGTTTCCACTCACCTCTTCACCTGTAGATATAAAAGCCCGGTCCTCATGCCACTTCCCTGCCAGATAATTCCTCTGTGTTTCGACCCTCCGGTGTGTCTCGCTGCTCTCCTCGTCTTTTGGATTCTTTGTTTGGATTTTTGCCTCCTGTCCCTGACGACTCGGTACCAGCCAACTTCCTGACTCCACTGCCGTCTTTCTTCTGTTATCTGCTTGAATAAAGCTTCTCTCTCCAGTCTTTTGCTTTGGGGTCCAAGATTCTATAGGCCGTAACAGACCATCCCTGTCTTTGATTTGCTGCCTGGCTCCTCTGGTTTCGTTTGCACTTCTGACTTCCCATTAAGGGTTGTAAGCAAGCTGAGCACAGAGGCGAGCCTCCCTATAACCATCCTCCTTTCCATGTTGAGAGTTTTGGGTCCAAGTCCTGAACATGAATGTTCACAGTTGTATTTGTGTAGCAAGATTAACGATTCCTGCAACAACAAAAAATCTATATTTCCCGGCGGGAAGTGTGTCCTGGTTTCAGTGTGTCAATAACAGCAATAATTCCTGTAGTTTAATAGTTTATCACTATTCTGCAACTTTGTTTCCCTGTGAACTAAAGAACCACGGGGGTCAACATTTCAGGTTGAATCTGAGCTGGAGTCAGAAAACAGACAGAGTGAAGAAGCATTTCCTAACTGGATCTCTGTTGGGCTTCAAACTTAGTTCAGTCCTTGTTCGGCTGATGTTTCTTACAATACTGTGTAAACAGTGGGGTGGATTGCTGGTTGGCTGTTAGCTGTTTTTTAGATAGTACACATCACACACACAAAGATGAAGGGATTTGTGATTTGAAGAGAGTAAACGGCTTGCTCCTTTGGAGGAAGTCTTCAGCGTTGTTGTGCGCTCACTATATTTGTAACCCACCCTATGGGGAGGCCGGTTGGTAGTTTTGGAAAAGGGATGACAGGATCAAAAATCAGTTTACCATTCGTACGGATAACACATACACAGGCAGACAAATGTTGATGAACACACACATGCCTTGTACACTTAGTGACTGCTTGAACTCGCTCCATGGGCTGCCTGCAGGCACACCAACACAGCCATCATTAGCAGGCTCTATTTTAAGGCAGAGGCCACAAGAGATAAAATGTCCAAAAGTGATAATCTCCAAACATGTGTTATTGTCTATTGTTGTAGGCCAACTACAATTAATGTATTACTATGTGTATTATTAAAAGCACAATAGTATGTTTAACAACACGCCATATGTAAAACTTGTGGAAATAATATGGTTATTGAGGTACATTTAGAAATTCAATTTATGAGTACATTATGATCAATGTATATCCACAGAAATGAATAAAACAAAGAAGATGACAATTTGTGATCAATGGACATTTTAGCACTGACAGTGTGTCCAGTGCTCTGGAATACCTCAGCTATTATTAAAATGTTTCCATTAATTATGTTGCAGACCTTAATGTTTACTTCACGATAAGTTGTTTTAGATGTTCCCCATCACAAACAAATATTTGAACAATTGCTTTTTTGATAAGGAATGAAAGTGATATTATGCAATCAAGCACAGTCTTATCATGTATCAAATGTAACTTCAATATCCTCCTTATTTTGTTGACTCTTTATTTAAGGCGAGACACGGCAGGCAAAAACATCGTTTTTCAAGTACTGGTCAATTTTGAGATTTTGTGCTATTTTGATTCCATAACATGTTTTCTTTCAGGCTTTTGGAAGGAAAACGTACAAAATACACATTTAAGTGTTTATTTTACTATAGTTTGTCTATTTGCGTCTGTAGATTTCTCCTAAATTCACCAAAAGTTAGCATTCTAACGTAACATAAAGTACCGCGACCGCTGTGTGCACCATGTCAACAGAGATATCGTTGGAAAGCTCCGTCTCTCCTGCACAATCTCATTGGATCCAAATATGGTCATTTCCTTTGTATCAGCAACCAATCGTGAAAGCACAAAGGGGTCTTAAACCAAGAAACGAAATCTCATTGGCTGGGGTCAATTTCTGACAACGTGATTCGTTCAGATGCGTCACGTGGTGTGCTAAAACACTTCCTGTTTAGCTTTCCGCTAGAAATTGAAATCTCAAAATCGCAAAAGAACGGCGAAAAAAACGTTCACAGAGAAGACGACAACAATTGTCTCTTGCACGAAGCAAGGTTATACAAAAAACAAATGACCCCGAACATGAAATACCTTCACGGAGTGCGTCGATGCACTAGCTATCATCCAGAGAACAGGAGGGTTTAGCTAGCGCCTCACTGCAATCTTTAAAGGTCGTTTTCTCAAAATGAGTTTTTTCTCCTACTCTGAGTTCGAAATTTCAACTTCAGAAGCACGTAGAGACACCAAACCTTCCAGTTATATTCCTATCAATATTATGAAGGCTTTTACAGAAGGGTTTGTTCATATATAATTCATAACCTGAATTATACAACATTGTATACCTAAAAACATGGCGAAAATTGATATTTTAGGGCTGTTGATAGTATTTATATATTATTGAGTGATAAAAAGAGATATCCAATGTCCCTTCTGTAAAAGCCTTAGATACTAATATGACTACAACATGAAAAAAGAATTTGGAACCTGGCTTTATCCAAAGTTCAGATTTCGATTCCTGAAATGTGTTAAAATATGTGCATATTTAATGAGATAATGGCTAATTTGCATATTTAAACATGCTATTTCAGAAAACTTGTAATACAAAAGACAATTGCCTTATTGTAAGACATTAACTGGAGAAATTTCTAGCTGATACCTTTAAGTTAAAAAAATTACCCTATTCACCTGGGGTGTCTCGCCTTAAAGTAGCAAAAAACAACAACCCTACAATAACTTCTCACAGGTATAGTGGAGCAGGGAGGATGTGTGCTTGAAAGGTATTTTTTCTAAATGTAATAAAAAAATAAGAAATAAACATTTCAAAAAGCAACCTACACTGTTGAAAATCTTTGGGAAGCAATTGTTGGACTGGACAAGAACAAATAAGTGTGTTTTGCACACTGATCACATACAAATATGACAATATAGCAACTCTAACCTCTCCACCACCCCCTCCTGAATGATGAATATATTGTTAAAACATCAGGCAGAATATTTGATTAAAAGTCCTAGGAGTCATTTTGAAAAACCGGGAGGCAAGGCGTAGAGTAATTGATGTGTTTTCCTCCTTCCCTTTTACCGAAGCCGAGCACGTGCAACACAAAATTATGTTCAAGGTGATTTCTGATTCTGTGTCAGAAGTGTATGTAGTTATCGGAGATGGGTGAACAATGAAATTACTTCCAGGAAGAAAAAATAAAGCATAAAAAACGAAAAAAGACGACCCAAAGCTCAGAGCTGGAGCATGGTGGGCGGCTCGCGGCATCTTCACAGCAGCTCATCTGTTCGTGTTGGCGATGGATGCACCAAATTCATATCTCATGATATGATCACATTTCCCCTGTACCCTTTGTCTTCCTCATAATTCCTAATCTTAATATTAGGCCACACACCTCCATCAGATAACAAAGTGGGGCATTGTGACCTGGCCTGTTTATGAGCAGATGTTAATATTTGTCAAATTACAATAACCCAATGCCAGATTTAATCACTCACAAATATACACGCACACAACAGATTTGGTCCAGGTGGAGCATTAGCTGCAGGATCCACGAGGACGGGCTAAATTACCTTACCGTTGGCATGGCGATTGCTCGTTGGAGAAAATGTCTGCTGCTCCCCCCCAGCTGAGCTCCTCGGAGCCTGCCGGGGATGATGGATCTCTGTGAATGAACGAATACGACAAAACTAGCAGAATAACAGAAAAAAAACACGTAGGGCTGTTGACTGAACGAAAAGAAGATAGATAAGCAGATGAGCATGAGATGGAGCGGATGCCGTGATGGATAAGTGGACGAAAGGACGAGATGAGCAGCCAGGGATTTTTTTTGAAGCACCTGTGACTCCATTGTGTAGAATTTCACTGCATGCTAAATTAGATTATTTTTGTAAATTTGAAAATCTATATCTAATATCCTCGGAAATCAGGAGAGGTTTGAATTGTTGTCTGTTTGTGAGCAGGAATAAAGAACTAACTACTCAATGTTAAGAATACTTGGTGGAAGGGTGTATCACGGGTCAAGGAAGAACCCATTCCAATTAGGAGCGGATCCATATCAGGGTGCAGATACACACATACTTGTTTGACTTTGAAATGAACATTGTAATATCCCTGTTGTTTGAAATTGAACTAAACTAAAAAAAAGGGACAAATACATGACTTTCAAATTATTATCTTCATACATTTTCGAGCATATCTGAATAATGCAAAAGATACACACAACATTGTTCACTTATGGAAGTGGCCTTGGCAGAGGTATGCAAATGTTTTACTACACCACACACTACTTTGTCAGAATTACAACAGAAAATCAGCGGTTCAATCAATTAACAAATATCAAATGACTTTTTGGCAGTTAAGTGCAGTTTTGTGTTGATAACAGTAATTTGATACATATCTGATGCTGTATGAATTTAGTGAAGAGAATGACCGTTATTTATTGTGTATCACTTGTGCGTAAGAGCAATTGGAATTCAACACAGGAAAAGCGAAATAATAAAATACTTGAAATGTTTTGCTAAAGAAAAAGTGCCAAATTGTTGTTGTTGTTGTTGTGTTAGAATTCCGAACCTCTTACACAAATAAAAGGAGACAGAAATAAACCTTGTTTTTATCTCCTGCTGTCAAAAGGAGTCAGAATAAGCAGCTCTGGGCCGCAGGTGGTAAAACGCTTCAGGTAGGAACCACTACAAATTGTTCCCATTTGACATTTTTTTCCATTCCACATATTTTTACGATTTAAATATCTACAGCCACAAATGGTGGAGGAGTGGATTAAAGCAAATGCAGCCCACATGGTACCCTGTTATAATAGTGGCTCGCTTATAAAACCAGCATAACAATCAAGCGGTATCACCGCTGTACTGTCAGTGAACACTCCTGAGCATGCAATAATGGCTATGCGCGTGTGTGTGTTTAAAGTCAGATTCTCCGTGCAAAGTTTATTTTCTTGATTGTAAAGTGCCGTTAGCACAGTGGGCACAACTAACCACTTATTACCGTACCTCTCATCGGGATAAGTGGAGCCTCTTGTTTCTCTACTTTTAGTTCCATCAGACACTCCTGAGCCCGCCAGGGAACCATTTAAGAAGCAGAAAGGCAAAGAAAGAAAAAATGCCTTTACTTCTACCTCATCAAAGCCTCCACGGGGGCCTCGTCTCTGTCTTTACGTTACCTTCCGTACACTTTCCCCTATCTTTAGCAGCTCCCGAGATGCTTTGGCGAAACAGCCAATGCAGGCTGTTTGATTTCACTCTTCTACCTGGTTGTCTTTCAGCTTCTCACCAATCAACAGGAGCAATCTCAACTCTGTGTATCCTGTCTCCCCCCCTCAGGGGTCAACTTTAGTTTGCGCTTTGCTACCTTGTTGTCTACACTTCTAATGGGCAGCAAGGTTGCTTATCAGTTGATACAGCTTCACAGCATGCAGCAGGCATCAAAGGTATACAAAGGTATTTGAAGTATAGAAAATAGTTTCTTAGTCTGCAGAGGAATTCCCTTTCAAAGTAATGACAAATGACTAACAAAGAGTTTGGTGACGTTGTCCACAAAGTTTGGTGACGTCGTCCACAAAGTTTAGTCTTTTCAACCAAAAACAGAAGTGTCAAAATGTTAGGAAGACCGGAGAGATATTTGAAGTATAGAAAATAGTTTCTTAGTCTGCAGAGGAATTCTCTTTCAAAGTAATGACAAATGACTAACAAAGAGTTTGGTGACGTCGTTAACTAGCGTTGGTTCTTGGATTTGTGTTGCTATCATTGCAATGTATTCAGAATGTACTAGTCAGAAGCAGAATTATCCTATTTTTAAAAACAGACCTGGTGAGTAAAACCGCTAAAACATTGAATAAACCAGATTAACTTTGATAATCTGTGTTTCCCCAGTGGACACAGGACAGGAGAGAGAGAGGCTGCAAGCTGACAGCTATTTAGCTTGCTGCAGCTCTGTCAACATAAGATCTAGACGTCTAATGATTAAAATCATTCATCTGGGTAAAATATATAGTTAAAAAACGTCAATTCATGACAGCTGTTGGCAGACAACCACAACGCTGATCCGTGCTACGTCGCCATTACATGTGACCAATGGAACTAACTTTTGTCTTTTAAAAAAAGTGATAGCTTTTTTGAGGACACAAACCCATCAAAATGTGTAAGACAGGTCGTATGCTGAAATGATTTTCTTGATTAAGAATGTTTGCACTAAATTGAAAGCAAGGAGATTATCACTGTGCAATTAAGTGTTATCAAAAACATTTTAGCAGTGATTAAGTCTTAGTCATCTGAGGGAAAGTTCTATTTTCTGACCTTGTTTACTCTTTGTTCAAGCACACTAAAACATCTAGATGCTCAGAGCCTTGTGTCTCAGATTCCCCCAAATATTCTTGTTTGATCTTGTATTTATGCTCCTGACGCACCCATCATATGTAAATGAAAATCTTCGGAGACAGTGTCTTCAAACGGAGCCTTTCCTGTCTGTGCATTCATTACCAATTGTGACACAAAATAAATAACTATTTTATTTGCACTGCAGTGAAGCACTTAAATAGCCTCTATGATTGGTCTTTACAGGGGGAAATTATATTTTTAACAAAGAGAAATGTCTCATTCTACTTGCAGCTCCTCAAAGGAAGCAATGTTAATTATACCCTACAACACTAGAGTGTTGGAGGGATGGAATAAACAACACATTGACAGACTGGCAGTCTTCAGGATCTAGACGTTGTTGTGCAAAGAACACGACTTTTAGAGAAAGGGAATTAAAGAATCTTATTGTATAAATATTAGATCATTTTAATTTAGTAAACAAACAGATACATGCTGGTTAATAGGCCTGCTCCCTGTGCTTAAATAAAGTTGATTACAGGGGTAAAAAATAAACACTTTATTTAATTGACTCTGCAATTACCATTATATTTATTTGAAATGGCAAAGCTTTGCACAATGGTGAGAATAATTCAAACACTTAGAGGTTTTTTCAAATCTGTTTGTACTCCAAACTTAATTAAAAATATTCAAAGTGTGTGTCCTCGTTTCCTTTCTTCGAATTTAACAACACGTGTGTAACACATTTTCATAGACAATGCTCAGACCCTGTCCAAATAGGTGATATGACCTGAAATGCATTCACTTGTTGATTTTAAGAGCTTTTTTGGCCCTTTTCTTCTTCAGATCAGTAGAAATACAACATTCAAATTATGCATTTAAATGTTTATAATTGCAGGTTTTGACCATTTGCATCCGCTTCTATTGGCTAGCGGTCCAACACATTGTATGTCAAAGGCTAAGGGGCGGTACATCTGTAATCGGTTGACCAATCACAACAAAGCTGGCCAGCTAACCAATCAGAGCAGACTGGGTTCTGGTTTCAGACAGAGTGTGAAAAGAGGTGCTGCAGCACAGGCAGTATGAGAACAATAGAGACCTTTTTAAACATTAAAGCATGGAGACATGTCACAGTAGAGGCACTAGATATGAACCTGAAAATTAGCATAATATTTCCTCTTTGAGTGAATTTGTGCAAGTCTATGTGTTCCCTCTGTTTCAATATGCGTGTGGATAATATGTATAAGTATCTTTGTCTGTGTGAACTCACGTTCATAGTCTTTACACAAGTATAGATTGGCCTTGGATCCTATATTTTGTGTATTTACTTGGCCGGTTTAAGGCTCAAGCTTGCAGCATTTCAAAAAAGTAACCTAAAACATAGTCAAAAGTTAGATTTATTTTCTTCTTTTTCACATTCTTTTTCCTCACTTGTCATCCTTATCTCCATGTAACACCCCTCTCCCTTCCCTCCCCTCTGCCCAGCTCTCTGTGTCTCGAACTCTTACTTGGTATCTTACACCTCAAATGGTGCAGAGACAGGCTCGCAGTTCACTTCATCTCCTCCGCTTCCTGACAGAACCGACAGTTATGTGCCCTAACATCACACGGTTATGGAAGCACACTTGTGTGTAACTTCTACACACACACTCAGACAAACAGTGTGGAAAATATTTCACACATCCAAGGTGGTAAGCTGCATAGTCAGTCATCGCATGGATTCCCCTCACACACACACACAGATGAGTCATTTATATGGATAGCCAAATGGACTACCAAGTGCTGCTTCACCTCCCATAAAGCCGCCATAAACCCTCTCCACCTCTGACAGTTGACTGATTGGTGTTATAACAAGGCTGGTGTGTGTGTGTGTGTGTGTGTGTGTGCGTGTGTGTGTGTGTGTGTGTGTGTGTGTGTGTGTGTGTGTGTGTGTGTGTGTGTGTGTGTGTGTGTGTGTGTGTGTGTGTGTGTATAATGCACTGAGGTGGACAAACATCTCATACTACCTGTATTATGAGATGTACTTTTTCCTGACCCTAATCAAAAAATGTCCACACTTAACACAAAATCTACGGTTGGATTGTCCAAAAACAGTCCCATGTCTTTTCCTCACCAATTCCTTTCATAAAAAACATCATGAGGTTAAGGACAAATATAAATTATAATTCATCAGGACTAAGAAAAACCCAACCATGGTGCTAAGAGAATTCATAGGAATATCACTGTTCACATGTGGATTAAAAAAAAAAGCTTTAAGGATCCTTAGTATGCTTTTCCCTTCCCTGTAGTGTGTCAGGTTTTTGCGCATATCTCACAGTTCCCACCAGAGGGAGTTTCTCTACCACACCCCCCCCCCCCCCTGCCTGAAATGCCTCCATTGGACTCCTTTGTTTACTTACATAAAATAATGATATCACTGTGTAACACTAGTGCTTCTATTGGCTAGCGCTCCCACACATTGTATGTGATAGGCTAAGAGGCAGGACCTCTCTAAGAGGTTGACCAATCAGAACAGAGCTGGCCTGCAACCAATCAGAGCAGACTGGGCTCTGGTTTCAGACAGAGGGTGAAAAGAGGTGCTGCAGCCAAAAACACCTTTTTGAACATTAAAACGTGTCAAATTACTAATATGTACCCGAAAACAAGCATAATAGGGCCCTTTAAAGTGAGTTCTAAGTAGCAGCAAGAGAGTAGTTGATCCACATAGGTTTAGTGTACAAAAGTCTTAGTTAAAGGGGACCCATCATGCAAAATGCACTTTTTGATGTCTTTTATACATAAATGTGTCCCTGGTGTGTCGGGGAACTCACGCAGCGTCAGAAAAATAAAACCCTCTCTCTTTTCCTCCATACTCAAATCTTTTTTAAACGGGGGTACAACGAGCGGATAGAGATTTGCTGCCGAGGGCGGACCCTCAGAAAGTTGCTATCAGAAACAATGCCTGACGTGTTTTGGACGTAATCTCGTCTTTGTTTGGATTAGCAAGCCTCGCTAACACTCAGAGATAACCTGTACTGTAGAGCACATGTGTTTAAAAAGCAGGAAAGAACTCCCCTTGTGATAAACCTGCAAGAGAAAAAGAATTTGAGCTCCATACTATTTCAGAAATAATCCTTAATGTGGTTTAGAACAGGATGGCGTTTTATCACAGCAGAATTGAACTTTATCTCCGGTAGAATTCTGATCAGGCATTAGCTCCGCCTCCTATATTTTTTTTCAAGCTAAGGACCCAACATCCGCGTTTCTCTAACAGGGCTGCAAAAGAGGAGTATGAGCAGTATCAGGCATGGCTACAATGGGTGAACTGTTTGGTATTTTAAGCAAAACATTTCATAGACATGTTTTGTATAGGTATGGCCCTACAATACATGTTTCCAATATAGCATGATAGGTCCACTTTAAAGAAGAACTTAAAACTATGATATGTAGTTTTACAAGCTTTTCGAGAACCCAAAATGTCCTTCACACTTTCACATTAATTAGCCAAGCACAAACGGAAAAATGGTTTCCTCTAATTATATTGTCTCTCGTTTGCTCACAATTTAAAGCAGGGGTGGGGAACCTTTTTCCTCTCAAGGGCCATTTACATTTTTTCAACATCCTCCGAGGGCCGTACAAATTATTGACCTCTGCTTAAAAAAACTAAAATGTCTTTCATGCTGTGCAAAGACAAAGCAACCTCTTAATCCAGATATCTCACCATGACTCGCGCATGCATGCACGTGCACGGTTGTGGCATGACCACCAAAACAGAAAGATATGGACACAAGATGTGTGCAAATGTGGACATGATATAATTGGGGGGGGACCTAACCTGCAGGGGGTCCGGGGGGCATGCTCCCCCGGGAAGATTTTTTTTTAAATGTTGAAGTTAAAAGCATCGATCTGGTGCACTTTGAGAGCAACATTAGGAGATCTATGGATACATCTCTCAACACCCATATGAAACACAACTGTAAGCAGATTTATTTTTCTTTATGGACATTTTACAAATCGCTCCCCTTTCAAACTGTATTCTTGTTTATTAATAACAACTTTTTTTTATTGTCATATAGTATTTTATACCTATTTACTTTATTATCTTATTTTTTTATAATAACTATAATGATCATATAAAGATGTGCCTTTACCTCACTAGTTGGAGAAAAAGCTTCTTATATTTGTTAGCATAGCAAGCTAACCAGATGCTAATAACCACACAGTTATTGACTGTATGATCAGTATGACAGATGAACAGATCGCCACTGGGCTTTCAACTAAAGACACAGCCACGCAAAAACTGCGGCATGTGTATTGCTCCTTATGGGTAGGCTACTGCAATTTTTGGAAGTGCCGGAGCGGTGTTCTGGTGCTCTCCGTCAGCACTACACCGCTACACCCCTGTCAGACGAGACATATACTACGTGATGACACGTTAGTCGTGTTCAAGGACCCAGACCTTGCCCAGGAAACACAGGCCCTCGCTTTTTTAATTTGTTTGCGGTCTACATTTCTTTAATTTTTTTCTTTTTTGCGTGTGTTTATAAATTACCTCGAGGGCCGTACCAAATGGTCTTGCGGGCCGTATACGGCCCGGGGGCCGGAGGATACCCACCCCTGATTTAAAGGGTACTCACTCTTACTTCCTCCCTCCCACTCTTTTTCTCTTACTGTCTCTCACACACACTCGCAGAGGCCCACAGCAGTTGCAGAGCTCCCCCAGTGTGGAAAGCTCGATCCATTGTGTGTGAATAATGTCCAAGGTCACTGTGTACTCAGAGGGTGATCATAAAAACCATACTGCTGTCAACCACAGGCCCAACCACTGAATTAGACATATGCTGTGTGAGACAGGAGAGAATAAAAAAGCAGGGTGGGAGGAGGTCAGTGCGCTGTGTGTGTGCCGGGCGTTGAGAGAAAAAGGGAGAAGAGAAGGGTCGGGTGTGGAGTAAAAAGGGACACAGGGGAAAGGTTCAGTAGACCTGGTACAGAGGAAAGAGGGGGAGAAAAACAGGAGTGAGGTATAAAGGCATTGCAGTCAGAGGGGAAAAGCAGAGTGTCGGGCTCCCTTTGTCACTCCAAATGCACTCTTCCTGGCTACTGGGCAGTGTGTGTGTGTGTGTGTGTGTGTGTGTGTGTGTGTGTGTGTGTGTGTGTGTGTGTGTGTGTGTGTGTGTGTGTGTGTGTGTGTGTGTGTGTGTGTGTGTGTGTGTGTGTGTGTGTGTGTGTGTGTGTGTGTGTGTGTGTGTGTGTGTGTGTGTGTGTGTGTGTGTGTGTGTGTGTGTGTGTGTGTGTGTGTGTGTGTGTGTGTGTGTGTATCTGTTACTGTCACAGGGAACATCTGGGGACAAAATGTGGACTGACCGTGGAAAGCTTGTCAAACCATGGACATCACATTTTATCTCACTGCACTTTATCTCCTCAAATGTAAGACGGTTTCTGTCCTAATTGGGGTTTCAGTTAAGGTCATGCTCTCTGGAGATGATGGAAGTCAGTGCAATGTTTGCAAAACTGTGTGTGTGTGCGCACGCGCGCATGTGTGTGTGTGCATGTTGGTGGACACTAATACAGATATATTTGAAGATTTTGTGTCCGTCCACATTATCCTTTTTAGATTGACTTTTAAAAGTTGTTCAATGTCTTTGTGACGAAGGTAACTTCGTCACTGTGGACTGACGGCTTTGGGCCTTGTAACTCAGCACTTTAGTGAACAGTTTGCACTTTATTAGCGTGATTGCACAGTACAGTTTGGCATTACATATTTGCACATAATTTATACTAATTATTGAGGTAGTATTTATTAACTGATTAAACCGTATTGATTGGAATGTCGTCTGGCAGGTGCTGGTCGGGTCCTCGGCTCCGCCTGAAAAGATAGGGGAGTTAGAGAGAGCGCCGAAAGTATTTATGCTGGTGTAAGAATGACAGCGGTTGAGAGTAATCAGGGTGCAAATTATATGTTGAATTACATGTACATTATGACGTTAAGTTGCATTAATTGTACAAGTTACCACTGTGTAAAATCGACATATCACTCACCCGTGTCTGTTGCTGCTGATTGTGTGCACTTGGTGCCCTGTGTTGTCTCCTCCCTCCTCACCTGTGTCTTATTGATTGATTAGTCTGTGGGCATTTAGGCTCTGTGTTTCCTGTTTGTAATGTGGGGTGAGATCCTTGTGGCTGCAGGATGTGTTCAGGGAGAACAGCAGGATTGAGGCTGTGAGTCATGTGTCTATGATTTTAATAAATGCCCACACCGGGTTGTATTTGGGAGGTTTTGCCTCTGCCTCCTTGCTTGGTCGGGCCGCTCAACGGTCAGCTTCACAGTCTTCCTGGTTCTAATCTTTCCTTTTGCCAACAACGAAACGTTGTGCTACAACCAACATCCATGTACAGCAGGGGTATTAAACTAAAATTCAACGAGGTCCAGTTAGAGAAAATCTCCACATGCAAAGGTCCGGAACTTCAAAATGTCTAAGTTGCTTTATGAATTAGTGTGATATATCTATTGAAGTGACCTGTAGCTTTATCAACGTCTGCATGTAATCAACAACTGACTGCCAATCAAATAAAGAAAGTACAATTCAAAAACAACAATATTTATTGTCTATTAACATTGAACTATACAGATATACAGTAAATACTATGGATATGTGTAATGTTCCTCTCGGGCTGCATTTAAAAATAAAATAGAGAAAATAAATAAAATAGCTTTTGAAAATGTGTACATCTTATAAATAAAATAAAGTGTCGCAGCAGCTTGAGTTTCTCTTTTTCTTTGTTAACCGTTTCACATCATGACATAACAGTTTCAGACAATTATAGAACAATATCAGTCTTTACACCAGGGTTGCCAACTTTGGGTATCTGGCTGGAGTGAGATTTTGATATTGTGGGTTTAATTACACATATGCGCACTAAATGACTGCTATCTTGTCAGCAGCGGGACCTTAGCATATATATAAGATATAGAACATATATACAAATACACAAAATTGGACACAGACTATAAAGGGCACAAAGTTTCATTCACTAATGAAAGTCAAACACATATGTTTGTTTCCACTGTTTTATTGTGTGCCTGTCGCGCCAAGCAATTAATTGACGTAACGTTCGATAAATAAAAATGAACTCGATAAATTGCCATTTACATGAGGATGTGACTAGCAGTTTGAAAGGATGTACTTGAATTATTATTATATATTATCATTATGTCAGGGGTCTAAAATGGTCATACAACGGTGCCGACAATATTATCGTTTATCGCAATAATTTCCTGGAAAATGTATCCAACAAAATTAATTATCGTGAGAGGCCTATACATGAAACACACACACACACACACACACACACACACACACACACACACACACACAGGTCGCTCCTTCTCCCAGGGTGCACTGAGAAATTCCATGACCTTGGTAGGGGTAGCAAAATGTCCAGCCCTAACAAGGACACACACACACAGAAACACACACACTCTGACAAGCCACCTGCTCTCATGTAAATGGTACTCCATGTTGTCATTGACCTGTTAGAAATTCTACAGACTTACTCCAAACTGCCAAACATATTAATTAACACACTCTATTTTGGCCTAGTAGAACAATAAGCAGCAGACTTTTACTTTTTTATCATTTCTACTGGTTCTTAGATCTGCGCTTGCGCAATACGGGTCGGCAGTGACCAGAGAGTATTTGTGTTGGGTAATCTATGGTAGGGCTAACCCATACAGTGGTGGGGCTCAAGTCAGTATTTGCAATGTAATTACACACGCTTCCCTTGACAGTGAAACGCGTGAGGTTTAGATTATTTCCCTGTCTCAATCCAAATTGAACTGTATGAAATAAAAAGGCACATTTGTCTTGTAGTAAATAAAAAGGGCGACCTGGAGCCAATCATGCAACTTCCCCACAGGTGAAAGAGTTGACATGCTGAAACCCCAACCCCTGCAGGGGGTCTGGGGGATTCTCCCCCAGGAGATTTTTTGAAATACTAACATAAAATACACATTCTGGTACTCTCTTGAGAAGAAAAATAAATACATCTATTACGACATATTTTAAAAAAAGAATGCCATTTTAGTTTTTTGTTACTTTGTTCTGAAAGCTGAACCTGCTGCTCCTCACCGAGAGAAGAGGGAAGAGGCTGTGTAATGACTTTACATTGTAGATAAGGGTGGATAGCCCCCATTGTTCTGTGTGTCAAAATGAAAGACAACCCACACACCTATCAATCATCAAACCGTGGGGTCTTATTTCATTACGTAATGTTGTATCGACGTATAGAGATGTACTACAACAAAAGTATTCTCCGTGGGGACTTCCTGCAACAACACCACGCCGTTATCTTGATTCTGATTGGCCAGAAGTGTCAAAGATGTTCTATTGAGAAGACGATCACTACCTGACAAAAGTTTTCAAAACAGTTTCTAGTCTTCGGTATTCTTGTTTTTGGCGTGAGAATAGTGTGGGCAGCGTGAGAGCGTGAGATTGAGAGTGAAAGCGTGTGTCACACGCCAGATGCGTGAGAGTTGGCAACCCTGCTTTACACATCATAACAATTGAACAGTTTTAAAGTTTCTCTTTCTTTCCCTCTTATATTGCAGTCCCTCACTCACTTTTTTTTAATTCAGTGCAAGAATTGAGCTCAAGCTTGTCCTGCCAGGAGTTTAAATCTGGGCTGAAATGGTGTCAGGGCCATTCTCATACACACATGCAGGTGCTCATTGGTTAGCCTCGGTTAGCCTCGGTTAGCCTGCCCTTGAACGATATTTAGTTTTAATTTTGATCCTGGTCGACTGATCATATTGGGCTCTGAGACTGCTTATTTTTTGTGACCTCAGTTCTGACTTGAGAGGGAATGTTTGGTCAAACACTTTGTGTTTTGTCTCATAGTGGCGTTTTGGTAATTTTAATGAGCGCCACGGTCTCTGAACAAATGAGACACACTGGTTCTGTGCTCCCAGTGGGCAGGATGAACATGAATGAGTCCACTCAGGGTTAAAAGCTCTGTTCTCACTGTCCACTTTCCTCTTCTTGGAGAGCGCCATGTGTAATAATTTCTCTCTCCCTGTCTGCCGCTAACACGCATGTTCACTCTCCTCTCCGCTTCTCTCCCTGTATCGCTAATTATTCTCTTCTCTCACTTTCCTCTCCGCTTCTCTCTGCCGCGCTCTCATTTCTTCTTCTGTGTTTCTCATGGGCGGCCCCCCCACGCCGGGTCCGACCGAACCAAAGCTGTTTGTCGGCAGTGTTCAACTAAAATTGGTTACGCGGCTGGCAATACATCAAACTTGCACACTCATTTGAAAAGGCATCACCCGAACGTGAATATCACCGGTACCAAAAGACTGAAGTGCAAACCCAACTCCCGCTAGCATTTATGCCTCCACCACTCGCAAAAAGTTCAGACCGAGCCAAAGCTATTACAAACGCCAAATATCCTTATGTTGCCATGTTATCAAAGCGCTACCTGGCTGTATCTCCTACCTCTGTCCCTAGCGAGAGGGTGTTCTCCACAGCAGGAGACATTGTTAGTGCCAGCAAATCTGCCCTTTCGGCAAGCAATGTGGACAAGTTAATTTTTCTTTAAAAAAACATGAAAATACAATGACAAGTCATAATGTCAAACTGGCTGCTTAGGTACTAGGACAGTACTGTTCAAATACAGATTATTTCAGTTCATCGAAATGCTGCACCTTAATGTTTATTTTATTATATTTTGAATACAATACATTATTCACAGTTTAATAATAATAAAAAAAATATATATATATATGTTATGTTTTGTGATAAACGTACCGAACCAAACCGTGACCTAAAAACCGAGGTACGTACCGAACCGAAATATTTGAGAACCGTTACACCCCTAATGTCCAGTGGATGTGTAGGATCCGTGGAGGAAATTTCTGTGTAGCAATGCAGTGGGAGTCACCGACTCATGAAGGAGACACAGGACGAGCAGGAGTTCTGATGTCAAACACTGAGATTTAATACAAGCATCGGCCGGAGAATTCATATCACAAGTCACAGCAGCAAAAGGTTCTGACTGCACGGGTGGGTTGTCATGTCAATTCTCCCCACCCTCTCATCTTGGTAGACCTTTTAACTAGTTTTACAGAGAGTCAACCCACATATTGGGGGAAGGTGTACGTGAACACCTGGAGGCACTGAATCACTTATCTGACTCTTATGGCTCTGTGACCGAGAATTGACCGGTCATAAAACTATTAATGTCAGCAATAGCTGAGACTTCCCATTCCTTAAGACAGATAACAGACTTAGGCTTCGTCGTAAATGTCAACAGGCCGAAAGGTCAAATCTCTTAAGTAAAGACAAAATTAATCCCTAACAGGATCTATAGTTTGATAGATATTACGAAGATTATTTGAGGTCTCGCCAGGAGAACGTGTACTACGTATTTACGCAGCGTCCATGTAAAGTTGGCGTCAACCCTCACGGGGTGAAAACAGTATTTCCGGTCTCGAAGTTTTCATAATAAAACCGGAAGTATCCCCATCACTGTCAAATGATTACACAGTGATATCTGCATTACTCCGTTAAATATCAGTTTATCCTTGTTAATTACACAATATTGATTGGTTTAAATTGTGTACAATGCTTTTGTGTTTTTAACCTTCGATTCGGAGGAACAAATCGTTTTTTAGCAGTTTAGACACTACAGAGTTTCCGAAGACACTACACTACCCAGAATCCTCAGCTATCCTTTGGGACTACAACATCCGCTTTCCTTTACAAACCCCGTGATTAGTCCTCAAGCTCTGTGATTGGATGTTGGAGTGGCAGTGCGACAAGGTTACGCCGAGCGTCAAACAGCTCTTTGAAATAGAATGTAACCACGGCAGACTATCCAAAACTGGACTCGAACGGGTCCAGTTTTCCATCCTCCACTAGCTGTTTTGTTGTAGAGGTCACTACAGTATCTTCTTAATATTTTCTATTCTATATTGCTTTCATCAAATATAACATATTCAACAACAAAATTAAATAACGTGCTTTAACCACTAGGCGGTGCGGGTTAAAAAACCAGTGGTCTAGTTAATAAAACATAATATTACTATTAACTTTATGTAGTGTCCCGTCAATTATGCTAAGTTGTGTCATGTTTGTGATTGTCATGTTCATGTTAGTTTAGTTTATGTTCTTCTTCCTGTTTTATTTTGTACTCACCTTGTCTCATTCTAGGTCCCTTTTACTTCCTTGGTTCTTTTTCCCGCCATCGTTAGCGTCTGCCCCGCCCCGATTGTATCCACCTGTGCCCACTTACCTCATGTATATATTGTCCTGTCTCCCCTTGTTAGTTGTCAGTTCGTCTTGTTCGTTGTCCCAAGAAGCCAGATCTGAAGTTACCTACTGTAACTCCAGCTTCTATGAGTATTGGCGTAGCCCTCTAAGGCTATCGCTATTGGGTAATCCCCCTGCGCACCCGCGCAGCACTGAAACACTTGTAGTCCACGCCCACCCGCAAGGTGGGCCCCACCCTCGGGCTCCCTTCCGGTAAAAATAGGAAGGAGGCCCGACAATCTGCTCCCATACAAAATAACATTTCTTCAGCTATTCGTAGAGCCAGTGGGGCCCAGCACTTAGAGGGCTACGCCAATACTCATAGAAGCTGAAGTTACAGTAGGTAACTTCAGTTCTATTTCGTATATGGCTTCGCCCTCTAAGGCTATCGCTATTGGGTGAAGGACGAAGCATTATGTAGTCTGCGCCCCCACTGCGTCCGCCCGGTACTAGAAGCACAGACACATCTGCTCAATAACAACCCATGCCAGGGCTGGACTGGGATAATTTTTACAGCGTTGCTGCCCGTAGTGATAGCCCTCTAAATCTACTATCCAAAAATAAACATATGGACATGGGTTACTATTTTAGAAAATGTGCAAATCTATTTAGGAACCTATGTGAACATATTTTAAGTGGGGGTGGACCTCGAATCCTATAGGGGGGTCCGAGGGCATGCCCCCCCCCCCCCGGTAAGATTTGTTTTTTAAATGTTGGACTTAACCTGTTAAGCCCCAAGGTCCCCGCCGGCGGGGACCCCGTTTTTTTTTTCACGACACTGTGTCTCAGGGCATTTTAATATTTAAAATCCTATTAATGTGTTATACCAGATTAACGAGAAGAATCTCAGCTAACTGACGATACGAACCATTTTTACTGAAACAAAACACAAGTCTCACAAGAAGCGTTAGCATTAGCCCTTAGCTAAAACGGGCAGATGCTACTTCCAGTGCTAACTAGCAAAAACGATCTTTAAAACTTAATATTTTCTGCACAAACTACATATCATCTGGAAAGCTGATACTCCACAGATTATTTTGTTATAAGTATCATCCCTGTAGGACACAAACTCACTGAGCTAGCAGCCAGAACAGAGAAGAAAAAAAACAACAATTTTTAAAAACATAACAATAATTATGTCTTACCGTTGCTGTTTTGTGATCAAAGCTCGTGTTCAAGGGAATAAAAACGCTCCTCAAGGTTAATCCAATGTCTCTTAGTCACTTTAGAATTGTTCCTGATAATCTATCATTACATTCATGGCAGCAGAGTAGGTATAAAGTTTCGCAGTCCCAAGCTAATGCTGTCTCACATGCTGTTTACGCAAACCTCTCTCTACTTGACGTAAGTGTTTAGCGGGACTTACTAACTGTCACTCGATTCTATTGGCTCTAACGGTTCAGAAAAGGTGTCAATCACCCAAATCGACCAATGGGTTCCAAAGATATGATCCTGCGTAGTATAAACTACGCCTGCTCCGCCTCCATTACGCATTACGCAGCAGGCTCCACAGAGCACTGCACCGCAGCAGGAGCCACAACAGAGCACACGCAGCAGGACAGCACCACAGCACCACAGCACGCAGCGACGATAGCAGGTAACAGGTAACAGAGCACATTTCAAGGACGTTGATTTCTTTGCTTTTAGATATTTTTCTTGTGTATCCTCTTTCCATTTTAGCAAATAATGGCAGCCAGAAGGGAGAGCTTCACCACCGAGCTGGTGCTAGAGATGCTAGCTGACGATAGTGGAGCTATGATCATACCAGATGACTCTTCTTCGGATGATGAAGATCTCCTCCAGCCAGACCTGGATCCAGACAGTAGTGACTCGGATGTTGAACTTCCACCACGGGAAAGGTATGTAATCTCTCCGTTTTTATATATTACTTATGTGTTTGGTGGAACTGCGTCACAGTGCTAGCTTAGCCAAGAAGCTACAGGAATGATGCTAAATGCTAAATGATGCTAAATGCTAAATAGTGTTACTTGTCTTTTTGGAGTTACATTTTCTAAATGAATGGCCAGTGAATGAATATACATGGGTTTACTTATTTATTTGGTGTAATATTATTCATTTATAGTCCAATATTATCCTTTTTATATATTACTTTTGTGTTTGGTAAAACTGCATCACAGTGTTAGCTTAGCCAAGAAGCTACAAAAAATGATTAGGCAAAATGCTAAATAGTGTTACTTGTCTTTTTGGAGTTACATTTTCTAAATGAATGGCCAGTGAATGAATATACATGTGTTTACTTATTTATTTGGTGTAATATTATTCATTTATAGTCCAATATTATCCTATAAGTTTAAGCCAGTGAATTAATCTAATCTCTTTGTTTTTCCACATGTGTTAGATGAGGAGTGACCCCAGCAGGACAAAGACACACACCCAGAAGACTTTCAGGGAGCAGCTTGCTGCAGAATTGTTGGAGTTTGCTGAAGGGCCTGCACCACCACCCCCTCCTCCACCACCACTCACATGCATGCCCGAGTATTATGGGGAAGATGCCACCAAGGTCAGGAAGAACTGCAGGAGGTGCCTAGATGCTGGACTCAAAAGGGTGAAGACACCCGTGTACTGCAGGAAGTGCCAGGTCCCTCTGTGCTTCACTACCAAAAAGAACTGTTTCAGGGAGTGGCACGACCTAAATACTGGAACATTCAGGTAGGTATAAAGTTCAGGTAGGTATAACGTTTGCGAGTGTTTATTTAAAAAATGTTATATACCTAGTGTGATTTTATTGTATAGTACGTTGGTAAAATGTTTGTTTTTACATGCCTATAGTGTTGGTAAAATGTTTGAAATAAATCTGCCCCAGTTGGAGTCAAATGTTACCTATGTTTCCGTTTTTTTTTATTGTGCAAGTACACCTACACACACTGACCTACAGTGTAGTTTTATTGTATAGTGTGTTGGTACAGTTACATACACACACACACAGCTACACTTACACATACCCACACAGCTACACTTGCACACCTACACACACCCACACACCTACACTTACACATACATACCCACACACACACCTACACTTACACACACATCTACACACACTCCCACACAAACAAATATTTAAAAAAATATATATTTAAAAAAAATATGTATTTATTTTTTAAATATTTTTTTGTTTTGTTTTGGGTGGAATGAATACCTATAGTGATGATTGAATGTAATACAATGATTTTTATAGTCTGGTACCTGAAAAAGGTCAAATGGCACTGATGGAACCAAATGTGCCCAAATGTGCCCAAAGCTTATTCCGCCTGGACTTTATTTTCATAAACCTCTCTAAAAAGGTCAAATGTCACTTGTTTTGCCTCAATCTTGATACAGGGTACTTATTATATGTTATACTTTGGATTCCTAAAGCTTTTAGGCTACTAACCCATCATTCAAGGGTGGTCTTTGTGAAGAATAATCTTCTGGGATTCAATGCAGAGCCAATGTTGAAGAATTGGAGACGGAGAATCTTTCATCAAACACGGAGATTTATTGAAGTAACGGCCGGAGAGGATACACTCAGTTTCATACAGTTAACTGTCTTCCACCGAGCGGACTCTCTAAAGGTTCACAGCATAATCACACAATATATTGACCAAAGGCGGATCCCAAACTTACGCGCCCTTTCTCTGCTAATTAATAACAGATGCAACAAACTGAACAAAGACCTTAGCCAGGACAGGATGCTCCCCCTTTCTCCACAGAGAGGCATCTGACCTCTGAGTTGACCCTGAGGATGGCATGATCATATTTCACAGATTGAGAACAACACTTTAATTAGAAACAGAAGTTCTGCAGATAAATTCCCAATTCCATACACTGACCAGACAGGATTAAAATATTCTCTAACAGCCCCTCCTTTTATCAATTAATTGATAACCAATTAACACTAATCTAAGAATATTTCAGTCAATACTCAAATCAATAAACGCCTTCAGAGTCTGAGATCACACACATTAATCACATCATAAAGTAAGCAGAATTGAAACATTTCAATTACCTTGATTGAACGCAGTCAATCATAATAAAAATCATCTCTCCTCCGTGTCTGATATCATTTGTCAAAAGCACAATAATAAACACACATGTAATACAAAATATAATGGCAAAATATATGTTTCAAAAATAAGATCTTTTATCATTTAACACTCAGTTAATCTCATTCTTCAAACACAAATGCAAAGTCAGCTTACATCTCAAAGATTTACTTCAAGGCAATTACTTAAGCACAATTAGAATTTAGGATTATAAGAAATCCAAATGAGGTATAAAAACTGAATCATGAGAGATCCAGGATAAAATTCTCAGTGATGAATCTGTAATCTGTAAAGTTCAATGTCCTCAATCTTAACATTATTTTACGTTTACTTTAACACGCTTCATTCAAGAGTAAGGCACTTTTAGTAGTTACATATATTTCATTCAAATACATTTGTTCAATATCTGAAAAGGAAGAATCAGATATTTATTGTATAACAACCTGAAAAGGGAAAATCAAAACATCTGTTCTTTATTCTGAAAGTCAACTGTAATCAATTTATTAATCACTGAAACGGCGGTACCCATGGGCCAGAAACTGCGATGGAGACCCATGGATCTCGCAATTCCTTGTTGTACATCAATATTATTTCATCTGCAGTTGAATACCCCACAACCCTCTGTGGGGCCTGGAGAGCAGTTTTGGCGCACCTGCGTATGGCCAATTTAACTACAGTTATCAAACAGGTAATTAGGATTAGCACACCCAAGATAAACACTGCAACAGTAACAACAAATTTAACCAACCCCGCTCCCCAGGATCCAATAGTTCCACTTAAATCTCCAAATGTAAACCCATGTGTTTCATGCAATTGTTTTATTCCCCGAGCAGTATCATGTGCCATATCCAGAACTTCAGGTGTAGCATCAGAGATGAAAGAACAACACTCAGAACCAATCACCTTACATGTGCCTCCCTGAGCAGCGAGGAGGAGATCCAACGCCATGCGATTCTGTAGTGCTACTGTCCTCACTTCCTGCAATTCTTTGTGTTCAGCCAACATCGCTGTGTTAGATACATTTAGATGTTTTTCGACCACTTCTGACAGGGCCACAATCTCCTGTTGAGTAACATAAATACCGTACCAAGGCAAAAATAGGCTCGCTATCTGTTGTCCTTGTGTAATTGATCTGCTATTCCGATGTAAAGAGGGAAGTATCGCTGCAATCTCACTAGCCTCTACTTTACGGATTAAAGGGATTAGATAGGCTAGATAACAGGTGCCATAGAAAATGTCAAAGGGTACACAGCCATAAGCGCGGTCTCCACAAACTAAGTAAACTCTCTGTGGGAGGGGAATTCTGGCTAATTTTACCCTCACTATGGCATTGCAGTCGCTGTGTCCCACATCTGGAGAAGTATGAGATCCTGCTTCATTCTGGAAACAGATAGACACATTCTTCCATTCATGTACAGTAATTGGTGGTACATAAACTGAGCAATCTCGTGTTAGGGTCTTGCCTAAGGGGATTGGTTGTGTACAGTCATGTATTTTAACTTTAATGGAGTCCACTGTTCTGGACCCAAACCAGGGCACAACTGTTACCACAGCTTCAACCAACAAAGATGGTGTGTGTGATTGCTTTGTGCAATTTAGATTTGTAAGGTTAACTGAACAATTAGTCTGGGCTAGAGCTAACTGGAATCTGTATTCAAAAGCTAAGTTAACATATTTCTTCACGTATATTAGTTTTAAAAACATCAATCGTTTGAAGCCGTCAGGCAGGTAATTTTCATTTACTGTATCAACAATGAGGGAGACTAAACCCTTGTACTGTACATGTTGCTCTGAGTCTAAGGGGTAGGACGGAGTGAAGCAATCCTCAGCTTCGTCGCTAATTCTGGATGCAATGTCATTCCAGCTTATTAAATCATAATCAGCTTTCGTGAACGGAATTGGGCTAAACATTGGAGAATGCATGGATTCTGGCATGTTTTGGCACAGCCAACAGTTGCTAACATTACGTTCATGTGCGTAGTCTATCATTAAACTTATTGCAGAATTAGTTTTAGCTCGTTTAAGTGGAGTGATTAAGGCCTTTTTTGAAGAATCTACATCACCTCCTGTTTGTTGAAGTGGAGTGGATAGAAAATCTGTTTTGCTATCTGGTCCAGTATATGTGCATTTAGTGACAGGTGAATTGGGGACTTTATAATCTGGTTTCCTCGATGTGCATTGTACCTCATTCATTATCAGTTTTCTTAATTGTTCCATGGTAGTACACCATAATTCTGAGGGCATGTTAAAGGGCATGGTGTTGAGTGCTATTCTTACCACCTCCTTTGTTCTCCCGAACCACTGGTACTGGTTTTGCGGATACATTCCCCATGTCAAGTAATCATCACCCTTGATTGAAGACACAGCAAACACAATAATACAGTTAGATGGGTTACATATTGAAGTTGAACAGTTAAAAGAAATAGTCTCTATTTCATGAGTGATGTCGACGATCCTCTTCACTCTTCCTCCTTCTCTCTCTCTCTGTCTCTCTCGCACCATACTGAATGTCTGTGTGGTGTTTAGATACAACCTGTCCTTGTCGCTAGGCACTGATTTGCCCGTTGGTGTTGTTTTGCCCTCAGGGTCTGGACCCTGAGTAGTCAAGTCGTCTGCGCTCTTGGATAAGAGCACCTTATCTTCTCTCTCAGAGGCGCGAGAGCCCTCGCCACCTGTCGTTGAGATTTCCACAGCTTCATCTAGTAGGGCGTTCTTGGCCAGGTACAGCAAACCCAGGATGACGATGATGATGACTGCCTTCATACGCCAGCATCCGGTAGAGGGGAGAGACGACATCTGGAAGCGTGGATCCACTCTGCTCTGCCTTGGACTCTTAGGGCGGTTCTGGTCACGATCAACACCTGGAACGGACCTTTCCACCTGTGTGACAGGGAATCTTTTTCAAGAGATTTGATTAGTACATTATCACCAATCTTAAAAGGGTGGGTGGGCTCCTCCCCCGGCTGAGGGAGCCTGTCAGCCACCTGCGTGTGAAACTTTCTCAACATGTCAGTTAGATATTTTACATAGTTAGTCATGTAATCCTCTGTCCACAGAAGGGTGAGTGTGTGGGGTGATGCTGGGGGGCTAGACCCTGTGAACATTACTCTTCCCATCAATACTTCGTGTGGGCTGAGCCCTGTCGTTGCATTTGGTGCGCTTCTGATGGAGCACAGAACTAGCGGCAGCGCGTCTACCCATTTTAGTCCTGTGGTCAACATTGTTTTAGTGAGTTTCTCTTTTATAGTCAAGTTCATTCTCTCAACCTGGCCTGAGCTCTGCGGGTGATAGGGAACATGCAATTGCCATTTAAACCCTAACACTGTAGCTAGACTCTGGGTTATCTTAGAAATGAATGCTGGACCTCTGTCACTGTTAATCCCTGCTGGAACACCAAATCTAGGGATAACATCTTTGAGAAGACACTTTACAACTGTTCTAGCGTCTTCTTTTCTGGTAGGGTAGGCCTCTACCCATTTGGAGAACTGGCACACTATTACCAAAAGATATTTGAATCCTTGGCATGGTGGCATATGCGAAAAGTCAATTTGCATATTTACAAAGGGCCCTGAAGGGGGCGGTAGATGTTCATGCTGAACCAGACCACTTCTTCTTCTTGTTTGCTGGCATATCATGCATCTATCTACTAGGGTCTGTGTGGTTAGTGTGATGCCTGGGGCAAACCATTGTGACTTTATAATCCCATTCATCCCTCCTTTTCCTACATGTGATTTGCCATGTGCAACATGTGCCAGAACATGGAGGAAGGAACGGGGACAGACCATCCGGCCATCTGGGTGGAGCCACAAGCTGGACTCAGCGTCAAGTGTACAACCTTGTCTTAGCCATAAATCTTTCTCCCTAACATCAGCGCGGGCTTGCATTACCGCGACATCATTAAAGGAAGGCAAAGAAATCGGTTCTGTGGGTTGTGTCAGGGGGCATTGGAGCACCATAGAAGAACATGAAACTGCTGCTTGTTTAGCCGCGGTGTCGGCTAACGCATTTCCACGCGAAATAGGGTCATCAGAATTTGTGTGAGCAGCACATTTCACTACTGCTAGCTGTGCAGGGAGCAGGATAGCGTCTAACAACTGAGCTACCAACGCATGATGTTGAATAGGCTTACCAGTCGATGTTAAGAAACCGCGCATCTTCCACAAGACACCAAAATCATGGCACACACCAAATGCATACCTGGAGTCTGTGAAAATGGTTGCAACTTTTCCTTTAGCCAAAATACACGCCCTCAGCAGAGCATGCAACTCTGCAGCCTGAGCCGACGTGCCATTTGGCAAGGCCCGGCTTTCTAAGACCTCCCAGTCGTTCACAACAGCATAGCCTGCTAAATGTACTGTGTCAGACGGCCTGCTCGCAGATCCGTCTGTGTAGAGAATCATATCTGAATTAGGGATAGGAGTTTGCAACATATCAGCTCTGGGGGAAGAAGACATGTCAATCGTTGTGACGCAGTCATGTGTTATTTCAAAATCTGGAATTGGCACCAGTGTAGCTGGGTTTAGGGGGGGGGAACGTTTAAGAGTGATGTGTGGGCTTGAAAGAATTACTGCCTCATAACCAGATCGCCTAGCTGCTGTCATATGCTGAGTAGCAGAGGTGTTCAGAATATGCAAAACTGCATGTGGGACATGTACTACACAGTCACTGGCCAGTACAATAGAAGAGGATTGTTTAATAACAATTGCAACTGCGGCTACTGCTCGCAGGCATGAAGGCATACCAAGTACCACAGGGGAAAGTCGAGACGAATAGTATGCAACAGGCCGGAAATTGGATCCATGCTTTTGTACCAAGATGCCAGTTGCAAAGCCCAACTTCTCATGGACGTGTAGATGAAAAGTTTGATGGTAGTCAGGAAGACCCAGGGCCGGAGCCGACGTGAGGGCTCGCTTTAAGTCTTGAAAAGCTGTGTGCATGTCCTCAGACCAGTGAACAATGTTAGGTGCGGCCTGCAGAGTGGCAGCACGCAGGACGGAATCCATCGCAGCATACTCATATATCCAATGTCTGCAGTAGTTTGCCATGCCCAAGAAGGAAAGCATTTCCTTTTTAGTTGTTGGTGGAGGAACTTTGTTCAACAGGCAGATTCTCGCAGGTGAGAGGAGGCGGTGTCCATCTCTCAGAATGTGACCCAAATACGTGACCTCAGTCTGGCAGTATTGCAACTTGGCCAGGGATGCTCTGTGTCCGCATTCAGAAAGTCTTTTCATGAGCAGAATGGAATCGATGCGACAGGCGTCTCTGTTAGGTGATGCAATCAACAGGTCATCAGCATACTGAAGGAGGGTGCTTCCTCCTGTCAGAATCAGAGTGTCCAGATCTCTTTTAACAGCTGCTGCGTACACAGTAGGCGACTCAACATAGCCCTGTGGGAGGCGCGTGTATGTGATTTGTTTACCTTTAAAAGTAAATGCAAACAGATACTGGCTTTCTGGATGCAAAGGAATAGAGAAAAATGCTGAACATAAGTCAATGACTGTGTAATACTTAGAGTCTGGGGGCAGAGAAGCAAGTATTGAATTAGTGTCAGGCACTATGGGAGCTGTTGGGATGACAATAGCATTAATAGCTTGCAAATCTTGGACGAAACGCCACTCATTAGGGCGATTGTGCTTAGGTATGGGTAGGATGGGGGTGTTGCAGGCACTTTCTGTGAATCTTAATACCCCTTGATCAAGCAGTGATTGGATGACTCCTTCAATTCCCAAAATGGCTCTATGGGGTAAATTGTACTGTCTGATAGCAGGCAATCTGGCATTGCTTTTAAGAGTCACTCTGTGGGGGGGAGCTGAACTGACAAAGCCCACATGATTCTTATGTTTTGCCCACAAACTGGGTGGCACATCAGCAAAGTCCGAAGGGGGGCCAAATTCTGTGGGTGGGGGTGGCTGTAAATGAAGGAACGTGCTTTGGGGGAGGGAAATGTCTTCAGTGAGACGCAGCATGTAAAAGTCTCCTCCAAAGTTGTTTACATTAGGTGTGTGTGTGTGGGAGTCAGAGACCATTGCTGCTTCCAACTGAGCATAGCAGTGGACTGCCATTGCCCCCACCTCCTTGGGATCACTTCCTGGAGTGACAGCTAGTATAACATGAGGGATGGTGTTTTTATCTAGAAGGGCCTGCTGTGGGGGTGTGAGCTTAAGGGGCAACACACATCCTTGTGGTCCCAAAAACAGAAATTGCTCGCATTCCAACTGATCTGAGCTGTTGCAAAAACCACTTACTGATAGCGCATAATTCTCTGATGGGTTAAAAGCAGCTGTGCAATGACATTTCAACACAGGCCGCATAAGAGACATTAAGGAGGCGCACACAGGAGAAGTACCAGCAATTTTCTGAATCCCTGTTGTGGAGAAAACAGAAATCATATTGAAATCTGGAAATGACCAACAATAAAGGTTGTCCTTAGATGATTGAATGAATTGGACAGCCTGGTAAACTTTGCTGTCAGGAATAGTTAAAAACAAACCATCCGGAGTACAATGTATTGTTGCCTGTAATTTACAAAGTAAATCTCTGCCCATCAAATTAATCGGACTTCCATCTGAAATAATGAAAGAATGTTGCACATTTGACCCATCGATTGAAACATTAGTATTCTCTGAAATGGGTTCGGACATAAGAACGCCAGAAACACCCATTGTTGTAACAAAATCATTTGTTGCTTCACACACTTTCTCCCTAGTGCGTACTGCTGACAATGTGGCGCCGCTGTCAATCAAAATATCTACAGCTGTTCCACTAAAATCAACGGGCATAATCGGATCTTCACGCGGGTTATTAGAAAGGCGAATTGTTGCTGCTTGAATGGGGAAATGTTGTGAATCTGACCGTATTTCTTCTCTATGGCAGCCCTATCTCCTATTAAACCCACTTTGCAGACTGTTTTGCTCATGTGGAGCCTGTCTATCATAGTGTTGCGTAGGCATTAATGCAGGATGCCTTGGAGCCTGGGGAAGAGCAGGCAAAGATTGTGTGTGCTGCTGCGCACCCCATCTCTTCTCGCATTGACCCGCCCAGTGATCCATTGAACCACAAACGTGACACGGCTTTTTGGGATTTTTGTTCTGCTGTTGTCTATTCTTATCATGATAACCCTGTGATTTTCCATGATTTTGATACTGCTGTGTGCGGTTCTGTCCCTGAAACTGTTGAGAGTTATCTGCGCCCTGATAAGCCTGTGTATTTTGAGGCAATTGTTGCATCATTTGAGTATTTCTAGGATGCAAAAATATCTGGCTCCTATGCAAGGCACGCATTGTGGCTATTGTGGCTTGCCAGGTCTTAATTTGCCATTCAGGTGTAGCTATCATGTAGGCACGAGCTGCCTCTGGAGTTAGGCTCTGCACTAAACTCTGAATCGCGAACAAATCATTTCCTTCCCTTTTAATGCCTGCATTATTATCCCATACGGTCATGAAACGCTGGATAAATTCTGGGACAGTTTCTGTTGGGTTCTGTACGCAAGCCAACACTTGGGAAAAATCTGTGTGAGTTTTAGCGCATGCTCTAACAGCCAAAGCAGCGACATTCTGAATCCACATATCGCGCGTCTGTGTCAAAGGCCAATCGCCTGCAGGCGTGCATGCAGGGAATTTAAACTCATCTTTGCATGTGGACCAATCTGCCTTGTACGTTAGGATTATCAGCTGTTTCACATCATGAACCAAACAGTTATAAACTGAGCAGACATTAGTCAACCATGACAGATACTCATCTGGACTTTTAGTGGGATTTGGAGCGTGATTAGTGACATCCATGACCTCCGCGGGTGTCCAAGGTTTATAAACTGGAACCTCTCCTATCAGAATTTTCGGGGCGGTTACAGTGTCGGCAGAATTTTTATTTGGAGATGTTTGCGTTTGCATGATCCTTTTACGCTGGACAGCCCTCGGAAAACTGCTGCCGTACGGCGTGGCTTTATAGTCGTATAGACGGAGCGGCGGAGTGAAAGGAGGGGGGCTCCGTGGCTGGCTGCTGTCTGAAAAATCCCCCTCCGTCTCCTCTGCCCTGTTGTCTTCTTGTGTAACATCTAGTCCGTTATAATGTCCTGGCTGGTATCTTAATCTATTTTTATTTATGATAGCTGCCGCTGACATTAACAGATCATCATCGGAGTTTCTTGCAGCAGTATTTGAGAGATCTGTTGCGGGAATCAGTTGTGTACAGAGAGAGACAGCCTGTTCCTGTTCCAGTAGTCCTGCGTCTGTTAAAATGCAAATAAGCTGATCTGGGCTGGGAGACTTTCCTTGTCTTTTCAGCCAATCAAAAATCACAGATTTAGCTATGGCTCCTGCGTCTTTTCCGTGTCTTTCCCTAATTCTGGACATGTTCTCTGATTTAACATCAAAAGCAGCCTCTAGACTGAGCAAATGACAAGTCGCCGCACATTTGGAAACCCTGTCAATCAAAGCCTTGAGCTCTGCGGAGCCTAGCTCGCTGCCAGCTGATTTTTCATTCTTTCGTTCATTATATCCTCTTTTCTCTGCGATAGACATCCAAGCTTTGAGACAACCCGACATGTATTCTGCATCCCAGGTCGGGTTCGCATCATTTTTCACAATTTTAAATGCCTGCCATAAAACGGCCATGTCAAAACTTCCTGTTAACGGCCAATCAAATTGAATCTTCCCTTTCTGATTATTTTGTTGTGAATGCTCACAAAGTAAAGAGGTAAACGGCATAACTTTAGACCAATCCAAGCTTCTTCCGACAATCCCTGACGGCATGTTGGGAGAAAACATGTGAAGATAGTGGCTGTCTGTAACTGGATTTTTAGAAAAAGTTTTATTGCGTTCATTAGTTTTCCTCTTACCAACTGACTCCTTTGTGGACAGAGAACTACCCATGTTTAACGGTTAGTACAATCAACAAACACTGCAGATTAGACAAACAAACATAAAACCACAGCAAACCTCCGTGTGACAGAAAGTTTAATTTAATCCGAATAAAGAGAACTTCAGCGGGGGTTGGGAAATATAATTAATATGAGTGCCTTCTTACTCATATTAGCTTAGACTGGATCTGTTGAAGAGCAATAACGAATTTATCCTCAAATCATCAACCACTATGCTAATTTAGTGGTGGATTCCCTCTGTCCAGAGAATAAAACCATCAGTTTATCCTCCGTATTTATCAACCCATACTTTTCTTACAACAATGAAAAAAAATGATCGTTTAATGACACATTCTCGCATTCCGCCCATATATGACAATCTTAGTTTAGTTCCTAAAAACGACTATGGTGCGAGGAAAAGAATATTATACCACTAAACTGAATTTCTTTCTGCTCTACTGCGCTCCGCAGGGGGGGGGAGGGACACATGCAGGCCCGTTCTCCTTCTCTGCAGCAGCACAGGGTCTTTAAAACAGCTGCTTTATTTTATTTTGACCGCTGAAGTCTCCAGAATTCGGCGATTTGTTTCAATACAAATCCATAACATTGCTCTAATGCAGAAATCCACTTTACTGATTCTCTATTTTAAGGTCTCTCCGAAATTTAAATAGAGACACCGAGAAAAAAAATGTGCAGCCTTTCAGCTTCACAGGTAATTTTGATATCGTCAATCACAGATCCTGGTAAGGCAATATTCAAATAGATTTGAAATTACACTTACCAGTATTCTGAAGATATATTTGATATTCTGTCGTGACGCCAATCTGTGAAGAATAATCTTCTGGGATTCAATGCAGAGCCAATGTTGAAGAATTGGAGACGGAGAATCTTTCATCAAACACGGAGATTTATTGAAGTAACGGCCGGAGAGGATACACTCAGTTTCATACAGTTAACTGTCTTCCACCGAGCGGACTCTCTAAAGGTTCACAGCATAATCACACAATATATTGACCAAAGGCGGATCCCAAACTTACGCGCCCTTTCTCTGCTAATTAATAACAGATGCAACAAACTGAACAAAGACCTTAGCCAGGACAGGATGCTCCCCCTTTCTCCACAGAGAGGCATCTGACCTCTGAGTTGACCCTGAGGATGGCATGATCATATTTCACAGATTGAGAACAACACTTTAATTAGAAACAGAAGTTCTGCAGATAAATTCCCAATTCCATACACTGACCAGACAGGATTAAAATATTCTCTAACAGTCTTCACTATATGTAATGGGTTTTCTTTAGGCGGAGACAGGAATTTACATTTTTTTGCTATGTTCCATCTGAATTTACTCTGACACAGAAAAATCTATATTGATTCTGACACTTCTATATCCAACTCACAGATGTAACCTTGCTTTGATATCAAATATTATTCATATAAACCTTTTAGAAGTGAAGTTATAGTCATTTATTCTGGGAATGTCATTTTCGAGCCTGAAACCTGAAAAACAGGCTCGGGGTTTAACAGGTTAAATGCATCAATCTGGTGCATTTTGAGGGGGAAATAAAGAGACTACACCCATATGAAACATAACTGTATACATTTAAATAATCATAAAAACATGGCCATAACCAATAACATACCATATCCAAGATGAAAAAACATTGAAACTTGTTTATTTATTTGTTTTTGGTTCATTTATAGTTGTGAGTGTGTGTGCTCCTGAACCAGCCTCACCTGTCTCCCTCCTCTGCCCCTGCTCCTCTTTGAGGCAGAAGCAAAGACTAGTTTTAGCTCTCAACAAGTTTTAATAGTTTATCTTGCCTTTTTTCACCTAGTTAACGGTTATTATTATGCATATTTACTAATCACTCCCCCCTCAAATGGAAATATGTGTTTACATAAATGGTGACCAAACCGTTTGAGACCCACAGAGATAACTTAGACTAAGTTAACTGTCTAAACACTCAGAGAGTCCTTTACCAATAGTGGACACGGACCACTATTGCGGTAAGCATGTTGTAACTTCCGGTTGTTGTCATTGTCATCTCCGGGTATCCCGTGTGCCTGTTCTGTTGCTGATAGCTTATTATCTTAAAGGTGACCTATCATGCTATATTTAAATGATATAGTGTATGACCATACCTATATAAGGTATATTTATACATTTTATCTTTCAAAATACCAAACAGATCATTTTTTAGCCATGCCTCGTTTCGCTCATTTTCGCTTTATTCCAAACCTGCCTATGAAAATTCTGAGCAGCAGCTGACCACGCCCCCAGCAGAAGAGCCGGCGAGAGTCACGTTACCATGCTTGCTGTGATTACGAGTGTGGAATACACATGTCATCTCAGAGCAATGCATGTGTTCAAGCATATTATCAATTTGATCCAGAAACTATAAATATACTACTACTACTACTAAATATATGTTTATCACACTAGGTGTAAAGACGGATGCAGGAACTTGAGGACTCTAACCTGTGTGGTGGACCATCCTGGATTGTGTGCCTAAATGTGTTGTCCCTGCAGAATGCATTGAATATTTACAGAGCTGAACACAGTTGGACTACAGTTGAGGCAAATAGAGCACTGAGTGGTTTGTTTTGACTGAAATTGTAAAACGAATGCTAATATTGTTCATGGAAATAAATACTGGTGTATATGGCTTTATGCAATCTTTCATTCTGTCATTGTACATGTACTATTATATACTACACAGCAATGGCATAACGCACCCATGTGTATGACAAAAAAAGTCCACACACAACCTTATGCTTTTGAAATCAGAATATTCTTTACCCATCCAAACATGAATAATCACGACACATTTGATATCAACTCGGAACTTTATTGTCAAAATCAACGGTTATTTGAACCCATAAAAAACAGGAGCTTTGTGAGCTGGTGCTGGGGCTTCCTTGGACACAGGATCAGAGTGGTGATTCCGGCCTGCGTTGTCCTCTGATCCGTGAAATGTCTATGTTAGGTTCAGACAGCAGCCAAATTGAACCGTGTAGCATACCCGGCGATGACCTCCTCCCTGTCAGGTTGCTCATAATAGTGCAGGGTCCACAAAGACTTGGTCGAAGATGAGGTCCATCAAGTTGGCCACGTAGCCTGTGCAATGTTAAAAAAAGCACAACAAAAAAAGTGGTTTAGATTAGTAAATGCATGTCGTCAACAACAACATACCAGGGCTTTAGCTCCGTTTTCCTCGTGGTGTGTGTCCCCTCGCATACATACATACAGTGTTGTATCCTAACACACCCCCATTTATATTCATGTGCGCAAACAAGTAAACATACTGCAAAAAACGGCATGTCTCATTAGCTTAGCGTAGCGTAGCTTAGCTTAGCTTACAGATCGATGATATATGATCGTTCTTACAGACTACAATCACAAAAGCTTTTACATAACGCTGGAAAAAACGGCACTTACCTCCAGAAGATTACATTTGTTATTATAACTTACTCAATATGATTTTTTAGAGGATACAAAATACTAATACATAGGAGAATAAATACTTGTGTTATCGGCTAGGCTAGGCGTGGCTTTACAGCCTTCACACAGATCGCCATTACGGCAGTCTGAACATGTTCGCAAATGCCTGATAATTAAAATAAAAGACAAAGCAAAGACTGCGGAGCGTACAAAATAAAATGTTACAAGAACATATAAACACCTAACCGATTACTAGTTGGGGTTGAGGCGACATTGATACGGCTAAGCTACATGCTACATGCTACATACTACAAGCTAGATATAGCTTTATCAGGAAAAACACCGCTAAATAAAAACTTACAGCTTCAGAATTGGATGTGTCCTCACTGGCCTGGTCCCGGATGGTTGGTATTGATCCCGGGTGTAGCATTAGTTTGGAGGCATATCCGTGTTGGACTTGAGAGAAGTTCATAAACATGTCCGTGGTTTAACTGGCTTAGACATCCTGGCAAGAGCAGGCAGAAACACAGATGTGACTGGGGTAGCCTGCCGATAGCCTATATGCGAATGAGAGGTTTGGCAATGCACGTGGCCGTGGCTCATTCCCCTGATAGGTGGAGAGTTGACCAATAAGCGGAGTACGTCTTTGTGACGTAGAAAAGTGTCGGAATGTGGATCCATTTTTTTCAGATCCGTTGCAGCCCCTTTTTTAGAGATTTGGCGAAGGAGGAAAATAGAGAGGGTTGTGTTTTCTGACACTTGGTGAGTTCCCCGGAACACCGGGGACACATAATCATGTATAAAAGACGTACAAAGGTGCATTTTGCATGATAGGTGCCCTTTAACTTAATCGATCGTTTTAAAACTCTTGATCACAGCAACTGCCTGACGTTACTACAGCTTAAGCACTCACAACTCTTAGCGACTGTAACTCCACAGTAGCCTACACTCTTTTCGGGTTTGCTAACGGTAGCTACTTTAGCTTGATAGCTAGCCATGGCTCTTTCCCCACCCTCGGGTGCTATTTCCTGCTCTTCCTGTCTCATGTTTGGTTACTTCCCTACCTCCTTTACTGGTACCGATACATGTGTTAAATGTAGTATAGCTGTTAGGTTGGAGGCGGGAATCATAGCCATAGAAGCCCGGCTCCGCATCTTAGAAAGTAACTCAGCTACAGTAAAGCCCATGTTAGCCAGTGCGGACCGGCAAAAGGTAGCTCCTATTAGCCGTCCCCCGGCAACTCCCGAGCAGCAGGGAGACTGGGTGACTGTTCAGAAGGGGCATAACGCGAAACCCGCAGGTCCCCACCATCCCGTTCACGTATCTAACAGATATTCTCCACTCAGCGAGACACCCGCTGAGAAGCCAACTCTGGTTATTGGTAGCTCTATTATGAGACATGTGAATTTAGAGACCAAAGCCTCCACAGTCACATGCATTCCGGGGGCCAGAGCGGGCGACGTTGAGGCGCATCTTAAACTGCTGGCTAAAAATAAACGTAAATACAGTAGGATTGTTATTCACGTCGGTGGTAATGATGTTTGTTTACGCCAATCAGAATGCACCAAAGTTAATGTGGAGTCGGTGTGTAGTTATGCTAAAACAATGTCGGACACCGTAATCTTCTCTGGTCCCCTCCCCAATCTGATCAATGATGACATGTATAGCCGCATGTCATCATTTCAGCGCTGGTTGTCTTGGTGGTGCCCAGCAAACAATGTGGGCTTCGTAAATAATTAGACAGCCTTCTGGGGAAAACCTGGTCTGATTAAGAGAGACGGCATTCATCCTACTTTGGAAGGTGCAAATCTCATTTCGGCAAACATTTCAGGGCTTTGTGGACTTAATCCATGACAAACTGGAGTTGAGACCAGGAGGCGGAGTCGCAGTCTTACACGCTTCTCTGCGCTCTCTCCTAGGCAGTCATCCATAGGAATCCCGAACCCAATAAAATACCCAATATTAGCGGTGTGTGTGTCTGCCCAAGGACAATTTAAGGTAAAACCTAATAGAGGTGTCATACATAATAACTAGGGCTGTCAAGTTAATGCGTTAATAACGCCCGTGAGGGTTGACGCTAACTTTACATGGACACGGCGGTTACACGTTCTCCTGGCGAGACCTCAAATCATCTTCGTAATCTAATCAAAAAGCATTTTAATGGCCAAACTATCCTACAATTTAGGATTTTCCAGAGAGGGTTATTTGTGAATATACGACCCTCCGTAGCATTTGCATTCAACGGGAGCACTAGAGGTTGAAAACTTTAAAACGTGATTATAGGTCATACTAAGCGCTTGAACAATCGACCTATTTGGTCGTATGAGTTGGAGGACTTGTTGCCATGTAAGAATGGGAGTTGAATGTACTAGTCTTGCCAATTTGTCTCAAAAGGCTAAAGCTCAACCTCTGATATCTAACTTAGTTATTTTCTGTTCTGTTGCCATTTATCGGTATGAGTATATAGTATAAACACCGTGTTCACATACATAATTTAACAGCGCTGAGAATTAATTTTCTTTTTTCACAATGTTATTCCAAAGTGTGTATGTCTAATTCCTTTAAAATGCTTTTTGATATAACGCTAGGGTGGAGACCTGTTTACCCATCAACCTAAGGAAATTAAAGCTTTCGTTACTGTCATTTCTGAAAAGAACAACAATTAAAAATAATTACATTTCACATATTTCATCAATTCAGTTAGACCATACAACTTCAAATCTATGCTTCCAATGACAACTCACCACCTTAACCCTAACCCTAGATAAGATTCAAAGCTGATTCTGCTCATGGCATTATTTTTGGCAGAAACACTTCCTGTTCAACAACAAACGTCTAACAATTAGAAACTAAATGGTGAACATAGTGGAGCACTTAGCAGAAGAAGCTGTTTGGCCATCTGCCAAGCATCTGCCATATAAATCAGTTGTTGCAGGTAAAAGTAATGTTCATCAAGATTGTTGACGCTTACTTCCAATGTGACTCTGTAATATGGGCATAGATATGTCTCATAATTATTTGTGTGAACATAAAAATAATTTGTGTGTAAATATGTGATTTGGAAATGTAAAACACCATCCACAAATGCATTTAAAAGATTTGCAAACTCACAAATAAATGTGCAAGTGTAAATTGGATCTGCAAATACGCTAAATATTTTCACAAATAAAAAAAGGATCTGTGATTATCTCTTTAACATTGACAACTTTCAATCAGGCATTTGTGAATCCATTTTGTATTTGCCGACCAAAAATGCGCTTGCGGATCTCAAATCTCTGCTCGTGGATCTCACATTTCTGCTTGTGGATCGTCTTTTTACAAACACGGAATTTTGAGACATATTTTCCGCCGGTCTCGGCTAAAATCTACTCGGTGATTTTCGGAAACCACGTGATGGCCTGCTGATGACGACATTTCCGGATGATTTCATAGTAAGAGCATGATGATTTGTTTAATGCTCTGTTTTTTTATAATGAACAGCGGAACGTTAGATGCATTCTTTATCACCATCACCATCACCATCATGTTATAGTGATACAGTTAGTTTGTGTTAGTTTATTGGATCAATATAGCATATATCGAGCACATGCATTGATGTTGAAGTACAGGCTATACGCCACTTTCGGGTCCCGGGGGAGCAGCTGGCAGCGAAGCAGCCCAGATAAAACTCTTTCTTCATTGTTTGTTGTGTATTCAGTCAAGCGGGTCAAAGTTACAAAGCACTTCACATCTTATTAATCGGCATAATTTTACTTTACCAGTGCAGTAATAAAGTAATCTATAGAAAAGCACCATATTTAGGTCAGCCTTCATAGTAAGGCTACATTAAATGTTATAATATTCATCGTGTCCTTTCTACTATGCATATATTCCTGTCTATTGCTTTCATTTGTATTTAATGTTAGTGTTTATACTTGTTTCCACACATTTCACAATTTGGGATGAATGAAGTATCTATATATGATATCCATCTATCTATCCGTCCGTCTATCTCATACTTGCCAACCTTGAGAGGGGGGGGGGGGGGGGGGGGGGGGGGGGGGTGTTAGTGGATCACCGGAGCTGTATTAGATTAACATCTACACATGCTTATTGTAGTTGTAAGTGCACTGTCTTGCAGCCTGTAGCACCATCCTTGATGGAACAGGCTGGACCTGTATTTTTCAGGAAAGGAATGAGCAGAGGGTATAGTTGTCGATTCTTGTTCTGTTTTCGGCTCACCCTCTCAGACTTTCAGTTACTAAAGAGACGCGCTACCACGGAAACCAAACAATGGTGCAGCTGTATTAAAGTCTGAGTGCAAACAGTCCTGAGTAAATCTGATTTTGTCAGAAATCGGGAGAAATGCGACCCCGGGAGGAAACCGAAAATCTGTCTGTCTGTCTATCTATCTGTCTATCTACCTATCCATCTATCTACCTTGTCTATCTGTCTGTCTATCTATCTGTCTCTCTGTCTGCCTGTCTACCTACCTACCTATACCTGCCTGCCTACCTACCTACTAGTTGTTTTGTTTGGAAAGGTTTTGTCATTGTATTGCTCTTTACCGGCACCTGCAGAGTACAGGAATTTTACATTGTAACTTTGACCCACTTGACTCAATACACAACAAACAATGAAGAAATAGTTTTATCTGGGCTGCTTCGCTGCCAGCTGCTCCCCCCGGGACCCGAAAGTGGCGTATAGCCTGTACTTCAACATCAACGAAAGTGCTCAATATATGCTATATTGAACCAATAAACTAACACAAACTAACTGTATCACTATAACATGATGGTGATGGTGATAAAGAATGCATCTAACGTTCCGCTGTTCATTATAATAAAAAAACAGAGCATTAAACAAACCATCATGATCTTACTTTGAAATCATGTGGAAATGTCGTCATCAGCTGGCCATCACGTGGTTTCCGAAAATCACCGAGTGACACGAGTAGATTTTAGCCGAGACCGGCGGAAAATATGTCTCAAAATTCCGTGTGTGTAATAAGACGATCCAGAAGCAGAAATGTGAGATCCACGAGCAGAGATTTGAGATCCGCAAGCGCATTTTTGGTCGGCAAATACAAAATGGATTCACAAATTCCTGATCGAAAGTTGTAACTGTAAAAGAGATAATCACAGATCTTTTTTTTATTTGTGAACATATTTAGCGTATTTGCAGATCCGTTTTACACTTGCACATTTATTTGTGAGTTTCCAAATCTTTTAAATGCATTTGTGGATGGTGTTTTACATTTCCAAATCACATATTTACACACAAATTATTGTTATGTTCACACAAATAATTATGAGACATATCTATGCCCATACTGTAACAACATCTGCAGCGGATTACACCTCCATGGATATTACCATCGTACATTCAGTTCCTTATTTTAACCTACTTTAGGTGTTACGTGGTGTTTAACATTCCGTGACCTAACACAGCAGCAACAGGATTCATTGGTAAACCATCTTTTCTTAGTGTTGCTTGTGTGAAAGCAGAACTGGGGAAAGGAATCAGAAATAATTACAAGGGATTTATTTAAAGTTTTTTGCACTAGTCGTGGCTCGAGATCAGGGGTGGGGAACCTCCGGCCCCCGGGCCGTATACGGCCCGCGAGACCATTTGGTATGGCCCTCGAGGTAATTTATAAACACACGCAAAAGATTAAAGAAATCTAGACCGCAAAATAATTAAACAAGCGAGTGTCTGTTTTTCCTGGCAACGGTCATGGTCCTTGAACACAACACGAGCCTAACATGTCATCACGTGGTATATGTCTCATCTGACAGGGGTGCAGTTCTGACGGAGAGCACCAGAACGCCGCTCCGGGACTTCAAAAAGTTGAAAGCCCAGTGGCGATCTGTTCATCTGTCATTCTGATCATAGGCCTACAGTCAATAACTTTGTTGTTATTAGCATCTGGTTAGCTAGCTATGCTAACAAATATAAGAAGCTTTTTCTTTAACCAGTGAGGTAAAGGCACATCTTTATATGATCATTATAGTTATCAAAAAACAAGAGAATAAAGTAAACAGGTATAAAATACTATATGACAGTAAACAAAAGTTGTTATTAATAAACAAGAATACAGTTTGAAAGGAGAGTGATTTGTAAAATATCCATAAAGAAAAAGTAAATCTGCTTACAGTTCTGTTTCATATGGGTGTTGAGAGATGTATCCATAGATCTCTTCATTTTGCTCTCAAAGTGCACCAGATTGATGCTTTTAACTTCAATATTTAAAAAAAATCTTAGAGGAGGTTAGGTCCCCCCCACTTAAATAATGTCCACATGGATAGGAAACTCAATACATTTGCACACATCTTGTGTCCATATCTTTCTGTTTGGTGGTCATGCCACACCGTGCACATGCATGCATGCGCGAGTCATGGCAAGATATCTGGATTAAGAGGTTGCTTTTTCTTTGCACAGAATGAAAGAAAGGCCAAAGGAATGGGCTGTGATTTTTAAGCAGAGGTCAATAATTTGTACGGCCCTCGGAGGATGTTGAAAAAATTGAAATGGCCCTTGAGAGGAAAAAGGTTCCCCACCCCTGCTCTAGATTGTTGGGCACTGACCTTTAATGGAAGTAGAAATCATAACTAGAGCATAGGAGGAAGTGGTTGGTGGATGGTTGGGTCAATCAAACACAGGATATCACGCAGGAAACTCCTTTTTGTGTCCAGCAAGAAACCAGGAGTCAATAAGTGCTTTTATTTGTACAACCAAGGTGGCCTAACAGGTATACTTATTTTAACATAAACTGTGCTTTTATTTGTATGTAGATTTGTCTTACTGGTCAAGTAGTCTTTTTCTTAGAAAGGTTCCTAACAGAGTAAAATGACTAGTATCTATTTGGCAGATATGATAAGAGTTGTTTGAAAACTCTAGTCTACAATATAGGAAAGTAGCTTCAATGCGTCCCTTGTTATCTTATTGGAGCATTAGACCATTTTCTATGAAAGGAAGAGAGAAAATGTGGTCCCATCATTCGTGGTGGACACAATTGGACTTTCACAGAAACGGACGATCGTGACTGATAAATGCAGATAATTCCAATTATAATAGGTTATTATGTATTTTCCATCATAAGCCATATCTTGAGAAAGTGCTTATATGTTTTCAACTTTTAACAATATATTTAACCAAAAGGCAAACTATGGAAGTAAAGCCAATTACTGTTTTAAAATAATCAAATAAAGTGCATATTTCACTGTGTTTACCAAGCTGAATGAGTTAGCCATTAGTTTTTTGCAGTGATATGCACAGTAGTAGATAATAGTTGATGTGTAGGCCTAACAAGTAATGTTTATATTGCAAAAAGTATTTCGTATTTTAAATGTTCCATACAATCATACTAAAAGTTGCTCGTGTTTGTGATGGCGGATTCTCATAGCATCGCAGCTGTCTTAAATCCTGATGAATTCTCTGTGACATCTTTCGTTAACCCAATGAAGTTTTCACGAAGATAAATGAAAAGTAGTACGGAAAAGAAATAGGGGTTAGGGTTTTTTGTCAATCTGACAGTAAAGTGCAGGTAGGTGTTCCATTTGAAGCATGAGAAAGGTAGTGATACTGATGTATCAGTTAGTATGGACAAAGCTTTGAACAGTTCGGTTGGATTCAAACAAAATTTGAAGCATGATTTAGTTTTTTCATCGAATGCACCGCGAGAGGGACAGAATGTGTGTGTGTGTGTGTGTGTGTGTGTGTGTGTGTGTGTGTGTGTGTGTGTGTGTGTGTGTGTGTGTGTGTGTGTGTGTGTGTGTGTGTGTGTGGCCTGCTTCCCTTCAGTTCCCCATGCACCTTCGTAATTAGTGTGTTCTTGGTAATGTAGTCTAATGGCTTCACAGGAACACTCTGAAATGCTGATGAACATCTGTTTGGCAGAAAACTCAGCACACACACTCTCTCTTCCCCTCTCCCCCCACCCCCCCTTCTCCACATTCTGACTGAAACGTGAACTTAAAACACACAGCTTGGTGTCAAATCAACAGTGTGTGTTTATATGTAAAAGTGTTCTACCTGGGAGAATGAATGCCGGCAAAAAACTCAGACACCTGTAATTACAGAAATAACATTATGCCTCACAGAGCGGCTTTAATTAGCATTTTAGAAAGTTTTGTCACACACACACACACACACACACACAACAGAATTCTTCCAGTTGTTCAACTCTGCAGTGAAAAGAGCCAGCAGAGATGAACACTGTCCTTTTTTTTCTTTGAACACACGCACAAATAAACTGACATGCTGAATTTCTAACAGGTCAATGACAACATGGAGTACCATTTACATGAGGGCAGGTGGCTTGTCAGAATGTGTGTGTTTCTGTGTGTGTGTGTCCTTGTTAGGGCTGGACATTTTGCTACCCCTACCAAGGTCATGGAATTTCTCAGTGCACCCTGGGAGAAGGAGCGACCTGTGTGTGTGTGTGTGTGTGTGTGTGTGTGTGTGTGTGTGTGTGTGTGTGTGTGTTTGTGTGTGTGTGTGTGTGTGCCCTCGCCAGCTGGCAGACACCCAGTCTGCTATCAGTGTTGGCCCTTCTCCTGGGGACAGATCTACTGACTAGTTAAGGAGGAAGGCGGTGAATCTGACTCTTTCGCTCTCTCTTTTGACTCCCTTCTTCCTCTCTGTCTTGTCTCCATCACTCTCTCTTCTTGTCCTCCTGTCATTCTCTGAAATGTCAGAGAAGAACCGATTGTGAAAAGTGTTTATGTATGCATTGTTGTAGTTATGTTGCTAATCAATACTTTTTTTCCCACGTCCCTTCTGGTAGAAACTGTGGGAACTAAGCCATTCTTCTTGTTGCATCCAAATTGTACTGCCTGCTCTTCATCAACCCCCCTTTTTGTGAACTGTGGGAAGCAACTTTAGGATTTTAGCCTTTGCAGACCATTTACATGCACAAAAACCAAAACCAAAAACATCTGATTGGCAGATCGGCTCATTAACACCCTGAGCCAAGATCATATTTGATTGTCTTTATTGTAGGCCATCAACCTGCCAGGGACTGCAGATGAAAATAAGCCTTGGTCGCTCATGTTCATTTTGCATTGTCCTTTCTTACTGTAAATAGATTAATGAATAAATAAATGTTTTTCAGATAATTCAGAGGGTGAATACAATGTTAATTTACAGACGAAGCAGAGGGATGTGGCGACAACTTGTGTGATGTTTTAATTAATGCAAATCAATTTGGTGGGTCTGGTAATATCAGTCCTTTAAAGTGCTGACAAACATAGGCGACATATGCCAAGAAAAAACATTGGTGGAACGTCTACACTTGAATCTAATCTAAATATTACCCTATCCTAGTGATTATTTTGCAGGTAAACCAAGACAAAAAACCCAGAATAAGAAAAAACATCTCTTTAAACAAAAAAAGGCAATAAAAACCAGCCCACTCTCTGCGTACAAATGACACGACTTTGCAAAGGCGTGCAATAGATACGCAGAAGTCCGATTTTGCGTGCATATGATACTCCCACGTTACGTTTGTTGTGAACGTATGTCAAATACGTTTTTTTTCTACAATTTTCTCCCACGTTACGTTTGTTATGAACGTATCTTAAATGCGTTTATTTTCTACATATCTTTGCCATTTATTTAACCCTAACCATAACCCAATAAGCTGCTGTGTCGTTTATTGCACCGCAAACAACTGTCATTGGAACGGCGATTAAGCCTGAAGCCACAGAGCTCTTTGTTTTAACCTCTCAAGCCCTGAGCCTGTTTTTCAGGTTTCAGGCTCGAAGATGCCACTAACACAACAAAGACTATATCTTCACTTCTAAAAGGGGTAAATTAATAATCTTTTCTCTCAAAGCAAGGTTACATCTGTGAGTTGGATGTAGAAGTGTCAGAATCAATATAGATGTTTATATTTTAAAATAAATTCAGATGGAACATAGTAAAAACATGTAAATTCTAATGTCCGCCTAAAAAAAACCCATTACTTATAGTGAAAACCACCGTTGAATGATGGGTTAGTAGACTAAAAGCTTTAGGAATCCAAACTATAACATATAATAAGTACGCTGTATCAAGATTGATGCAAAACAAGTGAAATGTGACCTTTTTAGAGAGGTTTAGAAAAATAAAGTCCAGGCGGACTCACCTCTGGGTAATTTGGGAACCATCAGTTCCATTTGAACTTTTTCACTGTAAAAATCATTTTATTACTTTGAATTATCACTATAGGTATTCATTCCATCCAAATACAACTGTTGTGAAAAAAATATAAAAACATACTCTGTTATCCTCTTAATAATAATAATAATAATAAATAATATATTTACTAGCTAGGTACTAACATGCATGGCTTACCTTCCTCTTTGTCTGGTCTAAACTGGTCTTCAATGGCATTAAAACGATAAAAACGATGATGTAGTTAATCCATAGGTTAATATCCAATGGGGCTTTGAAATGTTCTGATAATCCATAAGCAGTAAAACTGCAATTCCGTTATCTGCTGTCCGCTCTGTGCTCCGTGCGCTCTGGGTCCTGCTGAAATTCCTGCTTCCTGCTTCCTTCTTCCTTCCGTAGTAAACAATAAATGAAGTCGGTTGCGTAATGTACTTAAACTGGCTGGCAATCTTTATACTTTACGCAGGACTATATCTCTGGAACCCATTGGTCGATTCGTGTGATTTACACCTTTTTCTTAACCATCAGAACCAATAGAATCGATAGGCAGTTCCCAAATCCACGTAAACATTACCATAGCGGACGTAATAGAGAAGCGAATAAAGCATATCTGAAAGTACAAGCCTGGACGGCAAAACTTTATACCCAGTATATTGCTATAAATATGATGATGGATTATCAGTAAAAATGTCTACGTGACACAAAGACATTGGATTAACCTTGAGCGGCGTTTTTATTCCGGTAAACACAACTTTTGATCACAAATCAAAAAAGGTAAGACTAAATTATTGTAATATTTTTTAAACCGGATGTTGTTTACTTTCTCTTTTCTGGCTGATAGCTCCGCAATTCGGGGTCCTAGAGTGATGACATTACATGTGTGGAATCTGTGGAGTCTCAGCTTTAAATCGTATATATCTTGTTTGTGCAGTTAAGATAGTAATAAGGGCATTTCTACCGTGAGTTCTGTGTAAAAAAGCGCTAATTCAAAGGCTTGGTATTTCTCTTGTGTTTTTTTTAGCTAAAATGTTTTCTTATTGTCAGTTAGCGGAGTTTCTTACCTTTAAAAGGGTATGAAACATTAATAGTTTCATAAATGTTAAGAAGCCCTGAGACATAGTCTCGAAAAAAAAACTGTGGGGGGGGTCCACTGGGGGGACCTTCGGGCTTAAGAGGTTAATGTTTGTGGTGCAATATCAGCGTATCATATGCACGCAAAATCGGACTTCTGCTTATCTATTGCACGCCTTTGCAAAGTCTTGTCATTTGTACGCAGACTGTGAGAGTGTGTTGGTAATTCCAGTCCCTACATCACCAGCCATCATCAGGCGCCGCTTGCAACCTAAGCAGCATTTTCAGAGGCATCAACACAAAACATTTACTGTGATGGTGCAAGACTGACCTTCATTTATTTCCCTTCCTTCCTCTCAGGCTGCAGGGTGGACAGATGAAGGGACGGAGTGATGAAGGGGGAAGAGGGATGCTAAGAGAGGGAACCATGTGACGACAGCGGCTCATACAAGCTGCCTAATTGGGCACAAGAGGCCTGGCACCTTTGGTGGAGGAAAAAAAAAACAGTTTCTAATACATACACATCCAGGAGAGCAGGGCCGTTTCTAGCTTTTTGGGGGCCCTATGCAAGATGCTGTTTGGGGGCCCTAGTTTTGACAGTTTTTTAACTACAATGGGGGGGATTCCGAAGCCTTTAAGATGATCTGTGGAGATGCATCAATCTGTTACACTTTAATAGGAAAACAGGTTAATTTCACGAAAACCAAGCAATTGAAAATTACAAAAAATTATATTAAAAAGGTAAACAATAAGGCTCCTCTATGTCAATAAATGCAAGAGATGCAGCATTTTCTCAACAATGTTTAATTTACATTTTTCATCTTCCTCAGAAGTCACTCATTGGCTGTCAGCCAATGAGTGATCATTGGGCTGTCAGCGATTTGGACTTTATTACCCCAAAAACCCAAGCCACAGCTTTGCTATCATTGCAGTTTAGTCGTGTTTATATCCTACATTGGATTTGTAAGCATATAATGCTTCACCGAACACACAGTGTTAGGGGCAGCAGAAAGTATTACAAATAATGATTACAAAAAAATGCAAAAAATAAATAACAATATATAAAATATATTTTAAGATCATGTTTAATCATCTGATTCGTCTGTACATTGCTGTTTTAGTCTGTGTTCTTCTAATTAGTGTCTACAGTGTATTGAGCTGTTTAGAGCCATGTGGGACAAAACCCGATCCTGCCCCTCCCTCTCACTGTCTAAGTGAACGGTGACTATAAAAACTACACTGCGCATGCTCAGAGTATTGTCCTATTTAATGTGTGTGGCAAAACAATAATGACCATAGGGGCACTGAGCTGCCATCCCCACCATACGTCTTCTCACATAATTCAGAGCTGATTGGCTGTAAGTACGTGTGCCGCGAAAAGTGTGGTGTGTGAAGAGGAGAGAGACGCGTCCTAAAACCAGGAAGTAAGCTGCGCATGGCTTCCCTCCACAAAAAAGCAATGAGATTTCTCCATAGGATTTTAGAAAATAGCTCAAAATAAGATCTGTGGGAAACGTAGCTGTTAGATAAGTGCACGTTTTGTTCAGCCGGATAATATCCACATGTCTACCCTAATTTTATAATTTTATAATCATAAATGTATCGATTCGAATTATGATAGACTTTTGAAACTACAAGAAGATAAGGAGGACTTTTACAAAAAAGTAAGAGATTTTTGTCCAGAAGGATAGGCAAATGGACTTCATCTTCAAGTCAAGGTAAGACCGCAATTTTATTGAAAATGGGATCTTACTAAGAGAGAACAATTCAATATTTACTGTAAATGATAACATTACATTTTTTGGGTATCCTTTTGTTGAACTGTCTGTTTAAAATTAATCGAAGCATCAGACAAAAAAAGCTTTTGAAAATAATATTATATTTTGATTTAGGTCAAAATATTATATTTGTAAACCTGAAGAGTCAGTGCCTCACCAGCCATGAACCTCACTGCACGTCACTGCAGAAGCTTATATACAGGACTGTCTCAGAAAATTAGAATATTGTGATAAAGTTCTTTATTTTCTGTAATGCAATTAAAAAAACAAAAATGTCATACATTCTGGATTCAATACAAATCAACTGAAATATTGCAAGCCTTTTATTATTTTAATATTGCTGATTATGGCATACAGCTTAAGAAAACTCAAAAATCCTATCTCAAAAAATTAGAATAGTTCCTCAGACCAAGTAAAAAAAAAAGATTTATAACAGCAAAACACAATCAAACATTTGAAAATGTCCATTAATGCACTCAGTACTTGGTTGGGAATCCTTTTGCACGGATTACTGCATCAATGCGGCGTGGCATGGAGGCAATCAGCCTGTGGCATTGCTGAGGTGTTATGGATGCCCAGGATGCTTCAATAGCGGCCTTTAGCTCATTAGCATTGTTGGGTCTGGTGTCTTTCAGCTTCTTCTTCACAATACCCCACATATTCTCTATGGGGTTCAGGTCAGGGGAATTTGCAGGCCAATCGAGGACAGTAATGCCATGGTCAGTACACCAGTTACTGGTGGTTTTGGCACTGTGGGCAGGTGCCAGATCATGCTGGAAAATGAATTCCTCATCTCCATAGAGCTTTTCAGCAGACGGAAGCATGTAGTGCTCTAAAATCTCTTGGTACACAGCTGCATTTACTCTGGGCTTGATGAAACACAGTGGACCAACACCAGCAGCTGACATGGCTCCCCAAACCATCGCTGACTGTGGGAACTTCACACTGGATTTCAAGCAACTTGGATTTTGCTCCTCTCCAGCCTTTCTCCAGACTCTGGCGCCTTGACTTCCAAATGAAATACAAAACTTGCTTTCGTCTGAAAAGAGGACTTTGGACCACTGTGCAACTGTCCAGTGCTTCTTTTCCTTAGCCCAAGTCAGACGCCTCTTCCGTTGTCTTGAGTTCAGAAGTGGCTTGACCATGGGAATACGGCTATTGTAGCCCATTTCCCGGACACGTCTGTGAACAGTGACTTTTGATACCTGGACTCCAGCTTCAGTCCACTGTCTTTGAAGCTCCCCCAAATTCTGGAAGCGACTCTTCTTCACAATGCTGTTAAGGCTGCGGTCATCTCTCTTAGTTGTGCAGCGTTTCCTGCCACATTTCCCCCTTCCAACAGACTTTTTGTGGATGTGCTTTGAAACTGCACTCTGTGAACAGCTTGATCTTTGAGAAATTTCTTTTTGTGTCTTACCCTCCTGATGGAGGGTGTCAATGACGGTCCTCTGGACAGCAGTCAGATCAGCAGTCTTCCCCATACTTGTGATTTAGTTTACTGAACCAAGCTGAGTGTTTTTCAAGGCTCAGGAAACCCTTGCAGGTGTTTTGAGTTAATTAGACGATTCAAGTGATTCGTTGAACACCCTACTAGTATACTTTTTCATGATATTCTAATATTTAGAGATAGGATATTTGAGTTTTCTTAAGCTGTATGCCATAATCAGCAATATTAAAATAATAAAAGGCTTGCAATATTTCAGTTGATTTGTAATGAATCCAGAATGTATGACATTTTTGCTTTTTTAATTGCATTACAGAAAATAAAGAACTTTATCACAATATTCTAATTTTCTGAGACAGTCCTGTATAAACATCTACGTTTTTTGTGCCCCACCACTTTTTGTACATATAGAAACGCCACTGCGAACACAGGAGGGTGCTTGGCTGTCTACAAATAAAGATGGCTCATTTTAATTCTCCCCAAATATATTGAGGCTGAAACTGAACTTTGAATTCTCTGATCCCATCATAATCTTGGCGATCTTGTTAAAATTGTGAATGCAGAATTAAAAATACTATGTAACTGGTTTGCAGTTAATAAATTATCCCTTAATGTGGCCAAAACAAATTACATTATTCAATACAAAGTCTGAGAGTAGAAATGACTGCATTATACGGATTTGCAATACAGAGATAGAAAAAGTTGGTGCATGTACATTTTTAGGACTGCTTGTTGACGAAAAACTCAATTGGAAGCACCATAATCAATTATGTACAGACTAAACTGTCAAAAACAATAGGTATTTTGTATCATACTAAGAACATTCTTGAAGAAAAGATACTCTTTATAACAGTCTATTTCTCCCTTACCTTTACTACTGCTCCGAAATATGGGGAAACACGTACTCAACAAATCTACAAAAAATAATAACATCCCAAAAAAAGTATTACGAATAGCCTGTGGTGTTGGTAAATATGAACACACAACTCCCATATTTAAAAAAACTCAATCTATTAAAATGTGTTGAGATAGTACAGCTTAAAACAGTACTGATTATGCTCAACATTTTCCATACAAAATGCCTAATAACATTCAAAAGCAGTTCCAAACCACAGCGTGAACATATGAATGTAAAAAAAAGTCACTTGAAAATAAGTGTTCACAATGTTTATATGCAATTATGCATATATTATTATTCATTTGCCAAGTACCTATGTATATATTTATATATAGTATTTTAATTTCCAAAAAAAGATAGTTGAAACTGCTATTGACATGTGCAGAAAATGACCCTATATCTAGTTTTCGTATATATATATATATATATATATGCATTTATTGTTTTCCTGCCCTAACTTTTATTTAATTTTTTCTCCTGTTTTCTTTATTTCTTTGTACTCCTTCATTTCTATACGTTTTTGACGCAATAATGCCGCTGTATTAGGATAATGCAGAGGAGGGCTACTTTCCACAAGCTATGCTTCAGCCCTCCCGCTTCTACTAATTTTGTATCTTCCAATGACCCATGCGTCCTAACACACACACAAACACGCACACATACACAGTTAATATAATAGGAGTCCCTCAGATCTCAAAGCAGTTGCATTATTTAACAGCGGGACTAGCCTCCAGTGTGTGTGTGTGTGTGTGTGTGTGTGTGTGTGTGTGTGTGTGTGTGTGTGTGTGTGTGTGTCTCTTTCCAGCTATAAATACACTTGCATCAGAGGAGAGAAAAGGCGGGATTCTCAGTCTCTCTCCATCTGAACTGGATTGTTTGTGATCCACAGTGAATAATTTTAAATATTTCCCGATTTCCACCTAAATGGTACCTGGCATGAAATCAAAATTCAGTTTGATAGTATATTACAGGGAGGGAAAGCTTTGTGCCTGCTGTTTTTTTATTTTTTTATTCAAAGCCTGCCATTAAAGTGAAATGCATGGTTCTCTCAGGAAAGGAGGGGTGTGGTCTCACCTCTATTTCCTGTAAAATAGATTGTTTTATTACAAATGATCTGAGGCTAGCGCAGACTTCACAATTAACTGTGTGACATTGCTGCCACAGCCGTACTTATGGCACTCAGCCTGGGATTATACAGTAGTTATTGGATAGGCCAACAGCCTAGTTCTCTCTATCCTACTGTTATGACAACCATGCCTGAACCCCCTTGACTCTTGCAATATACTCGTCTGTTATGTCCAGTTGTGACTGAAGTTCCAATTTATTTTTGTTAATGGGAAGCCATTTTTGGTTAGGGACTGCTAAAAAAGGAAAAAACTGAATATATACAGAGTGCATAATCAGCAAAGGGATTAAATCTAGAAGTCGCCATACTCCATTAACTGCATTTTGAACTTCTTTCCATGAAAATCAAAAACAGAATCCGTGGCAGGGATAGTCTGTCAATTAAATGGACCTCAGCATTAAGGGATCATCCCGGGTTCTCTTTCTGTTAACTAAGTACATGAAAATGAAACTAAATGGGAACACCATGGCCTCAGTCTTCATCAGATAGAGATGTCCTGCTGGATAATGTGTCATGAAGCACTCATCATATTGAAATGGTTTGAGGACTATGACAGTTACTTTATTTACTTGACTAACTTGCAGTTCTTCAGATCATACTCAACTGTATAAGACTAAGATGAGGGGACGCTGACAGTATAGAAATCATCAATATGAAGAACTGTGTGACCCGAATCTGTAACAGTATCCTTTTGAATCTTTGAATTTCAAGTGGGAAAATGATTCGTGCTGGGCACTAACAAAGTGTACCTACTGAAATGAACATTGAGTGCACATGAATCTATACTGATGGTACTGTTGAACACGATGCTCAAGTGTCAACATTCTCATATCACCTCCTTCAAACGAAATACTAGATTCACCAAGATACACACAAAGGCCATTAGAACCAAATGCATTCAAGGTACTTGCTGTAATCGATTCTTTTTTATTGCTTTTCTTTTTAGTAAAAAATAGAACAAATCCAAAGAGTGAACCCATGGTCAAACAATTATGTCCACTTTATCAAAAACATGCACACAGAACATCCTTGCAAAATATGAAGGGTGTTTGCACAACACGCCACAGGGTCAGGGTCCCGTGGCGTGCAGTTGGGACGCGCCGAGGCTACTTCAGCTTCATAAACGGACGCAAAGAGCTTTCAACTGATTGCAATGTATTCCCATCGGCGGCGGTATTTGACGCTCATGGAAGCACCGCACCCATTTATGTCGGCAGCTCTTAAAGGCAATGTGAGCGTCCATTCCCATTGGATAACGGAGAATTGTACACCCGGAAGTAAGTCTTCCCCTTACTTTCGATTGCTTTGACAGTGATATCTCCACTACTCATCAACTCAAAACCACCATATTACCTTTGTCAATTAAACGACATTGATAGGTTTAAATTGTGTACAATGCTTTTGTGTTTTTCCCCTTCAATTCTGAGAAACAACTTGTTTTCTCTGAAATGTGGAGCACCAAAGAGACCCCACAATCCCCAGCTATTGTTGTGACGACGCCTGTCCGCTTTACGACAAACCCCGTGATTAATCTTCAAGCTCTGGGATTAGATGTTGGAGTGGCAGTGCGCCAAGGTTAAGCCGAGCGTCAAGCTCTTTGAAATAGAACGAAACCACGGCAGACTATTCAAAACTGGACTCGAACGCCCCCCGAGAACTACACATGCTGGCTATTATGTTTCGCAACATGTTCTCTATGGCACATCTCTACTGGGAATTGTAGTTTTAAAAGACGTTTTCGTTTTTCCCAAAATTAGAAGTTGACAGTATTATTAAACTGTGTACAGCCCTGGAGGTTTAGGCGATAGGAAACACATTGGTGTGTACACATTTAAAACATGTAATTACTAAATGGGTGAAAATCGCTTGTGTCCATAATGGGCAGCATTAATATATACCCACATGACAGCTCATTGTTACTTTGTAATTCTACTCCACTACAATTCAGAGGTTAAGCTGGTATTTTTACTCCACTACATTTATTTTAGTTACTTTGCAGATTCTGATTAATGATGTGAAATATAAACAACCCTTAAAGCAGACTTTAGTTACACCTGAGTAAAATTCAGGGAAAGGTGATTGTCAAGTACCTAAAATCAGGAGAGATATTTGATTGTTGGTGCTTGAGAAGACTAAACATTTATCTGCAGATCTCTATAAAGTATATTCATTACTCGTTATTCTCTACTAATAGTTAATTAAAAACTGTATAATTGCTATTTTGCACATCCCTTTCAATATTTCAATATTTTCAAAGGTTTATTGACATATCATACACAGTGGCGTTTTTATACAGTATGTACAAAAGTGGTGGGGCACAAAAAACTGTCTATAAAAAATGTCTATATATAAGCTTCTGCAGTGACGTGCAGTGAGGTGCATGGCTGGTGAGGCACTGGCACTGACTCTTCAAGTTTACAAATATTATATTTTGACCTAAATCAAAATATAATATTATTTTCAAAAGCTTTTTTTGTCTGATGCTTCAATTAATTTTAAACAGACAGTTCAACAGAAGTATACACAAAACATGTAATTTTATCATTTAAATATTGAATTGTTCTCTCTTAGTAAGATCCCATTTTCAATAAAATTGCGGCCTTACCTTGACTTGAAGATGAAGTCCATTTGCCTATACTTCTGGACTAAAATCTTTATTACTTTTTTGTAAAAGTCCTCCTTATCTTCTTGTAGTTTCAAAAGTCTATCATAAATCTAATCGATAGATTTATGATTAGAAAATTATAAAAGTAGGGTAGACATGTGGATATTATCCGGCTGAACAAAACTTGCATTTATCTAACAGCTATGTTTCCCACAGATCTTATTTTGAGCTATTTTCTAAAATAAATGTTAGTAAGTAACGAAGTAACGCGTGTCGGGGCAATGTTAGTAACTGTAGTGTGATTACTGAATTGTAAAAGTAGCACGTTACACTACTCCGTTACCGACCAAAGTAATATTATTACTTTGTAACGCGTTACACCCAACTCTGGTGGAGATGGCAGCTCTATGCCCCTATGGTCATTATTTTTTTGCCACACACAATAAATAGGAAAATACGCATTGCGCAGTGTAGTTTTTACAGTCACCATTCAGTTAGACAGTGAGAGGGAGGGGCATGATCGGGTTTTGTCCCACATGGCTCTAAGCAGCTCAATAGGCACACACTGTAGACACTAATGAGAAGAACACAGACTAAAACAGCAATGTACAGACAAATCAGATTATTAAACATGATCTTAAAATAAATGTTATATATTTTTTTAATCATTATTTTTAATACTTTCTGCTGACACTAGGTGGAGAAAAACTTGGGTCACAGGTTCCTCAACAGTGCATTACAAGACATCTATCAATATGTGTGTATACCTCCACCATTAAACTGTCATACTCTGCACATTTCTTATACTATCTACATACATAAGAGTATAATTAATGTGTATAATATCAGTTAAAATAGGTGCTTCAACATTGCAGGAAAGCAATATATTAGACATTAAGTACTTTGTCAGGCTTAATAGTTATCTGTAGATAGATACCCCCAAAGCTTTTTTCTTATTTGAAAGAAGACCTTAACCTAAAGTATTCTTTAATGTGTTAATAAAGGTTAATTAGTTTGTCTGTTTTGCACATCCTCATATTAATATCTTTGTACATCGTGCACTAAACTGTTTTATTGTAGAGATCACTTACAGTATCTTCTTGATTTTTTATATTCTATATTTCTATCATTGACCTTCTACTTTCCCCCTATGAAAGTATGTACTACATTATTCAACAAAAATAACATTATTTAACAAAAATAATTCAATAACGTGCTTTAACCACTAGGCTGTGCACACAAGGTACACACAGACTACTAATAATAACTTTGTATTATTAGTGTAGGACACTTATGTATGTCTAACATCTGAAGATGTGTAGTTTCATTCATGTTTTTACATAATTTTACAGGATATTGCTATACTATTTATCATGTTTTACTTCTACACATTAATATCTGATTTGTAAAACATCACAGACAGAAAGGTATGTCCGTCATTTAATGGTAAGCTATTGAAATTGTGATTCCATAGATGTGTCTCCCATCACCCAAATCCCCTGACTATTCTCTCAACTCAGTATTTACATTCTTATATTCAAAGAAAATCAGTAATATCTTTAAACGTGCATTGCGGCTAAAACATCCAATCAGCGAGCTGAGGATCTTTCCTACGTCTGTTTCCGGTATTGTTCCTGTACTGAGAGTTCACATTTATGCTACATTGAAGGGTGGAATTGACTACACATCTTCAGAAACATAATTTGCTTCAGATATAACTCATAGCAAATAAAGTATAACAATATAAATAATAAAAAGATAAAACACTGGCATGTAATTTACGTTAGAATAAATAGAATGGTTTTGAATAATTGATGAGAGTAAAATCTACGTCACTTTACAGCCGCGCCCACTTTTGGGGAAACCAAGGCTGTAGTCGAATAGTCCATTTAGCTTAGGAACCTTCCTAATGGAGTGAAATGACCTGGAAGTCCCTCAGTGGCAGCCATGATAAGTGCCGTTCGAATTCTCTCGATGAAAGGAGGTTTCATACTTCCTTTATAACCTCCTTTAGCTTAGGAACCACTGGACCTCCCTTGACGAAAGGAGAGGAGAAAATGCTGCCCCACAATGCCTTGCGGCCGCAGCATTTGCTATCACGCAACAGTCGGCCGTTCACGGAAACAACCGATTATGACCGAGAAATTATATCATGAAAGTTATGGTGCGTATTAAGCTTTTTAAAACGTATGTGGGAAGTTGCCAAAGTGCTTTGTTTTGAACGTTCATCAGTATTATAATCAAAGAGAAATATGAACGTTAGTTTTGACTGAAATTATTAAATAAAGTCAACATTTCACAGTCTTTACTGAGCTGTGAACTTTTCAAAGATTTTTGAATGGTGATATACACAGTGATAGATGTTAAGGACTTACGTTTATAATAAATACATCTGTATTGATTTTAAGATATTTTCATAGTTCATACAATCATACGTATTGGGATCATTTGTATTAATGTGGCCGGAGGGAGAGGGTGACGAGCATAAGTTTCACTTTCTTTTTTATTTAAATTCCAACTTTGGTCATGAAGAATATGTTTCTCTGTTGTCCACGTTCATAAAGCATAAAACAACAGCATCAGAGCACGGTGCAGAGTCTCTAGATGAGTTTACAGTAGTCCCTCGTTCTTATTATACATCCATGTTGTAGTCCGCTGTATAGAAAATTGTAGTTTCCATAGTTTCCCCACAGCAGCAGACGCACATTTATGATGTCCGCTGGCGCATCATAAACACGTCGGATAGTGAAAGTGCAGTCGGATTCTCTAAAGTAACGCAGTCTCTTCTCCTAAATCCTTTTGAATTCTCCTATCCACTATTCCTTAACCCCGTGACGTTTCACTCAGAGGTCAAGGAATAGACGATAGGGTTAGATGTTAGGAGCTGATTTTTGGATTATCCGACCGCAACCAAATGCTGTCATTTGAACGCCGATCAAGACTCAAGCCACAGAGATCTTCTGTTACTGTCCTTTCTTCTTAGAGGAAGTACAGAAACACACGTAACTCTAGATTTGTTTTCATGTTTGAGGTGCAATAAACGACAGCAGCTTTTTGGCATGATAAAACTATTATTTTCTGCCTCGCTCATGAGAGTAACAGCTGGCGAAATTACAGCCTCGCCTACTGATTTTAATTCAACCATATATCGAGCCCGATTCTCGATTTCAAATGTGTGCTCTAAAATTATATTTATAAATGACTATTATCATTATTATAAGCAAGACAATAAATGGCAAAGATATGTAGAAAATAAACGTATTTGAGATACGTTCATAACAAACGTAACGTGGGAGAAAATATACGTTTCTAGCTAAACGTAATTGAGAATGCAGTTTAGTTCTGTGGGAACGTAATTTTTAGGAGACAGGGTTGGAATTTGTTTGTATCAATTTGTTTCATCCAATCACAGAGCTTGTTGACTTATCACGAGGTTTGTCAAAGCGGACTGGCGTCGTCACAACAATAGCTGGGGATAGTGGGTATTGTAGTCTCTTTGGCGCTCCACATTTCAGAGAAAACAAGTTGTTTCTCAGAATTGAAGGGGAAAAACACAAAAGCATTGTACACAATTTAAACCTATCAATGTCGTTTAATTAACAAGGATAATCTGGTGTTTTTGAGTTGATGAGTAGTGGTGATATCACTGTCAAATCAATCGAGAGTAAGGAGAATACTTACTTCTGGGTGTACATTTCTCCGTTATCCAATGGGAATGGACGCTCACATTGCCTTTAAGAGCTGCCGACATAAACGGGTGCGGTGCTTCCCTGAGCGTCAAATACCTCCGCCGATGGGAATATATTGCAATCAGTTGAAAGCTCTTTGCGTCCGTTTATGAAGCTGAAGGAGCCTCTGCGCGTCCCAACTGCACGCCATGGGACCCTGACCAAGCGTCGCTCCTGGACGCTTAGGGAGTGAGAGTGTGTTGGTTTGCAAGGAAAAGGAAAAAAGACACACTAAGGAAAGGTGGTTTGATTGGGGAGCACACACATTAGTGCCACTAATTTGCCAAAAAGGAAGGGTTCTTGTCAAAAAGGCTGAGACGTGAAGCTCTTCCTCTAACAAGTAATTGATTGCATTCACTTTTAGAGTCCAGCTATAAAGATAAGCGGGCCAAGTGCAAGTCTGAACAAATTCTCAGGGTAAGGTGGGGTGAAAATAACTTTCTCAGCCATTTTTACCTGTCAACAAACTTTGGATAATTTCTTACTGCAGATGGATTGACTAATGATGAGTGTGTTTGTTGAACATTCATCTACAGACTTTCAGGCCAAGTCTTGCTGCCTGTAGATAAACAATTCACTTAAAAAATACCAGACCCTTGGTTTTCTTCTTATTTATCCATCCAACCCTCTGATTATTGGTGTCTTACTCATCTCGCTAAAGGCTCGGTTTGATTTGTTCTTGTAGTTAAAGGTTCATTCGCTATTGCAGCTTGCTTGCATGAGCAGATTGAAAAATGTGGAGAGAGAAAAAACATCAGCATCAAATAAATAAAGAAATTCAGGAAAGCCTCGTCTTTTTTCATATGTTTTTCTCTCACGTCTCTTAACCTCGCTTTCTTTCGTTTCCAACGCTGACTCACTGAAAATCACAAGTTTCAGCCCCATCCTTACATAACATAGTACAAGGATTTGTTTATCCTTCTATATAATAGACACAAACAACGTATTTGTGTCAGGACAGATACATAAAGGGTGGATATTGAGCCAACCGGCCTCTGGAACAGACATGCAAAAGGTTGAAGCACCTCTTACATAGGAGCAAAACACACAGATTGTAAAGTTGTCAAGCCTCTTTTTGTGATTTTCCTGTGTAGGAGTCAAGCATTTATGTGGTTGTGTGCTCCTCGTGGTCATTTACTTTTTCTTTGTGCAGTTGTGTGTCTTCATACTGATGTTGTGTGTCTTTATAGTAATTTTTAATCTTTTAGAGTTGTTTAATGTATGCTTGTTACTAGGGGTGTAACGGTTCACAAACATTTCGGTTTGGTACGTACCTCGGTTTTTAGGTCACGGTTCGGTTAGTTTTCGGTACAGCAGAAACAATTATCACAAAACATTACATATTTTTTTAATTATTATTAAACTGTGAATAATGTATTCACTCAAATAAATACAAAATATAATAAAATAAACATTAAGGTGCAGCATTTCGATGAACTGAAATAATCTGTATTTGAACTGTACTGCACTAGTGCCTAAGCAGTGAAGATTATTATAATCTGATATTTGGGAAGAGTGTTACATTAGAAATGGCAGAAAGTCTTGTTGCAATTTCCAGATATTGAAAGAGGCCCTGGAGCTTCTCTGGTAATTATCAATAGTAGCAGTTAAGTGAATACTGTTCAAACAATACCTGTGTTTGTGTTTTGTATTGATTTCTCTGTTTTATCCTTTCATAAATGTGAGGACTAAACTTGCTTTAAACATTCCTGGGTGCCTGGGTGCTAAACAGGTTTTATTACTCTGGGGGAGGGGAAGTTAAGCAGGCGGGGTGGATGAGAATTCTTCTGCTTAAGGTCTCCAGTATGTCATGTTTCAGAGAAGTCTACATATCTTGAATGGTATATATGTGTTTAATTACTTTGTATTAGTAATAGCAGTGTGTAAACAAAAGCTGGAAATATGAGAGTATTAATAAGTATATCTTTGTGAACAAGTCTCTGGAATGAGCAAGGGGGTGTGAAAATCTATGCAGGAAAAGGAGATAACAGACACCAGATGTTTTTTATTATCAGCTCAGAGACAATAGTTTATCACCCCCGCTGGCACGCGCTGATTCGCTAAGAGAAGACATCTTTTTTGAATCTCCCAATGAGAAACTGACCACAGCTCCTCCTGGGTTTATTTTCTGCATATAAGCTATTCTATTTTTTAGTTCTTTCTCTTTTTCTCCTGCCGTCCAGATGAAAGGATCTCCCGGCATCAGAACCAGAGCAGGGAGTGGGGGCCCGCCCCACCCCTTTGAAAGTGTATTGTATTATTACCGTTTATCATTAAAACAGATTATTGTTTAACCTTCATCCTGGCTGTTTTGAGTTTTCCCTCTTTTAAAGCACACTCCTATAGGATCGGCGCAGAGCAGAGATATCTGCGCCAACAGCAGCTAGCTTGACATTAGGACTTGCTTGTCATTGTATTTTCATGTTTTTTTAAATAAAAATGAACTTGCTTGCCGAAAGGGCAGATCTGCTGGCACTAACAATGTCTCTTGCTGTGGAGAACACCCTCTCGCTAGGGACAGAGGTGACAACAAGGCAACATAAGGATATTTGGCGTTTGTAATAGCTTTGGCTCGGTCTGAACTTTTTGCGAGTGGTGGAGGCTTAAATGCTAGCGGAAGTTCAATTCAATTCAAAACCTTTATTTATCCAGGTAAAATCCCATTGAGATCAATGATCTATTTTTCAAGGGAGACCTGCAGCAGTAGGTTCCACAGGAAGACATAAAAACATAAACAACAGAACAACAAAAGGACATCATACAGCAAAATGTACAGGGATTACAATTTACATATTTAACCACATGTACAGGTACCAACAGCATCTGATTTTGTAGCATCCAACCGAGCTTTAAAAACATGTAGTGGTACTAGCTTGGTAATTTTCCATTCTTTTTGCAGACTGTTCCATGTTAGTGGAGCTGCACATCTAAAAGCTTTCTTCCCTTCCTAGCACTTGGCACATTTAATAAAACCACAGCATGCGATCTCAGGCAATAAGTACTTTCAATTCGCAGAGAGATCAGGGAGCAGATTGGGTTTGCACTTCAGTCTTTTTTCTTTTGGTACCGGTGATATTCACGTTCGGGTGATGCCTTTTCAAATGAGTGTGCAAGTTTGATGTATTGCTAGCCGCGTAACCAATTTTAGTTGAACAATGCCGACAAACAGCTTTGGTTCGGTCCACCTGTCTTTGTCCGTTATCCTTGTACGTAACTGCAAAACTAAAATGTTCCAAAACCGGAGACTTCAATGACGCTGGAGGATTTTCAAGCTCAACTTTATCTGCGTTCGCCATTTCGACAGTTCCTCAAATTACTGACTAAATTTGAACGCATCCCTGTGACCAGCTCTCATAGTATGCCTCTCATCCAATGAAATGACTTGGTCGCTTTATGACGCGTTGAACCCAATGTGAGCAAATTACTCTTAATGCTGCGACGCAGCACCTGAGATTACTTCCAAACAGTTGTTCACGTTCTCAATTTTTTACGTTTAACGTTATATTCGTTCGGAACACACGTGTACCGAACCGAAGGGCCGTATATCGTTACACCCCTACTTGTTACATTACATTGCATTTAGCTGATGCTTTTATCCAAAGTGACTTACAATAAGTGCATTCGACCATGAACATACAAACTTGAAGAAAACAGAATCATATAAGTACATCAGGTTTCATAGAGCCAAACATTTCAAGTGCTACTCAACTGGCTTTAGATAAGCCAGTCCTTTATTAGTATATAAGTGCTTTGTTAGTAATTCTTTGTTAGTAATTATATTAGTCGAAGTGGAGTCGAAAGAGATGAGTTTTCAGTCTGTGCCGGAAGATGTGTAAGCTGTCTGCTGTCCTGATGTCAATGGGGAGCTCATTCCACCATTTTGGAGCCAGGATAGCAAACCCACGTGTTTTTGCAGATGGGAACTTGGGGCCCCCTCGCAGTGCGGGTGCAGCGAGCCGTTTGGCTGATGCAGAGCCGAGTGCACGTGCTGGGGTGTATGGTTTAACCATGTCCTGGATATAGGAAGGGCCAGATCCATTCACAGCATGGTACGCAAGTACCAGTGTCTTGAAGTGTATTCTAGCAGTTCCTGGAAGCCAGTGAAGGGAGCGGAGGAGCGGTGTGGTGTGGGAACATTTAGGAAGGTTGAAGACCAGATGAGCCGCTGCATTCTGGATGAGCTGCAGAGGTCGATGTTGTAAAAAGTGTATCTGCAGCAGCAGGTTGTAGCAGCGATGTTTGCGGTGAAGGACAATTTGTTATCTAGGGTCTCACCCAGATTCCTTGCAGTCTGAGTCGGGGAAACAACAGAGGGGCCGATGTTGATTGTTAGGTCAAGAGTGTGACAATATTTTCCCGGAAGGAAAAGCAGTTCAGTCTTGTCAAGGTTGAGCTTGAGGTGTTGAGCAGACATCCACTGAGAGATGTCTGCTAGACAAGCAGAGATGCGTGCAACGACCTGGGTCTCTGAACGGGGAAAAGACAGAATTAATTGGGTGTCGTCAGCGTAGCAGTAGTATGAAAAACCATGCGGGCTAATGACTAATCCGAGCGAGTTTGTGTACAGAGAGAAGAGGAGGAGACTAAGGACAGAGCCCTGAGGGACCCCTGTAGTTAATTGACAAGGGTCGGACTCGGACCCTCTCCAAGTTACCCTGTAGGTGCGGTCTTTGAGGTATGAGGTGAGGAGGGAAAGTGCAGAGCCTGAAACTCCAAGTTCTTGGAGAGTGCGAAGGAGGATCTGATGGTTCACCGTGTCGAATGCAGCAGACAGGTCCAAAAGGATGATGACAGAGGAGAGGGAGGCTGCTTTAGCAGTGTGCAGTTCCTCAGAGACAGCAAGGAGAGCAGTTTCTGTGGAGTGACCTGCCTTGAATCCAGACTGGTGTGGATCAAGAAGGTTGTTCTGATGGAGATAACAGGAGAGTTGTTTAAAGACAGCGCGTTCAAGTGTTTTAGACAGGAACGGGAGGAGAGAGACAGGGCTGTAGTTCATAACATCGGACGGGTTGAGAGTGGGTTTCTTTTGGAGAGGGTTTACTCTTGCCTCCTTTAGAATGTTTGGAAAGTGACCAGAAGTTAGAGAAGTGTTGATGAAATGGGTGAGAAACGGTAGAATATCAGGAGCGATAGTCTGAAGGAGATTTGAGGGGATAGGGTTCAGAGGACAGGTGGTAGGACGGACAGAGGTATTGAGGGTGAAAGGGGGTCTGGTGACCCAGTGGTGAGTAAAGGTGAGTCAGAAAAAGAACGAATATCATCAACCTTTTTTTCAAAGTAGTTAACAAAGTTGCTTGGAAGAAGGGAGGAGGGGGAAGGGGCTTTGGGGGGGTTCGAGGAGGGTGGAGAAGATAGAAAATAGTTGTTTGGGATTGGAATAGGAAGAATGGATCTTATCTTGAAAGAAAGTGCTTTTTGCCTGAGAGATCGAAGATAAGAGATTGATAGAGTAGGAGGTTGTCATGGTGTTTGGATTTCCACCATTTCGTTTGAATTTCCACGATTCTGATTCCGGTTCCGATTCTACTTTTCGATTCCGGTTCTTAACGGTTCTCAATTCCGATTCCTTGAGGGGAAGGGTAAAAAAATGATACATGCTTCTTCCACCAAAAAAATTACATTTATTCGAGAAACTTTTACACAGGTTAGTTTACAGTAATATTCACATTAATCAGTCTGTTTATATTCACTGCGATGTAACTGTAACCTGAGAACCACTGAAGCTACAACAGTGCAACAGTCCAACTTTTAAATGAAACCCCCCCCCATTTAAAAATAGTTCTTTATTGAGAAAAACAAGCATATCTGCCTTCTCAGGCATACCTGGAAGAAATGTTTGAACATTTTAAAGTAAAATGCTTCAATCTGGTGCACTTTAAGTCGGCACGGCGGCCCACATGGAAAATGACTTAGGCCTACCTCTGGAGTGGAGTGCACCAGCTGGGCGTAAAAAAGTAGGTGTTAACTCTAACGTCGGGCTTAGCTATGTCCGACTTAGTGATTCGAATTTACACCGAGCGCACCAAGCCTGACTAGTCTCGGTCGTAGCTGCGCCTGGTCTTAAAATGCGCATCCACGTGAATACACGCGAAACTGTAATTGTTGCCAAGCAACACACCTCTACATAATTTAACACTCAAACTCCTCCATTCAGAGCAAACTAAGACTTGGATAACGAAGTCACGGATAACAGAAACCAAAAGAAGAGAAAAATGACGCCCACACCCCGAAAAAGAAAGAGGGATTTTACAGAGCTACAGCATGAACTGGTGGAGAAAGAGATCGTTCGTGTGGAGGTGGAGACCGCACAACTGAGAGCGGAACACAACAACATTGAGCTGGAGAAGGGGAAATTAAGACTCAAAATTATAATTCTTAAGAATCAGCAAAGAATCACTGAAGAAGACAATTTGTCATTCACCATTCTCTAATCATATTTGTGGTACTTGTTTTTATCTCAATGTCATGTTAATAGTTCTCCAAATGTTATCTAATGTTCTTGTGTGTTTTTTGAATAAAATAGGCTATAAAACAGCCTAATGAAAATATGTGGTCACAATGGGAGCTTATTGAAATGCAATTGCAAAAAAACAGCGTTCATATTACAAATATACAGGGCTATATGTTGTTTATTATGTGATTGTGGTTAACTCGTCCACCGATATCTTCACGGATGCCAGGAGGATTTCGCTGCTTCTTCTTGTGTTGGGAAGTGAATATAATTCCTAAGGCGGCGCTGGAGAGCCAAGGAAACTTGTCTAATAGCCCGACATGCAGTTGTGCGATGAACATTAATCATGTCTCCCACAGTATTAAAGTAAAATCTGAACGCAATCAGCACCTGCAAGGTTGGGGAGAGAGCATCGTTTCTGTCTGATCCGTTCTGTTGTTGACGGGAGATCTCCTCGATTAAATCAAAAAGGGCTTGTCTGCCGAAACGAAACCTCTCTATCAGCTCACTGAATAGATATCCAGTGGGTTTGTTCGATCACGGACGACTCTCTCGTCTTAATGCCCTTTCGTTGTTACAACATGTAAACAAGACGCACTGCCATAGTTATTTTCCTTCTTGCCTGTTTTACGTTACTATGGATACTAGTCTCTCTTTCCGATTTACGCCTGCTCCATACTAGGCGTAAAAGTTACACCCGGGCGCAACACATACAGGGCTTAAGGCGAGACACCCCAGGTGAATAGGGTAATTTTTTTAACTTAAAGGTATCAGCTAGAAATTTCTCCAGTTAATGTCTTACAATAAGGCAATTGTCTTTTGTATTACAAGTTTTCTGAAATAGCATGTTTAAATATGCAAATTAGCCATTATCTCATTAAATATGCACATATTTTAACACATTTCAGGAATCGAAATCTGAACTTTGGATAAAGCCAGGTTCCAAATTCTTGTTTCATTTTGTAGTCATATTAGTATCTAAGGCTTTTACAGAAGGGATATTGGATATCTCTTTTTATCACTCAATAAATCAGAAAATACTGTCAACAGCCCTAAAATATCCATTTTCGCCATGTTTTTAGGTATACAATTAGTTATAATTCAGGCTATGAATTATATATGAACAAACCCTTCTGTAAAAGCCTTCATAATATTGATAGGAATATAACTGGAAGGTTTGGTGTCTCTACGTGCTTCTGAAGTTGAAATTTCGAACTCAGAGTAGGAGAAAAAACTCATTTTGAGAAAACGACCTTTAAAGATTGCAGTGAGCCGCTAGCTAAACCCTCCTGTTCTCTGGATGACAGCTTGCGCATCGATGCACTCCGTGAAGGTATTTCATGTTCGGGGTCATTTGTTTTTTGTATAACCTTGCTTCGTGCAAGAGACAATTGTTGTCGTCTTCTCTGTGAACGTTTTTTTCGCCGTTCTTTTGCGATTTTGAGATTTCAATTTCTAGCGGAAAGCTAAACAGGAAGTGTTTTAGCACACCACGTGACGCATCTGAACGAATCACGTTGTCAGAAATTGACACCAGCCAATGAGATTTCGTTTCTTGGTTTAAGACCCCTTTGTGCTTTCACGATTGGTTGCTGATACAAAGGAAATGACCATATTTGGATCCGATGAGATTGTGCAGGAGAGACGGAGCTTTCCAACGATATCTCTGTTGACATGGTGCACACAGCGGTCGCGGTACTTTATGTTACGTTAGAATGCTAACTTTTGGTGAATTTAGGAGAAATCTACAGACGCAAATAGACAAACTATAGTAAAATAAACACTTAAATGTGTATTTTGTACGTTTTCCTTCCAAAAGCCTGAAAGAAAACATGTTATGGAATCAAAATAGCACAAAATCTCAAAATTGACCAGTACTTGAAAAACGATGTTTTTGCCTGCCGTGTCTCGCCTTAAGTCTAAGTGGTGCACTAGTCATAACTTTAGTTTGGTTTTAACCTTCGGTTCTACGTCGGACGTAGAGTTACGCCCTCCTGTCCTTTTGGATGAAGCACTTGATGGCGGGTCATGCAGCTGATCCTTTGCCACTCCAGTTTATCATTGTAACTCAATCTTGAAAATGACTCGGTTAATAATTTCTCAACGATGTCATCACTATCATTGTAGTGAGCCATCATGAACGAACGTATGCTAATCATAAATCTATCGATCATAAATCAATAGATTAGATTTATGATTCGAAAATAATAAAAGTAGGGTATACATGTGGATATTATCCGGCTGAACAAAACGTGCATTTATCTAACAGGTTCGTTTTCCACAGACCTTATTTCAAGCTATTTTCCAAAACCCTATGGAGAAATCCCATTACTTTTGTGTCGAGGGAACCCGAGCGCAGCTTACTTACTGGGTTTTGGGACGCGTCACTGCACCACTTTATACACATGAGAGGCTTCTCAATTATTAAATTTCCCCTCCTCGACTCCTATCCTCGAGACCTTAGTCCCGCCCACAGGAGATGCGAGCGGAGGACTGAGGAGGGGAACCGAGGAGAGAGGAGCAGCAGGCAGGAGCCTCATCCCAATACCCCTCCTCGACTCCTCTCTACCCCTCCTCGACTCCTCTCTTCCCCTCCTCCGGGACTTGACCCGGAAATTGATCAAGACACGCCATGTTGAAGGACGTCCCAATAGCTGAAATGCACACGGAGGAGTCGAGGAAGGAGGAGGGGTGAGGGAGGAGGGGTGCAGGAGGAGGGGTGCGGGAGGAGACGAAAGGGAGGATACACGCGAGCAGACTACGCGGAAGTGTTTTCACTACTCGCTATAAAAGCCCCGCCCCCACCTTCACAGCTGGTCGATTTCAACAGAGGAAAACGGCAACTGGAAGATGAGTGGAAAAGCGTCACAAGTGCTATAAGTGCTCACAGCTCCGTGGGAATTATGTGTAATTCATTTCTAAAAGGCTTTCACATTACTATAATTATACTTCGTATATATATTTATTTAAATGTAGGCTACATTTTACACCAAAACGGAACACAAAAGCAGGACCAACCATCATACATTGAATTCCTTGACTAACAAGAGAAAGATTCATTCATTTAAATAAATATTTAACAACAAATGGGCCGGTTCTAAGGGGTTATTCAGTTAAGCCCGATGAGAGGGGATACAGCTGTGCACATGTCATCATTAACAGACGTCGTTTAAGAGTGACGTTTGAGTGAACGAGGCCATCCCAATTAATACCTGAGGACTCCTCTGTCCTCGCGTCACCTCCTCGTGTCTCTCACTCGCAACTTACGGAGGCGGAGCTAAGACGCAAGGAAGGGAAGCGAGTGAGGGAAAGGAGGAGTCGAGGAGGGGTATTGGGATGAGGCTAGTTAGAGAAATGAGAACTCCTCTCCTCTGAGCGGTCATTTTAAAGAGACGTCCATTAATGACGACAGGAGGCACAGCAGCACTCGGACAGATGGACAGATGTGTTCATGACGACTTATATATTTACTTTGATTCATTCACAGTGCGGTATAATGAGACAATAACAGGCTACAGATGCGGACATACACACACACGGCTCCTCCGCGGATGCATTTCCGGGAACGGTGGAGGCATGACGCACGGCCGGACTTATCTCAGCCAATGACAGCTCTGCATGCATCCTCTGGATATTATTTTAGAAACTGCTTTCATCGCGTCGCGATGTTTACAGTGAGAACAGCTGTGAGGTCCGTGCAGAAAGCAGAGCAGTGTACAATATATATCACAACAGGCCTACATTACTCTCTTTATTTGCTGTAGTTTAGTAGATATCTACAAACAAAGAGTCGATATTTTTCTAAGACCATTTAGTGCTTCACATAATAAAATACACAACGGCTGTAACCTGATTATACTTTAGGAGCTGTAAGTGTGTGTGGTACAGTGTGTATGTGTGTGTGGTACAGTGTGTAGGTGTGTGTGATACAGTATGTAGGTGTGTGTTGTACAGTGCGTAGATGCGGCGGAGAGACGGGTCTCAGTTGGTTTGGTGTCCTCTGCTTACTTTTAATACTTGTAAATACAACTTTTGGCGCGTAATTTCAATTCCCCATTTCAGCGACCAGAGAGAGGGGGGGATATATCCAGTCTCTGATTGTGTTATGTTATTAAGAGAGTGCTCTCATACTTTAAATTGTATATATTTATATAAATATATTTGTGTGTGTGTGTCCACATCTGTAGCCTGTTATTGTCTCATTATACCGCACTCTCAATTAATTCAAAGTAAATATGTGGGGGAACAATGTTCAGCTGATGTAACAGAGATTATAAAATACAGCACTAGCTGTTGCCACGTAATAATGAACGGACTTAATATGACCGCGCAGAGGAGAGGAGTTCTCATTTCTTTAAACGTCTGCTGCTTCCCCTCCTCGGTCCTCCGCTCACATCTCCTGTGGGCAGGACTAAGTCTTGAGGAGGGGAGTCGAGGAGGGGAAATTTAAGAATTGAGAAGCCTCTAGTGTATCCTCGGTTATAGCTCCTCCAGAGAGCCTCCTCGACGCTCGATCCTCGGTCCTCGGTGTGCATTTAGAGAAATGAGATGTCCTTCAAAATGGCGCACTGAAATTAATTTCCGGAGAGGTTTCTCAATACTCAAATTTCCCCTCCTCGACTCCTCGGTCCTCCGGTAGTGACCCGGAAATGAATTTCAGCGCGCCATTTTGAAGGACTTCTCATTTCTCTAAATGCACTTCGAGGACCGAGCATCGAGGAGGCTCTCTGGAGGAGCTCTAACCGAGGAGACACGGCTCCTCCGCGGATGCATTTCCGGGAACGGTGGAGGCGTTACACACGGCCGGAGCTATCTCAGCCAATGACAGCTCTGCATGCATTCCCTGGATATTATTTTAGTAACTGCCGGCAGCGCGATGTTTACAGTGAGAACAGCTGTGAGGTTCGTGCAGAAAGCAGAGCAGTGTGTATAATATCACTCAGTATAACAGGCCTACTCTCTTTATTTGCTTTAGTTTAGTAGATATCTACAAACAAAGAGTCGATATTTTTCTAAGACCATTTAGTGCTTCACATAATAAAATACACAACAGCTGTAGCCTGATTATGCTTTAGGAGCTGTGTGTGTGTGTGTGTGTGTGTGTGTGTGTGTGTGTGTGTGTGTGTGTGTGTGTGTGTGTGTGTTGTACAGTGTGTAGATGTGGCAGACAGACGGGTCTCAGTTGGTTTGGTGTCCTATGCTTACTTTTAATACTTGTACAACTTTTGGCCCGTAATTTCAATTCTCCATTTCAGCGTCCACAGAGAGGGGGGGGGGATATATCCAATCTCTGATTGTGTTACGTTATTATGAGAGTGCTCTCATACTTGTTTGATTCTGAAATTGTATATATTTATAAATATATGTGTGTGTATATGTCCGCATCTGTAGCCTGTTATTGTCTCATTATACCGCACTGTGAATGAATCAAAAGTAAATATATAAGTGGTCATGAACACATCTGTCCATCAGACAGAGGGCTGCTGTGCCTCCTGTCATCATTAATGGACGTCTCTTTAAAATGACCTCTCAGAGGAGAGGAGTTCTCATTTCTCTAACCGCCTGCTGCTTCCCCTCCTCTCTCCTCGGTTCCCCTCCTCAGTCCTTCGCTCGCATCTCCTGTGGGCGGCACCAAGTCTCGAGGATAGGAGTCGAGGATAGGAAATTTGAGTATTGAGAAACCTCTCGGGTCACTACCGGAGGACCGAGGAGTCGAGGAGGGGAAATTTGAGTATTGAGAAGCCTCCATGCATAACTTCACAGCGGGCGGAACTTGTCATAAAGTCCGCGAAAATAAAGCCCACCCATTTAGAGGGAAGATATGATTGGTCAATTGTACTGTTATTTGACATTACTCTCTCGTTGAGTTACTATCATGGATGTATAATAAGAACTAGATACAGCGTGGGAGGCGGGGCCTCATTCATTCCTATGAGAGTTGCTCATTAGCGCATGATGATAAAATGGCCCAACTTTTGAGAGAGCGAAACGTCAAAGATTACCCGGCATGCCTGAGAAGTACCTGTATGTGCGCTCATAGCGCATGCGCAACTTTAACCAAAATGCTCGTTCACATCAAGCACGTCAATTTGCGTACACGTAACACCACCGCACGTTCATGACAGCATGGTAATGATTTGTTATTATGATGGATTTGATATTAACGAGGCGGCAGTTAGCGGCTAGCTAGTAATTATGCTAATGTAAACATCAATCGTTATGTACTTATATTACGCTGTAACAGGATCTAGTGATTTCCAAGCAACAGAGCTTCATTTAGCATGAAAGAATGATTGCACTGTATATATATATATATATATATATGTATATGTATATATATATGTATATGTATATATATATATATATATATGTATATGTATATATATATATATATATATATATATATATATATATATATATATACAGTGGGGCAAAAAAGTATTTAGTCAGCCACCAATTGTCCACTTAAATAGATGAGAGAGGCCTGTAATTTTCATCCTAGGTATACCTCAACTATGAGTGACAAAATGAGAAAAAAAAAATACAGAAAATCACATTTTCTGATTTTTAAAGAATGTATTTGTCACAGTCTGCTTTCTCACTCACCTATTTTCTGCATTATCATTCCTTAGTCACCTGGTAGTCACACCCTGTCTCTCTCTCTCTCACTCTGTTACACCCATCAGCTCCATTAGTATTTAGGCCCACTTCACTTTCACCTCAGTGCCAGATCGTACTTTGCAGCATGCCAGTCTTTCCCGCACTACTCCTCAGATTGCTCTCCCGGTTTCGACCCTGCCTGTCCCTGACCAGCCTGCCTCGCCTGCTCCCTGACCCGTTCTGTACCTGCGACTCCCGTCCTGCCTTCTCCCGGAACCCTCGCCTGTCCCTGACCAGCCTGCCTCGCCTGCTCCCTGACCCGTTCTGTACCTGCGACTCCCGTCCTGCCTTCTCCCGGAAACCTCGCCTGTCCCCGACCAGCCCTTTGCCTACTATCTGCCGTGTTGTCTCTTACCAGCCTATTGCCTCTAATAAAGCTGGTTACCGACTATCTCTGGTTTCCCGTGTTCTGCATTTTGGTCCTCAGCTCGTTTGTGACAGTATTTGCAAATTATGGTGGAAAACAAGTATTTGGTCAATAACAAAAGTTCATCTCAATACTTTGTTATATACCCTTTGTTAGCAATGACAAAGGTCAAACGTCTTCACAAGGTTTTCACACACTGTTGCTGGCCCATTCCTCCATGCAGATCTCCTCTAGAGCAGTGATGTGTTGGGGCTGTCGCTGGGCAACACGGACTTTCAACTCCCTCCAAAGATTTTCTATGGGGTTGAGATCTGGAGACTGGCTAGGCCACTCCAGGACCTTGAAATGCTTCTTACGAAGCCACTCCTTCGTTGCCCGGGCGATGTGTTTGGGATCATTGTCATGCTGAAAGACCCAGCCACGTTTCATCTTCAATGCCCTTGCTGATGGAAGGAGGTTGTCACTCAAAATATCACGATACATGGCCCCATTCATTCTTTCCTTTACACGGATCAGTCTTCCTGGTCTCTTTGCAGAAAAACAGCCCCAAAGCATGATGTTTCCACCCCCATGTTTCACAGTAGGTATGGTGCTCTTTGGATGCAACTCAGCATTCTTTCTCCTCCAAACACGTCTAGTTGAGTTTTTACCAAAAATTTCTATTTTGGTTTCATCTGACCATATGCCATTCTCCCAATCATCTTCTGGATCATCTAAATGCTCTCTAGCAAACTTCAGACGGGCCTGGACATAAACTGGCTTAAGCAGGGGGACACGTCTGGCACTGCAGGATTTGAGTCCCTGGCGGCGTAGTTTGTTACTGATGGTAGCCTTTGTTACTTTGGTCCCAGCTCTCTGCAGGTCATTGACTAGGTCCCCCCGTGTGGTTCTGGGATTTTTGCTCACCGTTCTTGTGATCATTTTGACCCCACGGGGTGAGATCTTGCGTGGAGCCCCAGATCGAGGGAGATTATCAGTGGTCTTGTATGTCTTCCATTTTCTAATAATTGCTCCCACAGTTGATTTCTTCACACCAAGCTGCTTACCTATTGCAGATTCAGTCTTCCCAGCCTGGTGCAGGTCTACAATTTTGTTTCTGGTGTCCTTTGACAGCTCTTTGGTCTTGGCCATAGTGGAGTTTGGAGTGTGACTGTTTGAGGTTGTGGACAGGTGTCTTTTATACTGATAACAAGTTCAAACAGGTGCCATTAATACAGTTAACAAGTGGAGGACAGAGAAGGCTCTTAAAGAAGAAGTTACAGGTCTGTGAGAGCCAGAAATCGTGTTTGTTTGTAGGTGACCAAATACTTATTTTACCGAGGAATTTACCAATTAATTCATTAAAAATCCTACAATGTGATTTCCTGGATTCTTTCCCCCCATTCTGTCTCTCATAGTTGAAGTGTACCTAGGATGAAAATTACAGGCCTCTCTCATCTTTTTAAGTGGGAGAACTTGCACAATTGGTGCCTGACTAAATACTTTTTTGCCCCACTGTATATATACTTATAATAATAAGTAATATTAACTTATTTAATACAACATTTATGGTACAATATTTAATCATACAGCCCATGTAGTATGATAATGAATTACAGCAAACATGTGCAATATATCCATTATTACAGCTCCATGGGATGGCAGTAAGATGATATGGGTCCGTTCTTATTGTGCATCCATGAGTAAAGATAAACGCAACTCACATTGGTTTCTCAAACAGCATCTCTGTGAACTACGTGTATTCACTGAATTTCACTCTCTGCCTTTAACGGCTATTTGTAACTCCAATAGCTCCAGCCCCCACCCTCCCTGTGAGCACAGTGTGCTCTGATACCTCATTCACACCAAGCTTGAAAAGCACCGGGTTTTCCTGTTCACACCGCAGTGGAGCAGCCTCTTAGCTCCAGAATCCGGTTAGTTTCAAGCACCAAAAAATTGTCCGGGCAGAGCAAAAGCACCGCATACGTCACGCTTACGTCGAGGCGGGAGCAGAGACAGGATCAACTCCTGAACAACATCAAAAAGCCCGCATTTTATCCAGTTTGGAGAACGATGGAGAAACTTAACAAGAGTTTCAGTGTTTCTGCCAGGTTTCTGCTCATGGTGAAGCAACGTGTCTGCGTGTTAAGGTGGAACCTGAGCATTCACGTTGATCACCTCTCATTATAAATCTATAAAACTATAAATATTAAACTTTACTTCACTTGTTCATTTGAGAACAGCTGTTACATACCTGGGTGAAGGTTACAGTTCATTTAAATTAAAGATACAACGTAACTCCATTCTCATTGTTCAGTCCACCTTAAGAAATAAGACCGACCTCGGAAGCAGTTGTGTTTTAAAAAAACCTTTATTGACACGAGTACACTTTTTTATAAGAATATAGTCTAAACCACAGAAATTACTCTGGAAAAGCTGCAGATAGAGCCATAAGAAATTAATGCAACTGATTTAATCCGTTTGGCTTTATGAAGCAGGCACACAAACGGTTACGTCATGACGCAAACGATGACGCATTACCAGTCGGACTCTGGGCGGTGTGAAAAGAGCCAGAGCTAAACCGAAGAACCGGTTCTGAACCTGTAGCTCTAGCACGGAGCTTGAACCGGAGTTGCGTTGGTGTGAATGAGTTATGATTAGCTTGCCGCTAACTTCCGGGGAACTATTGAGAAGATCTGCGGCTAGCAGTCTATGGTTGCAGTATAATAGACCGTTCGTGATGGACTTTTGAAGGTAAGAAGACGTTTAAAGATTTATATTGCGGATATTATCAGAACATCTGAATCAAATTAACTACACATGTGTATTAAATGATGTTAGTGGATTATCCCTTCAATCAGTATATTTAACGTTTACAGATAACAGATTAGGCTAGAATGCCGGATAAAGTTAGCAACACACGTTAACCATGAACAGCCTATTAATCCGTTCTCCTAATGTTATTTCCTCCAACGTTGTGGAATTAGAGAAAAGGGGCTTCGTAACGTGCTTTTATCCGGGGTGGAGGGAGTTACATATTAGTTAAATATAACATTGGGGCGTGTGATTGTAGTGGGTGGAGGTGGTGAAATGAGGATATCCATGTTGGAGTTCAAGCTAGTATAATACAGTTAACGTTACACAATAATAAGGAAGAGAGCTATTTTTGTGATACATCGCTATTGATATGGATTTAGAGTGGATATTTGAGACTTCTAAACAGTAAACAAAAACATAACTTATGGGTGAGTGTTTTTAGCAGAGTCATATTATGTCTTTGTGATTCTGTTGATTATTACCTGTCTGTATTATGGTGCAGCTCAGCTGATTTTGGATTGATGGCAAAGGGAGAGGGACTTAAGTGAGAGTGAAAACACAAGGTACGTTTAAAATAGGTCAGCAATTTCCCATCCTCTGGTTGCTAGATGTATCTAACCCTTTCTCCTGTCTCCCTCTTTCAGCACAAGAACCCCAGGGGGATTCAATGGAGCCTGAGGACCTGCAATGAGACCCTCACCCTGCACCTGAGTCTCAACTCCCAGAGCTTTGCAAGCCTCTCCCTGTTCCTTATTTTGATTAAACAGACGTTAAGCTTCCCAATGGTGTGGTCTTCGTTTTTGTGAACAATATGATTACCTCACATATGTTGTTGCTGTTGTTGTCTTTTGTGATGGTTAAATTGTTCCTGCTGACTTGAGCCCGACATTCTTTCCTCCTCTCTGTGTCAGTGGGGACACTTTACATCCTTTCTCTGAGCGATTAAAGCATCCCCCGGCAGCACAGCAAATCATGGGGGAGACTATATGCCAGGACAACACGGAGGAAAAGGCACAGACAAACTGCATGATATGCTATTCAATGTTTATTGAATTCCATGTATTTGCAATGGATGTTCCTAAAACAACACATTTAACATCATCATCATCATGCTGCTGCTGCTGCTAGTCATTTGATAGTCACCTGTCGGTCTCCTGTCCTTTCTAAAAGCCATAAAGATGACATTAGTCATTTAGATAACTTGTGTCCTCAATTACCATGGGATTACTGAAACTACCATGAATTTAAGAAAATGGTAGAAATGAATCTAATCTGAATTTTAAAGCATTACTTTAGATCCCCTCCCTCTAAATATATCAATACACATTATAAAGTGATGCTCCTGACTACCATACAAGTTTAAGAAGATAATATTGGTATTAAAGAATTCAAAAATATAAATAAACAGCAACAGGCTCTTTAATCAAGGCACGGTTAGCCTAACACGTATAGTTGTTCACACTAATCCTAATATTATCACTTAATATTAGCAAATTCTATTTTATTTTTTAAAACATATTGATGTAAATACATACACATATCGATTTGTTGTATAAGTATTGCAAATCAAAACCATTATTCACCAATAATTACCAAAAATCGTAAAAATAGATATCTCCTGTTATCAATGCATTCACATTGCCCGCCATGAACTTCCGGGGAACGATCCTCGTCAACATGAAGCACGTGACGATAACCGTTTTTGTACTTCCGTTGTCGTAACTCTTCTATCTATATGGCGCTGACATGAACGTGCCGGGTGGCGCGGTCCCGTGGGTTAGATGCGCGTTCATAATGCAGAGGGAAATAACTCTCAGAATAACGTTATTAGCACATTATTACAACTTGAGGAACGAATGTTTTTAATAAGTGTTCATACTGGGTAGTTTAAAAAAAATATCTAATGATTTACAGACCATTCTTTCCCCATGTAAGTCAATGGGAAAAACGGAAGTGTAGTACCGCCGTTTGGCCAGCACGAATATTTTCATCTGAGTCCAGCGCACTTCCTGGGGGCTTGGTTACAATGGGCTAGTTGCACAAGATGGCGTCTATCAACTTCCGGCGGCTGGGTGTTGAAGATTATTATCATCTGATATTTGGGAAGAGTGTTACATTTGAAATAGCAGAAAGTCCTGTTGCAATTTCCAGATAATGAAAGAGGCCCCTGGAGTTTCTCTGGTAATTATCAATAGTAGCAGTTAAGTGAATACTGTTCAAACAATACCTGTGTTTATCAATAGTAGCAGTTAAGTGAATACTGTTCAAACAATACCTGTGTTTGTGTTTTGTATTGATTTCTCTGTTTTATCCTTTCATAAATGTGAGGACTGAAACTGCATGAACATTCCTGGGTGCTTGGAGTAAACAGGTTTTATTGCTCTGTGGGGGAGGGGTAGTTAAGCAGGACTAGGTGGATGAGAGTTCCTTCTGCTTAAGATCTCCAGTATGTCATGTTTCAGGGAAGTCTACATATCTTGAATGGTATATGTGTGTTTAATTACTTTATATATGTGTGTTTAATTACTTTGTATTAGTAATAGCAGTGTGTAAACAAAAGCTGGAAATATGAGAGTATTAATAAGTGTGTCTTTGTGAACAAGCCTCTGGAATGTGCTGAAAGAATGTGTGTGTGTGAAAGCAACAGAATGAGACAGCGAACACCAGATGTGGTTGTTTTGCTTCAAACCAAGGGACTGTTTCCGGATCATCTCTGCTGGCACGCGCTGATTCGCTAAGAGAAGCCATCTTTTTTGCATCTCCCAATGAGAAACTGACCACAGCTCCTCCTTTTTTGCATATAAGCCTATTCTATTTTTTAGTTATTTCTCTTTTACTCCTGCCGTCAAGATGAGAGGTTCTCCCGGCATTAGAACCAGAGCAGGGAGTGGGGCCCGAGTCCACTCCTTTGAAAGTGTAATGTATTCTTACCGTTTATCATTAAAACAGATTATTGTTTAACCCTCATCCTGGCTGTTTTGAGTTTTCCCTCCTGTTATGATTGTATCCAGCTCGCCAAACGACATGCAGAGGCAAGGTGGGTTCTAAAAACCTCCCTAACCCAACAGTGTGCGGTTGTAAACTTCCGGTCTACAGTAGAGTGATAGAGGGAAGAGCGATAGATAGCGAGAGAGATAGCGTATAGATATTATATAGGCACTATTTTACACTCGATGTCTCCAAGACCTACCGAAGGTTAACATCAGTGATGTACATCGGCTGGTACAAGCGGCAGGCTCAGCCCCGAGGAGCAAAAGAGAAAAGGGGTTCAAGATGTAGCTACACATCCAGCTACGTCGACAATTATGAAGGTAAGTGACAAACAAAGCTGTAGTTACTGGCTAACTTTGACAACTTGACAGTCTTGATACAGTGTAAAGTGTTTTAATTATGTACTATTACGTTTTTTTGGATAACATGAATGATATTCAATTCCCCACAGTTTCAAACAAAGATCTACCTTCAGGGAGAGTGAGCATCAGGGCTAGCTGTTACAGGTCCATGAGAAAGCATGAAAAGCCTCACGATCTCAGAGTAGGGAGAAAAATAAAAAGTGTTCATCGGTTCAAAGCCTCAATCAGGTTCATGTTCTGGGGTTTTGATGTGGCTAGAGTAGGTAACCTGTGATTTAGGATTCAAATAAGCCCAGCTAGCTGACGTGTTGCAACAGATTACATAGTGACAATACATTTGCTCACATCAACTGGTAGCTAGCTATGTCAGGGTTGCCAACTCTCACACATCTGGCGTGTGACACACGCTTTCACTCTCAATCTCACGCTCTCACGCTGCCCAAACTATTCTCACGCCAAAACAAGAATACCGAAGACTAGAAACGGTTTTGAAAACTGTTGTCACGTAGTGATCGTCTTCTCAATAGAACATCTTTGATAATGTCTTCTGGCCAATCAGAATCAAGATAACGGCGTGGTGTTGTTCCAGAAAGTCCCGACGGAGAATAATTTTGCTGTAGTACATCTCTATACGTCGATACAACATTACGTGTTGATAGAAATCAACATGTAATGAAATAGACCCCACGGTTTGATGATTGGTAGGTGTGTGGGTTGTCTTTCATTTTGACACACAGAACAATGGGGGCTATCCAACCTTATCCACAATGTAAAGTCATTCACAGCCTCTTCCCTCTTCTCTCTGTGAGGAGCAGCAGGTACAGCTTTCAGAACAAAGTAACACAAAACTAAAATGGCATTCATTTTTTTAAATGTGTAGTAATAGATTTATTTCTTTTTCTTCTCAAGAGAGCACCAGAATGTGTGCAGGGGTTGGGTTTTCAGCATGTCAACTCTTTCACTTGTGGGGAAATTGCAGGATTGGCTCCAGGTCGCCCTTTTTATTTACTACAAGACAAATGTGGCTTTTTTATTTCATACAGTTCAATTTGGATTGAGACAGGGAAATCATCTAAATCTCACGCGTGGCGTTTCACTGTCAAGGGGAGCGTGTATGTAATTACATTGCAAATACTGACTTGAGCCCCACCACTGTATGGGTTAGCCCTACCATAGATTACCCAACAAAAATACTCTGGCGCCGATAAATCAATGAATTGCTTATTGCGATAGGCACACAATAAAACAGTGGAAACAAACATGTGTTTGACTTTCATTAGTGAAGGAAACTGTGTGCCCTTTATAGTCTGTGTCCAATATTGTGTATTTGTATATATTGTATATCCTATATATATATGCTAAGGTCCCACTACTTACACGATAGCAGTCCTTTCGTGTGCATATGTGTAATTAAACCCATGATATCAAAATCTCACTCCAGCCAGGTACCCACAGTTGGCAACCCTGAGGTATGTGTGTGTAGCATGAAGGGGCTACAGATTTATTTTCGTTTTGTAACCCTCTCGTGTAAAATGATAAACGCATTAGCTAAACCCAAACTTAGCTTTCATCAAAGATTCTTAATGAGAGGTTGAAAACCGTCTCTGCTTTCATGGAAACCCCAGAAACTGGTTGTGACGGCTGCTGTTCTTTACTGAATGGTTAGTATAATCCATGTAGGGTCCAATTATTTGTATTCAGTGTTAGGTAAGTGCTGGTTTTGTACCCTACATCTATGTTAAGCTGTTCAACGTTCTACTAACACTATTTTATGTAGTTATAATATAAGATAATACATTGAGAGAGCTGAGACAGGCTATACAAACGTATCTGTTTTGAATGTCCTTAAATTACAATATTCCAAACAGCAGAACTTCTGTGTATGTGATGTGACTGATAACCTGACATGGTTTAGCCTTTTCCCACACCTTTTACTTGCCTGATCAGCCTGCTCTCAGCTTTCTCATTTGTCTGTGTTGTGTTGAAGCAGTGTCCTAAATGTAAAATGACTGAAATTTTGTTTTAAGAACTGTTCACCTGTGGAGATTGCAGTGGCAAAGTGTTCCTGTGTAGCTGGAACAGCACTCTGCAACCACAATGTTGCACTGCTGTTCCAGACCGCACACTACTCCACACTCAACCTGGCTGCTGTACCCCCTGTCCTCAGCTGCACTGAAACAGAGCAGCGATGGCACAAGCCAAGAACCATGGTAAATACAGTATGTGTTCACAACCAATCCACGGTTTAATGAGTATTTCCTTTGTGCCAAGAGCTGATTTAGTATGTTGCATCAACGACCTTTTCAATTAATTTGACAATTCTTTTCTGTAATTAATAGGGTGTGAAACCAGGCAGAGTGAGTGACATGGTGTTCACTTCCACTAAGCCAAAGCAGTTTACAGTTGCTGACGGTGTAAGATAATATCTATTGTCCTAAGTAATTGTATGTAGCCTGCTACAACTTTGTGATTGTTGTCTGAGTGTAAAATTGTTCTTAAAGTCCTAATTATCATATAAACATGTTCAAAGGAGTACACGTTACAAGGCCGTGTGGGGGGAGCTGCCAGACCCAGATGTCCTCAAAGTCAGCGAGGCATACAAGGACTTCTCAGCAGACATCGCGCCACGAAAAAAAATCTAATGACTCACTACTCAACTCAACGACTAACACTCTTTCAGAGGATATGTTGGAAATGCACACTATTGTACATCTGTTCATCTGTTATATAAACTAGCATTACTTAAATATGCCTAATGACTAATTGAAATGTTTAAATATGTATTTTTCCCCCCGATATAACATCAACCTATGTTTTGTAAAAGTTTATTAAATTAATCTGTAAAATGTTATCATATTGTGGATTTATTAAATTATGTATTTTCCTTTGTTATTTATGTGTGCGTTTGTTTTGAGGATATAATTCATTAGTACCTAAACATAGTATGGTATAACTTATTTTTGTAATGAAATACACAATTGGTTTGAGAGCAAGAAATCTTTTAATCGTTGTTGCCCAGGCTTGCCGAAATGAGTGGAAACTTATCTCCCGATTATAACATTGTGTAACTTGCTGCTGTTAAATACCGTCAAACTATGTGCAATATGTGCTTTATGTGCAATATATACTTTATATACATATGCCATCTTTAATAACTGTAATATATATATATTACTGCTAAATCCTAAGAACTGCTTCAGGATTTGATTTGTAGATTTGATTTGTAGATTTGATTTGTTTTTTATCTGCATTTTTGAAAATTATGTAACTTTTTATCTTTTTTTTTAGCATATTGTTTATTATATTATAACTTAGTACTTTTTTAGCATAGTGTTTATTATATTATAACTTAGTACTTTTTAACGCATGTAAGATATTCAACACTAAGCTGTCTGTGGCTCTTTCCTACTTCAACGCTGCAAATGTCCCCTCTGTGGGACTAATAAAGGTATTCTGATTCTGATAACGGAACGAATTTGTCCAAAGGGGCACACAGCAATGTAGTGCCGACTTTTTTACACGCGGGAAGGCCAATCGCTTTTCTTTACCACGAAATCCGCTCATTCTTGCTCTCGGTGTGACATAACAAGCTGTCAAAATTCTGTACTCAAACCGGAAGTACTCAGCCGCACACCCAGCCGACGGAAGTTGATAGACGCCATCTTGTGCACAGAGCCTATAGCAGGGACCAACACCGTCTTCAGATAACTCGCAGAGACGGCATTTAACCCTTCACATTCCAACAGAAACTGAACAGGCAGATTCAAAGGATTTATTTCTTTGGAAATGTTATTTTAAATACAATTAAATCAAGTTATTTTGGTAAAACTAATGAAAAATATAACTAAAAAAATATTCAAAATATATATATATTAATGCTGTCAAAATTATGGCGTTAACGGCGGTAATTAATTTTTTGAATTAATTGCGTTAAAATATTTAACGCATGTGCAGAATGGCCCGCCCCAGCGCCATATAGATAGAAGAGTTACGACAACGGAAGTCCAAAAACGGTTATCGTCACGTGGTTCATGTAGACGAGGATTGTTCCCAGGAAGTTCATGGCGGGCAATGTGAATGCATTGATAACAGGAGATAGAACTACGATTTTTGGTAACTATTAGTGAATAAAGGTTTTGATTTGCAATATGTATACAACAAATCGATATGTGTATGTATTTACATCAATATGTTTTAAAAAATAAAATAGAATTTGCTAATATTAAGTGATAATATTAGGATTAGTGTGAACAACTAGTTTACATGTTAGGCTAACAGTGCCTTGGTTAAAGAGCCTGTTGCTGTTTATTTATAGCTTTGCATTCTTTAAAACCAATATTATCTTCTTAAACTTGTATGGTAATCAGGAGCATCACTTGCTAATGTTTATTGATATATTTAGAGGGAGGGGATCTAAAGTAATGCTTTAAAATTCAGATTTGATTATTTTCTACCATTTTCTTAAATTCATGGTAGTTTCAGTAATCCCATGGTAATTGAGGACACACGTTATCTAAATGACTAATGTCATCTTTATGGCTTTCAGAAAGGACAGGAGACCGACAGGTGACTATCAAAGGACTAGCAGCAGCAGCAGCAGCAGCAGCATGATGATGATGATGATGATGATGATGTTAAATGTGTTGTTTTAGGAACATCCATTGCAAATACATGGAATTCAATAAACATTGAATAGCATATCATGCAGTTTGTCTGTGCCTTTTCCTCCGTGTTGTCCTGGATTGCTGTGCTGCCTCCAGTCGCCACCATGGTTTGCTGTGCTGCCTGGGGATGCTCAAATCGCTCCGAGAAAGGAGTACGAATGTACGGCTTCCCCACTGACACAGAGCGGAGGATAAAATGGCTGGGTCAAGTCAGCAGGAGCAATGTCACGACCAACAGCAAAAAAACATGTGATGTAATTATATACAAACACTGCATTTGCACTTTTTCACAAAACGAAAAACCACACCATTGGGAAAGCTTAATGTTTTGTTTAATACAAAAAAACAGGGAAAGGCTTGAAAAACACTGAGTTGAGACTCAGGGTGCAGGGTGAGGGTCTCAGTGCAGGTATTCAGGCTCCATTGAATCCCCCTCTGGTTCTTGTGCTGAAAGAGGGAGTAACAGACAGGAGAAAGGGTTATACACACCTATATAGCACACCTATTGGATGGGAAATTGCCTTGGGGAGATAAGGTGTTTACTTATATAAAACAGTAGTATTAAACTTACCTTGTGTTTTCACTCTCACTTAAGTCCCTCTCCCTTTGCCATCAATCCAAAATCAGCTGAGCTGCAACATTATACAGACAGGTAATAATCAACATAATCACAAGGACACAATATGGCTCTGCTAAAAACACTCACTCTTACACGCACCAAAGTTATATTTATCTAATATTTAACTCCCTCCACCCCCGCATACAATCCCGTTTAGAAGCCCCTCTTCTCTAATTCAACAACGTTGGACGAAATTACATTAAGAGAACGGAATTTACAATTAAAAGGCTGTTCAACGTGTGTGTGCTAACTTGATTCGGTATCATAGCTTAATCTGTTATCTGTAAACGTTCCCTAAATCTACTAATTTAGGGATAATCTACTGACATCCTTTAATACACATGTTAATTTGAATCAGATGTACTGATAATATCCGCAATATAGATCTTTAAACTTCTTCTTACCTTTAAAAGTCCGTCACGAATGGTCTATTATGCTGCAACTCTATAGCTCTGCTAGCCTTGGCGCTAACTTCCGGGGAACGATTGAGAGGTTCCACGATCCGCCATTGCTGGAAAAAAGTGGTCCATTGGAGTGAACGGAGATGACGTAACTCTCAGTCTATATGGCGCTGGCCCGCCCCATACATCCCACCAGTGGCAGCGCCAGGGTATGGCTGGGGTAGGCTACGCCCATACCAAGAAATGGCTTAGCCCCACCATGAAAAATGATGTTAAAGTAAGCAAAATAAAGTCCGCCAACTCGCGCGGAGTAAATTGCACAGACAGCAGTTAGTAAGATTGATTTCAGTAGCCACTTGTCTGGCACAGCCCCACCTAGTGTCAGCAGAAAGTATTAAAATAATGATTACAACAAAATGCAAAAAATAAATTAAAATATATATAAAATATATTTTAAGATCATGTTTAATCATCTGATTCGTCTGTACATTGCTGTTTTAGTATGTGTTCTTCTAATTAGCGTCTACAGTGTGTGCCTATTGAGCTGTTTGTTTAGAGCCATGTCTGACAAAACCCAATCCTGCCCCTCCCTCTCACTGTCTAAGTGAACGGTGACTGTAAAAACTACACTGCGCATGCTCAGAGTATTTTCCTATTTAATGTGTGTGGCAAAAAATAATGGCCATAGGGGCATAGAGCTGCCATCCCCACCATACGTCATCTCACATAATTCAGAGCTGATTGGCTGTAAGTACGTGTGCCTCGCAAAGTGTGGTGTGTGAAGAGCAGGTGAAGAGGAGGAGAGAGACGCGTCCTAAAACCAGGAAGTAAGTTGCGCATGGCTTCCCTCCACAAAAAAGCAATGAGATTTCTCCATAGGATTTTAGAAAATAGCTCAATTTAAGATCTGTGGGAAACGTAGCTGTTAGATAAATGTACGTTTTGTTCAGCCGGATAATATCCACATGTCTACCCTACTTTTATAATTTTCTAATCATAAATCCATCATTTAGATTTATGATAGACTTTTGAAACTACAAGAAGATAAGGAGGACTTTTACAAAAAAGTAAGAGATTTTTGTCCAGAAGGATAGGCAAATGGACTTCATCTTCAAGTCAAGGTAAGACCGCAATTGTATTGAAAATGGGATCTTACTAAGAGAGAACAATTCAATATTTAAATGATAAAATTACATTTTTTGGGTATCCTTCTGTTGAACTGTCTGTTTAAAATTAATTGAAGCATCAGACTAAAGAGGCTTTTGAAAATAATATTATATTTTGATTTAGGTCAAAATATAATATTTGTAAACCTGAAGAGTCAGTCATGAACCTCACTGCAGAAGCTTATATATAGACATCTAAGTTTTTTGGGCCCCACCACTTTTGTACATATAGAAACGCCACTGTACATGCTACCCCATTATTGATCAAATAGCACATTTTGTCACTTACAAAGTTTGGGGGTATGTTCTGTGTTTGTACCTGCTATGTGGAAAATGGTAATGAAACTTGCCTGAATGAATATTATATAAGCTTTGTATGTTCTATTTGGAATATATTTTCAGATTTTTGGGGAAGAAGCTCATTTTGTTGCTTTTCAGATAATGTTATTGGAGCCGCATGTTATTGCCATTTTACATGTTATCGGACACTGCGTCTGATGTACCGGTATGTAGACATACATTTTTAGTAAAGATGTATAGTTAAGATTAAGTTAATATTTCAGTCCCACAGGCAGGACCCAGCGGCACGGCACCAAAGCGGCCACGCCTGGAGTGCCTCATCCATTGCACATCTCAAGATGAAGACTCAACCCTGGTATCACCAAAAGACATTGGTTCCAGGAAAACCCTGCTGAGAGCAGCAGAAATCAGACAGCATGCACCGATCTTAGACATCGCAAAGGACTTGCCAGATGATGTCATACCACCTGTCACCTACCATAGGAAGTGCAGAAGCATCTTTACTTGAGAGAGGGTCCAGGACAAGTCGCTGTACGTGACCTGTGGCGAGGCATGCTACCTGATCACCAAGGATCACTGGCATGAAATCCAAGATCTGAGATCAACCCAAGAAGAAGCTGATACGTGCATGCTACTTCATGCCAGACATGCTTCAGGTGATGGTTATGGGTCCATAATCATCACAGCTGAAGACACTGATGTGCTGATACTGTGCCTTTGCTTCAGCAAGACGATGACCTGCCCTCTGTATCAGAAGTGTGGTACACAGAATCGTACACGATACATAGACATTGGTAAACTAGCGAGCTCCCTGGGCGAGGAAGTCTGCCAAGGTCTTGTTGGACTACATGCTCTCACTGGGTGTGACACGTCAGTGCATTCGCTGGTCGTGGAAAGTTAAGTGCACTGAAGCATCTGAAGGAGAATGAGACCTACCAGGAGGCCTTCAAGCGTCTTGGTGAAGCATGGGATATATCTGCTGACCTATTTGATAAGATGCAGGACTTTGTTTGCCGGTTGTATGCATCCTCATCCACCACCTCTGATGTCAATGAACTCCGCTACCAACTCTTCTGTGCACAACGGGGAGAGGTGGAATGCAACCAACTGCCACCATGCAAGGATTGCTTGCACATGCACGTCCTCCGCGCAAACTATCAGACCGCGATTTGGCGACGCTGTCTTGTGAGTGAACCTGTTGTGCCAGACCCCAAGGGCTGTGGCTGGACTACAGGTGACGATGGCAGTCTGGAAATAGAATGGATGCAAGGATCACCGGCACCTGATGCAGTATTGCAGCTGATGTCCTGCAAGTGTGCACATATCTGCAAACTTCACTCTGTGTGTGCCTGGAGAACCAACTGAAGTGCACGGACATGTGCAAAATGCAGACATGCACCAAGCAGAGAAGTGAAGATGAGGACGAAGTCGCAGTGGAACTGGATGAGTCTGACACTGATGATGAAGAGAACTGATAATGTTTTGTTTAGGCAATGGTCTGGACTTTATAGTCATACCGGTACAACTTCAGATGAATGTATAGTACCAGTGAAGTGCATGGCAAGTCACTGTCGATGAATATAAACTGATGTATACTCAAGTACTGGGTAAATATGTAAGTAAATCAAACTAGACTTGCCCCCATGAATATGTCTTGACCTTGTGAATGAGTTCTACATGTAAAACTGGTAGTATAGTTGACTTTGTCTAGTTGGCTGGTCAAAGCTAGACACTACAGACATGTACATGTAACTATGTTATGCAGTTCCATGTTTGATGTTGTTTTTTTTCAAGTAATAATAATTTTATTTGGCTAAAATATTGTCCAAGTTACTTTAGAATGACCTGTCTAACTAAACAACACCATAAGAACAATGCATTAGCCATTAAATGGTTGACTTCATGTTGGTATTTGAGTTATATGTACATTCAAGCCACATTTTACGCCTTCGGATTTGGTGCTTCGGGTCATTGTTTTCAATAGCTGATTTCTATGACTAAGCTACCACTCTGGAATGTCTATCATACCAAAATATCATCTATATATATATGCCACTTGAAAACACTTCACTAAAATGTGCCACCTTGGGTGGTACCGATAAGTGGAAATCCAGGTATGGACTATTATGTGCGTAATCTGAAATGTGTACCGTCGATTGTGTCACAAAGCGCATTTGCGTACCGACGTAGGCCTACTTGTGAAGCTTTTCCAGATCATCGGTCTCCATGTGCACAGACAGGACTGCTGTTAACGTCGGTCTGTACAATGGAATTGTGCCAAAACTAAGCCAACCGGCTGCGGAGGGAGACTCCCCCCCCCCCCTTCACTGTAGAACTGCGCTAAAACAGCTGATCACAACGTTCACACACTGTGGTCACAAAGTACTCCACTACCCCCCCCCCCCTGTCGACTTTCCTGAAGTACTCCCCCGTTGATGGAAATCAACACGTAATGAATTAAGACCCCACGGTTTGATGATTGATAGGTGTGTGGGCTGTCTTTCATTTTGACACACAGAAAAATGTTATAATAAACAGATACTGTATGTTAAATGGATATATCCGCCTTCTTTCATTTATCTTTCCATTCCCACAACAATATACATAAAGAAATGGCATATTTTGGACATAGTTCGAATGGTGATTAATCATGATTAATTAATTTTTAAGCTGTGATTAATCTGATTAAAAATTGTAATCGTTTGACAGCCCTAATATATATATATTTTTTAATGTTTTCAAATATTTTTTTGGAATATCTTAAGACTTAGGCCCTCAGAGAGGGCCTTGAGGGCCCTGACTGCTCGCCACTGCCCAATCAAACTTTCACATTATCATAGTGACATCCCATGTATATATTTCCAGCTTTCAAATTGTTTCGTTGTGCATGTGTGTGTTACCTATGTAAAAAATAATATAATTTTCAAAATCCGTTTTTACGTTTTTTTGTGATTTTGGGTCAAACATGTTCATACAGTATCTCAAAATGAAAGAAAATACTATCAGGTTATATAGGTGAGGTTGTCCTTAAAACAAATATACCAAACATTGACATGCCAAACATTTGTTAATGGGGTTTAGTAAGACAAATCAAAAGTATGCGAAAATGGCCAAATTAGCCCAGCACTCCAAAGGGTTAATCAAAGTGAACCCTAATAAGCAAATGGTTCAGTTTTAAGATTTCTGAAAAAATAAGTTACCCAGATTTCTGCCTGAAAAACAGGTTTTTTAGCTGTTCTGAGATTTCAAAACACAATTTTAGCCAGAATAACTACAGAACAATTATACCCAGTAGAATGAATGAAACAGAGAGGTCTAGAAACAGTAATATAACTTACACAGGTTTCTGAATCAGCAGTGAGTCCTATCTGGTCGAGATTACATACTGAATTTTGTAGATTTCAGTTTCGCTTAAATAATGTATTGGTGGGGGGAGTGGCCTCTCAGCAGAAACTGTGTGACTTCACACAATCAGTTGAGCCTTCAGGCCTATTGCAATGCACTTTTTACAGACAAATGTCAGAATAAACCCATGTTACAGAGGTTTTAAGATAATCCTACTACCATAGGCGGCGCGTGAGGCTCAGGTTTGGGAAGGCTAAATCACTTTTTTTTAACTGACGTTGCCCGCCTCCGGCGTCTATAGATAAGAGATCAACTCAGTGAAAGCACTGCCTGCTGACCAATCAGAGCTCATTGTGCGTCTATGAAGTCGTATTACAGGATAAACGAAATACAGAACAACTGCCGTATGCAGGGAAGACGCCGACGTGTCGCACTTATCATTCATATCACATCATCAATCAGATCATCGATCATATAATATCATAATATATTATTTCCTTATGAGTCAGCTTCTCGAGCCATATCTGGCCGTGCAACACTTACAGTGTCACATAGCCTACTGTATGCAGAAGTATTATTTTAAGCAACACATTAAGTTGACGAAACACTCGAGTTAAATGTAATTAAAGTCAGATCCACTCATTACATTTTTTTACAGAACATTTCATTTAGCTGACGCTTTTATCCAAAGCGACTTACAATTACAGAGACATTCTCCCTGTGTCACAAACGAGCTGAGGACCAAAATGCAGAACACGGGAAACCAGAGATAGTCGGTAACCAGCTTTATTAGAGGCAATAGGCTGGTAGGAGACAACACGGCAGATAGTAGGCAAAGGGCTGGTCGGGGACAGGCGAGGGTTCCAGGAGACAGCAGGACGGGAGTCGTAGGCACAGAACGGGTCAGGGAGCAGGCGAGGCAGGCTGGTCAGGGACAGGCAGGGTCGAAACCGGGAGAGCAATCTGAGGAGTAGTGCGGGAAAGACAAGCATGCTGCGAAGTACGATCTGGCACTGAGGTGAAGGTGAAGTGGGCCTAAATACTAATGGAGCTGATGGGTGTAACAGAGTGAGAGAGAGAGACAGGGTGTGACTACCAGGTGACTAAGGAATGATAATGCAGAAAATAGGTGAGTGAGAAAGCAGACTGTGACAGAACCCCCCCCTTAATGGACGGCTCCAGACGTCTAAACAATACTAAAAAAAATCAACAAAAGAGACCCAAGAAAAAAAAACCTACAGACACCGGGTGGAAGGTGGAGGTATGGGAAAGGTTAGTACTCGTCTGAGACTGCTCTCTCGGCCTCTCCCTCCTGGAAATCCTCGTCCTCCTCGCCCGATGACGACTCCCCCTCCTCCTCGACGAAGCCTCTGGTCCGTAGCGGACGAGTACTCCCTGGCTTAACGCCTGGTCGAGCGTGGGTCCTAGACGGCTGCTTCGGGTAACGCAGGTGGAAGTCTCGGATGAGCTGAAGGTTGAGGATATGACGAGCCGGAACCCACTGCCTCTCCTCAGGACCATAGCCCTCCCAGTCCACCAACTATTGAACCCCTCTTCCTCTGAGACGGGAACGGAGTAAACGACGAAGGGTGTAGGTAGGGCCCCCATCGATCATCCTAGGGGGTGGTGGTGGAGGGGCGGCGGAAACCATAGGGCTCTCCCGGACAGGTTTAATCCTAGAGACGTGGAAGGTGGGATGGATTTTCATGTTCCGGGGCAAACTCAGTCGAACTGCTGCAGGATTAATGACCTTGACAATCTCGAAGGGTCCAATAAACCTGGGCGCTAACTTTTTAGACTCCATCCGAAGGGGAATGTTCTGGGTGGAAAGCCACACCCTCTGGCCTACCTGGTACACAGGTGCCTTGGTTCGTCGGCGGTTTGCTGATGTGGCGTACCGGTTAGCAGACTGAAGCAGAGTTGTACGAGCCTGCCTCCAAGTCCTCCGACAACGTCGGATGAAAGCCTGGACAGACGGACAGGTAACCTCCTTCTCCAATGCAGAGAACAATGGGGGTTGAAAACCGTATGCACACTGAAAAGGGGAAAGACCAGTAGCGGAACTGATGAGGGTGTTGTGGGCATACTCCACCCACAGGAGTTGTTTTGACCAGGTCGTGGGATGATCAGAAGCCATGCAGCGGAGAGTGGTCTCCATCTCCTGATTCTTCCGTTCGGTCTGGCCATTGGCCTGTGGGTGGAAACCGGAGGTGAGACTAACCGTCGCCCCGATGAGCTCACAAAACTCCCTCCAAAACACAGAGGTGAATTGGGGCCCCCGGTCGGAAACCACATCAGTCGCCAGTCCGTGAATGCGAAACACGTGGAGCAGAATCAGTTCTGCCGTCTCCTTAGCTGACGGGATCTTAGGCAGGGGTATGAAATGAGCCATCTTACTAAACCGATCTACCACCGTCAAGATGGCAGTATGTCCGTGGGACGGTGGTAGACCAGTCACAAAGTCCAAATACTCCGCCGGAACCCCTGTGACATCCGGAACCAGGTTCATATCCACAGATAGTTGAGGTGCGGCGGCCTGCTTGAGACAAACCTGATGACAGGAAGAACTCCAACCTAGGATGGACCCAGTTGCCCAGTCAATGTTCGGGTTGTGGCGGCGGAGCCACGGATAACCCAAAATCAGAGGGATTTGGGGGGACCGTAGCACATGAAACCGGATTGTCTCATGGTGGTTCCCCGACATGAGCATACGGACCGGTGTCGTCTGGTGTGTCACTGTTCCCAGCAGGTGACCATCCAAAGCATTAGCCGGTACCGGCTGGAGCAGCCGAACCTGTTGGATGCCCAGCTGTCGTGCGAGCTCCTCGTCAATGATGCTAACATCTGATCCGGAGTCGATAAAAACAGCCAGAGCCTGAGATTTGCCTGTCAGGAGGAGTCGAGCATGGCACAAGGGTCTTAGATTGGGGATCAGCTTAGAGGTTTGGCCCACCAGTATACTCCCCATTACTGATGAGCTCTGTCTTTTACCTCTTCGACGTACTTCCCTCTCCTCAGAGGTAAGACTGGTACGACCCACTTGCATGGGCTCGACCTCGTACCGTGAGTCAGAGTAGGAGTGGGAACTCTCCGCCGAACCCGGAAGTCGAAATCTCCCGGAAACCGGAAGTTGTTGTCGCGAGCAGCGGCCCGCCGCTCGCGTCTGTTGCTCTCCTCTCCGAGTCTGGATTCGTCCGTCAATCCGAGAGGTGAGCTCTATCAACCCATCCAAGGAAGCAGGGAGATCATAGGAAACCAGCTCATCTCTCATATAATCCGCTAATCCTCTCAGATATGCATCACACTGCGCCGGCTCATTCCAGCTGCTGCGACGGCTACTGGTGCGGAAGTCAATAGCGTAATCCACCACCGTGCCGGAACCCTGGCACAAACTCAGCAGGCCTCCAGCAGCGTCGGGACCCAGACGAACGGGACCGAACACCTTCCGCATCTCCGCGGAAAAGGCAGCAAACGAGGCGCAGGCTGGTGTCTGCTGCTCCCACTCAGCAGTTCCCCATAAACGTGCTCTCCCCGTCAGATGATTAACGGTGAAAGCTACCCGAGCCGCCGAGGAGGCGAAGGTGTGTGGCTGCAGTGAAAACAATATGGAACAGTTTGTGAGAAAAGGCCTGCATCCCTCCGGCTCACCAGCGTAGCGTTCCGGCGTTCCCACACGAGGCTCCGGAGCGTATCCCGTCGACCCAGGGGCTGGAGCGAGCATCGGAGCTGCGGGCGGAGGGACGGTAGCAGCCATGGTAGCGGCTAGCTGTTGTACGGTGGCGGCCATCTGTTGCATCTGGGAGGTAAGGTGAGCCAGCGTTTGTCCCTGGGTTGAGGTTGCCTGGTGGGTCTCGATAGCTAAGGTAGCTACTGTAACCTCCTGTCTTTGGATGGCATCCTCAACCCTCTCAAAGCGGTCTCTAGGAGACCCGGTGTTTGCTTGGTCCATTTCTGGCCAGATCGTTCTGTCACAAACGAGCTGAGGACCAAAATGCAGAACACGGGAAACCAGAGATAGTCGGTAACCAGCTTTATTAGAGGCAATAGGCTGGTAGGAGACAACACGGCAGATAGTAGGCAAAGGGCTGGTCGGGGACAGGCGAGGGTTCCAGGAGACAGCAGGACGGGAGTCGTAGGCACAGAACGGGTCAGGGAGCAGGCGAGGCAGGCTGGTCAGGGACAGGCAGGGTCGAAACCGGGAGAGCAATCTGAGGAGTAGTGCGGGAAAGACAAGCATGCTGCGAAGTACGATCTGGCACTGAGGTGAAGGTGAAGTGGGCCTAAATACTAATGGAGCTGATAGGTGTAACAGAGTGAGAGAGAGAGACAGGGTGTGACTACCAGGTGACTAAGGAATGATAATGCAGAAAATAGGTGAGTGAGAAAGCAGACTGTGACACCCTGGAGTAACTAAGGACTAAGTGCCTTACTCAAGGGCACACTAGTGCAGGTGTTCCTGGCGGGATTTGAACTCACAACCTTCCGATCTTCAACCCACCTCACAACAGGGCTGATGACAGAAGTTTAGAGGGGTTGAACAGAAAAATAAATAATCCTTTGTGGCTCAGCTTGTGACCTAGAACATATAATTGGGATGCTAAACCCGAGAGAAAAATAAATACTTTGTTTAAATCATAATAACATTGAACTTAAACTATCCGGAGGAATGACAACAACAAAAACAATGGAGATGAATTAAGTCTGGGCCAGCCACACAATGGGCCGTCGAACCCAGAGCTTCCTCCTCCTAAACGAAAACACAAATAAAAAATCTGCATTAACTGGACGACCAGATCCTCCAGCCTCAAAATAAAGCGCACCACTTTAAAATACGAACGACTGAGAGCTGTGGTGTCGACAGCAACCAAAAGAGAGCCTCCTCCTTCAGACTTCCTTATGTAGGGGAGGTAATTAGATCAGGAACACCGGAGCAAAAGGAGAGGAGAGAAAGTACACAGGTGGAGCTTGTGTGCTGTTGAGTTTTATTGGACCCTTTTGGGCAAATCACAAAGATTTTCTGTATTATGTATTTTAAACATTGAGATTATTATATTAGATACTTTATTCATCCAAAATTGGATGATCCCAAATAGGGGATTTTTTGTTGTGACAGTGGCATGTTAACAGGCGTTATACATGACTTAATATATATATAAACACACATAGAAGTAAAACATAACAAAAAGACCAAAAGAACAAAATAAAAAGATGAACATGAACAGTAACTATTAAAGTATAAAATATATATCAATAGAGTATCAAAGGATACACAATATGAAAGAGATAGAATATGCTATAATGCGGAATTGTTTACACTATTATTGACCAATGTACTAAAACAACAAACATAACACATCTCCCTTTATTTCTCCCAGAGAAATCTTATTCAACATGTCAATACCTCTGACTCCGAGACATCCATCCCTCTTTCATCTTGTCTGTGCACGCCTACACACAGCATATAAGCTGCATGTATAGCATCTGAATATCGCATGTACCCCACAGAGAGCCTGTGTTTCCGCAGATCAGTGTGTTTGTTAGCAGACCCCCCCCGGAGCCCGGGTCACTGTGTTCTATCACTGCGCTGTATGCATGAAGCCAAACAAACATCCTGGAAATCGGCAAAGTAAACAGTAGCTCGGCACCCCTGCTGCCATTTAAGGCACAGCACGGGGTCTGTGTCGGTGTTTGTGTGTTTGGAGGGAATGGGACCCTGGAGGCTAGCACAAAATATTGACGAAGTAGAGGCAGGTGAGTGTGTTAGTGTATCACAGGTTAAGTACAAATACCAGGAACATGTGTCACTGAGCATGTTTCATGTATTGCGTGCAGTGGGTTAAAACAACGGAGTTTCTTTACTCAAATACTATACATTTAACAGCTACTTGTACTTAACCTCAGTATTTCCATTACTATCTTTTATTATATTATGTGCTGTGCCACGTAAAAAAAAAAATGAATTGCAAAAAAATGCAATAACATTTGGTTTGCCAACACAAATAAGGTGCTTTTTAACAGCAGTATTCCATTTACACAGCACGATTAAAATAGTTCTTGTAAATATCATCTTAAACATTAATAAATGTAATAAAAATCAAATATAAAACCATGTTTTCCACTGCCAGGGCATTAACGTTTTATCTAGTTTGTTATAGAAAAACATTTACCCTCAGAGCCCAGTGACAAGAAAATTCAACTTTGCAGTAGTCTCGAATAACATGTACAATTTCAGACTTGATCTGATCAGTAAAGTATTATCGCTGCTGGGACTCCCAGCAGCTTCTACTGAAGCCTTCCGAGTAAATCGCCAGAACGCCGACACCTCCTCATCTCCACCGCTCCCATGTTTTTTTTTGCCATAAGTTATTCTCTCTCCGTTGGTGCGCGGGGCTAATGCTAATAATGTTATAGCCAGCAAATACAATGGCGGCTCTACAAAACATTTCAGAGTGTTATGGGACGTGGTTTGCAATTCGCCCAGCCAATCAGAACTGGGGCACTTTTTTCCCCCAGGAGAGTACCACCTCTCAGCAGGCACTAAAAATGGGGGTAAAAGTTCCCGGCACTAAGTACTCTTTTTGGTGTGAACGCGACATAAGGGGTAGCCTACTAACGGAACTTAACGGGAAAACTACGGGGAAAAGTACTCCGGTGTGAACGCGGCTAATGATGGATGAACTTTCAAAATATTAATACAAATACGGTTGCTTAAAGATGTTTTCAAAGCTACATAAAATAGATATTAGAGAGGTGATTATGACCTGTGTTTTTTTTGTCAAAGAAAAAAGCTAATAGAAATATATATTTTTTTATTTGAACTATGTTTTTTAATGTGAATAACCACTGCAGCTGATAATAACGAATAAATAAGATTTTCAATGATTTTGCGGACAGTTGAAACTATTTTTGGGTTCTGGTGAAAAATGTTATTCTGTACCTTCGGATGACGGGCCTATTTTTTATGTTTTTTTCCCCTGTCTAATATTCCTAACGACTGGCCTGCTTTTTCTACCACTGCATGTGTGTATATGTGTGTGTTTTTGTGAATATTTATACACTTTGCAGATGTGCTGTGGCCAATGATTCATTGTCCTTCTGGAACCGGCTAGATCACACTGTCCGCCAGCTCCATTATGTCCTGATAACACCCTCGTCTACTGCTGATAATTATCTGCATGACTGCTCTCCTCTCCTCTGCTCTCCTTGCATCGTCTGAATGGGAAAGACAAAAACAAGTTTGTGAAAGAGCCTGAAAACTGAGTTAGGGAGTAAGAAGGGGGAGTAAGAGAGCGACAGTCGGTTTGAAGGGAGGGGCAGGCGGCAACGCAGACAGACGAAAGGAGAAATGATGATGATGAGTGTGGATAGGCAGGGAGAATTGAATCTTTTAATCTCCCAAAGTGGGAAGAAAGCGACCTGAGGCATTTGTGATTGGATTTCCTTTAAGTCCACAAGTAGGTCAATAGAGCTAGCATTGCTCATTAGCAAAAAGGGAGGAGAGGAAAGCGAGGGAAATGTTTTTAGTCAATAAAGCCAGCATCATTCATTTGCCCTTTCCTCTGAAGAGGGGTAGCAGAGAGAGAGTGTTATGGAAAGTTTGGCTTTTTGTTGACTGTCTAAACAGGGTGTAGGAGAGGTGGGAGCAGGCAGCACGTATAATGAAGTGAAGAAGACTTGCAAAAGAGCATTCGCACTAAATATCAATGACGGTGTTAGAAGAGGAGACTTCTCCCATGTGGAAACCGATTAAGCCAAATGAAAATTATCCAAGGTCACATGTAGCCAAAATAGATCTTGTATTCATCAACACTTACACCTACATAGGGTTGAGTGTAAAAGCATTAGCCACTGGTTCTGGCATGGCTAAATAATAAACAAGTGCTAAAAGCCTGGGATAATTCTTCCAGGCCAGATTTTTTTTGCTGCACAATTAGATCACGCTCTTAAAGCACAATTAGCAATATGGTGCCAAAGGCAACTGAAGACAGGAAGGAACGAGGTGGCAGAGCTGTGGGAGGCAATAAAAAAGAACAAAAAAGGTTCGATTGAATAGAGCACAGTTTTAATGGAAATGTCAGGATGTTTTTTTAAAGCATTTGTTGTGCCTGTGTGGGTGTTGCTTTCCAAACTGCAAGTGCTTATTCATTCTAATAGCATCTTTAGAATAGTTTAATATGATGGTACTTGGTCATAATTAAAACACACTTGCAATAATAATAAATAATAATAATAATAATTGATAGGGACGGGTGGCGCAGTGGTCTGTGCGTTTGATCATCAGATCAAGGGGGCGTTGGGTAACTCCAGTTCGAAACCCGCTCCCGCGAGACACTTAATAATAATAATAATAATAATAACCTTCACCCGAATTTGCTCCTGTGGGTATTGTCCACAGTAGATGACCATTACATGTGTAATGTATGATCTGTATGTGTAATGTGTATTTGTAAAGCGCTTTGAGAGTCATTGATAAAGCGCTATAATAAATATAAGGATTATTATTATTATTATTATTAATAATAAGTACACCGCACTATATGGAATACGATATTTAGGTCTGGTTCGTAATTGGAAGTACTTGTAGTTATAATTGTTGCAAGAACCATGTTAAAAAAACACTTCATATGCAAAGATGGCTGTCACCAAGGAATGACTGCAAGCTAATCCAATTTCATCCAAACCAAAGAGATTCAGCGGTCCTACACAGTTTCATCTGCAATTCATTTACACCTGGAAAAATGTATAGTTGTGCTTTGTAAAAACAAGCAAGCCTTTGCTAACCCAACCAAACATCGCTAACAGCTAATTGCCTTAGAATGGCCACAATAAAAGGCCACTCTGAAATGTGCATTTTTGCTTTATTGGGGTGGTCTGGGGGGGTCTGAAAACCAGGAAGTATCTGGTGTGAGGGGTAGGGTTAGGGTTAGGGTAATGTTGTGAATCGAGTGGCCTGTGTTCGTCGTCCATTACATACGCCTGCCCATACCATAACCCCACCACCACCATGGGCCACTCGATTCACAACATTACCCTAACCCTAACCCTAACCCTACCCCTACCCCTACCCCTCACACCAGATACTGCCTGGTTTTCGGACCCCCCCAGACCCCCCCAATAAAGCAAAAATGCACGTTTCAGAGTGGCCTTTTATTGTGACCAGCCTAAGGCACACCTGTGCAATAATCATGCTGTCTAATTAGCATGTTGATATGCCACACCTGTGAGGTGGGATGGATTATCTCGGCAAAAGAGAAGTGCTCACTATCACAGATTTTTTCAGATTTGCGAACAATATTTGAGAGAAATGGTTATTTTGTGTATATAGAAAATGTTTTAGATCTTTGAGTTCATCTCATGAAAAATGGGAGCAAAAACAAAAGTGTTGCGTTTATATTTTTGTTCAGTGTAGCACCTTTCATGCATGGCATTCAGCCCAAAGTTGCACACAGATTAGCAAGTTAGGCCAACACAGGATATAGACATTTGCTGTTAGGCCAGTGGTTTCTTGATAGGCCAATTCAGCATCTACAGTAAGATGAGCAAGTCTTTTTTTTATTATGAAAAAGACTTAACATTACTTTTTTCCATTTTTTTTAAATTATAATTTATTATCTTTTATGAATATATCTGGTTGTATATATTGCTCATTTTCCATAAAAGAAACAAATGTATTTGAGTTTGTGTTTTATTTGAGTTTGATGCATACAAATACTGTACTGTATATGATGATTGTTGAAAATGCACTTTTACCATAAAAGGCCAGCTCGACCAGTTGGTAGAGGCTCATAAAAACAACATTTGTTTGTGGTTATTTGTGGCCCATGTGATAAAAAATGCAAAAAAAAATGTTCTTGGTCTGGCAGTTAAAGGCAGGGCCGGACTGGGACAATAAGTCAGGCCGGGAATTATACACCCAGCCAGGCCACTACCAGTTTTTTGTGCCATTTTGCTGGATTTATTTGTCAATATTTACAGCGTTGCTGCCCATAGTGATAGCCCTAGTTGAAATCTACTACCCAATACTAAACATATGGACATGGGTTATTATTTTAAAAAATGTGCAAATCTATTTAGGAACCTATTCATGTGAACATATTTTAAGTGGGGGTGGACCTCAAACCCTATAGGGGGGTCCGAGGGCATGCTCCCCCGGTAAGATTTTTTTTTAAATGTTGGACTTAAATGCATCAATCTGGTGCATTTTGAGGGGGAAATAAAGAGACTACACCCATATGAAACAGAACTGTATACATTTAAATAATCATAAAATCATAAGAACATGGCCATAACCAATAACATACCATATCCAATATGAAAAAACATTGAAACTTATATATTTATTTGTTTTTGGTTCATTTATAGTTGTGAGTGTGTCTGTGCTCCTGAATCAGCCTCTCCTGTCTCCCTCCTCTCCCCCTGCTCCTCTTTGAGGCAGCAGCAAAGATTAGTTTTAGCTCTCAACAAGTTTTAAAAGTTTATCTTACCTTTTTTCACCTAGTTAACATTTTATTTGTATTATTCATGCATATTTTACTCATCACTCCCCCCTCAAATGGAAATATGTGTTTACATAAATGGTGACCAAACCGTTTCAGACCCACTGAGAAGTTAGACTAAGTTAACTATCTAGATTCTAAACACTCAGAGAGTCCTTTACCTCACTTGAGCTGTAGTTATCTCTCAGTCTGACAGCAGAGGACTCTCCCCCCACCTTGTTGTTGAAACAGCTCCTTATATCCGTTAGCGCAGCTAGCTAGCACCAGATGCTAACAACAACACTACACGTAACCGGTGCACGCGCTTTCTCTCTCTCGCGCCACACACACACCCTCCCGAGCTTGAATGACACACAGAGACCAATCGAGGACATTAGTGTATGATCTGTATGAAAGTGGCCATGTCGGCAGGCCACATCATGTAGACAGCCAGTCACCCTCTGTGAGGCAGAGTCAGACACACATTTGCAGCGTTGCGTTCACAATACGTGTAAAAAAAAATCCTCAGGCCAGCAGGCCACTTAACAGGCCAGGCCATCGGGAAACCTCCCGGTCCTCCCGATGACCAGTCCGGGCCTGGTTAAAGGGATAAGAGAGGAACTTGAGAATACTTTTTAAATGTAAGATAATACAGTCTAACATCCTTTCATTTCTGACTGTATATTTACAGAAATATGTTAGGGTTACATCAGTGGCGTCTGGTGTATTTTTCTCCAGGGGGGGCTCTACCAAAATGTAAGCAAACTTATACACAAGCTCAAAACATATGTCATACAATGCAGGGCTAGCTCAAAGGCACGCAGCACTTGATACAGGCTATTATTTTAGTGCCTGCTTTTGTCAACCTCCTCATTATGCTTAGAGATCCCTATCCTGTAGCCATCATTGGACAGCTGTGTTTACTTTCCTAAACATGGCTAGTCACATAGCTTTTCTTTCTGCAAAGAAGATACAAGGCACTTAATGATCTCATACATGCAAGTGTAACATAAACAGATTAACACATATGACCGCTAAGTGTAAACAAGGTAAATATAGCTAATGCTAGCTGTGCAATAAGCATGTAAACAGGCTAGTATGGCTAATGCTAGCATGTATGCTAGCGCTACCGTATGCTAATGCTAGCTTGACTGCTAACGCAAATGCTTTAAGTCATTCATATCTGTCTGGATCCATGCTGGGTCTGGTCCATAGACTGGTCTGATCCTGACGTTTGAAAAAGGAGACAGGGGAAGCAAAATATAGCACTGGTGTTGCTATATATATAACCAGGTCCTTGAAAAAGAGCATGTATTGCCTTCCTCTGTCCTTAACTCCTGCCTAATGTCAGGCTGATCAGGTCCGAGCTCTTTTACTTTCAGCTTTCCCTCCAGTGTCCTCCTCTCAAAGAGTGTTTCTTTAAGTGATTAAACATAATTTTCCTTCTCCATATTCACTATCTAGTTTTGTTTACACTCCGTCTCTGTCTAACTCGCTCTCATTCAAACGTCAATCACTCACTCTGGCGCTCCTGCTGCCCCCTAGTTGTTGGCGGTATCAACAGCTGCTTTGGGCACAGTTTGGTGCGCCCGAGCAGCTCCTATCACTTGCATTGAAGGGGTGGGGACTGCGCATGCACCACTTATAACGACAGTCAATGGCTTTCTTTCACACACTAATAAATATTCATTAACCTACCTGTGAATGTCCACGTGCACACACACATGCACATAATATGGCTGTAGCTGATGCTGATGAAGCAGCCTTTGCGCTGAGGCAGAAGATGGATGGAAGGGACTTGATGACTGTGTTGGGTGGCTGCTCCCTCCCTCACCCCTCCTCCCCCACACAGTATCTCTCTGTCCCTTCCTCCCGTCACACCCGTGTCCAGACCCCCCCCCAACCCCCTGTACTCCAGCGATGAGTGATGGAGGGAGGATCCGCCCTGCCTCCGCTCTTCCTCCCTGCCATTCAGGGGTGTCAGCATCTCCTGGAGTTAGGACCTGTGTACAATTTATGGGCGCTGTGGGACAGATGAAGGGAAGACATAGGGAGATGGATAAAGAGGGGAAGAAATGGGGATACTTGAGAGAGATGGGGGGACAGAAAGAGAGGAAGCTGAAATGATGGGATATCATTGGAATGTGTTTAATATTAATACAACCAGGGTTGGTAGGGTGACTTACCAAATCACCTGTATCACTAACCTAATCAAAGTATCAAAATATAAAAGTAGCCTGATTACTTTAGAATAGTTTTGAATTAGCTTAATATTAAATGCATTGCCAATAAATGTTAAAAGTGATATCTTTAACATGTCTTTAACTTAAAAATAACAGATTATGCTAATGTTATGCTTTAATATGCTCATACTGCCTGTGCTGCAGCACCTCTTTTCACCTTCTGTCAGATACCAGAGCCCAGTCTGCTCTTGGTTAGCTGACCGGCTCTGTTGTGATTGGTCAACCACTTATAGATGTGTCGGAAATATTCTGCCCCTTAGCCTATCACGTACAATGTGTTAGAGTGCTATCCAATAGGGGCACACGTGTTACATAATTATGCCACTTTGTTACATAAGTAAACAAAAGAGTCCAATGGAGGTGTTTCAGGGAGGGGGGGGGGCACTTTGTGGGAGAGAAACTTGCACCTTGCATTGCAGACTATACTTTACATGAACAGAAATCTATAGAACACACTATAGGAAATGGAAAAGCGTAAAAGGGCCTCTTTAAGTGTTTTATGTAAGACAACAGAAAGTAAGCCTAGAAAAAAAGAAACCAAGATTTAAAAACGTCCCACCTATATTCTTTCAACTAAATGCCACAAGGATAAAATGGAAATCAAGCTACAGTGTATGGTTTTATCGACACTCGTTTCACTTCTGAGACTTGTGAAAAGTTGTAATGTGTATCAACATGTATCATTCGTAATATAGTGTTCTTAATATTAAAATGTAGTATAACGTCACGTTGTAATTCTACTATTTCTACAATTCTTTATGAAATGTACCAGCAATCTGATTACTTCTAATATGATTTCAGTTGTTGTGTCCTAATCATGTTATCCCGTTTTCCTTTACTTCCCAAGCCTGAGTACGACTTATACCCAGCATTTTAAAATTATAATCCCCCATCCGATCTCTAAAGCCACAGTTTGAATCCAAAACGTTTCCATCATGAGCAAAGCCTCATGGGAGCCTTCATGTCAAAGACCACTGATGTTGCGGTGGCGGCAGAAAGTGACAACCGATTAAACCGTGCAAGATGGTTATTAGGATTAGCACAGAGCAATTAAATGTTAATGATATAATGAATAATGAGCCCCCACTCGTTCTCATTAGCAAACAGTTGTTAATTGTATACAACGGCACTACTGGATGAAGCAGAGAGGGGATGAGGGAGAGAAAAAAGGAGAGAAAAGGAAAAAAGGGGAAATAATTGAGGTAGGAAAAGCACAATAGGTGTAATATCACCACTTAATTGCGATTTTTGGATTAGGACACATGATGGACACCTCAATCTGAGTCCAAAGTGGAACAGGCCAGCCTCGATATACTACCTGATGCTTTGTATAGTCCCAGCTCTGCAGCTGCTCGGGGAGCACAAAACCTCTCTCATTTCCTGAAAACGCCCAGAAATCTGAGACAGCGGCGATAATAAAAGTAGTCTTCTCAAAAACAAGATTTTAATAGAGGGTTAGGGCCTGTTTCTTAGAAGCGAGGAGTACTAGTTTTTTTTGTGTATGTGAATAACACATTTATTTATTTAATTTCCTCAGGAGGAGGTTTCTGCCGTATAACCAGAGCGCCCCCATGAGGCGGAGGCCGAGACTCCCCGTCTGTCCAGAGGGATAAGCATCACTTCGGGGACCTGGCGGCAGTGCACTGGAGTAGATTAAAAGGGGAAATTATTTATAAATTTCCCTTCAATTATTTATCGAGCAATCCCTCCCAGTGTTTACTCAGGGGTTATTAAATATTACGCTGCTAAGCTTCTTAAAAAGCCAGAATCGTCAGAGGACATCCCGGGATACTTTTAATTCTGAGCTTTCCAGAACCGCCGTTCAGAATGCAATTAAAGGAGCTCAATCCATTTTCTCACCATTTTTCCTTTTGCTTCAGCAGGAAAAAATGTGCAGCCCAAACACATGTGTGGGGAACTATGTACACAGACACTGCCAGGCCCGAAAGGTAATGGAATAACTGTGGCTCAGCTAATCCGATATGTCTCTCGTCCTCCATCTCCAGCAACTGTCTGCCGCTCTCTATCTCCCTCCCTCAGAACATTGAGGGACAGACCTCTGTCTGCTGGCTCGGGAGACCGTCAATAGTTTGTCCAGATAGTGGCAGCAGGCTTAAGCCCGGGAGATGAAATGTAGGCTTGGATTTTGTTCTTCTTGGCTCCCGTAACAAGCCATCGTTTTGGTGAGGGGGAAAGAGAGGGAGTAGATTTAAATGAATAGTATGCAGCCTAAATCATCCCGGCTGACACTGATAACACATACATGTTCAAGCACAAAGTTCATCCTACTTGTGTTTCCTATGAATAGCAGCTTGTGCACACACACACACACACACTGTAAAATGAAGAGAGACAAATTCAAAATTGACCATCATTCGACGAAGAGAAAAGCTCACAGGGAAGTGGGTGTTTGACATTTTCTCCGGTCACTCTTAATGCTTCTTGGCCCTTGTAGGGATTCATTCCATCTGCTCTGAAAAGACGAGGTATGTGTGTGTGTGTGTGTGTGTGTGTGTGTGTGTGTGTGTGTGTGTGTGTGTGTGTGTGTGTGTGTGTGTGTGTGTGTGTGTGTGTGTGTGTGTGTGTGTGTGTGTGTGTGTGGGATGTCAAATGATGTGGACAAGGTTCACTCCAAATGATACACTAGCATTCACACACACACAAACTGCTCAATCCACTAACAGTGGTGAAGGCTGGTGGTCTCACACATTTGGATGGAGCAACACTGACCCCTACTGAAAGAAGACATTTTTTCTCATGTATCACTTTCATAAAGCTGATTATCACATATTTCAATGTCTGTGGGAGCCGACATTCAAGATGAATTAGTCATGTGCGTTTATTTATATAGCCCAACATCACAAACCATCAATTAAACTCACGGGGCCTTACAATCATACTTTCACATACACTTTCGATAAGGAAAATCTATCCAAACCGACAAGTTACATTTCTAAAATCATTAGAATCGTCCAAGGCACCCTCTTTTTATACAAGTGAATAGCTTAAAGACTGTACCCACAAAAGAAATGTCTTCAAATAGTGCTGTGATTTTCTCTCATTCTCATTCATTGATGCTCGATTTCTTCATTTTTGGAGACTACTAAGTTATTGTAAAACAAATAATAAACTAGAGGAGTGGGTTCTTATCTAAGCCCTGATTAACTGCTGCAGTTCTGTTATAATCTCAATTGACAAGATGGGACATAATGTATATAGCCTGAGAGTCAAAACCCAGGGGGAAGATGAAAGTAAATCATTGTTGGTTAAGTACAAATCTCTAAGCACAGTAATAACTCAAGGCATTCAGATGAATGTGTTAATGCTTTTGTCAGATCCTTTTATGAGTTTTGGCAGCTGGAAAGTAATAAAACAATGTTTAGAAAGACCATCAAGCTTAAAGTGAGTATAATAGGCAAACATAATGTAAACATATATAGTTATTGTGGCCTAACAGAGTCTGAGCCACACGACTACACGAACAACATCTCACAGACAGAGAATTAATCAAGGAGAGGGAGAAGAGAATTTTAACTAATGGTGTCAATCAATTCAATCAATCAATCACATTTTATTCAGAAAAAATAAACAATGCACATGTGGTATTGTAATAAAGAAATGCATGACAAACTGATACGAGGAATCAGAGGGCGGCAGGTAGTTTGAAATGTTTCCGACAAATCCTCTGTCACCCTGCGATCACCCGCTGTATAATGTGCGCTACACAGGGCATAATGTTCTTATAGTATTCTAGGTGCCACTATTTCGAGGCACTATCTTTTATTCGTGGCCAGATTTTCCTCTTTCTCCATCTCCTGTGCAACTTCAATAACTGGCTATCTCAGACTGTCTTTTCCTCCGTTTTCACCACACCTAAAGCCAACAAGTGAAGCAATACATGTAGCCTGTGTTGATACTTCAGTTTTTCTTGCCTTTTCCCTGCCAATCTGAGCTGGAATGACAGGGGGAAATGAAGGGTTCAAACTGAATGAATTTGCGTTCATTTTTTGTAATGCATTAGGGTTCCCAGATTAATTGTTAGTGCCAAATCATGACTGTTGACACCCCCACACTGAAAAAACAGAAACAGAAATCTATAATGTCAACAGATTTCACCTAACTGTATTAGGTCAGTTGAAAGCAATAATATTGCGTTTAAATAATAGGGTCAACTTGATATGATTTCAATTTCAAGCTATTACAGTTATGTAAAATGCGTTGAAAAGTCAACCTTTCAGTTTTTTAAGTGTAGTATATATTGCTGGAATGTAATAACACAATTAAAGAGATCTTACTTAGAACTTCGAGCTAAAAGTGAGTGTTACTCAGTCCTATTATATTGGAGGAAGACAGAACATGACCATATTGTTATTATGGCCAAACAGCTAATCTGAACCACATGACATCCATAATACCATTAAACCCCGGGAAAAGAACAGACTACACAAAACTAACACTCAGAAAAAGTATTTTTACAAAAACTGAAATCACTGATATGAAGTAAACCAGTTTCTCACTTTTCATCCAATCAAGGTGTCAGGTTTCTCACAAGTGCATCACTGTGACTCAGCAGTAACAATGAGAGATGGTTTTAATGAACAACTGTGATAGAGTCTCTTTTCATTCTCTCTCAGCAACCTGTAAAAAGGCCACGTTTGATCACATTTGGTTTCACTGGCATAAACTTTTAATGACCCCCGTCCCCGCTCTCTTCAAAAGTAATGATTATTCAGGAGCGTAAGCTGGTGTATTTCTCGCGCTGCGCTCTGAGAAGCACCGTCGACATTTTAAAATGGCAGTTTGGGGATTCAATGGATATCTCTGGGCTGATTGAACATCTAATGTCAGTCGGTTTTTGATTTGTGGCAGAAGTTCAGGAAAGACAGGTTTACTGAAATACCAATAATAACAGTGGAAAGGGCTTCTTATAATCGATCAGTTTCATTATTAAAAACCTGATAATGATTCATCTATTGATGCTTTGTTTTACGGAATTCTTTGATGCACAATTATATCAGAATTTAAGGAGAATTTAAGGTTAGTTAAACTTGTAACTAGTTGATTTGTGTATACATAATGCAGGGAGTTTATTTTGAAGCGCTGAGTTGCAGTTTTACAACAGCATTAATTGAGAAGATCGGACATAATGTAGCCTCAGAGGCAAAACACAGGGGGAAAAGTCCCTAAATCCCTCAGCTTCTGCTAGTTACGTTTTTACTCTGGGCCCGACATTAATAAGAGAAGGCAACTCAGAGGGATTTTTGTCAAGCTGACGTAATAAAAGGGAATGCCATTTAGTTATATTACATGTAAAGAAAGACAGACATCCCTATTGAGGATATGTCAAACATTCACGTCAATGATTGCGATTGACTAATAAATTATTGTTGGGGCTAATATATATAGTGGGGTAGGTTAATAAAATATTTGAATTGATTGCCCAAAGAAAAGACCGTCACGATCCTAATGTTTTGTCACGTTTTTAGTTTTGTATTTCTTGTTATGGGTGTTGTTTTGCTGTTCTGTTCTCCCTGGCCCTTTCTCATTTCACTAATTCCACTCCTCGACTCCCCTCCTTGACTCCTATCTTCGAGACTTAGTCCCGCCCACAGGAGATGCGAGCGTAGGAGCCGAGGAGGGGAACAGAGGAGAGAGGAGGAGAAGCAGTAGGCGATTAGAGAAATGAGAACTCCACTCCTCTGAGCGGTAATTTTAAAGAGACGTCCGTTAATGATGACAGTAGGCACAGCAGCACTCTGTCTGATGGACAGATGTGTTCATGATGACTTATATATTTACTTTTGATTCATTCACAGTATATATATATATGTATATTTACATACAATTTCAGAATCAAACAGAGCACTCTCATAATAACGTAACACGTAACCATAGACTGTATATATAAATGGATGTAGTGTCCGTGACGTCACCCATAGGATTCTGCAGAGTTGCCGTGAAGCCCTTAGTAGGCGGAGTCGGCCACTAACAGCTCGACTGTGACGTCAGAGTCTAATCCCGCCTGCTCCTAATAAGGGCAAAGAGGCGGGACCTGCTGCCTCCGAACTGGAAGTAAACAGAGCTAGCTCAGGCTAAGAAGCTAAGCTAACGAAATACATGCATACCAAGTTACTGCTAACAGTGTAGTTCCCCTATATAAACGTTACATTCATAATCAAATGAGACAATCTGCAAGAGAATTAGCTATATTTTGTTATTCTTAATGCTTATCATTCACACGTTGAGAAAAGACGGACTCCACCGCCCGGACCTAACGGAGCCGCAGTGGGCTAGCTCCGGGACGCCGGCTGGAGCTAGCCCCCTGCGGCGCCGTTAGCTCCGGTGGCCACCACTGGGATAATTGGGTCCCCTATTAACATTTGCTCCCGTTTAGCATTATGGGCGTCATAGACTATAAAAGTCTTCCCCAAGGCTGAATCATAAACTAAAATGTATATCAATCAATCAATCAATGTTTATTTATATAGCCCAATATCACAAATGTTACATTTGTCTCAGTGGACGCCTTGTGTAAATTGAAAAGATAATACATTCGCAACATAGGTAGTCCAAATGTTTGGAAATGCATGTGTGTTGTTATCTGTGTTGGTTATTCTCGCGTCCAGGAGAGAAGCTTAAAAAGGAGACTAAATGGAGTTTCGGATGGTTTCAAATTGCTACTTTAATTAAAAATAAAGGCGCGGTTATGTTACAAACAGAATATTGTTCGACAGAAAAGCAGCTGTGCCTCTGGCTCTGGCAGGTGAAGAAAGAGGCCGAACCCCTCAGGTCCCGCTGTTTATATATCCTCTGCTGGCTCCTCCCTGCGGGCCGGCTCTCCAACGTTTTAATGTCCGTTGTTACGCATATCAGAGGATACAGACATCGTACATTCAATATATCTAAACACGCCTTTTCTCTTCTTTAAAGATCAAATGCAAAGATTTTTTTATAATTGCCAGTAAAATCGAAATCATATAGCTACAACACTATCTAAGATATTGCAGTATTAAAATCGGAGATAATAAGCGTCTGGCAATGTGCAATATTTATTTTGTTCAACCCCCAACACCAAGTCCGACGATTTATTTCTCAGCCGCTCATCTCCGCAAGATGGCGTCGCGTGACGTCAGAGTGGCCAAACATATTTCCACCTGGCTTATCGCTCACAGCTGCTTCCGCCGATAATACAACTTAGTTTCGTTATCATGTCTGATTCTGAGTCGGAGGCCACCCAAGATCTGGAGTATGTTGTCGACATCCAACCATATCTATACGAGCCTCTGATGTCGAAGTGGAAATACAAGGAAACGTCACCTGACATCACCGATGAAAGTGCTGATGGCGATGATTCAAGTTCGCCATCTGAGGCAGAGGAAAAAACCCCATTACTTATAGTGAAAACCACCCTTGAATGATGGGTTAGTAGACTAAAAGCTTTAGGAATCAAAACTATAACATATAATAAGTACCCTGTATCAAGATTGATGCAAAACAAGTGAAATGTGACCTTTTTAGAGAGGTTTAGAAAAATAAAGTTCCATTTGAAAAAATCCAGTTTCGGCGGATGATTTTGTCTTGGGGAAATGCATGTAAAATTCTCCCAGAATCAGCACCGTTCGTACATCCAAAAGCACAACAATAACCCTTGTTTTTGCGTGATTTCACAGATATAATTCAGTTTTCTTTTCGAAAAACACAGCTGACATGTGAACGAGACTCCCGAGTCGGATATTTGGCTCAGAGACTGTTTGGCCACAATGACGTCACACGCTGCTGGGAATGACATGTCAGAAATTCAGACGGCTTTTGGTCGAGTTTTGTATCAATACTTTTTTTTGGGTGTATTATCTCGATTTAAATTAAATAAAAAATACAGGCAGTCTTAAAAACAACATTTCTATAAAAATGTAGCATATTTGGAAGCTTTGCATTTGATCTTTAACACTTTCATGACTTTTCATTTAACACATTCTAAACGCTGTAATCAATACTCCAAAAAATACAGGAAATACTTCACGGCAGTTTGGTTTCCGGTCGTTCCTGATGTTGTCACATGCTACCCACATCTGTAAACAATAACGTACTCAAATAAACTGTACCTTCATTTAATATTCAACAATAATAATATCTCTATGTCTGTAGTTGTAGTGTTGAAATCAGTAGGTTTCGGTGTGCAACATCATATTATATCGCTGCTAAATTCACCTCTATAGTAAATGGTATATTAGCCTCATGCTAAATGCTAACCGGAGATGAAGGAATTCAGTCCCTCCTTACACACCTAAAAGGTGTGTATAATACTGAAATCAATGAGTTCTTCATCTGAACTCTGCATAGTACATAACTCATATCAAAAACATACAATCAAAATGGAATGTTTCGAATAGCCTCAACTTTACAAAAATACAAAAATACTTTGACTGTGTTCAAACATAAAAGTTTTCCCTTGTGCATAACTTCTAGTGTTAACATTCAATATGGTTCTTCAAAATAGCAGCAATGGCTTGGTATCAGAACATTCCTTCCTCCCTCCTTTCACAGAAACCTTTCTCATACCACGCTCAGTGTTAAGGCACTTGTTTTTACAAAGTGAAAAGAAACGACCCATTTTAGAATAGCAATGATTTATAAAACATGGGATCCATCATATTAGAACAGTATAAAATAATAAAGAATAAAATAAAAATATCCTGGATAGTGTAAAGTAAATTGGTAAATAAAAATATACTATCTTGGAATAGTATATTATAAATTGAAATGGATTCACTCCATTTTAGCATTTTAGTTTTCTCACTTCTTCACATGATATCATTTAAAGAATCACATTGGCTGGACATTCATTGAACAATCTCATCTCTGAACATCGATATAATTTAACATCATTCAAACTAACTCGTCATTTTCCTCCTCATCTGTATATGGGGGTTGATCGTCCTGTTCTACTAGCATTGGAAACTGTCCCCCCATGAGAAATGTACCCTCCCTCCTTTCATACCATTTAAGGTATGAAAGTAATATGTTCTCTGGAAGAGGCCGTCGTGATCGATCGGTACGTTAGGACATGGAAATGCAACATCTAGGCCTCCCCTGGGTGCCCCTATGCTATCCTTGTACCCTGTGGAGCCTAAACTCCCCCTGGGACTGGTCTCTTAGCCCTACTGGCATTGGGGTCTTTCACCATGTTGATTAACTACATAAAAAACATCACTGGCTGTGCTAGGTCCCAGCCCAATCCTGTGGCAAGACTGAGTACAAGGTTTTAGTTCCACGATACCACCAAAACATCTACTCTGGGATACGACATTCTAGACTGTCATTTCTGGGAGAAGATTTTGGTCAGTTACAACAGTTGTAGAATTTCATCACTTAAAAGTTCCTACTTGGTGGCTTTGGGTGGTCTGTTTTAATGCAGTGATAAAGTCCCTGAAATGGTGTGAAAACCAGTGGAATATCACTAACGCATTACACTAATTTATCTTCAATTCTGGTCTACCTTTAACATTTTCCATTCAAATAAAGATTTGCCTGCTATCTATATTGTAACAAATTAAATCCTCCCCAAATTCTCACATGAATAAGAATCTCTAAAAGAATAATTTGTTTATATGATGAAAAGATTGAATAATATGTTCTACCCTCAGTGTGTTTTTAGGATTATTTTCTAATAATTGTGTTTATGTGTAAACTCACTCACTCCCGTGTTCCTTCTCTGCCACGACCCCCTCACGTTCTGCTGGCCCATGCCAACTCCTCTGGTTCTGTCCTCTCCTCAGTCCTGCCTTCTCATTACATTACATTACATTACATTGCATTTAGCTGACGCTTTTGTCCAAAGCGACTTACAATAAGTACATACGACCAGGAAGACACAGCCCAGAAGAAAAACAGAATCATATAAGTACAGCAGGTATCATAGAGCCACACATTTCAAGTGCTACTCAGCTGGCTATAGATAAGCCAGTCCTATGTTAGTATATAAGTGCTTTGTCAGCTGGCTATAGATAAGCCAGTCCTATGTTAGTATATAAGTGCTTTGTTAATAATTCTATCGCTCGAAGTGGAGTCGAAAGAGATGAGTTTTCAGTCTGCGCCGGAAGATGTGCAGGCTTTCTGCCGTCCTGATGTCAATGGGGAGCTCATTCCACCATCTTGGAGCCAGGATAGCAAACCCACGTGTTTTTGTTGATGGGAACTTGGGTCCACCTCGCAGCGAGGGTGCAGCGAGTCGTTTGGCTGATGCCGAGCGGAGTGCACGCGCTGGGGTGTACAGTTTAACCATGTCCTGGATGTAGGAAGGGCCAGATCCATTCGCAGCATGGTATGCAAGTACTAGTGTCTTGAAGTGGATTCTAGCAGTTACCGGGAGCCAGTGAAGGGAGCGAAGGAGCGGAGTGGTGTGGGAAAATTTTGGAAGGTTGAAGACCAGACGAGCCGCTGCATTCTGGATGAGCTGCAGAGGTCGAATGGCACATGCAGGTAGACCAGCCAGGAGGGAGTTGCAATAGTCTAGGCGTGAGGTGACGAGAGCCTGGACCAGAACCTGGGTGGCTTTCTGGGTCAGCTGGGGACGAATCTTCCTGATGTTGTACAGCGTATATCTGCAGCAACGAGTTGTAGCAGCGATGTTTGCAGTGAAGGAGAGGTTGTTATCTAGGGTCACACCCAGATTCCTTGCCGTCTGAGTCGGGGAAACAACAGAGGTGCCGATGTTGATCGTCAGGTCAAGAGTGGGACAATCTTTTCCCGGAAGGAAAAGCAGTTCAGTCTTGTCAAGGTTGAGCTTGAGGTGATGAGCAGACATCCACTGAGAGATGTCAGCTAGACAAGCAGAGATGCGTGCGACGACCTGGGTCTCTGAGCGGGGAAAGGACAGAATTAATTGGGTGTCGTCAGCATAGCAGTGGTAAGAAAAACCATGCGGGCTAATGACCGATCCGAGCGAGTTTGTGTACAGAGAGAAAAGGAGGGGACCAAGAACAGAGCCCTGAGGGACCCCTGTAGTTAATTGACAAGGGTCAGACTCAGACCCTCTCCAAGTTACCCTGTAGGTACGGTCTTTGAGGTATGAGGCGAGGAGGGTGAGTGCAGAGCCTGAAACTCCAAGTTCTTGGAGAGTGCGAAGGAGGATCTGATGGTTCACCGTGTCGAATGCAGCTGACAGGTCCAACATGATGATGACAGAGGAGAGGGATGCAGCTTTAGCAGTGTGCAGTTCCTCAGTGACAGCAAGGAGGGCCGTTTCTGTGGAGTGACCTGCCTTAAAACCAGACTGGTGCGGATCCAGAAGGTTGTTCTGGTGGAGATAACAGGAGAGTTGTTTAAAGACAGCACGTTCAAGTGTTTTAGACAGGAACGGGAGGAGAGACACAGGCCTGTAGTTTATAACATCGGACGGGTTGAGAGTGGGTTTTTTAAGGAGAGGGTTTACTCTTGCCTCCTTGAGACTATTTGGAAAGTGACCAGAAGTTAGAGAAGTGTTGATGAAATGGGTGAGAAACGGTAGAATATCAGGAGCGATAGTCTGAAGGAGGTTTGAAGGGATGGGGTTCAGAGGACAGGTTGTAGGGCGGGCAGAGGTAATGAGGGTAAGAACCTCACTTGGAGAGAGAGGGGAAAAGGAGGTTAGTGAGTGGTTGAAAGGAGGGTCTGGTGACCCAGCGGTCAGTAAAGGTGAGTCAGAAAAAGAAGAGCGAATATCATCAACCTTTTTTTCGAAGTGGTTAACAAAGTCGCTTGACAGAAGTGAGGAGGAGGGAGGGGCTTTGGGAGGGTCCAAGAGGGTGGAGAAGATGGAAAATAGTTTTTTGGGATTGGAATAGGAAGATTGGATCTTATCTTGAAAGAAAGTGCTCTTTGCCTGAGAGATCGAGGCAGAGAAAGAGGAGAGGAGAGCCTGATAGGTTAGGAGGTCGTCACGGTGTCTGGATTTCCACCATTTCCGCTCTGCTGCCCGAAGGACGGTTCTATTAGTACGCAGTGCGTCATTTAGCCAGGGAGCAGGGGGGCCTGCCGAGATGTGAGAGGACAGAGAGAGTCCAGAGAAGATGAGAGAGTAGAGAGGAGAATTTCTGCAGCAGAGTTTGGAGGCAGGAGTTGAAACGAATCAGAGGAAGGGAGGGCTGAGAGCACCGATGAGGCAAAGGTAGAGGGGGAGAGGGAACGAAGGTTACGGCGGACAGGTGCAGGCTGAGAAGAGATTAGTTTGTTATGTTTGGAAAGGGGTAGAGAGAATGAAAGGAAGAAGTGATCGGATGTGTGGAGCGGGTTAACAGAGAGGTTAGAAGTAGTGCAGTTCCTTGAGAATATGAGATCAAGGACATTGCCAGCTTTATGAGTTGGTGGGGATGGAGACAGTGAGAAAGCAAAGGCGGTTAACAGAGATGTTAGTTCGTCTATCTTCCCCGTCTGGAGGTTGAAGTCTCCGAGAAGTACAGCCGGAGGGCCAGTTTCAGGGATGTGTGAGAGGAGATGATCTAATTCCTCCAAGAAGTCCCCCAAGGCACCTGGTGGACGGTAGAGAACAACAATGGTTAATTGTATAGGATGGGTTACTGTGACGGCATGGAATTCAAAGGTGGAAGGAATGAAATTAGGTAGCTTGAAGAGGGAAAAGCTCCATTTGGGAGAGAGCAGGAGACCAGTGCCACCTCCTCTGCCAGTGGGTCTGGGCGTATGGGAGAAGGAATATGCTGTGGAGAGAGCTGCTGGGGTGGATGTGTTGGATGGAGTAATCCAGGTCTCCGTGAGAGCAAGGAAATCCAGAGACTGCAGGGAAGCGTAGCCAGAGATGAAGTCAGCCTTAGGAACAGCTGACTGGCAGTTCCACAGGCCACCTGACACTAAATGTTGGATGTCAGAGGAGCATGTGGGATAGACGAGAACAGGCCGAATATTTCGATTACGAGATACACGGGGCCAGTGATAGTGGCGAGAGGACACATGAACGGGAATGGAGAAAATACACATGATTATAGCATGAGGGGCTAACCAAAATGAAATAAAATACCAGCGATACTTAGCTCAATCAAAGTAGGATTTGCCTCCTCTTTGCCTCCCTCGTGACTCCTGTAGGACTCCAATGTCTTTGTCAGTCTTACTCCTGTAGGACTCCAATGTCTTTGTCAGTCTTCGTCTGTCTGACGCTGAAGCTGACACTCCAGGAAATAGCTAACTAAAAAAGGAGCCTGATTGATGAGTTCTCACAGCAGTGGGGCCACGCCCCTCTAATTAGTTAACTCTCTACAGCTGATGGGCGACAGCTGGACAGGGCGTGTATACCTACAGTCCACCCGCTCTTGGATCCTCCCGCTGTAACTCTTTTCAGTGGCCCAACTGCTTTGCATTTCATCTCCTCCTTTTCAGTCTCTACGCTGTTGCATGGAGGGCGTATTCCGCTCTCATGTCCCACACTCTGCTCTTGTGCCAAATCTCGTGGCTCAGCTTGGAACTTCATGTCCTGTCTGAGGGACCGATGAGAGTTTGCCTCTTTGTCAGCATGCTGGTTTGGTTCTGGATGCCTCAGGTCATTGTTGGTTCAGCTCGGGTTCTCTGTCTTTTCGATGGAGGAAGAGGAGTCTCCTGTGGTGAGGTCATTTGTCTGAAGATGGGGTCGTAGCATTCTGACAGGCAGAGAGAGAGAGAGAGAGCGAGATCTCGGGACGCATTACCTATAGTTAATTCTAACACACTGAGGTAAAATAAATCCAATCCTTTCCACTCTATTTTCCTAATCTTACTATCTGTCTTAGATGTTAAATGTCATCTAAACCCAATTAATGTATACTAATGGTTTTGCCATATCCCTAAACATTGCTTTCACCCACTGTAACATGGCTACTCCAAATAACTCTTTCAGGAAACCATTTTCTTCTATTAATTTAAAAATACCTACATGTTTCAAGCACCACATTTTTCACACACTACAAAAGAACGTCCCCATACTTTCTCCATCTTTTAAATCTCACTGTTATTTAGAACATAAGTAACTAACTTTTGTGACAGGACATATCTGCAATGTCGCCACAATCTGCTGGGGAATTTTGTTCATAGAGTTTGTACATACAAAGCTGTACTTGTGGGTTAGTAGCCTGTTTCTACTGTAATCATTTTCAATAACTTTGCTCAGGTCACCGGTCGGTTGTCCATAAACTTAACAGGGGGTGTTTCTGGTACAGACTAAAACATGGATCCAGTGTATTTGGAGATTCCCCTAATCTGTAAATCCCCATCACTGATTATCCCGATCACCTAAACCCATCTCATCATTTGATACAAGAACTGCATATATGGGGGGTGAATCATCTTGATTATAACCGCCTCACCTTTGGGAACGAGTATTTTCTAAATCCTCCTCTTGTTGCTCAGCTGATCTTTTGGCTCTGGGGATAAGTGAAAGTCTCTGAAACACAGCTGGAGTTTTGTTAGTGATGTGGGCATTATCTATGAGTGGACTAATGGATCCATGTCTTACTTGATATTGTACTCCCCATCCAACCAGAAAGGTGCCAAGTGTAATGAGCACAATCAACAATGCTATTCTGACTCTTATCCCTAGGGGACCCCACCATTGCTTTGGCTTTGTACTTGACATCTCTATTTTCTCCCTGGTTGTGTCAGTTACAGAATTTAAATAATGAGTACTATAATAACGTATACAAAAATTGGACTCTTTTTCAGATGTAAAGCAAAAATAAGTTTTCACTTTAGTGTACAATCTATAAAAAATCTATAGACAATTCGTCTTTTGAGCTATTTCTATCTTTATCTTATTTCTATTTATTGTTTTTGTTCCAGCTCTGCCAAATCAGTCCCAAATCCCAATAATGTTCTGGAAGTTGCCAGTGAAGGGTGACAATGTGTGAGGTGGTATCAATTTGCTCCTTTTTCTTTACCTTTAAACCGGAGCGCGTGTGAAGTTCATTACAACTTCTCACTGTTCCGTCCACCGGGATCAGCTCACTGTCTTTTGTGAACTTTCACCCTCACCCAATCACCTGGCCGAACAGGAGTCTCTTCTGGTGTCTCGTCTGGTATCTCTGTAGCTTTCCTAGCCTGTGTAGACAAAACTTGGAAACGCTGCAAACTGATATCTGCTGGGTCCAGGCTCAAGGGCGTATGGCACTCTCAACTCTTTCCAGGACATGCCGGGGCCCTGCCTGCCTGTAGCTTTGCTGATATCTGTGTTGATAGGTAATAGATTAAGAGCGGTGAATCATCTTAGATACAGGAAGCGCTCAAACTTTTGTGTGAGTTTATCTAATTTAGCAGTGATTCCATGTCAGCCACAGCTTGTTACAAAAAACATGATTGATAGTGTGTTTAACAAACTTAAACTAGCTTTATTAAATGTCAGGTCTTTGGCAGGAAAAACATTTTTAATCAATGATTTTATCACTGAGCACAATCTCGATTTTATGTTTTTAACAGAAACTTGTATTGAACAAAATAACAGTGCAGCTGTTCTTATTGAATCAACCCCTCCCAACTTTAGTTTTATGAGTCAGGAAATAATGCATAAGAAAGGAGGTGGAGTTGCTATTCTGTTCAATGATTCCCTTCAATGCAGGAAGACATCTTATGGGAACTTTGCTTCTTTTGAATATGTGGCCCTTCAGCTGAAATGCTCCTCTCGAGCTCTGTTCCTAAATATCTATAGACCACCCAAATACTGTGCAAGCTTTTTTGATGATTTTACCGAACTGCTGTCTATAGTGTGTATTGACTTTGACCGTCTAGTCATTGTTGGTGATTTTAACATCCATGTTGACAACCCCCAGGACAGAGGGGCAAAAGAACTGTTTTGTGTTCTTGATAACTATGGACTGACTCAGCATGTGACAGAGCCCACGCACAATAAGGGGCACACTCTGGACTTAATTGTCTCAAAGGGTCTGAATATCTCTAAGGTTGTGGTGACTGATGTTGCACTCTCTGACCATTCCTGTGTTTTCTTTGAGAGCTCTATTTCTGTTCACAAAAATGTTGAGAAAGAGGTAACCACAAAGCGATATTTAACTGAAAATACTAGGGAAATGTTTACTCAGAATTTTTCTTCCACACTTGCCCCTGCTAACATCTCAGTAAATGAGCTAGTAGATCGTTTTAATTCAAAAATTTTAAATTGTATAGATGCCATTGCTCCAACTAAGGTAAAGGAAGTGTCTGGCAAGAAAATATCTCCATGGAGAAAGGCCATGACCGTGAAAAAAGAGAATGTCGAAAAGCTGAACGTAGGTGGCGAAAAACAAATCTCCAGGTTCACTTTGAAATCTATAAAGAGAGACTTGGCCTTTATAATTTGGAATTGAAAAACGCACGACAATCGTTCTTCTCTGACATCATTACCAAAAACAAAAACAACGCACGTGCCTTGTTTGCTACCGTCGACAGATTAACTAACCCCCCAGTGTCAGTAGCCTCTGAATTTCTATCCACCAGGGCGTGCAATGATTTTGCCTCCTTCTTCACTGACAAAATTCAGAAAATTAGACAAGCAGTCAGTGCCTCTGCATCAGGAACAGCAAATGTGTTGTCTCTGTGTCCACTTAACATCAATTCAAACACCATGACACAATTCCATCAGATTAATGATAAAAACCTAGAGGACATTATTCAACTTCTGAAATCCTCATCCTGCTGCCTTGATATTATTCCAACAGGATTTTTCAAAGATGTTTTGCCTTGCATGGCCACAGATCTACTTCATATAGTAAACAAATCTCTTCACTCAGGTATTTTTCCACAGGCCCTGAAAACTGCAGTCATTAAACCGCTCTTAAAAAAGAATAATCTAGATGCTTCAGTAATGAACAATTACAGGCCCATATCAAACCTCCCATTTCTAGGTAAAATCATTGAAAAAGTTGTTTTTCAACAGTTGAGTAACTTCTTGCATTTAAATAACTGTTTGGATGTGTTCCAGTCAGGCTTTCGTCCAAACCACAGCACTGAGACTGCTCTTGTAAAGGTCTTTAATGACATCCACTTAAACACGGACAGTGGCAGAACTTCAGTGTTAGTATTATTAGATCTCAGTGCTGTGTTTGACACTGTTGACCACAGCATATTACTAGACCGACTGGAAAACTGGGTGGGACTTTCGGAAACAGTTCTAAATTGGTTTGAATCCTACTTAAAGGACAGAAACAACTTTGTTCCAGATCTCTCAGGTCTTCACTGACTGGTCATCTTTCTGTCCCCAGAGTCAGAACTAAACATGGAGAAGCAGCGTTCAGTTATTATGCTCCAAATATCTGGAACAAACTCCCAGAAACCTGCAGGTCTGCTGCAACTCTGACTACTTTTAAATCCAGGCTGAAGACTTTTCTTTTTGTCACTGCTTTTAATTGAACTATTCATATCTTAGACTGCACTGTAACTTTTATCCATGTATTTTTTCTTTTAATGTTTATCCATGTATTTCTTCTTTTAATGTTTATTTTATTAGCTTTTCTTTTTAATGACTGATTTTAAATGCCATTTTCTTAATGTCTTTCATTTTTTGTAAAGCACTTTGAATTGCCTTGTGTTGAAAAGTGCTATATAAATAAACTTGCCTTGCCTTGCCTTGCGTTGAAAAGTGCTATATAAATAAACTTGCCTTGCCTTGCCTTGGATAATATTACTCAGAGTTCTGACATATTCATTACTTTTATTCGTCTAATATCTAAAACTGGACCACTCCCTCCTTGGAGGAGGCCCAAGCTTCGGCATACCTTTTGTCGTTATGAGACCTATTATTAACTACATGTTATTATTTATTAACTACAACGTCACTGAAATCAACATATCTGTATAATCATGACACTCCCTCCTTTGAGCATAACATGCTCAATTAATATTGCAAGGATTACCCTATTCTGAACAGGATAAAACCTTTTGTAAAACCCATAACATACTCAAATAAACTGTACCTTCATTTAATATTCAACAATAATAATATCTCGACGTCTGTAGTTGTAGTGTTGAAATCAGTAGGTTTCGGTGTGCAACATCTTATCATATCGCTGCTAAATTCACCTCTATAGTAAATGGTATATTAGTCTCATGCTAAATGCTAACCGGAGATGAAGGATTTTCAGAATAAAAGCTTAACAACTGGTTGTGCACAGGAACTTCTGGTTTTTCAGTATAAAACAGCATTTAAACTGACGGTATGTTTAAGGTACATTATGCTATCAAAACATTGATTTTCATTTCTAACAGTGTATAATAGGAAGATGAATCCACGAGGATATCCATCCAGGACCTATGATCCAGGACCACAGCCACGACTCAAGATCCAGGGCTCGCGATGCAGGACACAGGACCGCAGGATCATCCATGACTCCGGCGTATATAGACACCAAAAAGAAAGGAATTTGGGGATCCTGGGTTAATCGGAACATGAGAGTACCCAGGTATAGACAGAGAGAAGGAAGAAGTAAGATGTCCCCCGACAAACTAAGCCTATATCAGCAAAACTAGGGGCTGAATCTAATCAGCCCTAACTATAAGCTTTATGAAAAAGGAAGGTCTTAAGCGCACTCTTAAAAACGGATAGGGTGTCTGCCGCCCGAACACAAACTGGAAGCTGATTCCACAAATGTGGAGCTTGATAAGAAAAGGCTCTGGCTCCCATTGTACTTTTAGAGACTCTAGGAACAACCAACAACCCTGCATTCTTGGAACGCAATGCCCTAGTAGGACAGTAGGGTATAATGAGTTCTTTAAGGTAAGATGGCGCCTGCCCATTAAGTGCTTTGTAGGCGAGAATAATCATTTTAAATTTTATCCTGTGTTCTATAGGGAGCCAGTGTAAGGCAGCCAGAACAGGAGTAATGTGGTCCATTTCCCAACTCTGTACACGAGCTGCAGCATTTTGAATCAGCTGAAGCGACTTGACTGACTTCTTGGTACACCCTGATAATAAAGAGTTACAATAATCCAGCCTTGAAGTAACAAATGCATGGACTAGTTTCTCTGCATCGTTTTTGAGGCAAGATATGCCTCAAATATATGATATATATATATATATATATATATATATATATATATATATGATTTTTGCAATGTTACGTAGATGGAAGTAGGCGGTCCTTGAAATAGATTTTATGTGGGCGTTAAAGGATAAATCCTGATCAAATATAACACCAAGATTCCTTACAGTCTCACTGGAGGCCAAATTAATGCCATCCATAGTTAGTGTGAAGAATAATCTTCTGGGATTCAATGCAGAGCCAATGTTGAAGAATTGGAGACGGAGAATCTTTCATCAAACACGGAGATTTATTGAAGTAACGGCCGGAGAGGATACACTCAGTTTCATACAGTTAACTGTCTTCCACCGAGCGGACTCTCTGAAAAGGTTGAGCAAAATACACCCAATATATATATTGAAACAAGTGGATCTGAGATTTATGGGCCTGTCTCTGTAACTATAAAACATAATGTACACACTGCAGGGCAACTTAGAGGCACCGGAAAGCCCCCCTTTCTTCAGAAAGCCAGGCGTCCGACCTTTGAGTTGACCCTGAGAACGACATGATGATATTCCACAGATTGAAGAACAACACTCTTAACCAGAGAAGAAGCTCTGCAGATAGGGTCCTAATTCCATATAAGGAGACAGACATGATTAAAATATTTCCCTAACAGTTAGTATATCTTTAGATAATTAGTTTCGTAGATTCTTCGGGCCAAGTACAATAACCTCAGTTTTGGTCGTGTTTAACATCAAAAAGTTTAAGGTCATCCACGTTTTTAAGTCCTTGAGGCAGTCTTGAATTTTATTTAGATGATTAATTTCATCAGGCTTGATTGATAAATATAGTTGAGTATCATCCGCATAACAATGAAAATGTACAGAATGATTCCTTATAATATTGCCTAACGGAAGCATATATAATGTGAACAAAATAGGTCCGAGCACTGTGCCCTGTGGCACTCCATGGCTAACTTTGGTTTGTGTGGAAGATTCACCATTGACACGTACAAACTGAGAGCGTTCAGATAGATAGGACCTAAACCAGCCTAAAGCAGTTCCCTGTATGCCAACTAAGTGCTCTAGTCTTTGCAATAAGGTATCATGATCGATAGTATCAAATACAGCACTGAGATCGAGCAAAACAAAAATAGAGACAAGTTCCTTGTCAGAGGCTATTAGAATGTCATTTGTGACTTCAACCAGAGCTGTCTCTGTGCTATGATGTGTTCTAAAGCCAGACTGAAAATCTTCAAATAAATCATTGTTTTTTAAGTAATCACACAACTATTTTGCGACTGCTTTCTCAAGAATCTTTGAGAGGAACGGAAGATTAGAAATAGGTCTATAATTGGCTAAAACCTCTGGATCGAGGTTGTGCTTTTTAAGAAGCGGTTGTATCACTGCTATTTTGAATGATTGTGGAACATAGCCTGATAATAAAGACATATTCATAATAATTAATAAAGAAGTGCTAATTAATGGAAAAACTTCCTTCAACAGCTTAGTTGGGTCTAACATACACGTTGATGGTTTAGAAGAGAGAATCATTGAATTTAATTGTTCAAGGTTTATGGCTGAAAAGCATTCTAGTTTACTATCTAGTGTAATATTAGAACTTACGTTTCCGGGAGTTGATAACACTATACTGGTCAAAGGCAAGAGGTCATTAATTTTGTTTCTAAGAGTAACAATTTTATCGTTAAAAAAGCACATAAAATCATTACTACTGAGTGCTATGGGAATAGAAGGATCAATCGAGCTATGGCTCTCTGTCAGCCTGGCTACAGTGCTGAAAAGAAATCATGCATTATTCTTATTCTCATCTATTAATGAAGAGTAGTAGGCTGCTCTCGCTTTACGCAGTGCTTTCTTATATTCATTGAGAGTAATATGCCAAATTAAACGAGATTCTTCAAGTTTAGTGGAACGCCATATCCTTTCAAGTTGTCTCGACTTTTGCTTTATTTTGCGGGTTTCGGCATTATGCCATGGAGCTAATCTATGTTGTTTTATTTTCTTCTTTTTCAAAGGAGCAACAGAGTCTAATTTTATTCGCAGGGCATCTGTAGCACTATCAACAACATGATCAATTTGGGGTGGTGGACATTTTGTATAAGTTTCCTCCCCTACATGCAGACATGCTATCGAGTTAAGTATTGGTGGAATCTCTTCCTTAAATGTGGCTATAGCACTAACAGATAGGTTTCTGCTGCAGGAGCCTTTGACTAATGCTTTGTAGTCTAGTAACAGTACTTCAAAAGTTACTAAGAAATGGTCGGATAAAGCAGTATTATGCGGTTCGACTAATAGTTGCTCAATTTCAATACCATAAGTCAGAACAAGGTCGAGAGTGTGATTATAGCAGTGGGTTGGTTTATTTACACTCTGACAAAAACCAACAGAATCTAATATAGAGTTAAATGCAACAGTAAGGCTATTTTTATCATCGTCAACATGAATATTACAAGTCACCTACGATAATGACTTTATCTGTTTTAAGAACCAAAGTTGATAAAAACTCAGAGAATTCTGGTAAGAATTCTGAATAAGGACCTGGTGCACGGTACACTGTAACAAATAAGATTGGCTGCAAAGTTTTCCAGGTCGGATGCGTAAGACTAAAAACGAGACTTTCAAAGGAGGTATAATTTAATTTTGGTTTAGTATTGATAAGTAAACTTGAGTCAAAGATTTCTGCAACTCCACCTCCTCGGCCCACGCCTCGGGCAATATGAGTATTGATATGGCTGGGTGGAGTGGCCTCATTTATGCTGACATATTCTTCATGTCTCAACCAAATTCAGTACAAGTACAGTACTATGACTAACTAACGTTGTAGCCTCGATGGTTGTAGCCTAGCAGAGTGGACAAGTTGCTGTTAGCTGACACGTGTCCATCAAAGTGACCACGCCCTAATTTATGCAAACATTTAAGACCTAATATAAATAAAAGGGTCGTGTTAGAAAACAATTCACTCACAGATTCATAATCATGAAGGTGGAATCTAACTATATCGATCATAATATTTATTGCATCCATGGGTAGAAACATGTTTTTTTCTGCTGTAAAGTTGGGCATTTTAACATGGGGGGTCTATGGAAATTGCTCCTTTCTGCAGCCAGTCGCTAGTGGCCCATGTATGAACTGCAGTGTGTGGCACTTCCGTATTGGCGTCCCGGCTGTTCCCCAGAGTTTGGCGCTTGGCTATAACCGAGGATACACTGATAGGTCCTCCACGGCTCCTCCGCAGATGCATTTCCGGGAACGGTGGAGGCGTGACGCACGGCCGGACTTATCTCAGCCTCAGCCAATGACAGCTTTGCATGCATCCCCTGAATATTATTTTAGAAATTGCTTTCATCGCGTTGCGATGTTTCCAGAGAAAACAGCTGTGAGGTCCGTGCAGAAAGCAGAGCAGTGTGTATAATATATTTCACTCAGTATAACAGGCCTACTCTTTTTATTTGCTTTAGTTTAGTAGATATCTACAAACAAAGAGTCGATATTTTTAAAGACCATTTAGCGCTTCACATAATAAAATACGCAACGGCTGTAGCCTGATTATGCTTTAGGAGCTGTAGGTGTGTGTGGTACAGTGTGTAGGTGCGTGTTGTACAGTGTGTAGGTGTGTGTGTGTTGTACAGTGCGTAGATGCGGTGGACAGACGGGTCTCAGTTGGTTTGGTGTCCTCTGCTTACTTTTAATACTTGTAAATACAACTTTTGGCCCGTAATTTCAATTAGTTTCCCTGGTGTGTCCAGGGGCGGCGGGTGCTGTAGGCTAGGGAAGGCTAAGCCTTCCCAAATATTTGTGTCACTGCATCCTGATAAAATACAAATATAATGTATAATGTCTGTGTCTTTGACATTAGCGCTGCTAGCCACCTGTGCCCTGTACTATGAAGCCAGTTCAACATACCCTGGATATGTTTGAGTAACAAACAAACTAACAACAAACTAACAAACGAGATCTCGCTAAGCGGTCCTACGACGCTGGTTATCAACTCGGTAAATCAAGCCAGGGTTTCTCTCACCAGCTGAGTGCGCGTTCACGTGAAAGGGGCGGGGTTAGCTACATTTGACCAATCACAAACAGGGACAAGTGTACTGACAGCGCAGCGTCATACTTCATTAATGAAAAGTAAACTAATATTAGACAAATATGAGCTTTAAACATCCATGACTTAAACATATAATCCAGGATACAAGCCACAGAGTTGCACCTGCAAGGTGAATACAGAACAACTGGTTAAAAAATATCTAGGCCTACCGAGTGTTTGAAAGCGTATAGTTTTATCACTGCCCCATCTAAGACACGAGTGGATCTGACTTTAATTACATTTGACTCGAGTGTTTCGTCAACATAATGTGTTGCTTAAAATAATACTTCTGCATACAGTATGTGACACTGTAAGTGTTGCACGGCCAGATGGAGAAGCTGACTCAGATAAGGATATATATTATGATATTATATGATCGATGATCTGATTGATGATGTAATATGAATGATAAGTGCGACACGTCGGCGTCTTCTCTGCATACGGCAGTTTAAACTGTATTTCCTTTATCCTGTAATATGATTTGAGAGATTTAAACTCCGCACACTGAATTGATCTCTTTTCTATAGACGCCGGAGGAGGGCAGCGTCAGGTAAAAAAAGTGATTTAGCCTTCCCAAACCTGAGCCTCACGTGCCGCCTATGGGTGTGTCTGATTGTCTAATTGTGTTCACCTGTTGCCCTTGTGTTTCTGCCTCCCCTGCCCGGCTGTTTCTCGTCTCGTGATTACCCCTCCCTGTATTTAGACTTGTCTTTTCCTGTGTTTTCTCGTTGGTTCATTGTTTGTCTCTCCTGTCTCCCTCCATGTTGGTCACGGTCAGTTTTGTGTATTTTTGCTACCTTGTACTATCTATGTTTTTGATTCATGCCATGTTTTTGTTTTTCAGCTTTTAAATAAAGCTCACTTTTGTTTATAACCTTTACCTTTTTGTAGTCTGCATTTGGGTCCTACCTTTTTCCGCGAATCCGAAACAGTGATCTTAACAGAATGAACCAACCAAACATGGACCCAGCGGATTCTTATTATTTTAACTTGGATCTGTTCGATCTGGATTACTCCCTTCGAAGCCATCATGCTGAGTGGAGTATATCCTCGTCTAGAAGGGACAAAGAGGCTGTCCTTAAAAAGGCACAAATGGAGGTGGCCAACATGCCATGGTTGAGAAGCTTGTTGCCTGAATGGCTCTGAGTTTTCTCACGCAGCCCTGAGTGCCAGTCTCCATTTTCTGACCCTTTTTTGGGATCCCGCCTGGCGTTTGGAGGTCCACGAAGCCTCCAAAAGACCTCAAAAAACGTAAGGTCATGAAGCCAGCTCGTACTCCAGTACCGGTCCACACAGCCATGGTTCCGGCTCAGGTACCGGTCCCAGCAGCCATGGTTCCGGCTCCAGTGCCGGCCCCAGCAGCCATGGTCCCTGCTCCAGAACCGGACCTTACAGCCATGGTTTCGACCCATACAGCCATGATCCCTGCTCCAGAACCGGCCCATACAGCCATGGTACAGGCCTCTGTTCCGGTCCTAGCAGCCATGGTTCCGGCTCCAGTTCCAGCCATGGTTCCGGCTCAAGTACCGGACCCAGCAGCCATGGTTCCGACTCCGGCTCCTCGTCACCTGTTGGCTCTCCGGCCGACGCCAGCTTCCCGTGTCCTGTCGGCGTTCTGACCGACTCAAGTCCTCTCTCAGGTCACCTCTCAAGTCTCCTCTCGAGTTCATTCTTAAGTCACCTCTCAAGTCTCTTCTCGAATCCCCTCTCAAGTCTCTTCTCGAGTTCCCTCTCGAGTTCCTTCTCAGGTCCCCTCTCGAGTCTCTTCTCGAGTCCCCTCTCGAGTCCCCTCTCAAGTCACTTCTCGAGTCTCTTCTCGAGTCCCCTATCAAGTCTCCTCTCGAGTCTCCTCTCGAGTTCCTTCTCAGGTCCCCTCTCGAGTTCCCTCTCAGGTTTCTTAATTAATTGGGTGTCGTCAGCGTAGCAATGGTATGAAAAACCATGCGGGCTAATGACAGATCCGAGCGAGTTTGTGTACAGGGAGAAGAGGAGGGGACCAATAACAGAGCCCTGAGGGACCGCTGTAGTTAATTGACAAGGGTCGGACTCGGACCCTCTCCAAGTTACCCTATAGGTACGGTCTTTGAGGTATGAGGTGAGGAGGGAAAGTGCAGAGCCTGAAACTCCAAGTTCTTGGAGAGTGTGAAGGAGGATCTGATGATTCACCGTGTCGAATGCAGCAGACAGGTCCAGAAGGATGATGACAGAGGAGAGGGAGGCTGCTTTAGCAGTGTGCAGTTCCTCAGAGACAGCAAGGAGGGCAATTTCTGTGGAGTGACCTGCCTTGAAACCAGACTGGTGCGGATCCAGAAGGTTGTTCTGATGGAGATAACAGGAGAGTTGTTTAAAGACAGCGCGTTCAAGTGTTTTAGACAGGAACGGGAGGAGAGAGACAGGCCTGTAGTTTATAACATCGGACGAGTTGAGAGTGGGTTTCTTTAGGAGAGGGTTTACTCTTGCATCCTTGAGACTGTTTGGAAAGTGACCAGAAGTTAGAGAAGTGTTGATTAAATGGGAGAGAAACGGTAGAATATCAGGACTCTAAAGGTGAGCCTAATAACACAGCTGTGATTCCTAACAATCACCACTAATTGAAGGAAGCTGCGGGGGAATGCAGCTAACAAAGGGGAAACTACACACACTACTCTAAACACATATCAACACGCTACTCTGAGCACATATATCATCACGCTAACACACAACACTAAACACGGATCACACAAGTTCTAACAAGTCTAACGTGTCCATGACACAGGAGCAAAATGAGTGAAGCATCTGATCGCAGCAGAGCCTCCAGAGTGATTGCTGTCCCCAGGCTTTGTAGTGTCATCTCCCGCAGGTGTGCGCTGGGATGGCTCGGGGATTGGAGCTCGTCGGGCCCGGCGTGCTCCAATCAGTGTCCTTGAATGACGTTGGGGCAACTACACAGCTCATTTACATACATAAACACCAAAACAGAATTACAAGGACCGGAGAGGTGACAGCCGTCACAGATAGTCTGAAGGAGGTTTGAGGGGATAGGGTCCAGAGGACAGGTGGTAGGGTGGGCAGAGATAATGAGGGTAAGAACCTCACTTGGAGAGAGAGGGGAAAAGGAGGTTAGTGTGGGTCATAGGTGGGTCTGGTGACCCAGTGGTGAGTAAAGGTGAGTCAGAAAAAGAACAGCGATTATCATCAACCATTTTTTCAAAGTGGTTAACAAAGTCGCTTGACAGAAGGGAGGAGGAGGAAGGGGCTTTGGGAGGGTCCAAGAGAGTGGAGAAGATGGAAAATAGTTTTTTGGGATTGGAATTGGAAGAATGGATCTTATCTTGAAAGAAAATGCTTTTTGCCTGAGAGATCGAAGCAGAGAAAGAGGAGAGGAGAGCCTGATAGGTTAGGAGGTCGTCATGGTGTTTGGATTTCCACCGTTTCCGCTCTGCTGCCCAAAGGATGGTTCTATTAGCACACAGTGCGTCATTAAGCCAGGGAGCAGGAGGGGACTGACGAGCCTGCCGAGATGTGGGAGGACAGAGAGAGTCCAGAGAGGATGAGAGAGTAGAAAGGAGAGTTTCTGCAGCAGAGTTTGGAGGCAGGAGTTGGAACGAGTCAGAGGAAGGGAGGGCTAAGAGCACCGATGAGGCAAGGGTAGAGGAGGAGAGGGAACGAAGGTTGCGGCGGACAGGTGCAGAATTAGAAGAGATTAGTTTGTTATGTTTAGAAAGGGGTAGAGAGAATGAAATGAAGAAGTGATCCGAGGTGTGGAGCGGGTTTACAGAGAGGTTAGAAGATTCTCAAGAGCAGTTCCTTGAGAATATGAGATCAAGGACATTGCCAGCTTTATGAGTTGGTGGGGATGGAGACAGTGAGAAAGCAAAGGCGGTTAAAAGAGATCTTAGTTCAGATGTCTTCCCTGTCTGGAGGTTGAAGTCTCCGAGAAGTACAGCGGGAGGGCCAGTTTCAGGGATGTGTGAGAGGAGATTATCTAATTCCTCCCAGAAGTTCCCCAAGGCGCCTGGTGGACGGTAGAGAACAACAATGGCAAATTTGTATAGGATGGGTTACCATGACGGCATGGAATTCAAAGGTGGAAGGAGTGAAGTTAGGTAGCTTGAAGAGGGAAAAGCTCCATTTGGGAGAGAGCAGGAGACCAATGCCACCTCCTCTGCCAGTGGGTCTGGGTGTATGGGAGAAGGAATATGCTGTGGAGAGAGCTGCTGGGGTGGATGTGTTGGATGGAGTAATCCAGGTCTCAGTGAGAGCAAGGAAATCCAGAGACTGCAGGGAGGCATAGCCAGAGATGAAGTCAGCCTTAGGAACAGCTGACTGGCAGTTCCACAGGCCACCTGAAACTTGATGTTGGATCTCAGTGGAGCATGTGAGATAGACGAGAGCAGGGCGGTTATAGCGATTACGAGATACACGGGGCCAGTGATAATTGCGAGAAGACACATAAACAGGAATGGAGAAAATACACATGATTATAGCATGAGGGACTAAACAACCAAATAAAATAAAACACCAGCGATACTTGGCTCAATCAAAGTAGGATTTGCCTCCCTCATGACTCCAGCAGGACTCCTTTGTCAGTTTTCGTCTGACGCTCCAGGAACGTGCTACCTAAAATGGACACCTGATTGCTGAGTTCTTACAGCTGTGGGGCCACGTCCCTTTAATTAGTTAACTCTCTGCAGCCTGTGGCCCTCAAAAGGAAATCTAGACTGGCTCCCTCCTGAGTTGTTATTGTGTTTTCAGTGGCACAATGGTTTTACAATTACATTAAACCCTAAGTTATAAAGTTATGAGTTTAACCCTTAATACAGTTACACCTACTCAATAAAGCTCTTAGTATTCTACAAATGTTTAAATCAAAGTTAACCCTAGCAGTCAGTTAGTTGAGTTTTAAGGTTTCTGTCAAATTAGTTGTCCCAAGCTTCTGCCTGACAGATACTGTAGTGGTTTTGAGATTTAAAATCACAATTTCAATCAGATCAACTACAGAGCATTTATACAGAGTACACACACTGAAACAGAATGTTACTCACACAATTCTAGAAGTCACCAGTTGTTATCCTGTCAAAATCGAGTCGAATTACATTTGCAGATGACACCACAGTAGTCGGGCTTATTACAGATAATGAGGAGATGGCCTACACAGGCTTGAGGTGGAACATCTGGTTGAGTGGTGTAGGGACAACAACCTGGTCCTTAACACCTCTAAAACCAAGAAGCTTATCATTGACTTTAGGAGAACAAGAAAGGAAGTCCACTTCCCCCTCTACATACATGGAGAAGCAGTGGAGAGCATGGAGGACCTCAAGTTCCTTGTAGTCAGCATGTCAAATCATCTGACATGGACCTCCACCACCTCAAACCTGGTGAAAAAGGCACAGCAACGACTTTTCGTCCTCAGGAAACTGAAAAAGGCCAGGCTACAACAGACACTGCTGGTAAACTTCTACCGTTCGACCATCGAGAGCATCCTGACGAGCTGCATCACAAAAATAATACAGAGTGAAAGGATCTTCAACGGGTGGTTTTAGCAGAAACAAAGGCTACATTAATGTATTAAATAGATGTTAATCCATGTGTGTGGTTGTGGAATTAATGCCAGAAAACGCAATAATTAAAAAACTCTTCAACGACAACCCTAATTATATTTAAAAACATTTTAGAAGGCCTCACGAAATACTTTAATGTCAATTTAAATTTAAATGTGAAGGGAAGTGTGTAATGTGGTGATTTACATTATTCACCCACGGATCTATGGGTTGGGGTATTGTTCCGCACGGACATTTTAGTTAACCGGACTCCTGTTTATGTGAAATCCGGAAAAAAAAATAAAAATAAAATAATACTTTATTCCGAGTTTGCTTGCTTTTCTCTTTGGAGGTCATCCCATAACGGCATTGTAATACACGGTTCGGCTGCATTAAATATTACATGTCTGCCGTAGTTCGCTATTTATAGAGCCCTGATTAGAAGACTTCTAGACAAACAGGAATAACTGCCGCTGAAACGGAATATGTGACGTGGATCATAACTATATCAATTAAAGAAAATCTTCAATTTCTCTTCACAATATAAGTCTCCTTGCAGTATCAATACTAATTCGGCTGGCCTTTATATTTGATCCAATTGGTATATTTACACCATAATGGTGCACAGCTGATAGAAAGGGACACCTGGTGGCTAAAGCACGTTATTGAAATGTATTATTTTTATTATTAGATATGAATAGGAGACACAGACAGACAAACTAATAAGGTTTTATTTAAACATTAAAGAATACTTTAGGTTAAGGTCTTATTTTGAATAAGAAAAAAGCTTTGGGGGTTAAATATTAAACCTGACAAAGTACTAATATATTGCTTTCCTGCAATGTTAACTACTGTTTGTTTAAGCACTTATTTTAACTGATATTATACATATGTATTATACTCTTATAAGGTGTATGTAGATAGTATAAGAAATGTGCAGAATATGACAGTTTAATGGTGGAGGTATACACACATATTGATAGATGTCTTGTAATGCACTGTTGAGGAACCTGCGACCCAAGTTTTTCATCTCCGACCTTGTCAGGTAGTGAATATTTAATAAATAAAGAACACAGAATTATTAAATATAAAACACAGAATTTGTGTGATTATACTAAATGATTTACAAATAAACACCACTGCATATTTACAACTGTTACACATGCTGATGTAACGCAAATGTTTCCAGCTTGGGATCAATAAAGTATATCTTATCTTAAGATGATCGATGGCTACTGCCATATTTGCAAAATTTGCCTCCGAACCTTGACAAGTGCAAGTTTCAGGCTTATCAATGAACAACAGGAGGGGTCACAGACATAAGACCAGCTGTTAAATAAAGCTCTTCTGACCTTAGCTGTCATGTGGGTATATTAATGCTGCCCATTATAGGCACAAGCAATTTTCACCCATTTATTAATTATATATATATATATTTTAAATGTAAGTGTTTCCTATCTTCTAAACCTCCAGGGATGTACACAGTTTAATACAGGCAACTTGTTATTATGGGAAATACGAAAACGTCTTTTAAAACTACAATTCCCATCAGAGACGTGCCATAGAGCATGTTGCAAAACACACAATAGCCAGCATGTGTAGTTCTGGGGGCGGGGTGGACCCGTCCAAATCCAGTTTTGGACAGTCTGCCGTGGTTCCATCCCATTTCAAAGTGCTGTTTGACGCTCGGCGCACACTCAAACATCCAATCACAGAGCTTGAGGACTATCACAGGGTTTGTCAAGCGAAGCGGAGAGAATACTTACTTCCGGGTATAAAATTCTCTAAAGCAACTACTATGAGCTGCTCCGACCCTCGGTCCTGACGGACTCCAACTTGTGTTTATTAATCAAACAAATAAATAAACACAAGGATAATTATGTGTTATTGTTGAGTAAATAACAGTGTGTGGTTTAGAAAATAATACAAAATTAAAAGGAAAAAACGATGAAACAATACAGATTTCAGTATTCTGAGCCCCTACTCTCCCCATAATTTATGGCAACAAAATTCCTACATTATTCAATTAAAATAAAGAAGTAAAAATAATAAGTGTGGCTTGATATTGAATAAGAAAAAGATTGATAAACGCTGTGAGAATAGATCTGCGGAGAGCATTTCGCCGCGATCCCAACTCGTCTATTACCAACATTCAGGGAGCTCCATGCAAGTCAATGGGACACCCTGCCCGTTGAAAACTGACTCTCAAGGGGTACCCTGTCCGTAATAGAGTGACGGGGAGGGGCCCTGACCGTCCGTCAACATGTGACGGGTTGGGAGTGAGAACGTGTTGCTGTCCAAACGCAGAGCACTGTGAACACACACACACACACACTGTGGCAAGCCATTTGAGTATTTATTCAATATCCTTGATATCAGACGGCAGCTGCCTACACTAGTTGGCTCTTTGATTTCACTTGTTAGATATATGGTCAAACGAGTTTAGCACTCTGCTTTACTTAAGCAATCATACACGAGAGGCAATCATACTCCAGTACAGGCGTACGGACCTCGGCGCAAGCGCCTCGGTCCTGCCGCAGTACTGTCGTACCAATAATGACGTTCAAGAACGGCCTCAAGTGTATGATTGCGATTCTATAACACAAACTATCATTGTAATCAACAATATCGTAAAATAATGTCATAATGTGGGCTAATTTGCTCCCAAACCTACGCTTTCTGCTTGAGTTCATCTCCGTCAGAAAGTAGTTCCTGAAAGTAGTTCCCACGGTAACGATAGCCGATCGAACACTCCTGCTACCCCGCTTAGTTATTGATATAATTATAGTAAATAATATATTATTAACCAATTTATTGAAAACAATTTATTGAAAACAATTTATTGAAAACAATTTATTGAAAACAATTTATTGAATTAGGCTATTTAAATATCTGAGTAATCACTGTGTGGGATTTGCGGAACAAATCAAATCAGGCTGTCCCTGGTGCTGAAACATTTTGGGTTCAGAATGAAGGTGGATGTTCATGCTGCCATTAAAAGTGCAATTCTTGAAACAGCTCTCCATGAACTCCATGCCAGACTTTTTTGCAGGTGCTGCTGTGGTGTTCACGGGTAGGACTACGTTATAGGAAGAGCTTTCCTCCAGAGGCCGTTTCATGGCGTGTCCCGGACCGGCAAAAAGCGCGTTGCTCCACATCTTTCTGTTTGCCTAGACCTTTTTATATCCCTTTTATTTATTTTTTATTTTTGTATTGCTTTTTATTAATTCTACCGTGTTGTGTAATGTTTATTTATACTGTTCATGCTGACTACTTGTAGCACTTTGGGATCTGAGATCAGATATGAAGTGCATTATAAATGGAACCCATTATTATTATTATTATGGAGCCCAGTAGCTGCGAAGCGATGACTCGTTGTTATGTCCGCTAACGGACATGATTTCTCTGGCCTCCAACCCTGCCTCCGCCAGCCACTGTATGCAGGTGCTTCTGACATTTTGTAGCTACCGATTTCCAACGAGAGACAATGTATAACCGTGTAACGGCTATGTGTCGCTAAACGTCGCTATGGAAACCACACTATGTAGGCTCATGGAAGTACTTTCGGTAGGCTAGTGGCGTGTGTAGGCCACTGGATACTTTGTGATTAGGCACGTTCTATTTGATCGTTGTTTGATCGTGGAATCAAACACGCCTATTGACCAATCAGAGAGCTTGCTCAAACCTATGTGTTATAGAATAGTTAAATAAAACATTATCCTTGTCGCTCTTTTTCAGCAACTAGTGGCACTTTTGTCTGACTAGTTATCACATATGCCTTACTAGTGACGCCAGGAGCAGCATTAGTAGCACCAAAGTCCCAACTTGCCAAATCTCCCTTTTTTTTATTTTCACAAATAGAATAAAGGATTCACAAAACTAAAACTGTGTTATAAAGAATGTTTAGACTCTCTGGGATCATCTAGTCCAAATAAATCGGACTAGATGACAGTGACATCATGTCTTATAAGTCTTACTAAACCACAGTTTACAGTGCACATGACAAAAAATGTAAAGTAAAACTATCATTAGTTTGTATACTTCTTTATGGTAACCTGAAAAAATAAGGCCTCCATTTGGTCTGTGTAATAGCTGTCAAAGGTGGGTCTTCAAGCTAACATAAATGTGACTTTACTTCATTATAACATATCCCAGGATAAAATGATATGAGATTTGTTTTATGAAAAACACTTCATGCCTTCTGATTGTTTCACAAGTCTTGTTAATAAGGATCTGTCCTGACCTTGGGCTCCTCTGGTCCATACCAAACGCTACTTTAGGGACAAGTGTATACAAAATCTGACATTTAAGGCACTTTGAATTAGTGGTATAATACATTCTGAGTCATTGTGGGAGCAAATTTGTCCTTTTATGGTGAAAAAGTAGATTGTTTCTGTTACTTTGTCTGGCCACAGTAGGAGCACTTACACACTCAGCAAGACAGATTATGTGATTTCAGAAGCTTGTGCCAGACTTGAAGGACAAACAAGCGTCAAACTGTGAGACTGGCAGGTGAAAGAGTCCAGCACAGCTATTATCACACGCACACGCACGCACGCACACACACACAAACACACATAAAATATGTGCATGGCGGTCCACTGACAATGATGAATCTGGTACAGTATGCTTTACTTTTGTACTTTTTCTTTATCTCTTATTTTTTCTCTTCAAAGACACTCACACAGACAACTATAATTCATATATAACTCCCTGTGTCAAGTGGCCTCTATCAATCCTGTAAATAGTAATAGTCCACTGAGTATAAGAAGAGGAGTGCATATTTTGTGTCAAGGGAACGTATTCACAATTCATATATATTTTACCACCAGGAGTTCTCTTGAATGCCCCTAAATGTTAGCAGCTGAGAGGTTCCATTTGAAACCTATTCAGCAGTATTTAAAAAACAATTAAACACTTTAGCTATGGAATTGTGCAGTTGACCTCGTTGCTAATAAGGGTTTAAGACCTTGAGAACCTGGGGTCATCTAGACCAGGGGTTCCCAAACTTTTCAGCCCGCGACCCCCAAAATAACGGTGCCAGAGACTGGCGACCCCTGCACTCTCGCGGGAATATCTCAAGCTTAAGTTTCACTTTCGATTGCATGATATAGCCCAGCGCAACACCTTCATCAAACATGTTGTCACTTTTTTGTACCAGTTTCAGGCGATTTGTAATCTGTTCTAGAAAAACGATGTGTTTTTTTGGATTTCAAGAAGCATATAGAACAAACAATGGATGTATTTTATGAACATTTATCCATGCTGAAAGTAGATTTAGATGTTTTAGGAGTGAGATAGATTATTATCTAATATATGCATCTGATGAAGCATTGCATGAAGTCTGTTGATGATCAGATGCTGTTGTTGGGGCTGCATAAACGTTTTTTTATTTTTGTTTTGGAGGCAGACCATGCAGGCCTCAGAGAGTTAAACTTGGGCATGCGGCCATAGTTTTACTGTATTTTGTTTTGAAAATCCACAGCGGAGGTTTGTGTCGTACTACATGCAGTGTATTTTGCATATCTCTCAGTAGTCTGTTGTCTCGGACATAAACTCCGTAATAAATGTAGTCTACATTTCATAAGAGGTGTAAAACCTGAGAGCATTTAAAATCGCATTTGAACTAAATGCTTATATAATCTGTAGTTGTATTTGTATTGTTTATGTATTGTGTGAACGAGGCGATGTAGAGAAGGTTAAGCTGTCATTATTAGGCTGTTTAGTACTGTTGGAGTGGTGAGCAGGCCTATTGTTTTTGTCAGGTGGTCCGTGAGTGTTTTTTTATAGGTTAAATTGTCCTTGGTATGAAAAAGTTTGAGAAACACTGCGCTAGTGGATTGTCAACTGGGGGAGCCTCGCTACGGGGAAATTATACAGATGGCTAGTCCGCCCCTGAAAAATGTCTATGCACACGTTATTATTAATAATATATATTTTTTTAAATTTACAATTTTTATTTTGTAATCACCTCGCGACCCCCACTTTGGGAACCCCATATGTCAAACTCAAGGCCCGGGGGCCAAATCAGGCACTTGGTGGATTTAATTTCGGCCCGCAGGATAATTTCTAATTACTATTAGATCTGGCCCGCCGGTATATTGCACGCACACCTTCACTCAATCCTGAGGGTTTCCTCCGCTCAGAGCCTGAGCCCAAACATTGATGAACTTGCACCCAAGATGAGATGCCAAGTATCTGCTTGAACTAGCATCACATCAGCACACTGAGTTTCAATGGATGTTTCCTTCTGCACTTTTTCTCTCACAACAATAGGGCATGTTTGGTTTTCTCTTTTTTGAAGCTGTTTTCTCTTTTTTGAAGCTGTTGTTGGCCGGTGGAGAAATGTAATCATAAGAAATGACTCTGGAAAAGCTGCAGATAGAGCCATAAGAAATGAAGGCAACTGATTACTTAATGTTTAATGTTGTTTTTATAGGCAATCATTTAAGCTTTGTTAGTTCCAGGTTTAATATGTGCAATAAGTTCATTTCAATAAGTTCTGCAATAAACATTGAACCAGTCTGGCCCTCGACTAGTACCGATTTTTTAATTTTGGCCCATTGTGTATTTGAGTTTGACACCCCTGATCTAGACAAAAGTTCCTACGATTGCTTGGAACATGGCAATAATAGGGTTTTCTGAGGTACTAATCCAGAGTCAGTGTATAACATTAAACACAACATTACTTTTATCTTGTAGAAAATCATAGTTCCTAGTCTTCTGCTGACTCTACCGGTTAATTTGTTTGTCTTATTGTTTATTTCTTTTGGTGGCACCTGGAAGATCGTTGACATCCACCTGGATCCATCTTTTTTTGTGTCTTTTAATATACATTCACCATATAATTGTATTTGAATTTGCATTGTCTTTGTTGTAAATGTTCAATTATGTCTAAGAACAGAGGGTGTTGTGCACTGGAAAACTGTAAAGCCCCCTGAGACGAATGTGTAAATTGTGATAAATACAAGAAGAAATTCAAAGAAGAAAAAAAAACACATATTACCACATTACTAACACTTTTTTTTAAATCCATAAAAGCCCTGCATATTGTTAAATATTATCTCATGCCAAATTTCCAGACTTTTGACCAATCATAATTTTTTTTTGGCAATATCTCTTATCATAACAAATGTAATCAAATGGTTTTCATTTTACATCAAACTGACGGTGTATCTAAAACACGACATTGTACCTGCAAATCCACCTCTTCGCTAAGATATCCATGAAAAGTTCCATAAAGAATAAAGGCTAAGTGAGGTATTGTCTGAATGTTTTTGAATATGCAGTCCGTTAAACTAGTGCCAACTTCATTCAGCAGCTGCACTTATTTTTTCAAACACAATAAAGAGGAGGTGAAGCACAAGGAATTAAGCCGGGTCTCTCTTAATGGATTTAGTGGACTTACAACAAATGGGAATAAAAGTTAGAATGAAGAACACATCAAAGTTCAATTTCTTCTGCCTAAGCTGCTTTTATGAAATATGAAGGTGTTATGAATAAAGCACACTAGCCTCGCAACATTTGGCATAAATCTCCCACAGTGCACTCTGTAGCCTGTTAAGCACTAAATTTAATATTGGAAAGATTTAGCACCGGAGAGCAAGGAAGACATTTCTTAGAATACAAGTAGGAAGAGAACATTGTTTTCCAAATCCAGTCATGCACAGCTGATAATATTAATTGCCCTGCAAATAAAAAATACAAAAAACAGGATGTAAAGGGGTGACAATTCCTCGGGATGTAGGACATTTAAAATGTTAATTATCTAGAAACTGTAATTCTTTGTTTTCTTATGCAAAATGGCATTATCCTTTGACACCTTCTGTCTGCTTTCCTTCCTGTCTGCTCTTTTTTCTCATGTTCCATTGTCTCTCCCAGCTCAGGGAGACGTTTACGGCCTCAGTAATGAAAGCGGTGGATGAAAACCACCCGACGGTGCTGAGCTGCACACGTTACAATTTTAAACATATTAAAAAACAGTGGGAGTTCTGAGGGCAAAGCCAAAGCAAGTTATGATTGTAAAGGAACACAGTGGAGCTTCTTGGGCGTGGGGGGACTTAATAAGTACTGCATTTAGGGCATATGGCGGTCCAAAAGGTATTTGATGTTGGGTTATTTTTCAGAAGGAAAAAAGAAAGTTTTTTTTATCATATTCAGAAGATACGGTTTAGGAAATTATTGTGTTTTTAGGGTTCTTGCAATGCTTATTTAGTCCTCTAAATGAATGGCACAATCTAATGTTTGTCCTTGACATCTCTAACCTAAAACCCTATCTCTTACACTCACATAAAACTAAACTCCATTCTCATAATTTTCAGGATTACGGTTGTAGCTTCAAACACATGGTTTATTTGTACAATAAACTAAACATAAACTTGACAACCTCACTTTTTGACAAATCCTAAGTGTAGAAAAGTCCTTATTGACTTCTGATTTCCCATAGGGTGTTATCAAGGGTGTCCTGTTTTTTGACACATCCATCCATTCACCCATCCCAACCTCCTTCCTACACATAGGGCACATATGTCAAACTCAAGGCCCGGGGGCCAAATCAGGCCCTTGGTGGATTTAACTTTGGCCCGCAGGATAATTTCTAATTACTATTAGATCTGGCCCGCGGGTATATTGCACGCACACCTTCACTCAATCCTGAGGGTTTCCTCAGCTCTGAGCCTGACCCCACACATTGATGAACTTGCACCCAAGATGAGATGCCAAGTATCTGGCTTGAACTAGCATCACAGAGCAGCACACTGAGTTTCAATGGATGTTTCTTTCTGCACTTTTTCTCTCACAACAACAGGGCATGTTTGTTTTTTTCTTTGAGGGAAATAGTTTTGTTGAAGCTGTTGTTGGCCTGTGGAGAAATGTAATCATAAGAAATGAAGCTGCAGATAGAGCCATAAGAAATTAATGCAACTGATTATTTAATGTTTAATGTTGTTTTTATCGGCAATAATTTAAGCTTTGTTAGCTCCAGGTTTAATATGTGCAATAAGTTCATTTCAATAAGTTTTGCAATAAACATTGAACCAGTCCGGCCCTCGACTAGTACCGATTTTTTTATTTTGGCCCACTGTGTATTTGAGTTTGATACCCCTGACATAGGGTCTCTCACGGACTTTGATTATAATTGTGTGTCTGATACAAACAATCCTGATATAGAATATATCAGTTCCCTTGAAAACGCAGAAAATGGGAACGTCATTTTAGAACACCAGGCTGGAACCACATAAAAGCATTTTCTGATCGAAAGTCGCTATTGGCATGAGGACAATCATTTGTGACCTCCAAAATCTTTTTTCCATTTAATCCACAACGTTACGTGGCTGGTTGAGGGAAAAGTCAAAGTAGGGTTAAAATATGTACTTTGTCAAGGGAAGTGAAACGTTGTTTGGATTCAAATACGTTGTTAAACGTAGGGGACCTTTGTCGTTGTGCTTGCAATTTGCAAAAGTTGTTAAGGTTAGTGAACATTGTGGTCATGTTTTTACAAAGGAAATATTGATTGTTGGTCAAAAATAGGAAAGTCCAATGTTTAGTTAACCCATGTATGCAAAAAGCAAGGCATTGCAAAAATGGCGAAACTGAACAGAATCTGCAGATGTACGACAAACAAGAATTCCCCAAAGACTAAACAAAAAGTAGGACTTACCAGCAGATACAGAGCAGGTGTACAGGAAGGCAGGTGGTTGCAGGGCTGATGGGAAACAGCACAGGTGGAACTAATAAGGCAAGGACAGGCAATACAAAGAGGTGGGAACACACACAAAGACAGGATGTAAAAACAGAGGTGACCCAGGGGACAAAACTCTTTTTGACAAAAATAGAAGATCATAACTGTAAGGCTCCCGCCCCCGCCCCGCAAATGTGTTTAATTGATTAGCGATAATCGTGTACGAAACTTTCCTTCAATGTGTAAATCTACTTGGTGATAAATCTGTTTCTAATTTCTTTGTTAGATATGTTGAAGATGGTATTGCAAGTTAAGGCAGGTTTGAAAGAAACCATGAATAACTTCAGAGTTCATTTTATGCGCAGTATGACCCTAAGGAAGCCTGTCGGGGTTTAAAAATATACTATAATAAAGGTCATGATTCCTGCTGATATAACCTTAAGTCCCCACCAAAGCATCTTTTAGTGTTCATTTATTGTCTCGATCCATTTACTCTCATTCTCTGTTCGCCCTTTTTTCTCTTATTTTCTCAAACAAGATCCCATTGAACAGCAGCTTAGCTGGAAGTGCAGTTTCAACATTACCAAAGGAGAAGCCAAAAGGAACCACAGTCTTCTTTTCCCCATAGTATAAAGTGGCTTATGATTCACTGAAGGGCCAGAAAGAGAGTCTGTACAAAGAACAGGAAATGTGACCAAATGAAGAGGCTCAGGAGCAGAGGAAGGATGGGAAATTAAAGCATTTTGAGGGCTGTTGTCTTTTTCTTAAAGTAATTAAACATCTTCAGAAGAAAGCATTAGCCTACATCACGGTTCCCCAATGAAGAGAAACAACTAAAGAAGTCACATGACATTAAAGGGATAGTTTTCGTCTTACATGTAGTGCTGTTTATCAATCTTGTTCTGGTGGCCGACTGAAAAAGAAAAAAAGGATTGAAAAACTCAACAGCAATGTCTCTTTCCAGAAATCATGTCGTGGATACTCAAGATGATCAATAGACCTTGTTCGGAGCAGTTTAATAGAGGAACTATTTTCTTTCTTCCTATACACCCTCTAACTTTATCACCGCGGCACCGCCCGAGGTAAGAATGCATCTGGACGAGCGGCTCATGATCCAAACGGATGTAAACAATAATGAATTCCCTTTTAGCATAGCTTTAGCTAGCTGAATAGAGTAGATTCCTACACGAAGCTACTCTAAGCCAGAGTCCTGCATCGGGTCGGGTACCCGCCGGTACCCAACGGGTGACCCGCAAAAAAAGTGATTCACGGGTGGTATTTTTTCAAACGCTTTTTTCCTGGTTCGGTTCTGGGTAAAACAAAGATGATGCGGGTCGGGTCGCGGGTGTTGCATAATAAATATATTAAAATAATAATAATTTAGTTTAATGTTTAAATCCTCAGACCTCTCCCGCGCGGGACCACGCATAATCATAACTTCTGCAGCGCATGAATCTGCTTCTGTGCGCGCCACATTCGAAATGGCTGAGGTGAAGCTCTCTGGCGGAGAATACAGCATTTTCAATAACACTTCCTCAAGAGCGAAATCCACCAGGACTCTGGTCTAAGCATGGTCTGTCGTTTAATCCTGAGTAACCGGGTCATGATTTCTGGAAAGGGACTGTTTACTGTTAAGTTGTTCAAATGAATTTTTCTCTAAGATCAATATATCCAACATTCGGCCATTCACACAAACACTTTAGATTGATAGATAGCACTAGGTGTAATGGTATTTTGATTTTGGGAAACTGTCCCTTTAACAAACACACATTGCTTTTAAACAGGCTCACACAGGGCGGTTATTGGCTAGAATAGAGGAAGGTGTTTATATGGAGTGGCAAAGTCCCTCCCCTTCCGGTGGACCTCCATGGGACCTTATTTCGAAAAAATTATGTATTGAAGTCAATGGAGAGAGAAAGATTATCTTTCGATCCCGTTTGAATTGTGCCACGAATTACACATATGATGTTTGTCAATTTAAAGTGTGAAGTAACACATTTGTTTGTGTGAAACGCTCAATGAACTACATCTCTGGTCTCGCAGAACACACGTCACCAAGATGGCCGTCACTACTGTCTTGTCAACAAAATGATTGACTACCATCACTATCACCACAATGAAACACGTCCAGAAGAATGTCATGCAAAGCTGCCTGCCTGCCTTCCTTTGATTTCTGAACTGCCTGTTCTTTTTAATGTTTAATGTCAACCATTTGTGCAGATAGCATGAAGTAGAAAAGATCGGCGATCGCCGATGCTAGTGTTAGCATTTCTCCCCCGGGCTTAAATTGTGTATTATAGAATGATCACACCGGTGACAGTCAGTACTCTTCAAAGGGTTCACGAAATATGACTACTACTCTTACTGTTTAACATTTTGGGTTACTTAATGTTACTTCATATTAAGGCTAATAAAAATGACATGGCTGTAATGCTAACTAACGTGCTAGCTACTAGCTAAGTAGCTAACTTGATACAGCCACTCCTGGTCCTTTTATCAGACGGGAAGCGAAAGAACGAGCAAGACCCATTGCTGGTATGATAACAACCTGGTACTAAGCACACAGGCATCTTGTTAAAAGTTATCTTACCTTAGTCAGCGCCATATAGATATATTATATCTATATGGCGCTGATCTTAGCTATCTCTTAGTGGAGGAAAACAATTGTGACATCACTTACGCGACTCTGGGATTTGTAGTCTTTCTAGTTGCGTATTTTTCATAGTCTTATATTTCAACAGTTTTACGACAAACTGTGACTTTTTTGACATGGAAATTATTTTTTAAGATTGACAAACATCATATGTGTAATTCATGGCACAATTCAAACGGGATCGAAAGATACGTTTTCTCTCTCCATTGACTTCAATACATTATTTTTCCGAAATAAGGTCCCATGGACCGGAAGTAGATGGGCGTGACTTCGCCACTCTATACTGTGCACTCACCCATATCCATGATTATAACTGAATACAAACAAGCTGCTTTCACGACAACCCCCCCTCCCCTCGCTTTTCACACAAAACAGATGTATTAAAGGTGGGATAGGTAAGTTAGAGAAACCGGCTCGAGATAAACTTTTTGTTATATTCCATGGAATGCTCTCAACATCCCGATAGCAATGAATATCTTAAGTGCTTTGACAAAAAATCCATAAAAAGATTTCATCTGTGGAAGCCGTAGTACTGTAAAAAGCACGACCAATCATTTTAGCCGGTGTCGGTACACGATGTGTTCGGGGTACACGATGTGTTCGGGGTACATGATGTGTTCGGGGTCCGTCTCTTACCAGTGACGTCACGACGTACGACGTAACGACGTCAATGACGTCACGCATTGTGATTGGCTGTACGGTAATTTACCCACGCTGTCTATAAAACACTCAGGGGAGTTTCCTGAATTTTCATGCCCAAAGCCAAGCACTAGGCCCTGGGTAAATTAAGAGGCTGATCTGGGGCACTTTTGTCCAATTTCCCTGGTGCTAGAAACTCAAGTCAGGCATCCCTGGAATCGTCTCAGAGAGTAGATGATCAGTGGGGCCTTCTTTTTACTGAAACATGATATTTCGATGTATATTTCCATTTAAAATGCTAACCGCTAGCCGCAAAGCTAGCATCGCAGCCACACGCTAGGAGTATGGGAGTAGTAGTGTAAACATAATTATGTAAATAACCCAATTTGTGTTCTGTGAAACGGAAAAGGATTCTATGGAAACAACATCACGGAGAAAAAAGTAATATCTTCTACATATAATAACGGACAAAGTAAAGAATGAAGTGTAGGCTATGTTTAAATGTTCGGTGTATGATGGTCCTCTTGAGTTGCCGTACAGCCAATGGCGTACAGCCATTGCTCCGTTTTCATGTTTTTTTAATATGTTTTTCACAAACATTTTCACATGCTAGGAGTATAGGAAAACTTAAATTCGGTTCGTCATGATCTGTAGATGTGATTTGCCCCCGTGCACCCCTGGGTAAATTACCGTACAGCCAATCACAATGCGTACAATGCGTGACGTCATTGGTAAGAGACGGCCCCCGAACACATCGTGTACCCCGAACACATCGTGTACCCCGAACATATCGTGTACCGACACCGGCCCTGCTAAAATAACTGGATGGCTTACAGTACCTGCCTGTCAGCCTTCCATCTGTGCACAAACTTATCTTGTGCCCTCATTGGTCATATGCACGTTTGTGTGTGTTGGAGGAGGGGCTCTGTAAGGAAGTAGCAGATTTCTTTCAGCTGTGTATTTTCAAATTCTAGCGCACTCGAGCTGGTTTCGCCAAAATTACCTACCCCACCTTTAAGCTCACTGCAGATTCAGCTAAGTAGTTATTTCTCAATTGTTCTTTTCAACCCACTCTCTTCAGTCTGCGTACAAATGACACAACTTTACACATTGGAAATGCGTGCAATAGATACGCAGAAGTCCGATTTTGCGTGCATATGATACGCTAACCATTCCCATTGAGATCTGAGGCCGAGTTTTGCTTGCATATGATACTCCCACGTTACGTTTGTTATGAACGTATCTTAAATACGTTTATTTTCTACATATCTTTGCCATTTATTGTCTTGCTTATAATAATGATAATAGTCATATATAAATATAATTTTAGAGCACACATTTGAAATCGACAATCGGGCTCGATATATGGTTAAATTAAAATTAATTAATTAATACGTCATTTTTCATTTCGATATTTTTTTCTTTTGGATAATAATTGATGATGGTCGATGCTCATACCAGGTTTTGTGATAGGTCAAAATTGCATTGGGGATTTTTATTTATATATTACTGTCTTTTTAATATTATTTGATAATGCTCAATGCTGATAGCAGAGGTAAGAGGAAGAGGATGAAGAGGACATTGTAGACGATGGTGTATCACTCCCCTCTCGTCCAGCAGCTCCCACCTGCAAGTATTTGCTACAGGATTTGAAATCCTTTGCCTCTATCAGGACTGATGAAGCCCCAGGCATCTTCAAACACGTCTTGCTGGGTCGATAAGTCAAATGTTGCACCAGGGCTTTTATTAATATATTACTTAATTTTTTATATCGTTTTTACTTTTGGATAAAAAATGTGATGATGGTCGATGCTGATACCAGAGGTAAGTTAACATGGTATGGTTGTGTATTTTTTCTTTTTAAAGTATGGCTTTGCAAGACAGGTAAGTAAATCGTTTAAGACAGTGGTTAAACTAATTCAAGCACATTTACTCAAGTACTGCTCAGTTTTTTGTAGGTGCAACATATAGTGCTAAAGCAGTGACTATTAACATCACGAAAAGTCTCCAAGTCTCTTTCAGGTTTTCTAACAGGTCTCCAGCATTACCCACGCTGCATCAACCTTCCTACAAAAAGCAACTCCGTGGAAGACTGAAACTCAAGGATGTTCCAGGATGTTCAGACGAAGAAGATGAGTTACTGCAGACCACACCAAAAGAAAGGATGACAACTGATTAAGAGTGGGTTGTCTTTTGGGGCTTAGTAAGTGATCCCCTCACAAGGATTGTATTTATTATTGGAGTTTTATCATATTTGTCCATCATTGAAGGTTACGTTTAACAGCTTGCAACAGTTCAGAGGTTGTATATTTGAGTATTTATTGTTTGTGTTTCTGTCTCACAGGGCAGGACTCCTCTTGGTGTTTTTGGCAGCTGAGAGTGGATCACCAACCGATGATCCCAGAAAGACCCAGCACCACAGCAGACCGCTCTCAGCTTAGTCCCAGACCCTGTGAGTACAGTAAGGACCTCCATGCCCTTCACCCCAGCCCCCGACAACCCCCGCTCCAACCACCAGCCCAGAGGACGAGGAGCTCCCCAGCCCGACCAGCACAGAGGACGTTGTTACATCTTCTTCTTCTTCTTCTTCTGTGCTGGTGGGATCGGGAAGCTCTTCACACACACAGGAAGCTTTCACCACCTCCACATCTGTGCTCAGGAAACAAGAAGGAAATATGACTTTGAATGACATCTTGAATAAATAAATAAACATTTATCATATATGATTTTATTTGAATACTCAATTCTGATTGGTAAATGTGGACATTTCAGAGGTTAATACTCGCTAACACAACTCTGCTAAGGATCTAGCAACACTTAACAAAGGGTATAATATGAAGTACTTGGTAAGGAATGGGGTTTTCTTTAAGGGGTGCAAAACTTTAGAACTGAGTAAAATATTCATTAATTTGTAATGAATTGAGTTTCTTTCTATTGATTTTCAACATACTATTTGTACACAATGACTTTTTCCATATTTCTGACAAACTATACTTTTTGACTTTTCCGTAAAATCTTGACAAAACTATTACTTATTCTTACATTTGACCTATTGCTGCTTGGTTGGAAATGATAGATGAAAAAGCAACAACGCTTAAAGAACTTTTTTTTTAAAAACTCTCAATTCTATAAATGACTCCCCCCTTTCAACGCAATAAGTCCCACCCTCCAATCGGCAAATCATCTAAAACGAAGGACCCCACTAAGACGACCGTTGTAAACTAGCCATGGATCTGAGAAAAACCAAGACTCCCCCCTCGAGTTGCAGCCAGGAACAGACTCCTGGACTACCATCATCACCACCATTTTGGACACCCGAATCCTGCAATACTACTGCTGCTGATTTTGATCCTTGGGCCAAGACGTCTCTATTTGTGGACACAGTGAAATCGGTGTTGGTTGATATTGTGGAGAGGGTGATACATCGGTACAGAGAAGAAATCTGCAACGGGTGCCGAGTCAGTCACCCCGGCCAGAGGCAACACGATTTTCTGAATGACATGTCCGATTTTTACTTCAGAAACAATTACAACGCGTTAATGAAAAGACTCTGGCTCACCGACTTCATTACTGAGATTGACCAGACTCTTATTCATAAAGACATTTTCACGGATGATTGGAGGATCCAAGGCACTTCGGAGGCTTTTCTTCACAATCTCAAAAATTGCAGACGCCCCAAGGAGAGACTTGAAAAGATCCATGCCGAGTTGGATGGAGAAGAAGAAGACTATTAACCAGCTGTTGACTGAAGACAGGGATTTGTTGGATACATTGACTTTTCTCTTTAAAGTAAAATAAAAATGGGAAACTACTATGCAAAACGCTCTGTATATATTGATCAAAATGTAGTCAATACCCTTTTAATAAGTGTGGTGATGAGGACGATTGAAAACAGAATGAGTAGTGACCCCTGTGTAAAAAGAATGGCTGAAGTTTGTAAACTGGAAGACATTTTGGATATCGTTCGTTCTGGCAGTACTATTACGGGTCATTGGGAAACGATTGTAAACGAAACATTTAAAGTGGTCCTGGAATCTTCATTTTCCGAAACATTCTGTAACATTACCGCCGAAATGAAACAAACATCAAAAGTGTATCATGCGCTCTCATTGTATGCTCTGTTTGTAGATGTAATGCATCTTTGTGTCGAAAACAGCATACACATGAATTTTTTGACCGAAGTGAAAAAGCTCCACCATGATATTTCCAGTAATATGGGGAATTCTAAGCTGGAGACGGTCCTGGGGATGTTACAATCAGTATAACTATTGCCTTTTGTGTGTGAAAATATAAAAATGTAAATAGGACATTTTTTTAAAATAAAAAAAGTGTTTTTTTACATTTAAAAACTGTTGTCTTCATTATACAAGGGGAGCGTGTCTGATACATGTGTATTACAGTCCTTCACATGCACTGTTGTCTTCATTATAACAAGGGGAGGATAACAGGGAAGATGTAGGATAAATGTGTATTGAAACATTACATTACATTACATTGCATTTAGCTGACGCTTTTGTCCAATGCGACTTACAATAAGTACATACGACCAGGAAGACACAGCCCAGAAGAAAAACAGAATCATATAAGTACAGCAGGTATCATAGAGCCAAACATTTCAAGTGCTACTCAGCTGGCTATAGATAAGCCAGTCCTATGTTAGTATATAAGTGCTTTGTTAGTAATTCTATCGCTCGAAGTGGAGTCGAAAGAGATGAGTTTTCAGTCTGCGCCGGAAGATGTGCAGGCTTTCTGCCGACCTGATGTCAATGGGGAGCTCATTCCACCATCTTGGAGCCAGGATAGCAAACCCACGTGTTTTTGCTGATGGGAACTTGGGTCCACCTCGCAGCGAGGGTGCAGCGAGTCGTTTGGCTGATGCAGAGCGGAGTGCACGCGCTGGGGTGTACAGTTTAACCATGTCCTGGATGTAGGAAGGGCCAGATCCATTCGCAGCATGGTATGCAAGTACTAGTGTCTTGAAGTGGATTCTAGCAGTTACCGGGAGCCAGTGAAGGGAGCGAAGGAGCGGAGTGGTGTGGGAAAATTTTGGAAGGTTGAAGACCAGACGAGCCGCTGCATTCTGGATGAGCTGCAGAGGTCGAATGGCACATGCAGGTAGACCAGCCAGGAGGGAGTTGCAATAGTCTAGGCGTGAGGTGACGAGAGCCTGGACCAGAACCTGGGTGGCTTTCTGGGTCAGCTGGGGACGAATCTTCCTGATGTTGTACAGCGTATATCTGCAGCAACGGGTTGTAACAGCGATGTTTGCAGTGAAGGAGAGGTTGTTATCTAGGGTCACACCCAGATTCCTTGCCGTCTGAGTCGGGGAAACAACAGAGGTGCCGATGTTGATCGTCAGGTCAAGAGTGGGACAATCTTTTCCCGGAAGGAAAAGCAGTTCAGTCTTGTCAAGGTTGAGCTTGAGGTGATGAGCAGACATCCACTGAGAGATGTCAGCTAGACAAGCAGAGATGCGTGCGACGACCTGGGTCTCTGAGCGGGGAAAGGACAGAATTAATTGGGTGTCGTCAGCATAGCAGTGGTAAGAAAAACCATGCGGGCTAATGACCGATCCGAGCGAGTTTGTGTACAGGGAGAAAAGGAGGGGACCAAGAACAGAGCCCTGAGGGACCCCTGTAGTTAATTGACAAGGGTCAGACTCAGACCCTCTCCAAGTTACCCTGTAGGTACGGTCTTTGAGGTATGAGGCGAGGAGGGAGAGTGCAGAGCCTGAAACTCCAAGTTCTTGGAGAGTGCGAAGGAGGATCTGATGGTTCACCGTGTCAAATGCAGCTGACAGGTCCAACATGATGATGACAGAGGAGAGGGATGCAGCTTTAGCAGTGTGCAGTTCCTCAGTGACAGCAAGGAGGGCCGTTTCTGTGGAGTGACCTGCCTTGAAACCAGACTGGTGCGGATCCAGAAGGTTGTTCTGATGGAGATAACAGGAGAGTTGTTTAAAGACAGCGCGTTCAAGTGTTTTAGACAGGAACGGGAGGAGAGACACAGGCCTGTAGTTTATAACATCGGACGGGTTGAGAGTGGGTTTTTTAAGGAGAGGGTTTACTCTTGCCTCCTTGAGACTGTTTGGAAAGTGACCAGAAGTTAGAGAGGTGTTGATGAAATGGGTGAGAAACGGTAGAATATCAGGAGCGATAGTCTGAAGGAGGTTTGAAGGGATGGGGTCCAGAGGACAGGTGGTAGGGCGTGCAGAGGTAATGAGGGTAAGAACCTCACTTGGAGAGAGAGGGGAAAAGGAGGTTAGTGAGTGGGTGAAAGGAGGGTCTGGTGACCCAGCGGTCAGTAAAGGTGAGTCTGAAAAAGAAGAGCGAATATCATCAACCTTTTTTTCGAAGTGGTTAACAAAGTCGCTTGACAGAAGTGAGGAGGGGGGAGGGGCTTTGGGAGGGTCCAAGAGGGTGGAGAAGATGGAAAATAGTTTTTTGGGATTGGAATAGGAAGATTGGATCTTATCTTGAAAGAAAGTGCTCTTTGCCTGAGAGATCGAGGCAGAGAAAGAGGAGAGGAGAGCCTGATAGGTTAGGAGGTCGTCACGGTGTCTGGATTTCCACCATTTCCGCTCTGCTGCCCAAAGGACGGTTCTATTAGCACGCAGTGCGTCATTTAGCCAGGGAGCAGGGGGGGACTGACGAGCCTGCCGAGATGTGAGAGGACAGAGAGAGTCCAGAGAAAATGAGAGAGTAGAGAGGAGAGTTTCTTCAGCAGAGTTTGGAAACGTGCGTATTATACACCGACAGAAACACAGAAATACAGAAACACACAGAAACACAGATACACAGAAACACAGAAACACACAGAAACGCAGAAACACAGACACACTGAAAACACTAGTATGGTTTTTTGTGTTTTCAGTGTTTTCTGTGTGTCTGTACACACAAAGCACAAATCATTTAAAACAAACCCTGAATCAAATCTAGAGAGGACCATTAAGAGTCAGATGCTTGACGAAATCTACTAAAACAAAGTACTTCATTATCTACTTTTTCAGCTTTTATACACAAAAGTGTATCTTTCAAAAACTTTCTCGGAGAATTTAAGCATAAATCTGTCAAATATCAAAACAGCCTTGTTTCACTGAAATAGCCTCACAATTATAAACTTCCATTAAGAGTCAGAATCCTAACGAAATCTACTCAAACAAAGTACTTCATTATCTACTTTTCAGCTTTTATACACAAAAGTGTGTCTTTCAGTAACTTTCTCAGAGAATTTAAGCATAAATCTGTCAAATGTTCAAAACAGCCTTGTTTCACTGAAATAGCCTCAAAATTATAAACTTCCATTAAGAGTCAGAATCCTAACGAAATCTACTCAAACAAAGTACTTCATTATCTACTTTTCAGCTTTTATACACAAAAGTGTGTCTTTCAGTAACTTTCTCAGAGAATTTAAGCATAAATCTGTCAAATGTTCAAAACAGCCTTGTTTCACTGAAATAGCCTCAAAATTACAAACTGGCTGAAACTATACAGTGAATTGGAGAAATTACACCACAGAGTTTTCTACTACGACACAGATAGTATAATCTATGTGACAAGACAGGGGCAGTCTCCAGTACTTTCATGGTAGTGGTCAGCTTTTTTAAATACAAAAGTGTATCTTTCAGTAACCTTTTGAGAGAATTAAGCATACATCTGTCAAATGTTCAAAACAGCCTTCACTGAAATAGCCTCAAACGAAATCTAATAAAACAGAGTACTTTCATGGTAGTAGCCAGCTTTTTAAAAAGAAAAGTGTATCTTTCGGTAACTTTTTGAGAGAATTAAGCATAACAAAGGGAGGCGGGGACTTAGCTCATTCACATAATTGTACCCACTCACATCAAAGGATCTCGAACAATGGGAGGCGGGACTTAGGTCATTTGCATAATTGGGGCGTGTCCACCTGGCACTTTTTATGCATACTAATGTGATTGAAACAGTATGATTATAACTACTAATGTTTGCGTTGCAGCAGCATAAAAAACACAAGGCAATGTACATAAGAAAAATTAAGACACAGAAATAGCCCAAAATATAGCCAGAAATAGAAATAAGATAGCATAAAAAAGTTGTAAGTTAAAAAAATATATATATATACATGTGGAAAATATACATGTGGAAATTTCCAGTAACAAATATAATGCAGGATATTATTTTTGCAAGAATGGATTATTCAATATGAAATAGAATGTGAATGTAAAATGTACAGTGGGAGTTGAATTACAGTTATTAAGAGAAGCTATGGAGCAGAGAGTTCTCTGCCAGCCAGAGGTGATTTGTTATAGAGAGTTATTGCAGTGGGCAGGAATGTTTTCCTGTATCTGTCCTTGTGACAGCGGAGCTGCAGCAGTCTGTTGGAGAAGGAGCTCCGCTGGCCATAATTACACATTCAAATGAGAAGACACTTGATTTTTGGAGATACACTGATGTTGTTCATCATCAGTGAATTGTGTAGGAACACCCTGTGGCCGCAGGGTAGAGCTGTTTCTCAGGTATTCACTCATACAGGGAGAATCTCATTAATTGAATGTTTGTCTGTCTGCTGTCAGTCAGCAGATTCAGTTCGGTGCTGTGAGACTCATTTTGCTTTGTTCTGGATTTATTTTCTAAGCAACACTTGGAAACAACATCACATCTCCAGGCCCAGGACACATCCAGCAGTTTAAGCTTCCAGTTTCAGGTAAAGTTGTTAAACTTAGTAAAACTTCAGATTTGTCTGCTTTTTATTTTTTTATGAATGCCTATTTTTCCTTCTCTGCTGATGCTCCATCCTGTTTGTTGGGCTTGCTGTCAGTGAGCTTGATAACCTAAAGGCGTGTTTGTGTGTGTGTGTGTGTGTGTGTGTGTGTGTGTGTGTGTGTGTGTGTGTACGTACGTGTGTGTGTGTGTGTGTTACTAACATGTGGAAGGTCATTTCTCACCTTCCACATGTTAGTAACACACACACACACACACACACACACACACACACTGTAATGCAATGCAATTTCAACTAACCGTGTTAATATTAGTGATGAGGTTATTTTGGCCTGAATGCATCTCTCAGTTTCTCTGAGATTAGGCTGCACATTTGGAAAATGCTGCTGTCCTCAGAAAATCTTATTACATTTGGTTATATTTAAGTTATATTTAAGAAATAAACAAGGACTGTTTTCATGGCTCTTTTAAGGCTTATTCTTGGTAATTAAGGTTTTCTCTGGATGGCCATAAGAGAAAGGCAGGGACGATTTAACTTTGTGATATTCTGGCTGCTTCTTTTGAAAAATCCACTTTTTCTATCACTGTCCAATGTGCTCACGTCCATAAGTCGCTTTTCTTAACAGTGTTTCAGTACAAATGCAGCGCTGCACACCAAAGATGGCTTCCACCCTCAGGTGAAGGCTGCCTGCCACCCTCAGGTGAAGGCTGCCTGCCAGGTTCAGAGGACGGACTCAGTGAGGTGAGATCAGAGGGGGGGATAAGAAAACACAAGTTCCCCCATCCTGCAACTACACACTGTTTAAAGTAAATTATTTAGTAAGGGCAGGGCACTTTAAGTCACGCTATATCTGCTGACCTCGACCCTCACTTCTAAACTATGTTGATCTGGAGTGTCTCTGTAATAGATAAGGCCAGACCCGGCGCCAGAACAAATCTAAAGGGAGGGCATATGATTTTCATGGGAGGGCACACAAAACCGTCATGTGCTGCGGGCCTGCGGCACAATATATATATATCAAACAGCAAGGCCAACGGCATTGCGTAAAGACGCACACTTATCGCAAATACATACACAAATAAAGGGCAACATAGAAACCACTTTTGAAACATTGTGTGCGTGGCAGCACACACACTGGTAAATCACGAGCAAGGCACACTGGTTAAGGATGGCAGCTTCCTCATCGTTGCACTCGGAGAGAAATAGTAGAGACGGAGACGATGAACTGCTGTTAGTTCTATTCAGACCCGGCGTCATGGGCGGGCCCCATGGGGCCGGGCCCGCCCATCCAGGATTTGGGCCCGCCCGTCCAGGATTTGGGCCCGCTGTTTTAATCGGGGCTGAATACAACATTTTAATTGTTTTATTATTATGTTCAGTGGCGGCGCCAGGGTATACTGGGGTAGGCTACAGCCATACCAAGAAATGGCTTAGCCCCACCATGAAAAATGATTTTAAAGTAAGATAAATAAAGTTCGCCAACTCGCGCGGAGTAAATTGCACAGACAGCAGTAAAAACCAAAGACTAGAAACGGTTTTGAAAACTTTTGTCACGTAGTGATCGTCTTTTCTCAATAGAACATCTTTGATAATGTCTTCTGGCCAATCAGAATCAAGATAACGGCGTGGTGTTGCTATATACTTTTGCTGTAGTACATCTATATACATCGATACAACATTACGTGTTGATAGAAATCAACACGTAATGAAATCAGACCCCACGGTTTGATGATTGATAGGTGTGTGGGCTGTCTTTCATTTTGACACACAGAACAATGGGGGCTATCCACCCTTATCCACAATGTAAAGTCATTCACAGCCTCTTCTCTCTGTGAGGAGCAGCAGGTTCAGCTTTCAGAACAAAGTAACACAAAACTAAAATGGCATTCATTTTTTTTAAAAATATGTCGTGTAGTAGGCCTAATAGATTTATTTATTTTTCTTCTCAAGAGAGTACCAGAATGTGTATTTTTCTCTTGTTATTTACATCAAGACAAATGTGTCTTTTTATTTCATACAGTTCCATTTGGATTGAGACAGGGAAATAATCTAAACCTCACGCGTGGCGTTTCACTGTCAAGGGGAGCGTGTATGTAATTACATTGCAAATACTGATGTGAGCCCCACCACTGTATGTGTTAGCCCTACCAGAGATTACCCAACAAAAATATTCTGTTTGTTGTTATTTGTAGGCCTTTGTCCTAATATTTATTTTTTGTTTTAAACTATGTTGAAAGATTAGTTTAATACCTTTTTTTTTTTTTGCTATGAAATTCTGAATGAAAGGCTGCGCGCGAGACTGTTTTTTCGCTGGGTTGAGTCGTGTGTGTTTTTGAGTGAGATGCGGCACAGCAGCCTGTCAGTTTACTCTTGCTAGGTTAGTTTGGCTATTATCATTTATATTTATCTGCAACAATGGATATCAGGAAGTGGTTCACACTTATACACTTGAGAGGAATATGGCAACTCAGCGCAGGCACATTAGAAGACATCAGTTACGTTACCAACGAGCTAGCCAGCCAGCCAGGGACAAGGGAGGCTGGCAATCAATTATATTTTGAAGAGAAATTGACTCTCAAGCCAGCTCTCTCACAAACTCCTGCTCTGTGCGCAAGCAGACCGCTGCACACGCTCTCTGCCTCGCTCATTCTCTCTCTCTCTCCCTTTCTCTCCATCGCTCAACCTCACTCCACCTCTCCACCCTGTGTGCGCTCAAGTTTGCCTGCGTGCTAGCCCAAGTTGGCACAGCGTTACAAATGTGCCACAAAACCAACCAATGGATGTAGTCTATAATAAGACCGTCAACAGCCTTATGGCAACCTAAACCCCCCCCCCTTGACACATCTCGAGATTTCCCGGGAAATGTAAGTTTCGGGTTGGGCCCGCCCTGGTAAATCAAATGCCCGCCCAGAGACGTATGTCTGCCGCCGGGTCTGGTTCTATTATGGCATTTTGCATGTCGTGAGAGGTGTACGTTGCTGTGTGGGGAATGCTTTCCATTATTTGGGCCAACTCTGCATCTTTGTGCAGCGTATACTCAAACAGCGATAGGAAGAGCCCACTGCCTGACTCGGACATGCTGTGGAGTGAATCGTGGTCACCTCTGAGAGGGAGTTGGTTGACAGCTATTGACTGATATTGATGAATATCAACGACAGCTGACACGTAATAACGGCCAGCTGATCTGCACCAAAGTACTCATTTCCTTATTTGTTTCCTCGCGTATCTGTCTCTCTCTCCACAAACTCTCACATGAAATGTGTTCTTTTGATGCGGCATGCAGCAGTCCTTTATCAGTCTGTAATGCGTGTTTCCAGTCGCAAAAACCTTTGCCAGTAAAAGCCACATCAGATGAAGACGTATTTACTTTAAACTGTCTACAGGGGAAACAAAAGGCTGCGTCTGCTTTTAAAGAATATTCAAAGCCATTGTCTGTTGTCATGCAGCGCCAAAAGTGCGCTTCTTTCCTGAAAACAATCTCCCTGGATAACGATCCAGTTTCACCTGTTGGGTTTATTATCACGTAGTGATCGTCTTTTCTCAATAGAACATCTTTGATAATGTCTTCTGGCCAATCAGAATCAAGATAACGGCGTGGTGTTGCTATATACTTTTGCTGTAGTACATCTATATACATCGATACAACATTACGTGTTGATAGAAATCAACACGTAATGAAATCAGACCCCACGGTTTGATGATTGATAGGTGTGTGGGCTGTCTTTCATTTTGACACACAGAACAATGGGGGCTATCCACCCTTATCCACAATGTAAAGTCATTCACAGCCTCTTCTCTCTGTGAGGAGCAGCAGGTTCAGCTTTCAGAACAAAGTAACACAAAACTAAAATGGCATTCATTTTTTTTAAAAATATGTCGTGTAGTAGGCCTAATAGATTTATTTATTTTTCTTCTCAAGAGAGTACCAGAATGTGTATTTTTCTCTTGTTATTTACATCAAGACAAATGTGTCTTTTTATTTCATACAGTTCCATTTGGATTGAGACAGGGAAATAATCTAAACCTCACGCGTGGCGTTTCACTGTCAAGGGGAGCGTGTATGTAATTACATTGCAAATACTGATGTGAGCCCCACCACTGTATGTGTTAGCCCTACCAGAGATTACCCAACAAAAATATTCTGTTTGTTGTTATTTGTAGGCCTTTGTCCTAATATTTATTTTTTGTTTTAAACTATGTTGAAAGATTAGTTTAATACCTTTTTTTTTTTTTGCTATGAAATTCTGAATGAAAGGCTGCGCGCGAGACTGTTTTTTCGCTGGGTTGAGTCGTGTGTGTTTTTGAGTGAGATGCGGCACAGCAGCCTGTCAGTTTACTCTTGCTAGGTTAGTTTGGCTATTATCATTTATATTTATCTGCAACAATGGATATCAGGAAGTGGTTCACACTTATACACTTGAGAGGAATATGGCAACTCAGCGCAGGCACATTAGAAGACATCAGTTACGTTACCAACGAGCTAGCCAGCCAGCCAGGGACAAGGGAGGCTGGCAATCAATTATATTTTGAAGAGAAATTGACTCTCAAGCCAGCTCTCTCACAAACTCCTGCTCTGTGCGCAAGCAGACCGCTGCACACGCTCTCTGCCTCGCTCATTCTCTCTCTCTCTCCCTTTCTCTCCATCGCTCAACCTCACTCCACCTCTCCACCCTGTGTGCGCTCAAGTTTGCCTGCGTGCTAGCCCAAGTTGGCACAGCGTTACAAATGTGCCACAAAACCAACCAATGGATGTAGTCTATAATAAGACCGTCAACAGCCTTATGGCAACCTAAACCCCCCCCCCTTGACACATCTCGAGATTTCCCGGGAAATGTAAGTTTCGGGTTGGGCCCGCCCTGGTAAATCAAATGCCCGCCCAGAGACGTATGTCTGCCGCCGGGTCTGGTTCTATTATGGCATTTTGCATGTCGTGAGAGGTGTACGTTGCTGTGTGGGGAATGCTTTCCATTATTTGGGCCAACTCTGCATCTTTGTGCAGCGTATACTCAAACAGCGATAGGAAGAGCCCACTGCCTGACTCGGACATGCTGTGGAGTGAATCGTGGTCACCTCTGAGAGGGAGTTGGTTGACAGCTATTGACTGATATTGATGAATATCAACGACAGCTGACACGTAATAACGGCCAGCTGATCTGCACCAAAGTACTCATTTCCTTATTTGTTTCCTCGCGTATCTGTCTCTCTCTCCACAAACTCTCACATGAAATGTGTTCTTTTGATGCGGCATGCAGCAGTCCTTTATCAGTCTGTAATGCGTGTTTCCAGTCGCAAAAACCTTTGCCAGTAAAAGCCACATCAGATGAAGACGTATTTACTTTAAACTGTCTACAGGGGAAACAAAAGGCTGCGTCTGCTTTTAAAGAATATTCAAAGCCATTGTCTGTTGTCATGCAGCGCCAAAAGTGCGCTTCTTTCCTGAAAACAATCTCCCTGGATAACGATCCAGTTTCACCTGTTGGGTTTATTAACCCCCAAGATCATCTGGGGCTGTTGATCTTTGAGCGGTTGCTGGCCCAATAGTACCTGTTGATGTGCTGCAAGGTAGCATCTAGTGGAGGCACCGACACGGAGGAGGAGGAGGAGGAGGAGGAGGAGGAGGAGGAGGAGGAGGAGGAAGATGCTGGCGGGTGTGGTACAGGGTGTGGCAACGCAGGTGGTGATGGTAGGGGCACAAGGAGCTGTGCCTCGGAGGACAGCGTTGGTGGCGGCCGCCTTGATGAGTCAAGGCTTGGGCTCGCTAACTCAGCCCCGGAGTTTGCCGAGGTCAAGCCTGTGACATTAAGGCGTGCTGCTGCAACGGCAGGTGCAGGGTCGCCAGGCCAGCAGCTGCATCGGCTGCAGTTCTTCATCGCTATTTCGTTTGAATAAATCCTTAGACCTTTTAAGCCCATTTCTGATGTCCATTTTGTAATTCAAACAGAGTCTACCGAATGCACAATAAATAATAAACAAATCCAGAATAGGCGGCAGAGTGTGACGCTGTAACTGGTCTAAATGTGGACGAATCACAACAGATACATGAATTTATTTTATTTTTAGTTACTATCTGACATCACATACATCGTAGCATAAAAGTTCACCTTTATTTATAATTTAAAAAATATATATATATTAAAAAATATTTTTATTTTTATTTTTATAAATAATAAAAATCGTGTTCATTGGGGGAGGGCAGGAATGTCAAATGGGAGGGCCTGGCCCTCTCACGGCGCCGGGCATGGATAAGGCCGATGATATTTCTTAAAGGTGGGGTAGGTAATTATCTTCAGAAACACTTTTGTTATATTCCATGGAATGCTCTTAACATCCCGATAGCAATGAATATATTAAATGCTTTGACAATAAATACATTAAAATTCATCTGTGGAAGCCGTGGCGCTGTAAAAAGCACGACCAATCATCTGAGCTGGCCCGGCTAAAATAACTGGATGGCCTCCCTGCCTGTCAGCACAATGTGCCTCTGTGCACAAACTTATCTCGTGCCCTCATTGGTCATGTGCGCGTTCTTGTGTGTTGGAGGAGGGGCTTTGTAAGGAAGTCTGAAGGAAGGGGCAGATTTTTTTCGGCTGCGTACTTTCAAATTCTAGTGCACTCGAGCTGGTTTCTCCATTCTTACCCTACCTTTAATACATCACATACAACATTTGATAAGTGCATCTCTCAAAACTTTACAGCTGTTACACTCATAAACCTTAACAAATGTATCACACATTTGACTCATAAAGCTGTTTTGGATTTGCATCAAGGGGTCTGGGCGGAACCTTTTTGAAGGGGTAAAATGATGTCCGCGTGTTAAAAATCATGTTGCTGTTACTATAGAGGTTTCTCAATACTCAAATGTCCCCTCCTCGACTCCTCGGTCCTCCGGTAGAGACCCGGAAATGAATTTCAGTGCGCCATGTTGAAGGACATCTCATTTCTCTAAATGCGAGCATCGAGCATCGAGGAGGCTCTCTGGAGGAGCTCTAACCGAGGAGACACTGATGCATCCTCCACGGCTCCTCCACGGATGCATTTGACGCACGGCCGGATTTATCTCAGCCAATGACAGCTCTGCATACATCCCTTGGATATTATATTAGTAACTGCTTTCATCGCAACGCGATGTTTACAGTGAGAACAGCTGTGAGGTCCATGCAGAAAGCAGAGCAGTGTGTAAAATATATATCACTCAGTATAACAGGCCTACATTACTTTCTGTATTTGTATGCTGTAGTTTAGTAGATATCTACAAACAAAGAGTTTAGTGAAAAAAAATCATTTAGTGCTATATATATCCATGGTCTCTGATTGTGTTACGTTATTATGAGAGTGCTCTCATACTTGTTTGTTTCTGAAATTGTATATATTTATATTAATATATGTGTGTGTATATGTCCGTATCTGTAGCCTGTTATTGTCTCATTATACCGCACTGTGAATGAATTAAAAGTAAATATATAAGTCATCATGAACACATCTGTCCATCAGACAGAGGGCTGTCATCATTAATGGATGTCTCTTTAAAATGACCTCTCAGAGGAGAGGAGTTCTCATTTCTCTAACCGCCTGTTGCTTCCACTCCTCTCTCCTCGGTTCCCCTCCTCAGTCCTCCGCTCGCATCTCCTGTGGGCGGCACCGGGGTTGCGTTCCAATAGTCCATTTAGCTTAGGAACTTCCTAACCAAGTGAAATGACCCGGAAGTACGTCAGTGGCAGCCATGTTAAGTGCCGTTCCAATTCTCCAAATGAAAGGAAAGGAGGTTTCAAACTTCCTTTATAACCTGCTTTAGCTTAGGAACCACTGGACCTCCCTTGACGAAAGGAGAGGAGAACATGATGCCCCACAATGCATTGCAGCCGCAGCATTTGCCGTCACTCAACAGTCGGCCGTTCACGGAAACAACCGATTATGACCGAGAAATTATATCATGAACGTTACGGTGCTTATTAAGCATTTTAAAACGTAAGTTTTACGTAAGCTGCCAAAGTGCTTTGTTCTGAACGTTCATCAGTATTATAATCAAAAAGAGAAATATGAACGTTAGTTTTGACTGAAATGATCAAATAAAGTCAACATTTCACTGAGCTGTGTGGGGTTTGTTCAACTTTTAAAAGATGTTTGAATGGTGATATACACAGTGATAGATGTTAAGGACTAACGTTTAAAATAAATACATTTGTATTGATGTTAAGATATTTTCATAGTGCATACAATCATACGTATTGGGATCATTTGTATTAATGTGGACTGGAGGGAGAGGGTGATGAGCATAAGTTTCACTTTCCTTTTTTATTTGAATTCCAACTTTGGTCATGAAGAATATGTTTCTCTGTTGTCCACGTTCATAAACAGGGGTGCACATAACTTTTTTGCCCTGGTTCTCAAAGGAGCACCTGGAGATGTTGCTTGGTGCTCATCCTTAAAATGAAATAAACCGTAACTTTTGAGGGGGTCTTGACTTTATTTGTCAGACACACGGCACTGAAAACACATGCAGAGGTGAACACAATACAACATAAGCACGACCAGTAATCCTACAAGCTGTCATCACTACCCTCCTGACTGTTCTCCTCTCTGTCTTCCTCTCTGTCAGACATGGTAGCTGATGATGTAGGCCTACTTCTTTCTCTCTGGTTGAGTCTGCGATTAGCTGCTTGCATCCACAAGTCAACAGCTGGGTTTGGGTCGAAGTCTCTGTTGTCATCTTAGACAAGTGGATTTAATCAAATAAGTATGTGAACATAACCAATAACCTACCATAGCCAATAACAAATTAATGTAACTTGTTTTATTTGTGTTGTTCATTCATATCTTATTTTACCTTAACATTTATTTATTTATGCATTTTTTTTTTTATCTCTCCAGTTTTAAAGGATATTTTTGGTTATTGTCCTATAGTATGCATTGGAATGATTTCAAACCTGTTTATCCCAATAATTATAAAGGAGTGCCTTGGAAATATGTGTTTACATAAATTGTGACCAAACTGTGAACTATCTAAACACTCAGAGTCCTTTACCTCACTGAGCTGTAGCCTAGTATCAGCCTCTCAGTCTGACTGGAGAGGACTCTCCCTCCACATTATTGTAGAAACATCTTCTTATATCCGTTAGAGCAGCTAGCACCAGATTCTTTTAACACACACCCGGGCGGTGCCGCCTTCCTCCTCTCTCCCATCCGCATTTTGGGGCTGTGAGCTGCGGGCGCCAGATAAACTAACATCCCCCATTTCCCATCACTTACAGCACCCCATCGTACAGGGCAAATGAAACGCGTACCGGGGTGAAAAGGGTGTTACATTTACTTAATTATGAATAATTAAGTAAATGTAACATCTTCTCTCTCTCTCTCCTCCCCCCTCTCTCTCTCTCTCTCTCTCCTCCCTCAGTCTCTCCTCTCCTCTTACTGCTCTCTCTCTCTCTCTCTCTTCTCTCGACTCTCTCTCTCTCTCTCTCTCTCTCTCTCTCTCTCTCTCTCTCTCTCTCTCTCTCTCTCACTCAATTTTGGTACGCAAATGCGCCTTTTTTCAAATGACCCGGTGCTCTTTTTTTGGCGGAGGTGAGTTCAAAATCCCCCCAGGAACACCACCACAGTGTGCCCTTGAGTAAGGCACTTAGTCCTTAGTTACTCCAGGGAGAATGTCCCTGTAATTGGTAATTGTAAGTCGATTTGGATAAAAGCGTCAGCTAAATGAAATGTAATGATAAATTGACCGTAAAGATACAAATCTGTAAACTATCTGACAGATTAAACACTATTGAGGGACCACTTTTCAGCTTTTTTTTTTGGAGGATGCATGTAAAAGAAAATACATTATCATTTATAAAATATCTGATCATACTACAATGAAGGATCACTGCACATCATAACAAAGACGAAAAATTGTTTTATTTACATCATCTGTTCAATTTCGACTTCAGATGGGTTGTAGGCTACTGCAGAAACGGGTTGGTTAAGGTGAAATATTCAGAATTTTAAAAAAAAGGCAATCGCACACAAACTGAGATTATTAGAGATTTTATTCGTTTACAAAATAAACGAAAGCGCCAGAGACACACAAAAAGGAGCAACTTATCCTAACGAGAGAAAAACAAAACACGGGATGAAGCTGCTGCGGCCTACTATAGGAAAATAAACTAACCTATTGCACATGCATAAAAGGAAAAATAAATCCTAGCCTTTATTAAACAAAACATATATAACAATTAGGCCTATGAGATTTGGTAAAAGGCCTCTCTTGGTCACGTACGTGTGTCATTGTCATGGAAACCGAACGTTGGGGCTGCAGCTGCTGTCCGCTCTGAGCTCACTTTGCACTTGGACTCTGACCAGAGCACACCTTTTGCAAAACTCACCTGTGGAGAGAAAACTCTTTGAGATTCAACCTGCTGGAAAACAAAACTTCTGAGAAACAAAACTACTATAAGACAAAAGTACTGTATCCCTGATCTGCTGTGGAAACCCGGAGAGGCTGAACAAGACCCCCAGAGGAGGAGCAGCACCTGCCGCTGGCCATAGGCCGTGTTGGGAAACTACACTCTAAAGTAAAAAGAAAAAAAACAACGTTAAAAATACACATGTTTTGCCTTATAATTGTTCATATATCCCCTTAATATCTTACAAAGCTGTTTCTGTGTGGAAATTAGTGCAATATTTTTAGTTTAGAGGTGAAAAGTTCATAGAATGTTGGCATTTATTTTGCTGAAAATCCAAGTTGGAGAAAGCAGAAACTCACTCACGTTTTTTCCGTGTAAAATTAATATTTGTGGATAAGATCTACTTTTTTTTAGCACTAGATGTGTGTAATGTATTTATAACGAGTGCAGTGATTTGAAAACACAGTTATGTTTGATTTAATTGCGAGATATCGTCGAAAAACGACCAAAAAATTACAAAAACAAAATGGCGATTGGGCCTAATTTCATAGAATGCTAAAAAATATGTCCAAGTTATGCACCATGGCAACGACGCACAATTCCCTGCAGGGCACGTTCTTCTGTGCAGCTGCCTCCCTGAGTGTCGTTCGTTCTGATTGTTGAAGCTTTATTGATTGGAGAAATGGCTACTCCTTCTAATGTATCATATGTAGTGACCACCTATTTAACCACTGGGACATAATTCACTCATGGAACTACGGGTTGGGGGTATTGTTTCCGGACGGACATATGTGTTCCTAACTATGTATATTGTGTGCCCTCCTGGCTTCTTTCTCTTGTCGACCCGGGCTGCGACCCGACAACATGTCCGTTGCAGCTCCTTATTAAAGTTGTCTTTTGCACCTTCGATGCACCGCCTCCGACTCCCATATCTCCTGGCACTACACTGGTGACACTGGTGACTCTGACACGTCTGGGGAAGTTTCCGAGACGAAGCCGAACACGGCAAAAGGAACTCAGGTTCCTTTCTCGAAATGCCGGGGATTTTTTGGAGACGTCCGTGGCTGCCACCGGCACGCGGACTGAGGCTCGGTGCGTGCTCCGCAGAAGGCTGGAGACGTTGCTCGCCGTTCCCGCATCGGGGGGACGATGCACGACCTGCTGGGTCGACCAGCAACCCCATGGCTACCTCATGGGGCTGTTTCTCCGGGGCGTGCGGCTGCACGTCCCAGCGGCGCTAGCTAACCACGACTAGCAGCTATCCACGTGGGGCTAACGACGGCTAGCAGCTACCGATGGCTGCCAGCTAACGGCCTCAGCTAACGGCTAGCTGCTAACGGCTAGCTGCTAACGGCTATCGACCTTTTTTTCTGGTGCCTGAGAGGAGGTTTGACCATGTCTGGTTGGCCTCGTGTGAATCCTCTCACTATTTCGCCCACCTGTTTTTTGACCGTGGACAGTACGGCCCTTTTTGAGCTTTTTCTGGTGCCTGAGAGGAGGTTCGACCATGTCTGGTCGACCTCGTGTGGACACTCTCACCTGTTTCACCACCTCGACGGCGGCTTCAGACGCCACTCACGCTCATCGACGCCTGGGTGGTGCACTCCTGGACCCCGTCTCGCCTCGGCGGTTTCGGACGTCCCCATGCCTTCATCGGCCCGTGGGTGGCGCGCTCCGGGACCCTGCCTGGCCTCTTCCCTCGCCTCGACGGTTTCGGACGTCGCCCATGCGGCCATCGGCCCGTGGGTGGCGCGCTCCGGAGCCTGTCTGGCCTCTTCCTTCGCCTCGGCGGTTTCGGACGTCCCCATGCCTTCATCGGCCCGTGGGTGGCGCGCTCCGGGACCCTGCCTGGCCTCTCCTCTTACCGCGGCTCACGGTTCATCTCGACGGCGGCTCCGGACGGCGCCCCGTCTGGCCTCTCCCCTGTCCACGGCTCCTTCCTCCCGGGGATGCTGCTCCTGCCCCCCGGGGACCCGGCTCTTTCTTCCCGAGGACTTCGTGCCCGCCGCTATGCCCTCGCCTGCGGCCGGGCAGCGCTCTTTCCTGCTGGGGACCACCGGGTTATTCACGCCCGTTGCGGCTCAGCGACCCGGTTTTCACCGACTGGCGGGTGATGACATCATTCGCCACAACGCCTACTGCGGCCCCGTTCCGGCCCGTCTCCCACCCCGGTGAGGATGCCCTCGCCCTCGTTAGGGCCCCTTCCCTCTCCTGCGCCCCCCTTCCGATGGCCCGTTCCATGGCCCGGCCCCACCCTCCTCGGCCCCTGTGGTGCTTCCTCCCGGACACGGGGATAGTGTCCATGGTTGAATTCTGGGGGGGCTTGTGTAGTGACCACCTATTTAACCACTGGGACATAATTCACTCATGGAACTACGGGTTGGGGGTATTGTTTCCGGACGGACATATGTGTTCCTAACTATGTATATTGTGTGCCCTCCTGGCTTCTTTCTCTTGTCGACCCGGGCTGCGACCCGACAACATGTCCGTTGCAGCTCCTTATTAAAGTTGTCTTTTGCACCTTCGATGCACCGCCTCCGACTCCCATATCTCCTGGCACTACACATATTAATTAAGCTTTCCTTTTAACATTACATATTGAAACGGATTTTCTTGTTTAGTTTTAGAGGGGGGATATTTGTGCGCGGTCTGCGTCCAAGATGACGAACTCCTACTTAAACTAGGAACATAATTATGCCTACTTATAAACTAGGAAAGTCTGCAAACTACTGTGGCCATTTTAGATTATATTACTGTAGTCATTTCTGCGCAATGGATATGAATGCGTATATAAATGCACCCTCTTTTTTGGAACCAAAGTTTGTCCACACATAGCCTACACCGTTTTTTCCTCGGGATCTGGGTCTTGCATTCCCCACAGTCAGCATTTATTTGTTTGCACATTTTGTAATGTTGCATTTTGGTTTAAAGAAGGCTCTGCTGCTGCGGAAGAAGCGGTGTGTAAAATGCGCAGCAAGCTTCTCCTTTACTTGTCCAACAAATATAGAGTGCCGTTTATGTGCACTTCTGTTTTATAAAAAAAAGAGTTTGGAGATATTAAAATAACGAAAATAATATTGCCAATAACAAAAATCCCAATTAGTATATTTCTTGTCGTCACTGTTTATCAGAAAAATAATCTAATGTATTATCCCCAGTGTTATTCTAACCACAATTATGTTTTAGCAGGCTTTTAACAGGTTCTCCTGTCATGTCTTGTAAATGAAAGTCATAGTTGTGCTTTTTTCTCCAATCATTGATTATTGCTAAATAATCCCACAAATTACCTGTGAAATCCTTACACTCTGAATTCCCCCCCCTCAGGCTCTGAGCACTTCATCATGGATCCTCCTGCAGGCCATGAAGGTAATCTCCCTGTCTACAATGCTCCTGATGTGGAAGAGGTAGGTGAGGTCAGGAACGCCGTCGGGGATGAAGGTGAGTTTGCTGTCGGTTTTTTAGGTGGAGGTCATGGACTGAGGGAAGAGGAGGAGGAGGAGGAGGAGGAGGAGGAGGAGGAGGAGGAGGAGGAGGAGGAAGAAGACTGGACATCCGAAGATTCTGGATACGGGTCCTTGTCCTCCGAGGAAGAAGAGGAGGAGGAGGAGGAGGAAGAGGACAGTGAAGATTATTGTGATGACGGTGATGACGGTGATGACGGTGATGACGGTGATAACGGTGATGACGGTGATGACGGTGATGACGGTGATAACGGTGATGACGGTGATAACAGTGATGACGGTGATGACGGTGATGACGGTGATAACGGTGATGACGGTGATGACGGTGATAACGGTGATAACGGTGATGCCGATATCGGACGTTTCCCCCCTCTCACCCAGCAATTCCCGCCGGTAAATGTTTGGGAGGTATTGCGTGGGACCTTCACTCCAAGCTTCCTCCCTGCAAATCCCTGCTCCCTCCCTTTGGATGTTGCCCCCCTGGAGGATTCTGCACCGCGACTGGAACGTCCTGAAGAAGCACCATCCTCAGCCCCTCCATCGACATCAGGCCTCGGCTTCTCCACCAAGAGGACCTGGGAAGAGGCGTGCAGGGAAGAGGACTACACTTACACTCTGAATTCCCCCCCCTCAGGCTCTGAGAACTTCATCATGGATCCTCCTGCAGGCGATGAAGGTAATCTCCCTGTCTACAATGCTTCTGATGTGGAAGAGGTAGGTGAGGTCAGGAACGCCGTCGGGGATGAAGGTGAGTTTGCTGTCGGTTTTTTAGGTGGATGTCATGGACTGAGGGAGGAGGAGGAGGAGGAGGAGGAGGAGGAAGAAGACTGGACATCCGAAGATTCTGGATACGGGTCCTTGTCCTCCGAGGAAGAAGAGGAGGAGGAAGAAGAGGAGGAGGAGGAGGAAGAGGACAGTGAAGATTATTGTGATGACGGTGATGACGGTGATGACGGTGATGACGGTGATACCGGTGATAACGGTGATGACGGTGATAACGGTGATGACGGTGATGACGGTGATGACGGTGATAACGGTGATGCCGATATCGGACGTTTCCCCCCTCTCACCCAGCAATACCCGCCGGTAAATGTTTGGGAGGTATTGCGTGGGACCTTCACTCCAAGCTTCCTCCCTGCAAATCCCTGCTCCCTCCCTTTGGATGTTGCCCCCCTGGAGGTTTCTGCACCGCGACTGGAACGTCCTGAAGAAGGTCCACCCTCAGCCCCTCCAAGGTCAGGAGTGTTCGCTCCAAGAACACCAGGCTTCGTCTTCTCCACGAAGAGGATCAGGGAAGAGGACTCCAGGAACTCGGCACCCTCCACCTTAGGCCTCTGCTGCCCTATGGTGCCCCTTCTTGTCGCGCAGCGCCCACCCGTGAGTTTTTGGCAGGCATTTCGCCCTTTGGGCGTTGCCCCTCCGGAGGATTCTGCGCCGCAAGTGGAACGTCCTGAAGAAGCACCATCCTCAGCCCCTCCATCGACATCAGGCCTCGGCTTCTCCACCAAGAGGACCTGGGAAGAGGCGTGCAGGGAAGAGGACTACACTTACACTCTGAATTCCCCCCCCTCAGGCTCTGAGAACTTCATCATGGATCCTCCTGCAGGCGATGAAGGTAATCTCCCTGTCTACAATGCTTCTGATGTGGAAGAGGTAGGTGAGGTCAGGAACGCCGTCGGGGATGAAGGTGAGTTTGCTGTCGGTTTTTTAGGTGGATGTCATGGACTGAGGGAGGAGGAGGAGGAGGAGGAGGAGGAGGAGGAGGAGGAGGAGGAGGAGGAGGAGGAGGAGGAGGAAGAAGACTGGACATCCGAAGATTCTGGATACGGGTCCTTGTCCTCCGAGGAAGAAGAGGAGGAGGAAGAAGAGGAGGAGGAGGAGGAAGAGGACAGTGAAGATTATTGTGATGACGGTGATGACGGTGATGACGGTGATGACGGTGATACCGGTGATAACGGTGATAACGGTGATAACGGTGATGACGGTGATGACGGTGATAACGGTGATGCCGATATCGGACGTTTCCCCCCTCTCACCCAGCAATACCCGCCGGTAAATGTTTGGGAGGTATTGCGTGGGACCTTCACTCCAAGCTTCCTCCCTGCAAATCCCTGCTCCCTCCCTTTGGATGTTGCCCCCCTGGAGGTTTCTGCACCGCGACTGGAACGTCCTGAAGAAGGTCCACCCTCAGCCCCTCCAAGGTCAGGAGTGTTCGCTCCAAGAACACCAGGCTTCGTCTTCTCCACGAAGAGGATCAGGGAAGAGGACTCCAGGAACTCGGCACCCTCCACCTTAGGCCTCTGCTGCCCTATGGTGCCCCTTCTTGTCGCGCAGCGCCCACCCGTGAGTTTTTGGCAGGCATTTCGCCCTTTGGGCGTTGCCCCTCCGGAGGATTCTGCGCCGCAAGTGGAACGTCCTGAAGAAGCACCATCCTCAGCCCCTCCATCGACATCAGGCCTCGGCTTCTCCACCAAGAGGACCTGGGAAGAGGCGTGCAGGGAAGAGGACTACACTTACACTCTGAATTCCCCCCCCTCAGGCTCTGAGAACTTCATCATGGATCCTCCTGCAGGCGATGAAGGTAATCTCCCTGTCTACAATGCTTCTGATGTGGAAGAGGTAGGTGAGGTCAGGAACGCCGTCGGGGATGAAGGTGAGTTTGCTGTCGGTTTTTTAGGTGGATGTCATGGACTGAGGGAGGAGGAGGAGGAGGAGGAGGAGGAGGAGGAGGAGGAGGAGGAGGAAGAAGAAGAAGAAGAAGAAGAGGAGGAGGAAGAAGAGGACAGTGAAGATTATTGTGATGAAGGTGATAACGGTGTTAACGGTGATGACGGTGATGCCAATATCGGACGTTTCCCCCCTCTCACCCAGCAATTCCAGCCGGTAAATGTTTGGGAGGTATTGCGTGGGACCTTCACTCCAAGCTTCCTCCCTGCAAATCCCTGCTCCCTCCCTTTGGATGTTGCCCCTCCGGAGGATTCTGCACCGCGACTGGAACGTCCTGAAGAAGGTCCACCCTCAGCCCCTCCGAGGTCAGGAGTGTTCGCTCCAACAACACCAGGCTTCGTCTTCTCCACGAAGAGGATCAGGGAAGAGGACTCCATCGACTCGGCACCCTCCACATCGTGCCCCGGCTTCTCTACGAAGAGGTTCAGGGAAGATGACTCCAGGGACTCGGCACCCTCCACCTTAGGCCTCTGCTGCCCCATGGTGCCCCGTTCTGTCCAGCAGCGCCCACCCGTGACCTTTTGGCAGACATTTTGCCCTTTTGGCGTTGCCCCTCCGGAGGATTCTGCGCCGCAAGTGGAACGTCCTGAAGAAACTCCATCCTCAGCCCCTCCATCGACATCAGGCCTCGGCTTCTCCACCAAGAGGACCTGGGAGGAGGCGTGCAGGGAAGAGGACTTTAGGGACTCGCCAACCCCAACCTCCGGCCTCGGCCGCTCCACCAAAAGGACCAGGGAAGAGGACTTTAGGGACTTGACACCCTCCAGCTCAGGCCCCTGCCCCCCCCTGGACAAGAGATACCGTCCAGAGGGCTCCCTGAAGACAGCGACTCGGACTGAGACGGACGTCTGCTGCAGGATCTGAAAACCTTTGCGTCTGGCAGGACTGATGAAGCCAGTTCAAAGGCAGCTTCAAACACATCTTTCTGAGTTGGCGATAGGTCAGATCTTGCACCAGGGCTTTATTTTATTAATATGTCATTTTTCATTTCGATATTTTTTTCTTTTGGATAATAATTGATGATGGTCGATGCTCATACCAGGTTTTGTGATAGGTCAAAATTGCATTGGGGATTTTTATTTATATATTACTGTCTTTTTAATATTATTTGATAATGCTCAATGCTGATAGCAGAGGTAAGAGGAAGAGGATGAAGAGGACGTTGTAGACGATGGTGTATCACTCCCCTCTCGTCCAGCAGCTCCCACCTGCAAGTATTTGCTACAGGATTTGAAATCCTTTGCCTCTATCAGGACTGATGAAGCCCCAGGCATCTTCAAACACGTCTTGCTGGGTCGATAAGTCAAATGTTGCACCAGGGCTTTTATTAATATATTACTTAATTTTTTATATCGTTTTTACTTTTGGATAAAAAATGTGATGATGGTCGATGCTGATACCAGAGGTAAGTTAACATGGTATGGTTGTGTATTTTTTCTTTTTAAAGTATGGCTTTGCAAGACAGGTAAGTACATCGTTTAAGACAGTGGTAATTAATTAAGACTAATTCAAGCACATTTACTCAAGTAATGCTCAGTTTTTTGTAGGTGCAACATATAGTGCTAAAGCAGTGACTATTAACATCACGAAAAGTCTCCAAGTCTCCTCCCTGCAAATCCCTGCTCCCTCCCTTTGGATGTTGCCCCCCTGGAGGTTTCTGCACCGCGACTGGAACGTCCTGAAGAAGGTCCACCCTCAGCCCCTCCAAGGTCAGGAGTGTTCGCTCCAAGAACACCAGGCTTCGTCTTCTCCACGAAGAGGATCAGGGAAGAGGACTCCAGGAACTCGGCACCGTCCACCTTAGGCCTCTGCTGCCCCATGGTGCCCCTTCTTGTCGCGCAGCGCCCACCCGTGAGTTTTTGGCAGGCATTTCGCCCTTTGGGCGTTGCCCCTCCGGAGGATTCTGCGCCGCAAGTGGAACGTCCTGAAGAAGCACCATCCTCAGCCCCTCCATCGACATCAGGCCTCGGCTTCTCCACCAAGAGGACCTGGGAAGAGGCGTGCAGGGAAGAGGACTACACTTACACTCTGAATTCCCTCCCCTCAGGCTCTGAGAACTTCATCATGGATCCTCCTGCAGGCGATGAAGGTAATCTCCCTGTCTACAATGCTCCTGATGAGGAAGAGGTAGGTGAGGTCAGGAACGCTGTCGGGGATGAAGGTGAGTTTGCTGTCGGTTTTTTAGGTGGATGTCATGGACTGAGGGAGGAGGAGGAGGAGGAGGAGGAGGAGGAGGAGGAGGAGGAGGAGGAGGAGGAGGAGGAGGAGGAGGAGGAGGAGGAGGAGGAGGAGGAGGAAGACTTGACATCCGAAGATTCTGGATAAACGGGTCCTTTTCCTCCTCCTCCTCCTCCTCCTCCAGAGGACAGTGAAGATTATTGTGATGACGGTGAAAAAAAATGTGATGATGGTCGATGCTGATACCAGAGGTAAGTTAACATGGTATGGTTGTGTATTTTTTCTTTTTAAAGTATGGCTTTGCAAGACAGGTAAGTAAATCGTTTAAGACAGTGGTTAAACTAATTCAAGCACATTTACTCAAGTACTGCTCAGTTTTTTGTAGGTGCAACATATAGTGCTAAAGCAGTGACTATTAACATCACGAAAAGTCTCCAAGTCTCTTTCAGGTTTTCTAACAGGTCTCCAGCATTACCCACGCTGCATCAACCTTCCTACAAAAAGCAACTCCGTGGAAGACTGAAACTCAAGGATGTTCCGGGATGTTCAGACGAAGAAGATGAGTTACTGCAGACCACACCAAAAGAAAGGATGACAACTGATTAAGAGCGGGTTGTCTTTTGGGGCTTAGTAAGTGATCCCCTCACAAGGATTGTATTTATTATTGGAGTTTTATCATATTTGTCCATCATTGAAGGTTACGTTTAACAGCTTGCAACAGTTCAGAGGTTGTATATTTGAGTATTTATTGTTTGTGTTTCTGTCTCACAGGGCAGGACTCCTCTTGGTGTTTTTGGCAGCTGAGAGTGGATCACCAACCGATGATCCCAGAAAGACCCAGCACCACAGCAGACCGCTCTCAGCTTAGTCCCAGACCCTGTGAGTACAGTAAGGACCTCCATGCCCTTCACCCCAGCCCCCGACAACCCCCGCTCCAACCACCAGCCCAGAGGACGAGGAGCTCCCCAGCCCGACCAGCACAGAGGACGTTGTTACATCTTCTTCTTCTTCTTCTTCTTCTGTGCTGCTGGGATCGGGAAGCTCCTCACACACACAGGAAGCTTTCACCACCTCCACATCTGTGCTCAGGAAACAAGAAGGAAATATGACTTTGAATGACATCTTGAATAAATAAATAAACATTTATCATATATGATTTTATTTGAATACTCAATTCTGATTGGTAAATGTGGACATTTCAGAGGTTAATACTCGCTAACACAACTCTGCTAAGGATCTAGTGACCCTTAGCAGAGGTGTGCTAAGAATGATAAAGGGACTACGTGCAGTCCTATCAATCCGCAGAAAGAAGTCCGGCCGGTATAACGTCAGCTGTGGACAACAAACATTAGATTGCCTCGTCAGAAAACACGGTGGAATACTTTTTTAATATTAATTTTTATATTTGTGGAGAGCACCAAACGTTGGATTCTTGAAGGCTAAACTCTCCCGTAAAGAAAAGAAAAAGAGAACAAGAGAAGGAAAGAGGCGTCAGAACTAGAGTATGATGTACTCAGGTAGAAGTACCGAAGTGTAGGAATAGTCTGTTACAAGTAAAAGCCCTGCTTAATGTTACTCAATCACAAAAATAAACGTATTAGCATCAAAATATACATAAAGTATCAAAAGTAAAAGTATCATTATGCAGATTTCAGAATAATATAGTATATGTTTTGATTGTAATGTTTATCAAAGCTTGTAATGTGTAGCTAGTTTTAATTACTTTGAGGCTGAAGCTTGTGATTTTATTCCAGGTTTCATTTTTTTTTTGTGTTGACTGTGCTCACATCATCAGGAATACAGACACTCTGGACACCTTCAAAAAACACCATCTGTTCACTCAGGCCTTTGGCGTCAACTAATACACAGTACTCAGCAACCTGTTCCTGTTTTGTTTTCTTCAGCCTATGTATCTGTATGATTATTATTACTTTTTGTTTTGTTACTTCCCATTGTAAAGCGCCCTTGGGTTTCGTGAAAGGCGCTATATAAATTGAAATTATTATTATTATTATCATTAATCCAATTCTGAAAATGTACTAAAGGTACTAAATAAATGTAATGGAGTACATGATTTAACTCTGAAAGATAGATAGATGACAGGTGGACACGCCCCAAATTATGCAAATACGTTAAGTCCTTCCTCCCATTGTTCGAGATCCTTTGATGTGAGTGGGTACAATTCTGTTAATGAGCTAAGTCCCGCCTCCCTTTGTTCGAGATCCTTTGATGTGAGGGGTGAGGTGTTATAACAGGTAGGTGTGAAAAGCCCCCCTGTGTAGTGCCTTTGTTGTCTAATTCTTTGATGTGTTGATTAAGGCAGTCTCTTTGAAGTTATGTTGTCTGGCCCCTATCCCCTCGCACCCCTTTGTAGTCTAGGCCTTTGATGTGAGTTGTTATAACAGGTAGGTGTGAAAAGCCCCCCTGTGTAGTGCCTTTGTTGTCTAAATCTTTGATGTGTTGATTAAGGCAGTCTCTTTGAAGTCAATCAATCAATCAATCAATGTTTATTTATATAGCCCAATATCACAAATGTTACATTTGTCTCAGTGGACTTCACAGTTTGTACAAAATATCAGTATGACAATACGACACCCTCTGTCCTTAGACCCTCACATCGTACAAGGAAAAACTTCCGAAGAAAACCCACAGTTTAAAGGGAAAAATGGCAGAAACCTCAGGGAGAGCAACAGAGGAGGGATCCCTCTCCCAGGACGGACAGACGTGCAATAGATGCCGTGTGTAAATTGAAAAGATAATACATTTGCAACATAGGTAGTCCAAATGTTTGGAAATGCATGTGTGTATAATAGGAAGATAGGAATCCATCCAATAGGAATCCATCCAGGACCTATGATCCAGGACCACAGCCACGACTCAAGATCCAAGGCTCGCGATGCAGGACACAGGACCGCAGGATCATCCATGACTCCGGATCCCAGCGTATATAGACACCAAAAGAAATAAATTTGGGGAAGCTGGGTTAATCGGAACATGGGAGTACACAGGTATAGACAGAGAGAAGGAAGAAGTAAGATGTCCCCCGAAAAACTAAGCCTATATCAGCAAAACTAGGGGCTGAATCTAATCAGCCCTAACTATAAGCTTTATCAAAAAGGAAGGTCTTAAGCGCACTCTTAAAAACGGATAGGGTGTCTGCCGCCCGAACACAAACTGGAAGCTGATTCCACAAATGTGGAGCTTGATAAGAGCTGTCTGGCCCCTGTCCCCTCAGAGGTGTCTAATCTAATTAGCCTTTGATGTTTTACCCTTTGATGTGAGGTGTTATAACAGGCAGGTGTGATTTCACACTGGTGTGTTATAAGCCTTTGATGTTAATCTAGGTGTCTCTTTGAAGTTATGTGTGAGACTGTCTAGCCCCCGCCCCCTCCCAGCCCAGGCCTCTCCCCCTTTCTCCACCCCTTCCTTTGGCTATGAAGCCGGTAGATAGTGGGGGGTGGAATTAGATGAAAATAGAAATCCATGCTGACTAATTAAAAAGACAGTATTTCCACTTACCAAGTCACCTTTCAAAAAAGAAAAATGGCCAATAGACGCCTCGATACGGGTTTAACCAGCCTGTGACAACTTACCGCCATCCGTCCGGAGCGCCAGTCAAGAAACGAATGCCGCATCTGTGCGGGGTTCAGACGCCTACAGCCGAAGATCTGTGCACAAACTTATCTCGTGCCCTCTTTTGGTCATGTGAGCGCGTTCATGTGTGCTGGAGGAGGGGCTCTGTGAGGAAGTGGCAGATTTCCCCCCCGGTTGTGTACTTTTCAAATACGTAAAGGGGGAAATAATAAAACAATTTAAAAAACATGATCTTTGTCTTTTTCTTATAATTACTTTACACAACTATAAGGAAACCCCATATGAAGTTATATGAGGATGTATGGGTGTAATATTAGAATGTGCTGTATGCAACAACAACAAAAAAGGTTTGACTGCAAAAGACTCTCACTTTTACAGAGAGCTCCTCATGTTTCTTTTCGAGTTTTTGTGAAACTGTTAACTACAAGGAAGTATCTGTTTGCAAAAGAGGGTATTCATATTCATTTTAAAAGATCTTATTTAGGTTTTTAATAGTGATATCTAAGGATATTCTCTTTAGTTGTATGGATTGTGAACTAATGTGTAATTACTTTATTAACTATAAGAAAGTCTCTCTGAAGAGGGAAATAATAAAATATCCTATTCCTCCCATGATCTTTGTCTTTTTTATAATTACTTCACACAACTATAAGGAAACCCAATATGAAGTTATATGAGGTTGTATGGGTGTAATATTAGAATTTGCTGTATGCAACAACAACAAAAAAGGTTTGACTGGTGAAAAAGACTCACTTTTACAGAGGGCTCCGCCTCCCACTCAACATAACAAGTCCTGCCCTCCTCACCAGATCATTTAAAAGTAAGGGGGTGGAAATAGATGAAAAAAGAAATACGCTCAATCTAAATAACAAGCCAGTCATTTCCACTAACCAAGTCACCTTTCAAAAAAGAAAAATGGCCAAGAGACGCCTCGACATGGGTTTAATCAGCGAAACGCCTGTGCCAACTTACCGCCATCTGTCCGGAGGCCCAGTCAAGAAACGAATGCAGTATCTGTGCCGGATTCAGACGCCTCCAGCCGAAGAACTTCATGAAGAATGGACTGTGAAAATGGCGATGTTTGGGGTTATGTATTCAACTATATGGCGAATGAACTGCATTTCTACAATCTGAAGAATGAAGAAACTTATGGACCCCGTAGGGTTAAAGCGACACTGACCTCAACAGATTGGGCTGTGTTAACTCTGGTGTCTTCCAGAGATCTCCACGCAACCACTGTATCGGAAGAAGTAGTGCATCAAGAAACCATAGTGGAACCAGCGGTGTACAAGATATTTGCAAAGAAAATCAAAGAAACGCAGACAGCATGCAAGATCAAAGAAGAGTTTTCACCGCTGCCCCTCAATGTGAAGGAAGAAGAAGAAGGAGATATCCCCCCGCCGCCAGAAGTGAGAAGAGTCCTGACAAGCACCGTATGGGAAACTAAAAGCGGACCATAGGGGTGGTGGTATTACCGCGCAAGCCGTTTGGTGACTCTGGGGAAGGACCCCTCTGATGATTTTGTTTTGGAGTATTTCAACTCTACATGCGGGGTTTTTCAGACATCCTTGCGGGTGCCTCTAACTGCTTGGCTGAAAATGATTGATGGAAAAGCTACAAAGCTTAAAGAACTTTTTAAACATTGATGGACATTATACTGGTGAAAAAGACTCTCACTTTTGCAGAGGACTCCGCCTCCCACTCAACATAACAAGTCACACCCTCCTCACCAGATCATTTAATACTAAGGACCCCTCAAAGAAAAGCATTGTGTTTTCTACCTATGTAAAAGGTCTTACGAAAATGTGTTATCTCTGTATCAAGATGATGTGTTTAAAAATGAATTTTGTGAAAAATACCAACGGTGTGAGAGACGTCATAAAGACACTCATTTTAACCACAGTGTTTGTTCTCTACAAATGTTTAAAGATCGTTACAAAATGTAAAAAAATAAAAATAAAAAAAAGGTATGGAGACAAAATTAATTCAGGTGACTCTGTCTTTTAGTACCTCATTTGAGTGTGTTGTCTTCAAACTGGCTGGGTCTGCTCCGCTCCAGGTTGCCCTCATTTACCGCCCACCTAAAGCTTCCACTACCTTCCTGTCTGAGCTGTCTGAGTTACTCACCTCTCTCTGCTCCATGTCTCCATCAACTCTTCTGCTCGGTGATTTTAACATCCATGTGGACTCGAGTAACTGCACATTCGCTGCTGAATTCCTCTCACTTTTGGACTGCTTCAGCATAAAGCAACATGTCCAGGGCCCCACCCACATCAAAGGCCACACGCTGGATCTGGTGTGCTCTACCGGCTCTCCGCCTCCTGACCTACAGCGCCTCGACCTGGCTGTATCTGACCATCACACCATCCTCTTCACTGTTCCGGTCTCGCTGCCCAGGCAGCATCCTAAACGCACCATTATGTTTAGGAACATTAAGACTGTGAGTGCACCGGCCCTATCCGACCTGATAGCTACCCACATGGCCTCGGGTCCCTCCGACTCCACCGTGGACGGCCTGGTAGCCCACTACAACACCGTCCTATCCCTCAGTCTCAACTCTCTCGCCCCCATTAAAACCCGGACTGTTTCCTTCACCCGCCCTGCCCCCTGGTTCACCGCTGAACTCCGCCGTTTGAAGGCCTCTGGCCGCCAGCTGGAGAGGCTCTCCAAAAAAACTGGCCTCACAGTCCACCTCCTGGCCTTTCGTGAGCATATCAAAATGTATAAGGAAGCTCTCTCCCATGCCAAGACTCACTACTACTCCCGTCTCATTGGTGCTCAGCAAAGCAACCCCAGAAGACTGTTCTCCACCATCAACCGCCTATTACGGCCCCCTGATGCCCCCCAGCCCTCAGGGGCTCCCGATCTATGCTCCAAATTCCTCGACTTCTTCCAGGCGAAAGTCGAGGCCATCCATCAGCAGCTCCTGGTGACTGGCCCTTCCCCCCTACCTGCACCTCAGCCACCTGGTAACGCACCCCAAGCGCCGCGCCTCTCCCACTCCAACCTCTCCTCCTTCTCCCCTGTGGATGCTCTCCAAGTGGCCAAACTGGTCAGCTCGGCCAAGACCTCCACCTGCTCCCTGGACCCCATGCCCACAGCCCTGGTCAAGGACTGCCTACCCACCCTCTGTCCCTACATGGTGGTCATCATCAACGCTTCTCTGGCTTCTGGTATAGTCCCCACCAGCTTCAAACTGTCCTCAGTCACCCCCATACTCAAAAAACCTGGCCTGGACCCCGATGACCTCCAGAACCACCGGCCGATCTCCAACCTTCCCTTCCTCAGCAAAACTCTGGAAAGAGTGGTCGCCGGCCAACTCCATCTGTACATGTCCAACCATGAGCTCTATGAGCCCTTCCAATCCGGCTTCAGACAGCAACACAGCACTGAGACCGCCCTCATCAAGATCACCAACGATCTCCTCATTGCTGCTGACTCTGGCAGCCTCAGCATCCTCATCCTCCTGGACCTCTCTGCAGCATTTGACACCATCTCTCACAACATCCTCCTCACCCGCCTCTCAGACCTCCTGGGTGTCACTGGCACAGCGCTGTCCTGGTTGACTTCCTACCTTCACAACAGGAAACAGTTTGTCTCCATCAGTGGCTCAAACTCACCCCCGGCCCCAGTCCACCACGGTGTACCCCAGGGCTCTGTGCTTGGCCCCCTCCTGTTCACCATTTACATGCTCCCCCTCGGTCAGATCATCCGACATCATGGACTCAATTTCCACTGCTACGCTGATGATACCCAATTGTATCTCAGCACCACTCCATCCTCCCAGCTCCCCCCTCAGTCTCTCATCAACTGCCTGCATGACATCAAAACATGGATGTCTTCCAACTATCTCAAACTGAACAGCAGGAAAACAGAGCTCATGGTTGTGGCACCCAAGGCCCTGCTCCAGAAGGTTGGTGACTTCGTCCTTGAGGTTGACGGCTGCTCCATCTCCCCATCTCCTGAAGCCCGCAACCTGGGTGTCATCCTTGATTCCACCCTTTCCTTCCATTCCCACGTCAAGTCTGTGACCAAGTCGGCATTTTTCCACCTGAGGAACATTGCCAGACTCCGACCGTCACTCTCGGAGTCGGTTGCCGAAACCCTGGTGCATGCGTTTGTCACCACACGCTTGGACTACTGCAATGGTGTCCTGTTCGGGGTTCCCAACAAAACCCTGGACAGGCTCCAGTATGTCCAAAACTGTGCTGCTAGGGTCCTCACACACACAAAGCCGTGGCAGCACATCACTCCCACCCTCATCCACCTACACTGGTTGCCGGTCAAGTCCCGCATCACCTACAAAATCCTCCTCCTTACCTACAAGTCCCTCCATGCCCTTGCCCCCCAGTACCTATCGGACATCCTTCACCCACATGCCCCACCCCGGAACCTGCGGTCCTCAGACTCCGGCCTGCTTACCACCCCCCGCACCAAACTGCGAACCTTCGGGGACAGAGCCTTCAGCGTGGCAGCCCCCACCCTCTGGAACGCTCTCCCTGCGGAGATTCGCAACATCCCCACACTCGATGCCTTCAAAGGGGCCCTCAAGACCCATCTGTTTGCCAAGGCTTTCGGCCCCTAAATCGATCTGTTGTTTTGTCTGTCTGACTTTTGTTTTGTTATGTTTGTTTTTTGCCTATTACTTGTAAAGCGACCTTGGGTCCCTTGAAAGGCGCTATATAAATCCAAGTTATTATTATTATTATTATTATTAGTAGGAAAACAAAAATATAATACAAATGGTTTAGGGGGTAAAATGTAACCATCTTGGACTTAATATTCTAACAAAATACTTTGAATACATTTTCTTTTAAACGCACTTTTTGAAATTATTTATTTATTATTTCAGTGGAACAATCCAGTTTTTGTTAACATCAATGCTTTTTTCTCTTTTCTTGTGTTACTAAGATACTTTTAGACACACTTTGGCGTATGCAACACTTAACAACTGGTAGAATATGAAGTACTTTGTAAGGAATCTGGTTTTCTTTTAATGGCAAGGCAAGGCAAGTTTATTTATATAGCACTTTTCAACACAAGGCAATTCAAAGTGCAAAGACATTAAGAAATTGGCATTTAAAATCAGTCATTAAAAAGGAAAGCTAATAAAATAAACATTAAAAGAATAAATACATGGATAAACATTAAAAGAAAAAATACATGGATAAAAGTTACAGTGCAGTCTAAGATATGAATAGTTCAATTAAAAGCAGCGACAAAAAGAAAAGTCTTCAGCCTGGATTTAAAAGTAGTCAGAGTTGCAGCGGACCTGCAGGTTTCTGGGAGTTTGTTCCAGATATTTGGAGCATAATAACTGAACTCTGCTTTACCATGTTTAGTTCTGACTCTGGGGACAGAAAGCTGACCAGTCCCTGAAGACCTGAGAGATCTGGATGGTTCATAATTTAGCAGTAGATCAGAAATGTATTTTGGGCCTAAACCATTCAAAGCTTTATAAACCAGCAGCAGTATTTTGAAATCTATTCTTTGACACACAGGAAGCCAGTGTAAAGACTTCAGAACAGGAGTGATGTGATCCACTTTCTTAGTGTTAGTGAGGACTCGAGCAGCGGCGTTCTGAATCAGCTGCAGCTTCCTAATAGATGTTTTAGTGAGACCTGTGAAGACACCATTGCAGTAGTCGAGTCTTCTGAAGATAAAAGCATGGACAAGTTTTTCCAAATCCTGCTGTGACATTAGTCTTTTAATCCTAGATATGTTCTTTAGGTGATAGTAGGCTGATTTAGTAACTGTTTTAATGTGACTGTTGAAACTCAGGTCAGAGTGCATGACTACACCTAGATTTCTGGCTTTATCTGTTGTTTTGAACATTGCAGACTGAAGCTCAGCGCTAACTTTTATACGTTCTGCCTTGGCTCCAAAAACCATTACCTCAGTTTTATCTTTGTTTAATTGGAGAAAGTTCTGACACATCCAGTCATTGATTTGTTCAATGCACTTATTCAGTGTTTGAATTGGAGCATAGTCTCCTGGTGAAACTGTTACGTAAATTTGTGTGTCATCTGCATAGCTATGGTAACTTATTTTGTTGTTTTTCATTATCTGAGCCAGTGGTAGCATGTAGATGTTAAAGAGAAGAGGCCCCAAGATGGAGCCTTGAGGAACCCAACATGTCATATTTGTCAACTCAGATGTGTATTTACCTATAGAAACAAAGTTGTTTCTGTCCTTTAAGTAGGATTCAAACCAATTTAGGACTGTTTCCGAAAGTCCCACCCAGTTTTCCAGTCGGTCTAGTAATATAATGGCAGGGTTTTTTTTTTGTAAAAACACTTGTTCAGTTAAACAAGGTTTTTTCTTTTCTGATAACCTTACATATTTTAGTTATTTTCTGCTACCAAGATACTTTAAGATACACCTTGATGTACGCAACACGTAACAAAGGGTATAATATGAAGTACTTGGTAAGGAATGGGGTTTTCTTTAAGGGGTGCAACACTTTAGAACTGGGTAAAATATTCATTAATTTGTAATGAATTGAGTTTCTTTCTTTTGATTTTCAACATACTATTTGTACACAATGACTTTTTCCATATTTCTGACAAACTATACTTTTTGACTTTTCCGTAAAATCTTGACAAAACTATTACTTATTCTTACATTTGACCTATTGCTGCTTGGTTGGAAATGATAGATGAAAAAGCAACAACGCTTAAAGAACTTTTTTTTTAAAAACTCTCAATTCTATAAATGACTCCCCCCTTTCAACGCAATAAGTCCCACCCTCCAATCGGCAAATCATCTAAAACGAAGGACCCCACTAAGACGACCGTTGTAAACTAGCCATGGATCTGAGAAAAACCAAGACTCCCCCGTCTAGTTGCAGCCAGGAACAGACTCCTGGACTACCATCATCACCACCATTTTGGACACCGGAATCCTGCAATACTACTGCTGCTGATTTTGATCCTTGGGCCAAGACGTCTCTATTTGTGGACACAGTGAAATCGGTGTTGGTTGATATTGTGGAGAGGGTGATACATCGGTACAGAGAAGAAATCTGCAACGGGTGCCGAGTCAGTCACCCCGGCCAGAGGCAACACGATTTTCTGAATGACATGTCCGATTTTTACTTCAGAAACAATTACAACGCGTTAATGAAAAGACTCTGGCTCACCGACTTCATTACTGAGATCGACCAGACTCTTATTGATAAAGACATTTTCACGGATGATTGGAGGATCCAAGGCACTTCGGAGGCTTTTCTTCACAATCTCAAAAATTGCAGACGCCCCAAGGAGAGACTTGAAAAGATCCATGCCGAGTTGGATGGAGAAGAAGAAGAAGACTATTAACCAGCTGTTGACTGAAGACAGGGATTTGTTCGATACATTGACTTTTCTCTTTAAAGTAAAATAAAAATGGGAAACTACTATGCAAAACGCTCTGTATATATTGATCAAAATGTAGTCAATACCCTTTTAATAAGTGTGGTGATGAGGACGATTGAAAACAGAATGAGTAGTGACCCCTGTGTAAAAAGAATGGCTGAAGTTTGTAAACTGGAAGACATTTTGGATATCGTTCGTTCTGGCAGTACTATTACGGGTCATTGGGAAACGATTGTAAACGAAACATTTAAAGTGGTCCTGGAATCTTCATTTTCCGAAACATTCTGTAACATTACCGCAGAAATGAAACAAACATCAAAAGTGTATCATGTGCTCTCATTGTATGATTAGTGTAGGACACTTATGTATGTATAACATCTGAAGATGTGTAGTTGTATTCATGTTTTTACATAATTTTACAGGATATTGCTATACAAAGTTATGATTAGTATGCTGTGTGTACCTTGTGTGCACCGCCTAGTGGTAAAAGCACATTATTGAATTGTTTTTGTTGAATAATGTTTTAACTGATATTATACATATAAATTATACTCTTATGTAGATAGAATAAGAAATGTGCAGATTATGAAAGTTTAATGGTGGAGGTATACACACATATTGATAGATGTCTTGTAATGCACTGTTGAGGAACCTGTGACCCAAGTTTTGCATTCATTGCATAACTACACCATAGTTGTGTATATCATATGTCAATAAACCTTAGGAAATCTTGAAAGGGATGTGCAAAATAGCCATTATATACAGTTTTTAATTAACTATTAGTAGAGAATAACGAGCAATTAATATACTTTATAGAGATCTGCAGATAAATGTTTAGTCTTCTCAAGCACCAACAATCAAATATCTCTCCTGATTGTTGGCACTTGACAATCACCTTTCCCTGAATTTTACTCAGGTGTAACTAAAGTCTGCTTTAAGGGTTGTTTATATTTCACATCATTAATCAGAATCTGCAAAGTAACTAAAATAATTGTAGTGGAGTAATAATACCAGGTTAACCTCTGAATTGTAGTGGAGTAGAATTACAAAGTAACAATGAGCTGTCATGTGGGTATATATTAATGTTGCCCATTATGGGCACAAGCGATTTTCATCCATTTATTAATTACATGTTTTAAATTTGTACACACCAATTTGTTTTCTATCGCCTAAACCTCCAGGGCTGTACACAGTTTAATACTGTCAACTTCTAATTTTGGGAAAAACGAAAACGTCTTTTAAAACTACAATTCCCAGCAGAGATGTGCCATAGAACATGTTGCGAAACATGATAGCCAGCATGTGTAGTTCTGGCGGGGCGTTCGTGTCCAGTTTTGAATAGTCTGCCGTGGTTTTGTTCCATTTCAAAATGCTGTTTGACGCTCAGCGTAACCTTGGCGCACTGCCACTCCAACATCCAATCCCAGAGTTTGAAGCTGAGGATCTTGGGTAATCAGTTCAGTGGGTTTGTGGTGTGTATCGCTCGTAATGTCCCTTATAGGCCTACGTCTGTTTCCGGTGACTTTATGCTAAAATGCATGCTAAAAAGCCCAAGATTATAGAATTAAACGAATAAATAAAAACAAGGATAATCGTGTGTTATTGTTAAGTAAATAACAGTGTTTTATTTTTAAAAAGAATAACAAATTAGAAGGAAAAAAAGATTTAAAAAAATACAGATTTCAGTATTTTGAGGCTCTAAGCCCCATTTATTTTCCTCACAGACGGCAAAAAAGTCAGACATTATACGATTTTAAATAAAAAAAAAAAAAAAGATAAAACACTGGCATGTAATTTACGTTAGAATAAATAGAATGGTTTTGAATAATAGATGAGAGTAAAATCTACGTCACTTTACAGCCCCGTCCACTTTTGGGGAAACCAACGCTGTCATGTGAACGGCGATCAAGCCTGAAGCCACAGAGCTCTTCTGTTACTGTCCTTTCTTCTTAGAGGAAGTACAGAAATACGTAACTCTGGATTTGTTTTAATGTTTGAGGTGCAATAAACGACACAGCAGCTTTTTGGCATGTTAAAACTATCATTTTCTGCCTCGCTCATGAGAGTAACAGCTGGCGAAATTACTGCCTCGCCTACTGATTTTAATTCAACCATATTTCGAGCCCAATTCTCGATTTCAAATGTGTGCTCTAAAATGATATTTAATAAATGACTATTATCATTATTATAAGCAAGACAATAAATGGTAACGATATGTAGAAAATAAACATATTTAAGATACGTTCATAACAAACGTAACGTGGGAGTATCATATGCACGCAAAGCTCGGCCTCAGATCTCAATGGGAATGGTTAGAATATCATATACACGCAAAATCGGACTTCTGCGTATCTATTGCACGCATTTCCAATGTGTAAAGTCGTGTCATTTGTACGCAGACTGAAGAGAGTGGGTTGGTTCTTGTAAATTACTTCTCTTGTTATTGAGTTAAAACATTAAAAATAAAATACACCATCTAGAGCACAAGCGCTGCTTTAATCAACAGTTTCTCTCCATCAAGAAAACACACACACACACATACATACATACATACATACATACATACATGATGGACAGTGTCCACACTACAGTGTTTTTTAACCATAAATGGTTACTCTATTGGAATAAGTATGTACAAATGAGAATAAGAGTTCTCTGTTTCAATAATGCAGTAGCATCCAGACATTGGGCCTTATCATTTAACAAATCTGCTGAAATGTGCAGTTAGGTGAAAGGCTGACACCAAGTGGTAAATAAGGCTTACTACATTATTGCTGAAATACTGTACAGAGCTGTATTTAGTACACTGTAAAACTTAATAAGTTGTGGTAACTTAGAAAAAGTATGCAAACTCGTTGCCTCACAATAAGTAAGTTAACTTAACTTAGAATGGTGAGTATGAACAACTTGTGTTTTCTAAGTGTGCTTCAATTAATTTTGAGAAGTACAGCTGACACATACCTTTTAAGTTATGTAAACTTATGTAAACTTAAAAGGAATGCTTTGCATTAACCTATTTTTTTTTATTTGTGTGAACTCAATGAACAAATTAAACCCGACTTAAATATACAAATCACCAGAACTTAACCCTTTTAAATTCTACTAACTCGTAATTTCAAAGGTTTATTATTAAATTAAACAAACTAATTCCTGCTAACTAAGATTATTGTACTACAACAAATCTCTAAACACGTTGTTTAAACTCCAACAATCTCCAAAAATAATGCATTAAAACACAAATTGATTCAATTGCAATATAACATTTATTTTCAAGTGCCAACAAACAGTGCTTTTTAAGTACTCAAAATCCTTATCTTAATAAAAACAGCAGTGCACAACACACCAATTGTAAAAACTAAAAAATATATAATGACCACTATGAAGAAGAGTACATTGTACTTTGCTCTCAACAATTGACAGAGTTATAACAGTTTCCCCAGAGTAACAAACTTTTGTCATAACATTTAACGGTGCAACTTTTTTAAGTGCCAAGTTCTATCTGATAGCTGATGACTATCTTGACTAAGGGCGTTTCTCAAAGTTAATAATTTAGGTGAGAGAGCTTTAGTTCCCAGTCCAAGCATCACTGTTTGAACGAACCTCAGAGTATTTGCCATGCATTTTGGGTGATCTAAATGCAAAGCATATATCAGGCCAAATAACAGGCCTGTGGAAAGTTTTTGATCTTTTCCATGACAATACCTCCCTCAAGCACAATGTCAGTGGAGATGGGCTCGAGTTGCATTGAGCTCAGACCCTCCTGAGGACTGTCTTCGCTGAGAACAGTTAGCACACCAACAGTGACGGATGATAGGGCCTCATCTCTCGTTGTATCCTGCAAAGAAAACACGTTATTTAGACTATCATCGCTACCTATTAGAGTAGGTCTTCCTATGAAAACATTCATGTTGCATTTGCATTAAAGTCTTTGCTAAAAAATGTAGCTGAAGTACACACTCAAACTGCGTTGTAACATTATATCCAAAAAGGTGCTGTAAATGTGGTGTGAGGAAACTAATGCTATGGATGCAAATACAGCTAGGAACGTACATTTATTTTACACCTCATTTCTAATCTAGACTCCTGGTCATGGAATTTAGTGTACAGTATTTTGAACACACCAAATTAAATCTTTTGGTTGCAAGTTTGTGTAAATAGGGGATATGACTTTTCAATAAATGCAAACCAAACAGTTTTTTTGTGTTCAAGTACTTACAAAGCATGTCTTGAAGAAATCCTTGGAGTCGTCGCCAAGAACAATCGGTATGCCTTTGAGGACAACAGAGAGCTGTTCAGTCACGTCCGGTGTCTAATGATAGAGATAAAGAAGATAAAGGTTAAATGACAAACTCACAAGATGAAACATTTTGGCCTTTTCCATCATTTTGAGGGGTTGTTTTAATTATTTTAGAAGGCTTTTGAAGTAGTACCATATCGTCATCAATGTATGTGACAAAAGGTTGCTAAGTTATATTACTTACCGGCCAGTTGATGCTCTGCAGTTTCTGTCCCACCGATCCTTTTTTTGACTTGAACAGTTGGATGAAACGTGGGGTGTGCTGGTCCAGAGCCTCAAATAAGTCTGCCTCGAGGTTCCGACTGGTAATCCGATTAAATTCGGCAAATACCTGAAAAAGTAGAGAAGGGGGTGGGATAGGAGATGGAAAACCAGCACATTAGGAAGACATTAGTTTAAATCATAACAATTGTGCAAGCAGGCAACCACTATGGCTTAGATAGAAAGGCAGGGTACACGTATAGCCCACAACAATATAATATTGTATGCTGAGATTTCAGGCCTCTATAATTAATATAATATTGTAAAAAAAAACAATCAAACATCACGTATACAGCAATTTAGAAACTACAGTGTTGTATTTACCTGATTTAGAATGCAAAACGTGTATTATGAAATAAGTGAAAGTGAGAAGAGGACTAAATTGCATCCATGCTATTGTTGTGATCAAATTATAGTGATGTTAAAGGGCCCATGTCATGGCCATTTCCACAGATCATAATTCCATTGTTGAGGTCTACTAAAATAGATTTATATTGTGCAATGTTCCAAAATCACATTGGTTTCTCATACAGCATCTCTGTATACTACGTGTATTCACTGAATTTCACTCTGTCCTAAACGCCTTGTTGGAGCTCCCCCGCCCCCCCCCCCCCCTGTGAGCCCAGTGTGCTCCGATTGGTCGGGACGTTGAGAAGCTCCCAGCTGCAGTCTGAGCTGCAGTCTGAGCTGCAGTGTGCGCTCCGTGGCGGTGTGGTTTTCTGATTGGCGATACACACCTAAACACAGCCAAAGAGACTGTGAATGAAACTTTGTGCCTTTTATAGTCTGTGTCCAATATTGTGTATTTGTATATATTGTGTATATATATATATATATATATATATATATATATATATATATATATATATATATATATATATATACACAATATATACAAATACACAATATTGGACACAGACTATAAAAGGCACAAAGTTTCATTCACTAATGAAAGTCAAACACATCTTTGTTTCCACTGTTTTATTGTGTGCCTGTCGCGCCAAGCAATTAATTGACATATCGTTCAATAAATAAAAATGAACTCGATAAATTGCCATTTACATGAGGATGTGACTAGCAGTTTGAAAGGATGTACTTGAATTATTATTATTATATATTATCATTATGTCAGTGGTCTAAAACTGTCATACAACGGTGCCGACAATAATTTCCGGGAAAATGTATCCAACACAATTAATTATCGTGAGAGGCCTATACATGAAACACACACACACAAACAAATCTACAGACTTACTCCAAATTGCCAAATATATTAATTAACATACTCTCACTCTCATATACTCTTTGACTCTATTTTGGCCTAGTAGAACAATAAGCAGCAGATTTTTACTTTTTTATCATTTCAACTGGATTTTAGATCTGCGCATGCGCAATACGGGTTGGCAGTTGCGAGAGAGTATTTGTGTTGGGTAAACTATGGTAGGGCTAACCCATACAGTGGTGGGGCTCAAGTCAGTATTTGCAATGTAATTACACACACGCTCCCCTTGACAGTGAAACGCGTGAGGTTTAGATGATTTCCCTGTCTCAATCCAAATTGAACTGTATGAAATAAAAAGGCACATTTGTCTTGTAGTAAATAAAAAGGGCGACTTGGAGCCAATCTTGCAACTTCCCCACAAGTGAAAGAGTTGACATGCTGAAAGCCCAACCCATGCAGGGGGATCTGGGGGATTGTGTTTGTTTTGAAATATAATGCTACTAAAATAAAATACACATTCTGGTGCTCTCTTGAGAAGAAAAAAAAATAAAACTATTACTACACGACATATTAAAACAATTAATGCCATTTTAGTTTGTTGTTACTTTGTTCTGAAAGCTGAACCTGCTGCTCGTCATAGAGAGAAGAGGGAAGAGGCTGTGTGAATTACTTTACATTGTGGATAAGGGCGGATAGCCCCCATTGTTCTGTGTGTCAAAATGAAAGACAGCCCACACACCTATCAATCATCAAACCGTGGGGTCTTATTTCATTATGAGTCGATTTCTTATGTAATGTGTTGTCTTTTATCTGGGCCCTGAGTCTGTAATAAAGTTTTCATTCATTCATTCATTCTATCAACACGTAATGTTGTATCGAGGTATAGAGATGTACTACAGCAAAAGTATTCTCCGTCGGGACTTCCTGGAACAACACCACGCCGTTATCTTGATTCTGATTGGCCAGAAGACATGATCAAAGATGTTCTATTGAGAAGACAATCACTACGTGACAAAAGTTTTCAAAACCGTTTCTAGTCCTCGGTATTCTTGTTTTTGGCGTGAGAATAGTTTGGGCAGCGTGAGAGCGTGAGATTGAGAGTGAAAGCGTGTGTCACACGCCAGATGCGTGAGAGTTGGCAACCCTGAGTTACTCACGTGCTAGTCTTTGTTCAATGCGTTCTAAACAGAACCTCAACTCATACAAAAAGTACTTAAAAACGTTTATGCAGATAAATCAAGTCAGCCCTTGTCTATCTGCGTATATTAAATGTTAACTGGGCCAAGCTGCAACACAATTTCGCCACATTATGTCTGCAATAGTTAAGATAGCATTAGCTAACATTAGCTAATGTTATCTTAAAGAGCATCTTGCAGGTTTTTATTTTTCTACATTTATGTTTAAACTTGCTTGAAAATTACAATTAAAAAAGTGAATGTAGGATTTGATATGTTTTACGAGACATAAGGGCAGGAATTCACCATTTGTAATCATGGTGCAGTATTGTTTGTGCAGGTTGCACAAATACCAGCCTGTCAGGACATCGAGTCCACAGTTTCCCTAACAGGAAAAGAAAGCTAGCTAGCTTTTGGTCCTGGGTTCGTTTTGTGCAGACAAAGAGACTGCTTCAATGCTGCGTCTGTGACGAAAAACGCGGTCGTTTGTGGCGCTCATTTTCGACCGGAGGATTATGAGTCAAGTGATGTGAGGGAGTGCAGTATGGGATATCGAAGCCAGGACCGTGTGAGGCTGATAGCTAGTGCGGTTCCGTCAATACACACAGCTCCGACAGCAGCAGCAGCAGCAGCCACGGGGAGCGGCGGGAGTGAGAGCGCGGAGCGTTGATCAGAGATTCAGCAAAACAAAAACGTGAACTGTGCACCGTAAGTATTGTTTTTCTAACGTTTGCTAACTTCCAAATTAGTCAGTATAATGATTTCAATAATGACAAGCAACGTGTGTTTAGTATTTATTGTTGTAAGTTAATGTTGCTAGCTTGTTAAACCCACTTGCTAAGTCATCCCATAAGACATTTTACCATAGTACTTGTACCATAGTACCATGGTATATTTACCGTATTTTTGACAGATTGTACCATGGTACATTACTATATGTGCTATGGAACAAATACCATGGTACTATAAAATATACCATGGTACTATCTGTCAAAAAATACTGTGGTACATGTAACGTGGTAAATATACCATGGTACTATGGTACGAGTACTATGGTAACATTTCATATAGCTGTTGGAGGGCTTGATATCCCACTACCCCTGGCACCATAACAATTACCATGGTAAATACATATGTTCTTTTATTTGTGTCACACCTGTACCAAACTGTAGATACTGTAGAATGTACAATGGTAGGCTATATCAAATAAAAATAATGGACTGAGGCAAATACAAATAATACATGGACTCAACATGTATTAACATTTTTTATTTAAACTACAGAACATACAATATTGAATGCAAACAAACATAATGGCCTAACGTGGCAGAACAAATTGATTTTTTAAAATGTTTTCCTTTTGAGGATCTTCGCCGAATTGGAGAGTTTCTGGCGTATGTAGCCCTTGATCTCCGCCTCTGTCTTCTCTTTGAAGACAGATTTAACTTCACCTAAAGAGAGAAAGAAATAAAGAAAAGGGGAATTAACAGATGAAGAGACAAATTACAAAAACAGACAGAAAGTCAGGTAGACAGCAGGGATGCAAACTCACCAGGAATGAAAGGCTTAGTCTTTCTATCTGTATAGCCACTGGTGTGAAGTAACTAAGTTCATAAACTCAAGTATTATACTTGGGTACAATTTTGAGATCCTTGTACTTTACTTTAGTATTTCAATGTTTTGCTACTTTGTACTTCTACTCCACTACAGTTCAGAGGTAAATGGTGTACTTTTACTCCACTACATGTATTTAATCCATTTTGTTACTTTACAGATGTGGATTAATGATGAAATATAACCAAGTGTTAAATCAGACTTTAGTTCCACCTGGAGTAAATCTACTTGATTTATAACCAAGAACAATACTAATAACAATATATAATAGCTGTAATTCATGTGATTACACAACAACCTATCATGTACCTGTAAACTTGGTCCAGCAGTTGAGGTGTGAGCCGTAGATCTTCCTTCCTCTTCTGGTTTTCTCTCTTTAATTTAGTGTGTTCATGAAATAAACAAAGTTTAAAAAATGACAACACAAAGCTGATTTAAAGACATAGCAGATGTAAACAATTAACAAAACATACCACGGTCTGAGTGTTGCTCAGTGAGCTGCTGCATTGAGGAAATCATCCTAGGGAGACCTACAAATACAGTGATTATTAGCAATATCTCATTGAATAAAGATAAGAAGTCTACAGCCAAATTACAGAGGGTAGAATTTACCATCTCAGTTTGGTGTATTGGCATGCTAAAATTAGCTAACTAGCCCTAAACAAAGTATATGTAGGGCTGATGGGAATGTCACAAGTTTTTAGGTTATTTTTACATAAGGTGCCAGGAAAACTACCAACATTTTCAGGTTTTGATTTACTTTGAGGGGATATATGGATAGCTCAAAGCTAAAATCCGGCATATTTACACTTGAAGCATTATTTGTCTTAAGTGTTCATTAATGTGCATTGTCCCTATTCCAATAAACGATTAAATGAAAAATGTTGATACATTTGAGTCCAGACTGAAGTGGTGGACTAGCTAGCTAACTGACTGGGAGACAAAAATTCTGTAAATTGCAAAACAGCTTCACGCTGCTACTGTGGCTAAAAAATATATTACTGTTAAATCAACATACCTTCAATGATGCTGAAAGCATTCCTGAGGGAATAATTCTCCCTCTCCAGTGCAGCAACCCTTTCCTCCAACGTCCTCTGGTAACTATATTTGTTCACCTCTTGGGCCTATCAAAAAGCACACCATTAAAAAAAAGAAGGTTAGTTTTAAAAGCCAGTGGTGGAAAGTTAGTTCTAAATAAATTTACTTTTTTTATATACGTGTTTTGAGGATTTCGCAGCCAGGTATGTATTGCACAGTTTAGGTACATTTAGGTCACTGCACTTTGGACTTAGTATAAAACAGATACATACCTTCTGAAGATCCTTATATTTTTGGATAATATCTGTGGATGACGATGACTCCGGCCTTGGTTTTTTGCTTGGTCTCTCCTGAGAACAGACAACAACATACATACATTTTTTTTTTGTGTGTGGTTGTGTGTGTATCTTCATAAAGTGGTGGTGTTTCGATTTTGAATAACTCACCTCTGACTGTTCCACGTCGTCGTCCTCCTCCAGAAAAGGCCTCCTTTTCTTTGCCCTCTTTCCCATCGGCCCGGATTGTAATTACGATTTGGAGCTTACAAATAAATAACTTCACTTTCTAATGACAAAAAACAAATCACTAGGCCTAACAACTGTTAATAATAATGATAAGCTGTACATGTATGATCTATTTAAATATGCCAACTTACCGCCAGTTGATAACACTTTCGCAGTCCAAGCCATCTTTTTCCCATTTTGGGGCCACCAGAAAAGATACTCCTTGTCCAATTCAGGATCGTACTCCCCCTCAATTAAATTTAACCGGCTAACTTCGATTGTATCATTGCTAAATTCATAGAGCCCGTACATTTTTGTGTTCAAAAGTAGTTCTAAGTAGTGGCAACAAAGTGATTACAATCCGGAGATTGCAGTTGGCACTGCGGTCTGTATCCTAGCAACGCTAGAGAAGCGGGAAGCGCGAGGCGAAAGTTGGGCACGCGCACGTCACCACTCACCAGCTACCCTCAGCGGCAGAATAATCTGTGCTTGGAAAAAGTTCTTTAGTTTTGATTCTCATTCCCAAAAAGAGAGAAAACCTGAGCATGTACAAAAGATATTTGTCAGATTTAGGTATAGATATTCCCAGGACTACAAAACGGTACCGGAGGACCCGTATGGAGGCAACTTGTGACAGGTAAGGACGGGTTTTCTCTTCATATTGGACAAACGGGATGAACTGCCAATATAAGACGTATTTGTCTCACATTACTGTATTCAATGAATTATAGCAGAGTATACTACAACATTTTGAAACGTTTTTTAGATGTACATATAGATTCACTTCGTGTATACTGCTATTATTCCTATTTTGATAGCAGTAGGGCAATATGTAAATTATGTTATAAAACATCTATCCCACTGTTGTCTGCTAACTCCATGCTCAGAGTAGTGAGTCCCTTCAGAGCCTCGGTTACTGATCCATCAGGTGAGGTGTTGTTCGGGATGAAAGTACAACATAATGTTCCAAACATTTTGCATACTCCCCCTTTTTCTGCCAACAACATATCTAGGGCCACTCTGTTCTGCAAAGACATCTGGCTGGTCTTGTCCAGTTGCTCGCTTAGCCCCTTCATCGCGTCCTTGGAGTGATTTATGAACCTCTGCTGATTGTAGTAGATATAGTTAATCCAGTCCACATTCTTATTTATCGTAGGCCAAAGGAAAATGGATTCCAACCCTACTAAGATCTGGTTTCTAGCTTTAAACTCGTCTGGGACTCCCCTGGGTACCTCTATGCTGTCCATGTACACAGTGGAATCAAAACTCCCTCTAAAGACTGACCTTTTGGCTCTAGTTGCTTTGGGTTGGACTGCCATGTTTATCAGTTGCTCGGCCGTCATCGGTACTGCATAAAAAGGCATCACTAGCTGTACCAGAGCACAGGTCCCTGTCCAATCCTGTGGTAAAACTGAGTACAGGGTTTTAGTGCCACAATACCATCACACATCTGTTCTGGGATACTGCCTAATGGGCATAGCTATACCTGGGAGAAAATCCTGGTTCATTAAAATCGTTGTAGAATTGCACCACTTAAGAGTTCCTACTCCCGTACCTTTTAAGTAGTCCCTGGTGATGCAGTCATACAGTCCCTCGTAAGACGTGAAGTCAGGTGGAATGTCATTCATTTTTACCACTGGATACTTTTGTGCAATGTCTACACAATCTGCTGGGGATTTTTGTCCATAGAGTTTGTACATACAGTTTTGTCCTCTTGGGTTATTGTGGGCGTTAAATGGAAATGGCACTGTTCCCAAACTTGGTCGGGCAGCCGCACAGGCCAGACAGTCCTCCATCTTGCTCTGCTTATCAGAATAAACAACCCAGTCTAACCAGGAATTTGTGTCCTCGTATCCTGTTTCTACTGCTATGACTTTCTGTATAGAGGTCATACTCAGATAGGTGACCTGTGGATTGTTCACAGATTTAGCAGGGGGTATTTCTGGTTCTGGTTTAAGGATTGATTCAGTATATTTTGGGGCGAGATCAGGAATTACATCAGCTGGGGGGTCAATTATTTTCACTAAAATTAATCCCATTGGGTCTTTTCCAGGAACTTCTATCCCCATCAGTAAATGGAATGCAGTGTTGTCTCCCTTTTTCTTAAAATGGGGAGTGAGTGCGCTTTTAAAAGCAATTATTATTGGATTGTGTTTGCTCATATCTCCACTATGGCGACCTTTGGAAAAAGATAGCTGAGACCTAAACGCCACACCAGGGGGATTGTTATTACCTTCTGCCCTTGCACTCCAATATACCTTCTCTGAACCGGGACACCATGAATTATCATCTGGCCGTCCCCAAGCATGAATGCACCCATAAACGTCATGGCCTGTTTTATCTCACAGCTCTCCACATACAACCACATCACACACATCAAGACTGACCGTAACCGCTTCACCTCTGGGAATGAGTATTTCTAACCCCTCCTTCTGTCTCTCAGCTGATCTTTTGGCCCTGGGGGTAAATGGAAATGTCTTAAACACAGCTGAAGTTTTGTTAGTGATATTGGCATTTTCTACGAGCGCTCGAATGGATTCGGGTTCTTCACGATGCTGTACCCCCCACCCAACCAGGAAAATGCCAATTGTGATGAACACAGCTAACATTGTTATTATGATTCTTATCCCTAGGGGGCCCCTTAATTGTTCTGACTTCTTCAATGGCACTTCATCAATTTTACCCATGGTTATATCAGTTTCAGAGTTTAAAATAATGAGTACAAAAATAAAGTCTATACAAATAATAATAAAACAGAAATTTAAAATAATGAGTACAAAAATAAAGTATATAAAAAATAATAAAACAAAAATATGGTACTGGTTTTGAATGATAGAATAAATAGGTTTCAGATGTAAACCAAGAATGGGTATTCCGTTTTAGTATTCAATCTAAAAACCTATAGACAATTCGTCTTTTGAGCTGTTTCTATCTTAATATCTCTTGATTTGATTTCTATTCATCGTTTTGTTCCAGCTCTGCCAAATCAGTCCTAACTTCCAAGAGCTTTCTGGAAGGTGCCGGTACAGGGCGACAATGTGTCAGGTGGTGCCAATTTGCTCCTTTTTTACCTTTTATCCGGAGAGCGTGTGAGGTTCTTTCAACAACCTCCCACGGACCCGTCCACCTGGGTTCAGCCCACTTTCTTTTGTGAACTTTCAACCTCACCCAATCACCCGGCCGTACAGGAGTCTCTTCTGGTGTCTCGTCTGGTGTCTCTGCAGGTCTCTGAACCTGTGTAGACAAGACTTGGATAATATTACTCAGAGCCCTGACATATTCATCCACTTCTATTTGTCTAATGTCTAAAACTGGGCAAGGAATGGCTTCAATCCATCTCGTATAACGATCAATCATTACTAACATATATCTAAACCCTCTGACTACATTGTCTGCTCCCATGTCTGTATAATCAATACAAATGTCTTTGAATGGGGCTTCTGGGACTGGATATCTTCCCATTGGGCACTTGTATGGCTTTTTTACATTGAAAGCATTGCACGTGTCACAGTCGTTTACAAAGTTTTTAACCATGTCCTTCATGTAAGGATGCCACCACTGTTGTTCAATGTCTTTTGTTGTTCTTGCTTTGCCTACATGAGTGGGACCATGTGATTGTTCTATTAGCAGGTGGCATAATTTTGCAGGTGCGACTAAACATCCGTCGTGGGCTCTCCACAGGCCATCTACTTCCTTTGCTCCTTTCTGACTCCATTGATTCTGTTCATACACTCCAGCATATTTTTGCATGTCTTTGATGTGTTCGGTGGTTAACTCCTCTTGAGTATTGGCCTTTGTACATATCCTTTGCTTGCTGTACCCTCCTGCTTTCTTTGCTGCCTTGTCTGCTGCATCGTTTCCTCTGGATATTGCATTGTTCAATGTTTGATGTCCTTTGCATTTCATTACTGCCACTTGTACTGGCAACAGCAAAGATGTTAGCAGGAGTTTTAGCGCTTCAGCATGTTTTACTGGTGTCTTAGCAGATGTTAGGAACCCTCTTCTGATCCACTGTGGTCCGTCTATATGCACTGCTCCATAGGCATATGCTGAATCTGTGTAGATGTTGACTCGCTGTCCCTCTGCATGCTCCAAGGCTTTGGTGAGTGCCACTACTTCTGCCAGTTGGGCCGAAGCAGGTTGGGAGATGATTTCTGCTTCTATGATTTGTATATTTTCTCCCTCCTGCCGGACTACTGCATAGGAGGCAACATTTCCGTCGTCTCCCTTGTAACAGCAGCCGTCACTGTAGAGAGTGAAGTCTGGTTGGTCCAAAGGATCTGTTTCTAAATCTGATCTTATCTTGAGATCCTTTTGGGAGACGAACTGACAGTCATGGGGTGTGTGCTCTTCCGTGCTCAGTCCTGTAGACATGTTTGTTAAAACAACTTGGTATGTTATATGTGGTTTCAACAGACTGGTCTGAATCTTGATTTTCCTGATTGGTGAAAATGTGAATGCTTGTGAATTTATAAATGCTACTACTCCATGGGCTGTGTTGACTTTCAATGGGTCGCATATTACCACATGTGCAGTTTTCTCAATGACTTTTGCTAGTGCAGCTAGATGTCTTGCACATCCTGTCTGGCCTAGTTCTATATTGTCTAACTTTGAGCTATGGTACATCAGTACCTGTCTCACTCCCCCTTTTTTCTGAAACAGGACCCCGTTGACTATTCCACGTGATTCAGAAACATCAAGGCAAAAATCATCGTCATAATCAGGAGTGGAAAGGTGTGCCGCTTGACTCAGGGCTTGCTTCGTCTTCGTGAAAGCTTCTTGGGCCAATGTTGTCCACTCGAGAGTAGCTTTAAGATTTCTGTTTCCTGCTTCTGCAATTATGTGTCTCAGTGGTTGTGTCAACTCCTCATAGTCCGGTATGTACGTCCTGCTGTAACCTGTCAGGCCCAGGAACGCAAGCATTTGTCGCACTGTTTTGGGCTTTGGTTGGGAGAGGATGGAAGACCGTTGTGCTGGTGTCAGAGTTAGACTGTTCGAGGAAATCATCCTTCCCAGGAATATATCTGTTCTCCTTGCGATCTGTGTCTTTTCTTTCTTCACCTTGTATCCTACATTGGCCAGTAGGATTAGCAATTGTTGTGTCAGAGCCAGACATGTTGCTGCATCTGGCCCGGCTAGAAGTAAATCATCAACATACTGTATCAGAGTCACTCCCTCCGGCAGTTGCAATGCACCGAGGTCTTGTTTCAGAGCACGGTTAAATAATCCTGGACTATCTTTGTAACCCTGTGGCATCCGATTGTAAGTGTATTGCTGTCTTTGGTAGGTGAAAGCAAATATATCCTGGACCTTTGGATCTAATGGTAAGCAAACAAATGCATTAGCTAGATCTACCACTGTGAAATATTTGTGACCTGGATTAAGATTTTGTAATGCTACATGTGGATCGGGAATAGGAATATTAGCAGTTTTAGTGACATTGTTGACTTCTCTTAGATCATGGACCATTCTCCATCCCTTGTTTCCAGCTTTTGGTACCGGCAAGATGGGAGTATTCCAATTTGAGCCGGTGTGTCTGATTACTCCAGCTTGCAACAATCCTTGAATGGTGTTTCCTATCCCATCTATTTGTTCTTGCTTCAATTTGTATTGCGGGCGCCAACATGGTTTGTAATTTTCCACCAGCTCCACTGAGACCTCATGATTCACTAATCCAACATCATAGTCTCCAGTGGTCCAAAGATGTGTTGGCACCTGCATCAGCATTTCTTCTGTGTCCGGATGGTTTGTGTGTTCTCGTCCATGATCTCTGTCCAATTCTTGCTTCTCCAATAGCCCTTGTTCCTGGCTATTGTTTCCAATCCTCCACATCGTCTGGTCTGTTGATCGCCACAGAAAAGGTGATTCTGTTGCCAACCATTCTGTATTCAATGCAGTCTTTATCATTGGACCCAATGATCTGGACTCAGCTCCTATGGTCATGGCGAGTGTGACACGAGGAACAGCTTCTTCAGATAAATTGTACCATTGTTTTTGTTCTGTTGTGAGTTTTACCGTCGCTGGTACACCCTGCGGTCCGACGTAGATGTCTGCTACAGTCAAATCTTCTATCTTCCCCTCTTTATCTTCCATTCAAGCATCTTGATATTCTTCATCTGGACGCCTTAGATAATTGTACGTACAATGTAGAGGATCTTGCGGGTGCCCATAGGGTCCCAGTGTATTTATCCAGGGCTTCCCGGCCATGTAAGTTCTTTGGACTTGTGGAGTATCGATTTCAGTGGTGATCAGGCGGTTCCAGTACACCGTGGTCGTGTCATTTTCTTCGTCGTTTTCTGGATTTTCTGCCATCATCATGATTCTCTGTTGTCCGTCGTACGTCTGGTAGAGTGGTATCTGGCCTGGAAATTGGATAATCAGCCCATCTGGTGTGCATAGAATTCTCACTCCTGTTTTTACGAGCAGGTCTCTTCCTATCAGATTTATGGGACAGTTTGGGGCATAGAGGAAAGGATGTTGCAGGAGTTGCTTCCCAATTTTCGTGACCAATGGTAATGTATATCTCTGTACATCAATTTTTCCCGAGTATCCAACTGTTTTGAGGGTGTGATTTGAGAGAGGTGGTGGTTTTCCTTTCAATCTTGTCAAACAGGAAGCTGTGGCTCCTGTGTCCAACATAATTTCCACTTTCTCACCCTCAATCTCACAGGTGACCATTGGTTCATCTTGGGCTGGAATTGCATCACCTGTGATTGGATCCTCTGGGCCTCCTCATACGTATGGACCACTCCAAGCTGTCAGAGGCATTTGGTTCATGTTTGGCACCCCTCCTCCTCCTGGTTGTCCCTGGAATCCTCTGCCTCCACCGGGTCCTCCCCTTTGTTGATACTTTGTAGGCATGTACATCGGTGTTCGTGGCTGTAGTTGGACCGGGGTATACCCAAGCGGTTGCTGTACTTGGGGATAATACTGTTGCGTCTGAGGCTGTTGAAATTGTATAGGATTGTATTGTAAGGCTTGTGGTGGGTTTTGGGTTTGTTGATTTGGACAATCTCTGGCCCAATGGCTCAGCTGACTGCATATGTAGCATCCCTCAAACCGGAGAACTTTTCCTCTGCCTTTTCCTCGGAAACCTCCTCTACCTTTTTGTTGGTTCTGCATCTGATATTCTGGCACTGTCTGAGTTTGAACTGTTTGAGGCGTCTGCCCTTCTTTCTCTGTTAGTATGACCATTTATGTTACAGCTGGCATCTGCCTTGTCAATTTCTTGTTCATATTGGCTTCGGTATCTCTCTCAGCTACCTGCATCTTCAAAAGTCTTTTCGCCAGTTTCTTTGTTTCTTCATCGTCTTCCACCTTTGTTTCCTGGCATTTGATGTCGTGGTGAATGAGATTTAGTCTCCATTCTTCTGGGAGTTTAGCTTCCAATCCCACCACATCTCCCAGGCGTGCCTGCACTGATTTGGGAAGGGCTTTGATGACTGCGTTCTTCCACAGCATTATGACAGCCGGTGAAGTGTCATGTCGTTCTCCAGTGCATTCCTCCCACACTCCTTCACATCTCTTGAGGAAGGCATGCATGTCTTCCCCAGGTTCTTTTCTCAGACTGTTGAGGGCATGTAAACTGTGTGTTGTTGGGTAAATGTGACGAATGGCAGCACAATAGCTCGTCCTGATTTTGTTGAAGGAAATATCATCTGGAGAGTTGGTGCATTTGGCCTCGGAATCCACTGCTCTTGCCTCTAGTCTTCCTTCTATCCGTCCAAGCAGTGCCCTCATGTCTCCAAAGCACAAGTGGTCTTGGACTGTGTATTTCTCCAGATCATTCACCCACTTCTGACCTCCTTGGTTGAGTGGAGGTAGTTTTGCCACTAATGATTCCATGTCCCTGTGAGTCCATGGTTGGTATTCAAGTCCTCTTCCAACCGCTATCAATGGCATGGAGGTGTGTGCACCAGTCTTGGTTCTTCGAGTTGTCTTGTTTTTTCTAGTTTTGAGGCATGTCCCAGAGAAATGTTGCTCGTTTTCGTCGCTGCTAGTATTCTCAGGAGGAGATGCAAAATTGCATTGATGATTTGATTGTTCATGGTATGGTAAGTGTCCACTGGTTTCAGACTGTGTACCGTCGTCATCTTCATCTCCCTGTCCTTTGGAATTGTCAGGAGAGTAGTTTGTTCGGCGTGTTGTTTGTGATTGTCCCCAATTTTTTGTTATTTGTTGTTTTCTTTCTTCCCTTTCTTTGTCCTGTCTATGTTTGTTTTGTCTTTCTGTCATCATCTCCTGGTATCTTTCCTCTTCTTGTCGTCTTTGCACCTGACGTTCTTGGTAATCATCTTCTGTCCTCCTTTCTGTCATCATGTTATTATACACCTCCTCCTTTCGTTTTTCTTCTGTAGCTTGTTTGTGTTCCTGTTGCTCTCTGAACTTTTCCTGTGCCTCCCTTTCTGCTGTTGTTGGTAGTAGTAGAGAGAAAATCGGCGTGTCTGAACCTGTGGTTGGTAATGCCTCAGCAACGTGAGGTTTCTTGTTGGGCTGGTATGACATGGGTGTTCGTAGTGTGTTTTGCTGAACATGGTGATCTCTAGTCATGTCTCTCAATTCTTGCATGCCGTGTTCGAAACTCTCCCGCAGCTGGTCAGATTTACTGTTTAGCATTCTTACTTCAAAGTCCAATTCTTTGACACTTCTCTCTGTGGGGACTTCGTCCAAATTCAATATTCCTCCTGCAATATTAAAAGTTGGGGCTTGTATCGAGGTTTGAGAGAAAAGTTCTGGTTCTGTCATGTAAGGAGGAGGTTTCTGAGGCAGGTCTGGATAGAGCTTTGGAGTTTGGATTACTGGAACTTCTTCTATTTCTTCTGTTGTGTGTTCCTTCTCTAGCGGATTTGCTCTTTGAACGACGTACATGTTTGCCGTGTCACTAACAGTATACTTTAAATGGAGCATCAGAACTGTAACTTGTGTTTTTCTTATCTCCGATTTGTTCATAGCAATCTTTGCAGGTCCATACCAAGAGGGTTGTCCGGCTTTGATCCATGCTTGTTGCTCTCGCAGATATTCTCCATTCTCATGGTCTATTACAGCTTTTCTATGGGCTTTCGTTGGTCCAGGCTGATCATCTGCTGGAAACAGTCCTCTCGTTTGCCACTGTTCCCACAGTTTCTCAGCTTGGTTCCATGTCTTCTGTCTAAGTTTTGGAACTGTTGTAGCATCTGATCTGATTTTTACCCTTTCTTTGATATCTGCAGTTGTGCCTGGCTCTAAGTCTGGCCTTAATTTAGTTTATTTTGGTGACATGTTCTCTAACTATTCGAATGAAAAAATATGAAATTATCAAAGATTGAAGCACTAGTCCTTTGACTAGTACCTTTGTATTCCTTATAAAAATATCCTATGTCCTCTGATTTTTTTATTTTTTTTTTATTTAAAATGTTTCAAGATTTAATTTAATAAAATGTAATAACTTCATTTTTTAATACATATAAAAGATAGAAATTATGCAAATTTTAAATCTGAAATGTTAAAAGTAAAAATGTCACAGTGTATAGTTTTGACTTTGAGATATGAAAATAGAAATCTGGTGAAAATCTAAATCTACTGTGTACAGTGCATACCGACGTGTATGGAATTATGCAAATGCATAACTTGTGTTAGCTTCAATAAATTGTTGTTTGAATATTCTACAGTCTAGTTTGAAAGTCTATTATGTAAAGTTTCTCATCTTTTAATTAGAAACCACTTTGCAATTCTATCTTGACGATTGGCGCATGTGTTCATTATAACACTTAAAATCAAGCTTCAAAATGTTATAGTATCTTTGTAATAATTCTGTATTACCAGCAGAGTGCGCCGTTGTAATTTCCAGCTCAATCCACTAGGGATAGCTGTTGCAATACTGACCTGTTTTTAACAAGAAGCTTATTTTCCTTAAAAATGGGAAGAAAATTAGAATATGGTTAAACAACACAGCACATAACTGCCAAAACACATTTGCAAACAAGAATATAAAAAAAAAAATTGCCAATACACACTTGCAAGCAGAAATACTTCCAAAACCAGACTCCTACAAATACCAAACTTCCCACGGTAAGATAACCTGTCTATTTTATAGTTCCAACTCTGCCAAGAAATACGATTTGTCCTTCTCAAGATGGAGTGCCTAGCCTCATGTGAGTGAGACTGAGTGTGTAAAAACAGAGTACTTTCAATTAGCATTTCACGAAATGGCGACTGCCGTGTGGCTTATTTTCAAAATGAGGGCAAGACAAGATGGCAACTGATTTTCCAACCTTTAACCTGAAGAACAAAGGGATTTGAAAACACACCTTGTCTCTCTCACAGGGGAGTTGAAATAATGGCGGGGTGATCTTTTAGTCTAGAAAATTCAATACAAAACAACACTGTAGTTTAAAATAACATTTCTATCTCGTTTACTATGAAAAATGGGCTTTATCTTATTGATATCATCACTTAAAGTTAGGAACCCTTACGCATAAGCTATAAACTTATCTACGTATTATTTAACTTTATAGTCCACTATTGGTCAAACGTTGCCATTTAGACACATTAGGTGGGAATAATATGGAAACCTATCAGCGACTATTAAATGACAGTCGTCAATTTAACGTACTGCTGCTGTAACTCCAAATACCGTATTCCACCCGCAATATCTTGGTTGAAAATAGAACAGTTATGACCACTGATAAAGGCTTACACCTTAATCAAGCCTTTTCCTCGAAAAGGACTTTTTTAAAACTGTTCTCAACTGTTTTCGACTAACACTGTCTTCAGTTACTCAACCCTAAGTTGATTCGCTATGCCTTGTTGGTTTTCAATTACTCTGTGCTTAACCAATTCGCTATGTCCCATAGATCTTAACAAAAATCGTTAAATGGACTTATATATCCTTACGTCATAGGCTAACTAACTACTAACGTAACAAGAGACACCTACATGAAAACCCAACAAGACACCTACCCGAAGTACAATGACCACACACACACAAATTAATAGCATGCAGGGTTAAATAGAAGAACAAAAGAAAGTGTGAACTCACCCTGCAGCGCCACAAGGTGTAGGATGCTTATTTTTTTTATCAATTTTGGTTGTTTTAACATTAAATGCACAGCAATTTTCAGGATCCGCTAGCCTCCGTCAAACACAAACCTATTTTGTACTGCTTAAACTATGAAGAATTCGATTTAAGGCGAGACACCCCAGGTGAATAGGGTAATTTTTTTAACTTAAAGGTATCAGCTAGAAATTTCTCCAGTTAATGTCTTACAATAAGGCAATTGTCTTTTGTATTACAAGTTTTCTGAAATAGCATGTTTAAATATGCAAATTATCCATTATCTCATTAAATATGCACATATTTTAACACATTTCAGGAATCGAAATCTGAACTTTGGATAAAGCCAGGTTCCAAATTCTTGTTTCATTTTGTAGTCATATTAGTATCTAAGGCTTTTACAGAAGGGATATTGGATATCTCTTTTTATCACTCAATAAATCAGAAAATACTGTCAACAGCCCTAAAATATCCATTTTCGCCATGTTTTTAGGTATACAATGTTGTATAATTCAGGCTATGAATTATATATGAACAAACCCTTCTGTAAAAGCCTTCATAATATTGATAGGAATATAACTGGAAAGTTTGGTGTCTCTACATGCTTCTGAAGTTGAAATTTCGAACTCAGAGTAGGAGAAAAAACTCATTTTGAGAAAAGGACCTTTAAAGATAGCAGTGAGGCGCTAGCTAAACCCTCCTGTTCTCTGGATGACAGCTCGCGCATCGACGCACTCCGTGAAGGTGTTTCATGTTCGGGGTCATTTGTTTTTTGTATAACCTTGCTTCGTGCAAGAGACAATTGTTGTCGTCTTCTCTGTGAACGTTTTTTTCGCCGTTCTTTTGCGATTTTGAGATTTCAATTTCTAGCGGAAAGCTAAACAGGAAGTGTTTTAGCACACCACGTGACGCATCTGAACGAATCACGTTGTCAGAAATTGACACCAGCCAATGAGATTTCGTTTCTTGGTTTAAGACCCCTTTGTGCTTTCACGATTGGTTGCTGATACAAAGGAAATGACCATATTTGGATCCGATGAGATTGTGCAGGAGAGACGGAGCTTTCCAACGATATCTCTGTTGACATGGTGCACACAGCGGTCGCGGTACTTTATGTTACGTTAGAATGCTAACTTTTGGTGAATTTAGGAGAAATCTACAGACGCAAATAGACAAACTATAGTAAAATAAACACTTAAATGTGTATTTTGTACGTTTTCCTTCCAAAAGCCTGAAAGAAAACATGTTATAGAATCAAAATAGCACAAAATCTCAAAATTGACCAGTACTTGAAAAACGATGTTTTTGCCTGCCGTGTCTCGCCTTAACAGGTTTCTCCTTACCGAGTTGATACGAGCTCGTTGTGTGTCTGAACGGATGCCGCGTCTCCGGAAAAGAGCTGGTTGTAGTCTCTCCCGGTTCAACGAAGATCACGTCAGGGTCATCAGATTGTAAACCGTGATCGTTTTTCTCGCGTCCAGGAGAGAAGCTTAAAAAGGAGACTAAATGTAGTCTCTGAGAAGGTTCAAAATTGGTACTTTAATTAATAAAAAGCGCGGTAATGTTACAAACAGGATATTGTTTCGACAGAAAAGCAGCGGTGTCTCTGGCTCTGGCAGGTGAAGAAAGAGGCCGAACCCCTCAGGTCCCGCTGTTTTTATATCCTCTGCTGGCTCCTCCCTGCGGGCCGGCTCTCCAAATTTTTAATGTCCATTGTTATGCATATCAGAGGATACAGACATTGTACATTCAATATATCTAAACACGCCTTTTCTCTTCCTTAACTCTTTCATGACTTTTCATTTAACACATTCTAAACGCTGTAATCAATACTCCAAAAAAATACAGGGAATACTTCACGGCAGTTTGGTTTCCGGTCGTTCCTGATGTTGTCACGTGCTACCCACATCTGTAAACAATAACGTAATCAAATAAACTGTACCTTCATTTAATATTCAACAATAATAATATCTCGACGTCTGTAGTTGTAGTGTCGAAATCAGTAGGTTTCGGTGTGCAACATCATATATCGCTGCTAAATTCACCTCTATAGTAAATGGTATATTAGCCTTATGCTAAATGCTAACCGGAGATGAAGGATTTTCAGAATAAAAGCTTAACAACTGGTTGTGCACAGGAACTTCTGGTTTTTCAGTATAAAACAGCATTTAAACTGACGGTATGTTTAAAGGGCACCTATCATGCAAAATGCACCTTTGTACGTCTTTTATACATGATTATGTGTCCCCGGTGTTCCAGGGAACTCGCCAAGTGTCAGAAAACACAACCCTCTCTATTTTCCTCCTTCGCCAAATCTCTAAAAAAGGGGCTGCAACGGATCTGAAAAAAATGGATCCACATTCCGACACTTTTCTACGTCACAAAGACGTACTCCGCTTATTGGTCAACTCTCCACCTATCAGGGGAATGAGCCACGGCCACGTGCATTGCCAAACCTCTCATTCGCATATAGGCTATCGGCAGGCTAAATCAACCCCAGTCACATCTGTGTTTCTGCCTGCTCTTGCTAGGATGTCTAAGCCAGTTAAACGTTGTGCTGTTGTTGGCTGCAAGACTCGGAACAGGGGACTGCATGCAATGCCATCAATGCAAAAAGAGAATAATCTGTGGCTAGACTTCATTTTCAAGGGACATGTGCCAGAAGACCCCGGCAGATTTCTGTGTGTGTGTTCCAAACATTTTACCACGGACATGTTTATGAACTTCTCTCAAGTCCAACACGGATATGCCTCCAAACTAATGCTACACCCGGGATCAATACCAACCATCCGGGACCAGGCCAGTGAGGACACATCCAATTCTGAAGCTGTAAGTTTTTATTTAGCGGTGTTTTTCCTGATAAAGCTATCTCTAGCTTGTAGTATGTAGCATGTAGCATGTAGCTTCGCCGTATCAATGTCGCCTCAACCCCAACTAGTAATCGGTTAGGTGTTTATATGTTCTTGTAACATTTTATTTTGTACGCTCCGCAGTCTTTGCTTTGTCTTTTATTTTAATTATCAGGCATTTGCGAACATGTTCAGACTGCCGTAATGGCGATCTGTGTGAAGGCTGTAAAGCCACGCCTAGCCTAGCCGATAACACAAGTATTTATTCTCCTATGTATTAGTATTTTGTATCCTCTAAAAAATCATATTGAGTAAGTTATAATAACAAACGTAATCTTCTGGAGGTAAGTGCCGTTTTTTCCAGCGTTATGTAAAAGCTTTTGTGATTGTAGTCTGTAAGAACGATCATATATCATCGATCTGTAAGCTAAGCTACGCTACGCTAAGCTACGCTACGCTACGCTAAGCTACGCTAATGAGACATGCCGTTTTTTGCAGCGTTATATGGAAAAGCTTTTGCATGTTTACTTGTTTGCGCACATGAATATAAATGGGGGTGTGTTAGGATACAACACTGTATGTATGTATGCGAGGGGACACACACCACGAGTAAAACGGAGCTCAAGCCCTGGTATGTTGTTGTTGACGACATGCATACTAATCTAAACCACTTTTTTTGTTGTGCTTTTTTTAACATTGCACAGGCTACGTGGCCAACTTGATGGACCTCATCTTCGACCAAGTCTTTGTGGACCCTGCACCATTATGAGCAACCTGACAGGGAGGAGGTCATCGCCGGGTATGCTACACGGTTTAATTTGGCTGCTGTCTGAACCTAACAGACATTTCACGGATCAGAGGACAACGCAGGCCGGAATCACCACTCTGATCCTGATTCAAATAACCGTTGATTTTGACAATAAAGTTCCGAGTTGATATCAAGTGTGTCGTGATTATTCATGTTTGGATGGGTAAAGAATATTCTGATTTCAAAAGCATAAGGTTGTGTGTGGACTTGTTGTCGTACACATGGGTGTGTTTTGCCATTGCTGTGTAGTATATAATAGTACATGTACAATGACAGAATGAAAGATTGCATAAAGCCATATACACCAGTATTTATTTCCATGAACAATATTAGCATTCGTTTTACAATTTCAGTCAAAACCAAATCCAGGATGGTCCACCACACAGGTTACAGAGTCCTCATGTTCCTGCATCCGTCTTTACACCTAATGTGATAAACATATATTGAATGACATGTGAAAAATGTATTCTCTAAACAGACAACTTAGTGAAGCTAATGTTACGTGTGGTATCTCCATGCAGCACATGCTCCGGTTCAGAAGGCATCGTGGCGCAAGTTGCACATGTACCCCTTTAGAAAGAAGTCAATAACTGAGCTTTTAAAACACATGAAACACATAATGCTGACAACTGAGGTGTTGGAGTTATACTTTGTATCACCCTAAGTTATTGAACTTTCCAACGGTTGTTGCACGATGTTGGAAGAAAAGGACTGTAAACTATTAAACGCAATGAGGCCATTGTATATATGCTGAAAATATGAATGTCTCCCTTTATAAATATATATATGTATCGCTGTGTTTGCGTTACAAACTCTAAGTTACAAACTGTACACATTGCATTCTTGCTAATTAGCCAAAATATGAATGGAATAAGTAGCAAGCATCGTAACAGAGTAAAAATAAATAGGGACAACAGCTTGTCAACTAACCATTCAGAAACGTCCTGCTGCAACCGAGATGTTTGCACCTCCACCAAAACCTCCGCTGCTTCAGTTTCTGGATCAAATTGATAATATGCTTGAACACATGCATTGCTCTGAGATGACATGTGTATTCCACACTCGTAATCACAGCAAGCATGGTAACGTGACTCTCGCCGGCTCTTCTGCTGGGGGCGTGGTCAGCTGCTGCTCAGAATTTTCATAGGCAGGTTTGGAATAAAGCGAAAATGAGCGAAACGAGGCATGGCTAAAAAATGATCTGTTTGGTATTTTGAAAAATAAAATGTATAAATATACCTTATATAGGTATGGTCATACACTATATCATTTAAATATAGCATGATAGGTCACCTTTAAGGTACATTATGCCATCAAAACATTGATTTTAATTTCTAACAGTGGCAAAGGGGGGGCAAGAGGTCATGCCAGGGTGGCATGGGAGGGCGGACAGTATGTGATATTTTACACTGTCCTACTTATTGTTAATTCATGCCTTAACACAAGTGTTTTTAATGCACAAGAGAAACAAGGTGTTCAGACAAACAATCGGGTGCCCTTTGAGTCCCCCAAGCTTACTTCAATAATTGTAAATGAAAGGAAACTACAAAATGTATTTTAAAGAAATTCATTAATGGAACAGGTTGTTTTGCATTACAAAAAATGTGTTGTCTTAGTATTAGACAGACATATTTGCATGTGCTCACTAAGCATTATTACATATTAATTTAATATTAAACCAATTTAAAATGGCCAATTATTCCAAAATGTTAATATGCTAATATAATCATATGCTTGTCAACTTTAACTGATCAAAAATTCTGAAAAAACAATTGAATTATCTATGAAATTGCAATATTGACACATGTCCCTCACTTTGTTTCAACCCCGTCAAGCCAAACCATTTACCCTCCTATTGAAATAATGGATCAGTCCATGTGTGATCTGCATTGAGGGAATTACATCACAAAAGTGTCAGTTTCTTCTCTTACCTATATTTCAGTTTTTGTATTTTCATATTAAGATTGACAAGCTCAACATTTCAACTATGTTGTATGAATTAATAATAGTAAATAATTGTTTATTACAAAAATAAACAATAGTTTTGCAAAATATTACAATTTTGTAATGTCCTTGATTTCCATGTGGTGCCATATCTTAGCTAAACAAGGTCTCATGTCTACTTTTTGTCAAAAACTTCAACCCTGTTAAATGTTTTCAAGTAAATTCCTAGTAATTATTTATATGTTGTGCCTGGGGTGGGAAAATGTAAGTAGTCCACTACCAGATGTTATGACCAAACATTTTGGTTTCATTTTTCAAAGATATAAAGACCCAAAAGGCACCCGATTCAGAGAATACTCTAATTCTGCATACTGTAAGTACTTAGTTATAATTAAGTACACAAATGACATGACCCATCTCTTCAGAGAGCTAAAGGTGACCTGTGCAGCAACACATTTCAATCAATAATTGTCAATACTAAGAGCTGCTAGATTGTGCTGCTGTAATGGAATATGTAAGAAGAATAAGAACATACCATGTGGTCCAGCTGGAGTTTCATCTGCCTCCTGATCCCTGCCTCTGTCCCTCTTTCTGATACTTCATCTTTATTCCTCACATATATTTCTTCTTCTTCACTAATGTCTTCATCTCCTCCTCTTCCTCCTGCTCTGACCCTCCTGGTCTCTTCAGTGAACTCTCTTTTCCTTTTCCTCTTTCTGTTCGTCCTGATCTCTTCTCCGATATGTATTTGTGTTGTTGTTGAATCACTCCTATACTCTGGCCTGCAAGAGTCTACTTGTGAAAAGCACTAGTACAAATGCTTGTATAACTTTACACGTTAGGGCCATGTAGCCTAGCTAATAAGTAGCATATCATCAGAAAGTATTTATCAAACGCACACAGGCAGCTGTGTTTAGATCCAGTTTTTACGGTAAAGGATTTATCCTGGTTTCATTGATCTGGCCTCATTGCTGTGATGTGTAGTTTACGTGGATTTAATAGTAGGCTACCGCATAGTTTAGCAAAGTGATCGATCTCCCAGCTAACGCTGTCTGCATAGTATTTTGTAACGTAACGCCCCAAACAGCGCCCGTCTGTTAAACGCTATCGATTCAAACGGCAGCGTTTTATTAATATTTAGTTTCAAGCTCTCGTCCTTAGTAAAAACAAAACTAGTGGAAGGGGAAATGCTCCCAGGGGTAGCTGATCCATAGGTGCTGGGACAGCTCTGTGAGCCGCGGTCTGTGTGAACGCCGCTCCGCAGTTTAATGCAGGGCCGTAGCTGCGTTTTTAACGGGCCTAAAATGATATTTAAAATGATTCACTTTTAACTAATTTAATGCTTGTTTCGTTGCTTGAGAAGCTTGTGGAAATAGTGTTGGTTTGTTTTAGTACAGTTTTAGGGAAACAAAAGTTAGGGAGGCAGCTGGGGGGCCAAGGCTCTACAGCGGGGGGGGGGGGCAGCTGCCCCCCCTTGCCCCCCCGTAGATCCGCCCCTGGGCGGGACATCAGATTACAGAGGGGAGGATCCACATCATGAAATGGTAGTTTTTTGCATTGACTGATCCACAGACTTAAGAAATTGGACTCACTGGTGGACTTAAATAAGACTCTGCTACTTGTTCACTGATTTTTTTTTTTTAATGCATTGCCACTGTACATTGCTACAAGGTCATCGTTCGTCCGTCATGTACTGTCTTTGTATCCTGCTTGAATGCTCTTTTTACGATGCCTGTCTCAGGAATGGCCCCTCTTTTTTTTATTTAATTAATTTGATTTAAACTTTTCTGTCTCTCAGAGTGACGATGAAGTAGAGATGGCTGCAGACGACGAAGGAACAGATCAACAACATGAAATGGTAAAACATAAACATGCAGGGATTGTTTTACTTATAATGCAAAAAAATGTATTCTGTTCAAATCCATGACTACATTACATGCTACATTACAGGTAGCAGTAAGAGACAACACAGTTTTCTATGATGATAAGAATACAGATTTATCCGACACAAAAGAAGTTGGGTTACAAAGTCAGCAAACTGCATAAGAGAACATTTGGTCACTTTAGGATGTGGCTCTCACAGACTGTTAAATGTGAGGGAGATTGCTGCACTGCAAAACAGTACACCCACAAGGTACTAACATCTTAATAGTGTAACTGAATATAAGCGTTGTGTGTATAAAAACATTTTAGTCACCACCAGAGACTACAGTATGCATTTCAAAAGAAATAATTCAGTAATAGAAACCTCAAATTGCTTTGGTATGGTAGAGTCCTTGGTTGTTGTACCAAAACCCTGCAACTGTGAAAGAGGTGCAAAGTGTTGTTGCAGAGAACTTCTTGTTTTATAAAAGCCATTGCAGCAGGAGCACATACAACCAGCTATCTATGATGCAGAGATCCATATAAACATTGCACAATTTCTTGTAAAAGTAAAGATCTCCAATGAATTGTGTGTATTGACATGTGAGGACATCATAGCTAAATGTATTGCAATTGAACATGGGGGTAAGCTATATGTGATGAAAATGCCTGTGTTTGAGACAAGTTAAATGTTGAGGTCTAGCACAAACTGTTGAGACCCAATTTGTCTGCACATATATGATGATTTAAATGTGTTTTTATTTATGCTATTATTGTTTTTTTATAACTCACTGTTTGATCATTAACTGCATTTTGTAATGCATGTGTGTTTGTGTCTGTGACTGGGTAAATCTGTATGGATATTTCTAAATATGTGAGTAAAACGCCACATTGAAGCGCTGTATGAACTCAGTTGTCTCATTCAATAACAACATTGAGAACATCTTTATCTAAAGTGTAATTCTTTGGCTATTTTGTGTGAAGATGTGTTGAAAAAGAAGATGAAAATATATGTTACCTCAAGGGAAACCAACTAAAACCAGCAATGAAAAATACTAAACAAGGTATAAGACTTGCATTCACATTTAAAAAAAAAAAAAAATACATACAATGGGACTTGAGTGATTATCATGATACCATGGTAATGTCTGTAGTACCATTTGAATACTCTATGGAGTACCAGTTATCTGAGGTACCGCGGCATGTACTATAGTATCGGAGGTACCATGGTACATACCATGGTAACAGCTGTACAATGGTATGTACCAGGGTTATGTACCAGGGTTATACCATGTATTGCGGCAGTAATCTTAAACAAAGTGCCGCGAGGGACTAAACAAGAGAAAAAACACTGTGGACGCGCAAAAAATCAGTCTTTCCTGCACAGTATGCGTTTGACCTTTTATTTCCAAAGCCAAAAATGCAATATTCCATATCCATACGTATATCCTTGTATGCGTGCGGTCAACAAAAATTGTCCTTCTCTAGCCCACTCCCCCATCTATTACCAAGTGCGCAGGTAAAAGCAACCGGATATAAGCACAAACGTCACCACACAAATCCAATGACACGCCCACCACCTATAGTGACTCAAACACATGTACCGTAATAAATACAGAAAAACACTTCAAATTTGGCTCCTACATTCCGGCCCCTAATTATATCAACATAATAATTACACATCTGAAAAATGATGTAGGAGACAATCAAGGAAAAAGCTTTTAAGGATAAAAACGTCCTTTGTTAAAGTGTCCTTATCTTCTTTAAGCAAAAAATAGAAAATAAAATAAAAAATATATAGTTTGTTAGCCTATGAAGGAGTGATCTTTACTATCACTTAATAAAAAGTCGGAAAAAACGTCAATGTCAAGGTCTATGAAGTTCACTAATTTCCTCAAGTTTAGTTCCTGAAGTTGCGCTTGACATTTGACCACTTCTGTCGTTCCTGGAGTAGAGGCAAGTACTCCTTAATCCATCGTTTCCAAAACAAGTCTGAGATGTACTGAACTTGTTTCCATTTTCGACGAGCATACTGTATATGTCCTCTTTATGAAACAGTCCAGCTGGAAAAGATGGCTTGGTTTTTAGCAGCAAAAGATGGTTAGTGCTTCCAAGTCATTGGGATCTGTGGATGCTCTCGTTATGGGACGGCTGTTGATGATGGATTCGGCTTCACAAAGAACCGTGTGAAGACACTCTTCATCAAGGTTCTGTGCCTTCAGGCTGGAATTCAGAACCTTCCTCACATATCTGATCAACCTTTCCCATACTCCTCCATGATGGGATCCAGTAGGGGGATTGAAAGTCCACTTTATTCCTTTCTGAAGGAGGGTGTTGTTGATTTTAGCAATATTCAACCTTTCTATTGCCTCTCTCAATTCACGCTCAGCTCCGACGAAGTTGGTTCCATTATCTGAGCGTAATTCCGATACTTGTCCACGTCTTGCGATGAAGCATCGAAGAGCATTAACAAAGGAATCTGTATCCAAGGATGAAGCTACTTCAATGTGGATGGCTCTTACTGTTAAGCATGTGAAGAGAACACCATACTTTTTAACTGTACTCCTTCCTCGCTTGACCTCAAAAGGTCCAAAATAGTCAACTCCAACACGAGTGAATGGAGGTTCATCTGGAGAAACTCTGTCTCGAGGTAAATCTGCCATCTGCTGCATTCCTGGAGCTCCATTTTGTCGCCGACAAACAATACATTTTGACAGGGTTTTCCTTATAGCCACACTAGCACCAGGAATCCAGTATCTTTGTCGCAGGCTAGATAGCATGTGGTTACGACCACCGTGTCCCACATTTTGGTGTACTTGCCGTAGAATGATGTCAGAAATGTGAAGATATTTTGCCAATATAGCAGGATGTTTAGATTCTTCAGGCATTGCTGCTCTACTGATACGTCCTCCCACTCTCAGAACACCATCTTCAAGTACTGGGTTGAGCTTGTAGATGTGACTAGTCCTTTTCACACCTTCTCCCTTTTGCAAGCCTTTGATTTCATCAGTAAACCTTTTTCTTTGGCAAAAGCAGATCATTTCTTTCTCAGCTTTTCGGAGGTCCTCAATAGAAAGAAAACCAGAGACCACCTGAGCCTTGATAGTCTGCATTTCCTTTTTCATCTCTCGGTCTTGTTGTTCCTTATTCAAGCCAGACTGAGCAAGAGTTAGACTCAATTGCTTCTTCTTCCGACTAAGGCACAGCAGCAGGTTTTTCAACCTAAGGATCCAACCAACTGTCTTCTTCATGTGGATCCAAGAAGAGAAGTGATTGATCAATCGGGTTACAGCATCCATCTCTTTTTCAACCTGCACAGCGTTCACATTCAGACTTATCTTGACCTCAGGGTCTTCTGGTGCCATTTCAGAGCCATCAGGGTTCCCAGGCCACTGTTCTTCAGGTCCAGTGAGAAACTGAGGTCCAGACACCCATGTGTCATCTTTCAGGAGCGTTTCCACTTTGACTCCCCTGGAAGCCCAGTCTGCAGGATTGCTTGCGGTGGGAACATATCTCCACTGAGATGGATTTGATACGCTGCGTATTTTTGAAACCCTGTTTGCGACGAAGGTTCGAAACCTTAAGGTCTCATTACTGATGTACTTCAGTACGGAAGTACTATCAGTCCAAAAGATGGAGTCTTTAAGTTGCATTTGCAGCTCCTTCCTACACATCTTGTCCATACGACTTGCAACCACGGCAGCGGTCAATTCCATTCGAGGGATGGTTATTGGTTTCAATGGGGCCACTCTAGCTTTTCCCATAATGAAGACACAGTGCACTTGTCCTTTGATGTTATGTAATAACAGGTAAGTCACTGTTCCATAGCCGTCTTCGCTTGCATCTGCAAAGTGGTGTAGCTGAGCAGAGGTCACTTCCCCAAAATCCACCGGTTTTAGGCATCTGTCAACTTTAAACTCTTCGAGATTGCAGAGCTCCTTCAGCCAATTTGTCCACTCTTGTGCAGCTGAGGCTGGTATAATATCATCCCAACCAAGTTCTCTTCTGCACAAGTCTTGAAGAATCATCTTGGCTGATAGGACCACAGTTGCCAATATTCCTAATGGGTCAAATATTGAGCTGACCATGGAAAGGATCCCTCTTCTGGTTATGGGTTTGTCCTTGATCATGATCTTGAACTTAAAGACATCTGACTCAACACACCACTGTACGCCCAATGCTCTTTCCACAGGGAGTGTGTCATTATCCAAGTCCAGATCCTTAACTTCTTTCGCTCTCTCCATCGAAGGTATAGCAGCAAGCACGATACGTCTGTTGCTAATCCACTTTGTGAGATGAAAGCCCCCTTGAGCACAAAGTGCACAAAGGTCATGATAGAGTGCCACTGCCTCCTCCTCTGAAACCACTGATGTTAGACAATCATCAACATAGAAATTATGCAGGACAGTGTTGATTACTTTGGGACTGAACTGCTCCCGATGGTCCTCTGCACACTTTCTAAGGGCAAAACTAGCACAACTTGGCGACGATGTAGCTCCAAACAGATGTGCAACCATTCTGTGTTCTTCTAAGTTCTGATGATGATCTCCATTTGGCCACCAGAGAAACCTCAACAGATCAGAATCCTCAGCTGGTACTCAAACCTGATGGAACATGGCTTCAATGTCTGCCATGAGTACAACAGGTTCCTTTCTGAATCTTGTCATGACTACAACCAGTGTGCTGGTAAGATCTGGTCCCTGTAGGAGCTGCGCATTCAGCGATGTTCCCTGGAATGTAGCTGCACAGTCAAATACGACCCTGATCTTTTTCTTCTTTGGGTGGTATACACCATGGTGTGGTATATACCATACCCTGCCGTCACTGCGTTCCAGATCCACAACTGGCACTTTCTCTGCATAGCCCTTTGAAAGGATGTCATTCATGAAAGCGGTGTAATCAGCATGAAATGAAACATCTTTATCAAACCTTCTCTTGAGGCTCAGTGTACATTGTTCTGCTACTCTCCTGTTGTTTGGCATACTAACATCCCTTTTCCTTAAAGGTAAGCCAATACAGTAATGGCCATCCATCAACTTAGCAGACTTTGTGACGTACTCCATAAAGTGACAGTCCTCTCTTGACGGTCCCATCTGCTCATCCTGACTGCATTCAGGGAAATCAGCCTTTAGCTGCTGCTTCCACAGATCTTCAAGGTTTGCAACAGATATCCTATTGACAGTGACATCTGGCTGTCCACAAGTAATTTCACTACTCCTGTCTCCTCTGAGAGGTCCATTGACAGTCCAACCCAGCATAGTTTTGACTGCATATGGGCCCCCGTCTACACTCCGAATAACTTCCCATGGCTCCAGTGCCTCAGGAACATTAGTCCCAATCAACAGGTCCACATCTGAATCAATCTCAGTAATCATTACATGTTTCAGTTGAGGTCATCTCTGAAGGTCTTTCTGCCGAGGAATGTTGCCTCGATGAACTGGCATAGTTTTCTGGGTGTAGGTGTCAGGCAGCTCACAATAATGACTGCTGTCTAATCCAGCCACATGCAGGTCAGAAACAATGTGACTTCCAACTATTTTCTCCTGACCCATTGTCCGAAGGAGAATGTCTGTTCTTCTTCCCCTGAGATTCAGTTTGTTCATCAGCCGCTCCGTGCAGAATGATGCTAAGCTCCCAGGATCCAGGAAGGCATATGTTATGATTGTTTCATGTCCCTTCTTAGACTTTACTTGAATAGGCACGATGGAGAGAGTACAATCTGGCTCACCGGCCCCTGTAAGACCACTGGACTGAACAGAGATCAGAGCACTGCTTATAGCTTTTCCTTTAGCTTGCATTGTGTCAGTTTCTTTCTCTTTCTGATAGATATGAAGTATGCTTGGGTGCTTCAGACTGCATACTTTGCATGAGAGGCGTTTCCTGCAGTCTTTACTCATGTGCCCAATACACACGCATCCAAAACACACACCATGTTCCCTTAAGAAAGCAATTTTCTCACTATGAGCCTTTCTTTCCAGTTGAACACATAGATCCAGTGTATGTCCACCTCCACAAAACAGGCAAACATTTGTATGTAGTGAGCCTCTCTCCTTCATTGTTATTCCAGGTTCCACTTTATTTTCCTCTGTCGTAATAGTAGTAGCAAAGCTGCTTCCCCTCATCCTTGAACGAGGTTCAAACATAGCTTTCCTCACATTTTTGTTGGCGGCTGGTGGAGTATCCTGTATATCTCCAAACAGTAGATCGCTCACAATATCCACCTGTCTTTCAATGAAGTTAACAATATCCATGAATGTAGCTCTCCGGCCCTGCCTTTTCTGTAAGTCATAGGCCAGAGTTCTCCATTTGTCCCTATATGTGTAGGGCAACTTTTTTATGATGGCTAGCATATTGCTAGGCTTGTTCAACTCACGCATGTATTCAAACTCTTCCATGACGTTGCAGCATCCTCTCAGAAAGAGACCGTAAGCTTGCAGAGCTCGCACATCTTCTACTCTTATTGGCTGTCATGAAAGAGCCTTTTCCATGTAAGCTGAAACAATTTTCTGTGCATTACCAAAATGCTCCTGTAGCAAAGCCTTTGCTTTGGCATATCCTCTGTCATGGGCCATATGCTGACAGCTTCTGACAAGCTCCAAAGGCTGCCCCCTGGTGTACTGTTCGAGAAAATACAGGCAGTCTTTAGGGTTGTGAGTCTTCTCCTCAATGCTGTGCTCAAAAGCTCTTATGAATGCTTGCTATTGAAACGGAGAGCCATCAAAAATCTGAATTTCTCTTTTAGGCAGAAAAAAAAGAGACTGTTGCTGAACCAACATGGATGTTATTTCATTTTGTCTTTCTAAGACATTAATTAAAGGATTCTGAGCAATAGCGTAGGCAGAAATGTACTTTAGGGTGGGCCTGTAAAAAAAAGGGTGGGCCAGATTTTTCTTTACTTTTGGAATACTTTCTTTTTCCATAACAGATGGGTATGTTTTGGGGAACAGGAGACACATATCTTACTGTTTTAATAAGATACTGGCTTATCAAGAACTCAAACACAACATCTTGGTGTCATTCTGGACAGCTCTCTCATCTGCACCACACATAAAACACATCACCCGGACTGCATTCTTTGTACTATCTTAAAACCTTTCCTTAGAATATGTTATGAATTTTAAGGTGTTCTTGGGTGCTTTGAAAGGCACCTCTAAATAGAATGAATTATCATTATTATTATTATTTATTATTATTATCTGAAACGATGTAATAACTTTTAAAACTGTTTCCAGTCACTTGCCCCATGCATTCAGCAGCAGCAGGCCATTCACTTTGATTTGATCCCGTTATAAATGTCATAATTTCGACAATAAAGAAATGCTACATAAACGTTATCTTGCACATTTTATCTAACCATCTCCGTTTTAACTTTCGATATATTTTAAAAGAGATCTCTCTCTCTCATCTGCGTGCGGGGGCGGGGCCTCACAGACACGCTGCATCTCTCTCTCGCTCACAGATATGCTGCAGCGCTGTGCAGTGTGCACACAGTTCTGCCGGTAATGAATATTACATTTTGTGAGGAAACTTTTCCACCAATAATTCCAATAAGTATTCCAAAATGTATTCACTTCAGGTTTACGAAAGTAACTGCAATCAGATTACTCGTTTTTCAAATGTAACGCCAGCTGAATACACTTGATTTTTGTATTCTGATTACGTAACGCCGTTACATGTATTCCGTTACAACCCAACCCTGTGTATATCTCTCCGGACTGTCCACCAGCAGATGAAAAACACCCACCTCTCCGCCTCTTCCAAGGGACGAGGGAACCGTGCGGCAGAGTTTCAGTTACATTTTTTTTCTTCTGACAGCCCAGCAGCAGGAGAGGTGGGGAGAGGGAGACGTGGGGAGAGGGAGGCGGGGCTATTTCATCGTTATCAGAAAATGATGCTAGATGACATTATGGCGTGCGCCGGAACCAACAATCAGTTTTTACCGTTAATGAGTTCGGTTCAGAGGATAAAGCACATACAACATTAATTAAACTCGATATTTGTTCACTTGAATTTCACTTTGAATTATTGGATATTCTCAATGGGTGAATACATTTTTTTATAATAATAATTAAATAATTTAAAAAAAATTAAATAATTTTTTTTTTTTTAAATGACACCGAAGCTTTCTCAGGGTGGGCCAATGAGTAAACTGGGTGGGCCTGTGCCCACCCTGTCCCTATGGTGGCTACGCCACTGATTCTGAGCACTGCTGCTTGGTGCCAGTGCTGCTGGGTGATTGCTTTGGTGCTGTAACTGTGGATGTGATTGTGTTGAACTTTGATGTACATTGGCCTCTGAGCTTCTTGTGGCTTGATGTTGCAGATGTCCATATTCTACTTCATGTTCTCTGTGCGAAAACTGTACGTCAGACTGGCCACCTGTAGGCCTGTTTGTGTCAGGCACAAATGTTTTTGCTCCAGCACTGAGTGTGGCTTCCTTTCGTCCCCTTTCCAAATAAGAATGCATGCCATCAGGACTCACATGTGTGTTACTTACAGCACGAGACCTTCCAGAGTGTCTTAGCACATTCATTTTAGCCATTGATGTGGCTATTTCCACTTCCATTTCCAGTTGCTCCCTCTGTTTCCTGAGCTCTTCCTTCTTTTGCCTGAGCTGTTCCTCTTGTTCATCCAATGCATGCTTGTCTTTTAATAACATTTGTCGTGCCATGAGAGCGGCCATGTCAGCCTCAGCTTTGATGCATGATGATGTAGTTGAAACACTGGACCTGGTTCCAGCACAGCTCCGCTTGCAAGACCCAATGCTTCCTATGTTTGAAACACTGTCGCTTGGTTTTATTTCATCTTGTGCTTCAGAAGTTTCAACATTTTTCCCAGAGTGTTTTGAAACATGAGACATAATTTGCTGGTGTTCATCAGATATCTCAATTGAGGGAACATGTGCGATGGTGCTGCTCGGTTGTCTCCCAGTTCCAGAAAGCCATTGCCTGACATCGTCGATAAATCCATTATTATATTTCAGTATCTTGGCAAACCATACATTTTGTTTTTCCTGTTCGTCTGCAGGAAGAAGAGGAATTACAGACTCGTGTAACAGAGTGGTTTCTTTAACCAGTTGAATTAAATGTTCAAGTTGAGTTTGTATTTGTGAGGCGTTGTCATCCCTTTGCATGAGATCCTTTATTGTTTTAATCACACTTTTCATTTTGTGAACCTTTTATTGACGTTCCTTTTGGAGCTTTTCCATTTTATTTGCCAAAGCCTTGGCAGTGAGTATCGACTCTCTCTTTTGTTCATCCATTTTTGCCACATTGACATCTGAATTTGATCCACTTATTGACATAACCTTTTAATGTTTTAATGAATGAACGACACATGCACCAATCCACAACCTCTAGCGGCACAAACCAACACAGGCAAGCAACAAGTCAGTTCTAACAAACATTTACACAGCATGAATGAAGAAGTTACATACCGCTCGCTCCTGATGCTGTGTGGATTGTCCGTCAGTCTTTCTTTATCCTCCCGGCAGTACGCTGAAGTTTCCTTAAGCCGCTCTCCAATACAGCGGCGAACACGGCTTTTCAATGTTTCCTTTTAATTCCACAGCGTCACAGATCGATCCTAGGAATCTCCGTAGCCTCGATTTCCGTAGATCCACGCTGTGGTACAAGTCTTTTTTGTTGACTTAATATTGCGGCAGTAATCTTAAACAAAGTGCCGCGAGGGACTAAACAAGAGAAAAAACACTGTGGACGCGCAAAAACTCAGTCTTTCCAGCACAGTATGCGTTTGACCTTTTATTTCCAAAGCCAAAAATGCAATATTCCATATCCATATACGTATATCCTTGTATGCGTGCGTGGGTGCCTGCGGTCAACAAAAATTGTCCTTCTCTAGCTCACTCCCCCATCTATTACCAAGTGCGCAGGTAAAAGCAATCGGATATAAGCACAAACGTCACCACACAAATCCAATGACACGCCCACCACCTATAGTGACTCAAACACATGTACCGTAATAAATACAGAAAAACACTTCAAATGTGGCTCCTACACCATGGTAACATCTGAGGTACCATGGTAGTACCATGGTACGTACTGGTACACTATGGTAAAATCTGAGGTACCATGGTACACTATGGTCAAATCTGAGGTACCATGGTACTACCATGGTGTACTACCATGGTACTACCATGGTGTACCATGGTACGTACTATGGTACACTATGGTAACATTTCTTATGGGATAATGGATAATGTTAGCTAGAATTGGGTGGGGACTTCATTTGCATAGCTAATGGCGCAGTTGCTATTTATTTTCATGTGTAATCATGTGTTTCATGTGTGTGTTTTCAAGACTTTGGGAGACAACAGTACTGCAGATTCACCTACAGCCAGTGATGCTGGGCTTATAGAGCCAGAGCAAGAGGTCGTCTCTCCACTGGTTCCTCAGCCAACATCTGTGCTTCACTGTGGCTCACAGTGTAACCTCAGACCTTTCCATCGTTCATCAGGTAAATGTAACACAGAAGTAGCGCGCCCATTTTACATCAAAACGCGGTAAAGACTCGGCATAGTTTTTGTACATGTTAAAAACATATTAGAAAAACATCTCAGTATGATGCAGGCTGTTACAACAAGACTTGCTATGACCTCAATAATTAACATATAAATGAATTAAAACATCTCAGCCCGAATGTCAACAAAACCTGAACATAAGCTTTGTAAAGGTAGATTGTATGGCAGGGCTGTTGTTTATGGCAGGCACAATTATATAATATATATCTTTTTATCCTAGCTGTCCAGGTACAGCCCAGGATGGTCAGTGTGGGGTGTCAGACAGAATCTCCACTGCCCAGTCCTGCACACAGTGATGATGAGTCATCTTCTGTAACCATGGACCACCCTGGGGATATGCCATGGAGCCCAGAGGAGGAAATGATGAGCGAGTCGTCTGACGAGGAACCATCAAAAGTGCCACTGCAGCAAACTAATGTTGATCTCAAGTAAGGCTTCTTAATTAATTAAATTAAGCAAGGGACAAGGAGTGGCTGGAACCAGGTAACGTACTCTGTACACTGTGTTGCTGAAACATCTTAGTCGTCCAAGTGCTTGTTGGTGCTTAGTTTATTTTGGTTCCAGAGCCCTCCATCAATATATAACCCAAAGTGTGCTAACACATTAACAAGGCGTTATATAAATAACACCTGATAGTATCACACAATCGTGCTTTACCAGTGTAGGTAATACATGCATATGTAGACAATTCTAGTAACATCAGAACAAAATATGTGTTTGTACAGGAACAACTGCAGCCATTAAACTGGAGAGGGTGACTTTGAGAACAGCATTGGTGAAGGATGTCCGGAAGTTGTCTCCACAGCATCAGACCTATTCCCTGGAGGCATTTCACTCCCTCATCCTCCACTTTGCACCAAAGTACACTGGGTTCTCCTTCCTTGGGATGTACAGCAGGTAAATATGATGTGATGGTGAAAGAATGTGTACGGCTTAGGGATGTTAATAATTAACCATTTAACCGTTAACGGACAATACGAAGTTTAACCGACTAATGCTATCAGTTTATTCACATATGTACAAACAACTTGTGAACTGCATAATCTGCTTTTTCTACAGGCTTCTCATGGCAGCTCTGCTGCTATTGTGGTTAAAGTGCAGACTTTAACCACAATAGCAGCAGAGAGGTTGATCGAACCAGTGATGGTGAGGTGCGTTATGCAGTTCGCTACCCAAGGTTCTGCAAAGGTGGCTGGGTAGTTCGCCCTATCAAGGAGAAGCCATCATACGGTTAGCTGTTTTACTCGGTCCCTAAATATTATTTATTGTGTGATGCATCTATAATATCACTGAATGTGATCACTTGTTTCCTTCCTTCAGCATACGCTGCAGCCCTGATGGAGTCTCTGAGTGAGGGGTACTCCAGGTGACCAGAGACTCTACGAGAGAGCAGTGCAGTCTTGTCCTCCACTGCCCCAGCCCCCCTTTCCACTTCTTGCCAGGAGATCGCCAAGGATGAGGCAGTTGGCCTTTATCTGGCACGGCATTCCCGGTTTAACACAGGAAATTACTGTGAAACCAGCAGATTCTAAAGGAAAAAATTGTCTGGCTTCTGGCTTTGGCTTCTGATTGTCCACACTCCCTAGTGGACTCCCTTGTGGCTGGATGCTGGTCTTAGTGCCCCACACACAATAGTCCATGCATTTTCAACCTCACCCCTCTAAACACTCCACGGGACCGTACTTATGCTGTACTTCTATAGCGCTTTATCCAAGCTTTAAACTTGGCACGCGTGCCAATGCTGGCACGCGTGCCAGGGGTTGCCGACCCCTGCTTTAAAGTCTACATCGTGGATTCTGCTGTGACATTTTCAGAGACTCTCATTAGGCGCATTCACACCGCAGTACTTTTCCCACAAAGGTTCATGCGAACTTAGTTCATGCAAACTCTTTAGTTCGCATGAACTAAGTACAGATCGCGTTCACACCGGAAAAAGTCCCTGGGGGTGGATTAGGCAAATGAAGCCGCTGACTTCACTTCTTCTTCTTCTGCTTTGGGTTTACTGGCAGGCTACAAACAACTTCACGGCGGATACTGCCGCCCAAAGTCCCCGGCCGGAAGTCCCCGGAGTTGTAAGAGGACTTCAGTAGAAGTTGCTGGGACTCCCAGCAGCTTCTACTGAAGCCTTCCGAGTAAATCGCCAGAACGCCGACACCTCCTCATCTCCACCGCTCCCATGTTTTATTGTGTGTTGCCATAAGTTAGTCTCTCTGCGTTTCTGCGCTGGGCTAATGCTAATGCTAATAATGCTAATGCGAGGATAATAAAATGGCGGCTTCACAAAACTTTTTGGAAGTTTTACGGGGCGTGGTTTGCAATCCGCCCAGCCAATCAGAAATATAGCTCTTTTGTGAGAAAAGAGCTATATTTAGTACCGGCTCTTTTTGGTGTGAACGCGATAAAAGAGTTCACTGAACTAAGTTCGCATGAACCTTTGTGGGAAAAGTACCGCAGTGTGAATGCGCCTATTAACACATCACAAGATGTTGTCTGTAAAGGTAGTGCTTTGCTTTTACGTCCATTGCCAAAAATGAGGCACTCTGGAACTCTTTTTGGAGAAACATCGGATAGGCAAAGATTTCTCCTCTATACATATTTAAAGCTTTTAAAAAAGAAAAAAAAAAAAAATCATATTGAAGGTAAGGCTTCAGATTATCTACAAATATTTTTTAACCAACCTTTGAGAAGAAATCCATGCCTACACACAGCAATTTCAACACCTTCTTCATCCAACTTGTTGGCTCGCTTAGAGGTCTCCCTTGCTGCTGTCCAGTGAGATTCCCCACACATGAACATATTAATATATAAACATATTCTATTTATATTTAAAATGTGTGCATTTTATTATAAAGTTGTGTATATTTACAGACTGTTGCAAAAACTAAGAAGTAGTAACATTTTCTTGGCTGTGGACTTGTACTCTACATAATTATGTTGAGGTCATGGTAATCTAATTCAATAAACAATAACTGCAATCAACAGATAGCATTTTCTGACTCGTAAAATGATTGGATATGGTGTCATTTGGTAAATGATTCTGTGTTGAAAAATGTATATCTTTAAAAACTGCATTTGGTGTATTAGGGCAGGCCATACTATTTCTTTTTTTGTAAATCGATCGAGAGAAGTGTTCAAATAACGTATTTTGGTGGTTATTAATGAAAAGACTATCTATCAATCAATCAATGTTTATTTGTGTAAATTGAAAAAATACCACCTTTACAGCATAGGTAGACAAAATGTTTGGAAATGCATGTGTATGCGAACACATAGTGCGAACACACTATGATTGTGATTAATTGTATTGATCGTCACCAAAATGAGGCCACTCAAAACCTTTGTAAATTCCTCCTTCTTCTGGGAACTGTCTTCTGATGGCAGACACAACACATGAGGGTAAGGGCTTCCTAATGTGCCTGCCTAGAACTCCATAGGCCCAGCGGAAGACCTGCCTGTAAGCTGTGTAGCGGTATTGCCTGGGGATAGGGACACAATATCTACAGGTAAACTTGATAGCCTTGTTAACATCATCAACAAGTGTTATATAGTATATAATCTACAGGTTCTGGGTTTTGAAACCTGCTAAACACTCAGGGTCAATAGCAACTGTATTATCTTTAATAGTATTTATCTTTTTAATTGTAATCTAAACATACTCATGTCTGCTGGCCTGAAGCGGGCCATGCTCCTGCCTGAAGTTCATGTAGGCTATCTGTAGCACAAAGGGATTCAGACAGCATGCTTCAAAGCCTGGGTGCAGTGTCAGGCATGTTATGTCTGGTCTGGGGGTGAGGTTCTCCACCAGGGCCCAGAAGGGATCCACCTCCCTGCAGCACATGCTCTCCACAGCTGAGGTAATGGGCTGGCATTCCCCACACAAGCACCTACAAAACAAAACGTTTATCAGGAAACCGTATTACATCTATCTCTCCCCCTTCGCTGGAACATGAATAACCCGATCTCTCTGTGCTCATGTAAACACCATGATGTCCATGTAGAGACGCAGACAGTGTGTTTTACTGGAGCCTCAGTTCGATGAGAGATTATTTTCTGAGTTCTTTAACTTCGGTACTCTCTCTCAAAATGGTAATGTGCATTATGTTTTAATTATACTTCTTATCATTCAGAAGCTTGTTGTGTGTGTATATGTTTTACTGAGTGCTTATAAGCAATTTCCATCCCAGTATTCAATTAACTGTTTATTTTCTGTGCACATTACATAGACTAGCTAATATTCTACCTACTGCTTGGGACTTTGAGTCTTCAAAATGTCCAATGTCACAGACTGGGACTTACTTTAGAGTCAGTTGTATTTACATTCAGTATGACTTGTTATGATTCAATGTGAAAGAGTATACTGCTCAATAAATAATGATCACTTCACCACCTCTCTTGACATCTAGGCGCTTGAGAGTGAGTCAGAGGCAGAACACAGGGACAGTGGAGAGAGGTCCATTGCTGAGGTGAGTGATGAAAGGGAAATGACAGTTTAGAGTAAATTGTGATGTGGACTCTCATCCCAGAATTTTAAGGAAATCAGTGGGGATATTGAACAGGAAACATTTCAGTCAAGGGGCATCATATGACCAATATAGACAGAAGAGCAACATTTATTTGAACATTTAAGTCAATGATGCCATTCCTAGGTGAACTTAACATCTGAATGGAGTCAGATCAGTCTCAATATTAATTAATGCTCACAGAAGGATTCACAAATGTATTTTGCGATGTATATATAAATGACTCTCCACAACAATATCTCTCAATGCACTCACAAATATTTAGTGTTGTATATAAATGTACAAAAAATGGGCATTTAAACTGCTTTTTATTAATTCAAAGACCGCTCTGAATTAATAATCAAATATGTTTCCTTTCTTTACTACTGGATGAAATTACAAAATGTACCCATCATTTTCCTCATGCTAGTATAGCAACCCACCTGTTAAAATGCACCAGAATACAGGAAATCTATATTTTTTTTTCGTGGGGGGGAATCCCCAAACCCCCCGTTAAAAATGTCCCCCCCACTTTCAGGATGCTTCCTACTCCCATGACCGTAACGTAGTGTGGATTTGCATTAGGTAACGCGAGATACGGCTGATACTTGCGCATTAGTTTCTGTTATGGATCAGTATCAACAGTCCTGCCAGTAACGTTACTATATTATCAATGCTACTTTAGTTATAGCCTGATGATTGCTAACTTTACAATGTTGTGATGTGACGTTAGCTAACATTCTGTAGCTAACGCCGGTCACTCACCAAGATAGCTGCCCAGTTCTCCACTGGTTCTCCTCACACCTGTTAGAAATTAAAATCAATGTTTAATAGCATAATGTAGCTTAAACATACCGTCAGTTTAAATGCTATTTTATTCTGGAAAAAAACGGAAGTTTTCAATACCAAGCTTTTATTCTGAAAATCCTTCATGACGACATCCGGGACTACCGTCCATTAGTATCATTAAAGTGGCTATTGACGCCGTTAACATGTATTACATATAAAGTTATGAAAGAGATAAGGAGGAGAAAAGGCATGTGGAAGTAAGCAATGAATGTAAAATGTCGAAATCCTCTGTTTAACGCGATATCGGACAAAGGAGAACGAGGGGGAAGTCCCCTACGTCACTACAGCTCACAGAGAGGAGGAGCGAACAGCCAGCAAGCGGGAAAGACGAAGGCTTGTGGTGTCTCTTCTGCACGGCCAGCACCTGGGAGAGGAAGCTGCAGCCTTTCTCTCCTGACTGAACAATATCCTGTTTGTAACATTACCGTGCTTTTTATTAATTAAAGTACCAATTTTGAACCTTCTCAGAGACTCCATTTAGTCTCCTTTTAAGCTTCTCTCCTGGACGCGAGAAAAACGATCACATTGTGGTGACCACCTTTAACACTGGTAACACTGGGACATAATTCATACATGGAACTACAGTGGGGGGTATTGTTCCCACACGGACATATGTGTTCTTATCTGTATATACTGTGTCCTCCTCCTTTTCTCTCTCTCTTGTTGTCCCGGGCTGCGACCCGACAACACCTCCTTAATAAAGTACCCTTCTGCACCTTCGATGCACCGCCTCCGACTCCCATATCTCCTGGCACTATAACATTTACAATCTGGTGACCCGCTGCTGACGTGATCTTCGTTGAACCGGGAGAGACTACAACCAGCTGTTTTCCGGAGATGCGGCATCTGTTCAGACACACAACGAGCTCCTATCAACTCGGTTAGGAGAAACCTGTTATATCGAATTCTTCAATAGTTTATGCAGGACAACGTTAGGTCTGTGTGTCTGACGGCGCCAGCGGATCCTGAAAATAGCTGTGCATTTAATGTTAAAACAACCAAATGTATGTATAAATGTGTGTGGTCATTGTACTTCGGGTAGGTGTCTTGTTGTGTTTTCATGTAGGTGTCTCTTGTTACGTTAGTAGTTAGTTAGCCTATGACGTAAGGATATATAAGTCCATTTAACGATTTTTGTTAAGATTTATGGGACATAGCAAATTGGTTAAGCACCGAGTAATTGAAAACCAACAAGGCATAGCGAATCAACTTAGGGTTGAGTAACTGAAGACAGTGTTAGTCGAAAACAGTTGAGAATTGTTTTTAAAAAAGTCCTTTTCGAGGAAAAGGCTTGATTAAGGTGTAAGCCTTTATCAGTGGTCATAACTGTTCTATTTTCAACCAAGATATTGCAGGTGGAATACGGTATTTGGAGTTACAGCAGCAGTACGTTAAATTGACGACGGTCATTTAATAGTCGCTGATAGGTTTCCATATTACTCCCACCTAATGTGTCTAAATGGCAACGTTTGACCAATAGTGGACTATAAAGTCAAATAATACGTAGATAGGTTTATAGCTTATGAGTAAGGGTTCCTAACTTTAAGTGATGATATCAATAAGATAAAGCCCATTTTTCATAGTAAACTAGATAGAAATGTTATTTTAAACTACAGTGTTTTTTATTGAATTTTCTAGACTAAAGATCACCCCGCCATTATTTCAACTCCCCTGTAAGAGAGACGAGGTGTGTTTTCAAATCCCTTTGTTCTTCAGGTTAAAGGTTGGAAAATCAGTTGCCATCTTGTCTTGCTCTCATGTTGAAAATAAGCCACATGGCAGACGCCATTTCGTGAAATGCTAATTGAAAGTACTCTGTTTGTTTTTACACACTCAGTCCCACTCACATGAGGCTAGGCACTCCATCTTGAGAAGGACAAATCATATTTCTTGGCAGAGTTGGAACTATAAAATAGATTTTTTGAGATATTCTTGTTTGCAAGTGTGTATTGGTGGTTTTTTGAATATTCTTGTTTGCAAATGTGTTTTGGCAGTTATGTGCTGTGTTGTTTAACCATATTCTAATTTTCTTTCCATTTTTAAGGAAAATAAGCTTCTTCTTGTTAAAAAGAGGTCAGTTTTGCAACAGCTATCCCTCGTGGATTGAGCTGGAAATTACAACGGCGCACTCTGCTGGTAATACAGAATTATTACAAAGATACAATAACATTTTGAAGCTTGATTTTAAGTGTTATAATGAACACATGAGCCAATCGCCAGGATAGAATTGCAAAGTGGTTTCTAATTAAAAGATGAGAAACTTTACATAATAGACTTTCAAACTAGACTGTAGAATATTCAAACACCAATTTATTGAAGCTAACACAAATTATGACATTTGTATAATTCCATACACGTCGGTATGCACTGTACACAGTAGATTTAGATTTTCACCAGATTTCTATTTTCATATCTCAAAGTCAAAACCATACACTGTACAATTTTTAGTTTAACATTTCAGATTTTAAAATGTGCATAATCTTTTAATTTACTTTATTAATATTTTACAAAAAACTTTCTCATAAAAAAAAAATCTATAACTTTAAATAAATATAATTTTTTTTAACAACTAAAAAAAGCCCCCCAGATTTAAAGTTAAGTTCGGATGACATAGGATATTATTTATCAGGAACGAAGGTGCTAGTCGGTGGATTAGTGTTTCAATCTTTAATAACTTAATAATATTCATTCGAATAGGAAGAGAGCATGGCACCGAAGGAAACTAAGTTGAGACCAGACGCAGAGCCAGGCTCAACTGCAGATATCAAGGACAGGGTAAAAATCAGATCAGATGCTTTAACCTTTCCAAGTAAAAGACAGAAGACATGGAACCAAATAGAGAAACTGTTGGAACAATGGCAAACAAGAGGACTGATTCCAGCAGATGATCAACCTGGACCAACAAAAGCCCATAGAAGAGCAGTACTCGACTATGAGCACGAACAATGCCTACAACAGCTAACTATATGGAGGGAAGCTGAAGAGAGATTTATAAGAGTTACAAGTCTGGGAGGGACTCGGAGTTGAGCTGCTCCTCCTTCGCATCGAAAGGAGCCAGTTGAGGTGGTTCGGGCACCTAGTTAGGATGCCACCTGGGCGCCTCCCTAGGGAGGTGTTCCAGGCACGTCCAGCTGGGAAGAAACCAAGGGGGAGACCTAGGACCAGGTGGAGGGATTATATCTCTTGGCTGGCCTGGGAGCGCCTTGGGATCCCCCAGTCAGAGCTGGTTGATGTGGCCAGGGAAAAGAAAGTTTGGGGCTCTCTGCTGGAACTGCTACCCCCGCGACCCGACCACGGATAAGCGGAAGAAGATGGATGGATGGACAAGTCTGATACTCCATCTGGAATATGCCAGCCTATTGGCACACAGCATAAATGTGGTCAGTGTAGCAGACCTGCCAGTGAGGGAAGACATAGCAGAAAAAACAAAAGACACCGTAGCTTGTAGGAACAAGACAAGGAGAAGGGAGGGGAAACTTCCAGAGAAGGCAGGGCAGACACCTCCAACAATTCAAGCTCAGGAAGAACCAGAGAATGCAGGGCAGACACCTCAAACAGTAAAATCTCAGATAGTGCCAGAAAATCAGAAGCAGAACCAACAACCAGGAGGTTTCCAAGGATGCACAGGCAGAAGACGTTTACGGTTAGAGGGATGTTACCATTGCAGCCAAATGGGCCATTGGGCTAGTGATTGTCCACAACAACAAATGAAACACCCACCACATGCACCAAACAACGGCCCTCCATGCAGATACCCCGGGGGAGGTTTCCATGATGACAACGGAGGCAGGGGGTCCCAGAGATGTCAGGGGTGCCAAACAGGACCCAAATGCCACTGACACCCTGGTATCAACCACAACAATGAGGAAGCTCAGAGGGCCAGACCACCAGATGATGCATCTTCAGCACAAGGGTATTTTGAAATCCAGCTACATTGAGCCATATCTCTCACCACAGGAGGGAGAGGTTTAATGTAAAACAAAATCGAGAGTAGCATTTGCATTTACACAAAGCATCCACAGAATAGAACATTTAGCAGACTATTTTTGTAATTATGAGAAGGAAAGAGATTACGAGTGATGTTGTTCCCCTACACAGAAAACTATTGTGTCCACACAGCTAGTGAGGTCAAGACGATGGGTTTCCACCCAAAAATATGAAGACGGAAACCTGGTACTCGCCCAAGACAGAGGATCCTTACCAAGTCCTCCTGTTTACACCGACTGCAGTTCAAGGGGCGGCGATACCCCTGACGTGGAGCTGTTGAGACCTGAAAACAGAAACTCGATTCTGCTGTGGTGAAGTCTGACTACAAAGGGAGGTGTCCGATAGGGTCGCTTGTCTCAAACCAGTGAAGAAGTCAACAAGAACCCAGCAGAACTAGAGAGTGACTGTTAGCGGGAGAACAGAGACGGAGCGACAGAGACTGGCCCAACATTTTCCAGCCAGTACATAGATAGACCCCGTCAGAAGACCGGGGCTGTGTTTAAATGGGAACTTCATTTATTGTTAGTGGAAGTGTAGTTTTTTAGTCAAACAATTATGTGATTTATGGAGTCAGATTACATTTTTTTTCTCATAAACAACATTTTATAATCGGTCTGAAGTATCTGTTTTAAGGCATGAGCTGCAGATTAAATAACATAACACTGATTGAGAGCTTGGATGAAGAAATTGTAGGGTTTTTACAACAGTTTCAAGAATCAGTTTTTATTTATTTATTCTTGAGTTGATTTATAATGTAGGCAATATCTCATTTTGAGTGAGGGGCACCAGCCCTTCATGCATGTCACCCTCTGTGAGAATAGTTCGTATTTTCCCTCTAGTTTAGAGAAATATTATTTTATCATATCTTTGTTCAGCAGTAACAACCAATCCTCTAATCCTAGAGTTATTGAGACGCATTGGCGACACCAGGGGTATTGTTTTTCGCAGCAACAATGATGCATAATACCAGGACAAAAGCCATTGTTGAAACAAGTAAACCATTTTTTGTGCTAATGGCAGATTTTAGTGAATGTTTTTATACCAGCAGAAAACCATACATCATACGATATTTTTGTACGCCTTATGGGTACACGGAGAAGCTATATTTATTTAATGCAACGTTATGGGTTTTACATGTCCTGTTCAGAATAGGGTAATCATTACAATATTAATTGATCATGTTATGCTCAAAGGAGGGAGTGTCATGATAATACAGATATGTTGATTTCAGTGACGTTGTAGTTTATAAATAACAACATGGAGTTAATAATAGATCTCATAACGACAAAAGGTATGCCGAAGCTTGGGCCTCCTCCAAGGAGGGAGTGGTCCAGTTTTAGATATTAGACGAATAGAAGTAATGAATATGTCAGAACTCTGAGTAATATTATCCAAGTTTTGTCTACACAGAATAGGAAAGCTACAGAGATACCAGACGAGACACCAGAAGAGACTCCTGTTCGGCCAGGTGATTGGGTGAGGGTGAAAGTTCACAAAAGACTGTGAGCTGATCCCGGTGGACGGAACAGTGAGAAATTGTAATGAACTTCACACGCTCTCCGGTTTAAAGGTAAAGAAAAAGGAGCAAATTGACACCACCTCACACATTGTCACCCTTCACTGGCAACTTCCAGAACATTATTGGGAGTTAGGACTGATTTGGCAGAGCTGGAACAAAACAATAAATAGAAATAAGATAAAGATAGAAATAGCTGAAAAGACGAATTGTCTATAGATTTGTATAGATTGTACACTAAAGTGAAAACCTATTTTTGCTTTACATCTGAAAAAGAGTCCAATTTTTGTATACGTTATTATAGTACTCATTATTTAAATTCTGTAACTGACACACCAGGGATAAAATAGAGATGATGTCAAGAACAAAGCCAAAGCAATTGTGGGGTCCCCTAGGGATAAGAGTCAGAATAGCATTGTTGATAGTGCTCATTACACTTGGCACCTTTCTGGTTGGATGGGGAGTACAATATCAAGTAAGACATGGATCCATTAGTCCACTCATAGTTAATGCCCACATCACTAACAGAACTCCAGCTGTGTTTCAGAGACTTTCACTTATCCCCAGAGCCAAAAGATCAGCTGAGCAACAAGAGGAGGATTTAGAAATACTCGTTCCCAAAGGTGAGGCGGTTATAATCAAGATGATTCACCCCCCATATATGCAGTTTTTGTATTAAATGATGAGATGGGTTTAAGTGATCGGGATAATCAGTGATGGGGATTTACAGATTAGGGGAATCTCCAAATACACTGGATCCATGTTTTAGTCTGTACCAGAAACACCCCCTGTTAAGTTTATGGACAACCGACCGGTGACCTGAGCAAAATTATTGAAAATGATTACAGTAGAAACAGGCTACTAACCCACAAGTACAGCTTTGTATGTACAAACTCTATGAACAAAATTCCCCAGCAGATTGTGGCGACATTGTGGTGCTTGAAACATGTAGGTATTTCACCAATGGAAGAAAATGGTTTCCTGAAAGAGTTATTTGGTGTAGCCATGTTACAGTGGGTGAAAGCAATGTTTACGGATATGGCACAACCATTAGTAGACATTAATTACATTTAACATCTAAGACAGATAGTAAGATTAGGAAAATAGAGTGGAAAGGATTGAATTTATTTTACCTCAGTGTGTTAGAATTAACTATAGGTAATGCGTCCCGAGATCTCTCTCTCTCTCTGCCTGTCAGAACGCTACGACCCCATCTTCAGACAAATGACCTCACCACAGGAGACTCCTCCTCCTCCATCGAAAAGACAGAGAACCCGAGCTGAACCAACAACGACCTGAGGCATCCAGAACCAAACCAGCATGCTGACAAAGAGGCAAACTCTCATCGGTCCCTCAGACAGGACATGAAGTTCCAGCCTGAGCCACGAGATTTGGCACAAGAGCAGAGTATGGGACATGAGAGCGGAATACGCCCTCAATGCAACAGCGTAGAGACTGAAAAGGAGGAGATGAAATGCAAAGCAGTTGGGCCACTGAAAAGAGTTACAGCGGGAGGATCCAAGAGCGGATGGACTGAGGAGAAGGCAGGACAGAGGAGAGGACAGAACCAGAGGAGTTGGCATGGGCCAGCAGAACGTGAGGGGGTCGTGGCTTGACAACCAGAGGGGGAGAGAAGGAACACGGAGTGAGTGAGTTTACACATAAACACAAATATTAGAAAATAATCCTAAAAACACACTGAGGGTAGAACATATTATTCAATCTTTTCATCATATAACAAATTATTCTTTTAGAGATTCTTATTCATGTGAGAATTTGGGGAAGATTTAATTTGTTACAATATAGATAGCAGGCACATCTTTATTTGAATGGAAAATGTGAAAGGTAGAGCTAGAACCAAGCCAAAGAAAGTATTCTGGTCATATGTACTTATTGTAAATCGCTTTGGATAAAAGCGTCAGCTTGTGGTGTCTCTTCTGCAAGGCCAGCACCTGGGAGAGGAAGCTGCCTCCTTTCTCTCCTGACTGAACAATATCCTGTTTGTAACATTACCGCGCTTTCTATTAATTAAAGTACCAATTGTGAACCTTCTCAGAGACTCCATTTAGTCTCCTTTTTAAGCTTCTCTCCTGGACGCGAGAAAAACGATCACGGTTTACACACCACAGCTCAATTTCTCTCCGATGGCCATTATTTCTTCTAATCCTTGGCTGCTCCTGGTCTCTTGGACGCCTAGCAGGCTCATAATTATAAGGTTGTGGTCCGTCATATGCATTTGAATATTCATGTTCAACTTCTTCTGTGTCGAAACTAGCATTGGGATCCATGTTTATTAATACGTTACACCAGCCGCTCTCCCCCTTGTTTAGCCCATGTTACGTCACACGTGCCGAGGCTTTTTTATGTGGAAGTGAACATTTCTTACAAAAACGAAGCCAGATGTCACTGTAGTTTATATTTCTGTATAATTTTTCTATCCTGTATAATTTTTCTATCCATTTTTCATTTTCCTACACATTTATTCACAGGTGTCTTTAACCTGGAAGTTGCTCTTTAACTAGCAAGCATATAAACCTTGAGATTAAATACAACAAGACAGCAAAACGGTTGGGATGTTAATATGTACTCACCAAAGCAGTGTGCTAAGCACACGATTCACTGTAATGCGACAATGACAATGACCATAGCGGCTAGCCATTGAGGAAACGTCCATCTGCTGCAGTGCATGTTCGTAAATGTTCCAGAAAGTAACTTTGAGCGCCAAGTGGTCAAGTGTCATAATTGTCATAATGTTCCCCATTTCCACTAACTTAGTTTTTCTATATTAGCTCACATCAATTACATTGAGTTAGTTAGGTTTTTCGACCCCGCATTACAGCTTAACTATTTAAACTGAGTGTTAATAACAAGTTAATAAAACATAAGTAAGGCTTACTTATTCATTCTTATTTAACACGATGTTAGGTTTTACAGTGTAACATATTTTTATAGTGTGAGTATTAATTGTGTCATCTCTTGTGAAACATGTCAGTGCTGTCAGATCTTCAGAAGGTTAACAGCAATTGTAGGCAAAGCAAATCATATACCAGTTTGAAGTAAAGGAAACAGCATTATTTATGGGTAAAATATTTTTTGCATGGACCCTTTTAATGCTAATTTTAGGTTTCATATTTTTATTTTGTGCTTCTACTGTGACATGTTTACATGCTTTAATGTTCAAAATGTGATTTATTTGTCTCATGTCTGTCTTTTCACCCTCTGTCTGAAACCAGAGCCCAGTCTGCTCTGATAGGTTAGCTGGCTTGCTCTGTTGTGATAGAGATGTACCGCCCCTTAGCCATCAATGTGTTGGAACACTAGTCAATAGAAGGCTGATTGTTATGTAGTGATGTCACTATATTACGGAAGTAAACAAAGGTGTCCAATGGAGGCGTTTCAGGAAGGGGGACGACGACAAACTTTAGGATGTACGCCTGGGCAGACCTTTTAAATGCACAAAAAGCTATATAACACTACAGGAAAGGGATAACCCAAAAAAAAGCACAATAGGGCTCCTTGGGAAGGGGTACATATTACTTTCAAATAGCAGCATTAAATTATCCTGATGATTATGACCAATATATTTTACAGGCCCTGACCCATGGTCAGATATACAGAAAAAATACATACAGGCATGGTGGAGTTAACATAATGGAAGAATAACAGTATTCACAGAATAAATAAGTATTTATTGACAATTGACACAAAACACTGCTTCTGATCCTTTACTAACACAAAAACAAGTTGTAGAGGAACCTTTTTGAAATGCACAGGACAAACGACAAGCACAAGGGTTACATCCACTTTCGCATTTTTTATGATTGAAAGATTATGCTAAGCATTCTCAGCATTTCAGCTCAGTTTTAACAATGAACATATTGAAATAGTCAAAGAAAGTAGGGGATGCACTGATGATTTCCAATGTAATGCTATTGAACATGTGTTTTCAGTCAAAAAATATGGGTAATAAGAGATTATGACTCATATCAAACGCAACCTGTAATTTCTTAAATCTTTAAAAATGACATTGTATAGCAGGTTAAAAAGGTTTTTAAAAAATATATTTTAAGGAATTTGTGTTCACGCAAAGTTAGTGTGATGAAGGTTTATATATTATTTTATGATAACACCTTTTTTTATTTTCAAGCCACAGCAGGGGAATAAATAGAAACATTTTAAAAACCCTAACCCATCAGTAACAGACACATCTTTATTCTAAACCTTGGTATGGGCCAAATCGTCTTTCTCAATCTTGGTATCAACCAAATCTTTATTATGAATATCAGCATCGGCCAAATTGTTATCGATTATATCAGCAATGGCCGAATCTTTATTCTGAAAATTGTTGTCTTAAATATCAGCAATGGTCAAATCTTCATTCTGAATATCTGAAAAAGTGTAATTCTGAACATTGTTATCAGACAAGTTGTTACTCTAAAACAGGGGTGGGGAACCTCCGGCCCCCGGGACGTATACGGACACGCAAAAAAGAAATTTTTTTAAGAAATCTAGACCGCAAAACAATTAAACAAGCGAGTGCCTGTTTTTCCTGGCCAAGGTCAGGGTCTTTGAACACAACACGAGCCTACGGCCTGTCCACACAGCAGCATTAAAAAAATCTTGGAGGTGGGCGTGTCTGAAAGCTTGGGGATTTGTTGCGCCCCCGACATACAAAGCAATAGCAATGTTAAAACGAAGTAAACTGGATATAAAATCCCCAAACAGGCGAAAGCCTACCAGTTTCACCCACTGTCTCTGCCACCTCCCATGCCTGGTTCCTCCGGTTTGTATCCCGGTAAGTTATTAGCGACTGGTCATAAAGAACCGGGTGATTTGCTACCGCAATAACTAATTTCTCCTCCATTTTCAGGAATATAGAAAATGAACTGCGGTCTGGCTCTCCCAGCTTGCACGCGGTTTGATTGGCTAGCGATTGTACTGTCAGATTTGCATAAACGGGATTTGATTGGCTGACGCTTCCACCTCAGTTTCAAAAGTTGAACATTTGCTCAACTTTTGAATCCTGGAAATGGGCGTGGAAATCTTCGCTCTGCTTCCCCACAATGCATTTCGGCGAAAAACGAGGCAAAATGACGTCACCCCATTCAAAGTCAATGGGCAGAAGCGTTTTTTTAACGCTGCTGTGTGGACGGGCCGTAACGTGTCATCACGTGGTATAGAGTGGCGAAGTCACGCCCATCTACTTCTGGGCCATGGGACTTTATTTCGGAAAAATTATGCATTGAAGTCAATGAAGAGAGAAAACTTATCTTTCGATCCCGTTTTAATTGTTCCATGAATTACACATATGATGTTTGTCAATCATAAAAAATCATTTCCATGTCAAAAAAGTCACAGTTTGTCGTAAAACTGTTGAAATATAAGACTATGAAAAATACACAACTAGAAAGACTACAAATCCCAGAGTCGCGTAAGTGATGTAATAACTGTTTTCCTCCACTAAGAGATAGCTAAGATCAGCACCATATAGATAGAATCTATCTATATGGCGCTGGCTAAGATAAGATAACTTTAACAAGATGTGTGCTTAGTACCAGGTTGTTATCATACCAGCAATGGATCTTGCTCGTTCTTTCACTTCCCGTCTGATGAAAGGACCAGGAGTGGCTGGATCAAGTTAGCTACCTAGCTAGTAGCTAGCACGTTAGTTAGCATTACAGCCTTGTCATTTGTATTAGCCTTAACATGAAGTAACATTAAGTAACCCAACATGTTAAACAGTAAGAGTAGTAGTCATATTTTGTGAACCCGTTGAAGAGTACTGTCACACCGGTGTGATAGTGAAATAAGGTCCCATGAAGGTCCACCGGAAGGGGAGGGACTTCGCCTCTCTATATGTCTAGTCTGACGGCTGTCACAACCCGATCCGTCCCCCTGCCCGATCTGTACTGAGCATGTGCGAGATGGTCCGCCATATTGGACAACTCCGGACGGCAACCCAGGAAAGACACTTGACACAGTGGCTTTTGGCAAAGCTGAAAAACTGTTTTTATTGGGTTATATTATTTGGGGTTAAGTACAAAATAAGTGAGAAATGAATTTAACTTCTGTTAGACAGCTATCATACTGAATACATATTTATTGTGAATGTATGCAAAAATGTATGGCATATAACTGTCTAACAGAAGTTAAATCCATTTCTCACTTATTCTGACAATGTACTTAACCCCAAATAAAATAACCCAATAAAAACAGTTGTTAAATAATAGTGAAGTCACGTTGTAATAACAATAACTCATCTCTCTCTCGTTTTATTTTTCAGCTTTGCCAAAAGCCACTGTGTCAAGTGTCCTTCCTGGGTTGCCGTCCGGAGTTGTCCAATATGGCGGACCATCTCGCACATGCGCAGTACAGATCGGGCAGGGGGACGGATCGGGTAGTGACAGCGGCCCCTACACACGGCGGCGTGCGTTGTCGCTTGCCGGCGGGGGGGGGCTGAAACTCGACCAACAACCAATCACATGAATCTCCCGCCCCAGACATACAAGCACGCGGTTTGATTGGCTAGAGCTTGTACTGGCATATGATTTGGTGGTCATGCCACAACCGTGCACGTCGTGCATGCATACGCGAGTCATGGTAAGATATCTGGATTAAGACGTTGCTTTTTCTTTGCACAGCATGAAAGAAAGGCGAAATGGATGGGCTGTGGTTTTAGTTTTTTAAGCAGAGGTCAATAATTTGTACGGCCCTCGGAGGATGTTGAAAAAATTGAAATGGCCCTTGAGAGGAAAAAGGTTCCCCACCCCTGCTCTAAAACCTGGAATTGGCATCGGCTGGGAAAAATGAAATTGGTGCATCCCTAAAAAAAGCCGATTGGAAAATAATGTACTGTTCTTGCTTAGGTGTCAAATATGTTTCACCACAAATGAGAAAAAAACATGCCCAAAACTTGACAAGGTTTCAGCTGCCCATCGCGACATTGTGTCCGTTTTAGTTTCACCTGTCCATCATACATCCAGGTGGATCCTCTGGTGGCGTTTCAGGTTACAATTCTGCGTGAAGCGTTTCCCGCAGGCCATGCAGCAGTACGGTCTCTCCCCGGTGTGGACCCTCCGGTGGGCCTTGAGGTTGCTCAGCTTGGTGAAGCTGCGTCCGCACAGGGTGCAGCAGAAAGGCCGCTCCCCCGTGTGCGTCTGTAGGTGGGCCTTCAGGTTGCTGGGGTGGGGGAAGCACCTCCCGCACTGACCGCAGCGCAGGAAGTGCCTCGGTCCAGAGTCTGGGTGGGGTAAAGGGTTTGCGTGAAGGGAGTTTTCAGAAGGATCTGTTTTGACGCTGACCCATGGGGCAGCGGTTCGGTTTTGTACCTGTTGACCTCCCTGCAATGACAGTTGTGGAAATGGAGACGGAGCAGATTTAGACGTAGAGGGAGTTCTGTTGAGGGGGTTTCCAACGTGAGCTACAGACAGGGCGGAGCCATAGCTGTTGGCGTGAGCCGGCTTTTTCGTGGGTCTGTGGAAGTGCTGTAGGGCGCCATGCATTTTGAGACCTGTGCCTTTGTGGGAAATGTGGTTCTGTCTGAGTGCTTCCAAGCTCACTCTGTGCCGTTTTACTAAACACGAGAAAGACGTCATCCTAGACTTTTTCTTTCCTTTAGGCTCACTTTCCACGTAGCCGTCAGAATCAACAACCTCTTGCTTGATGGTCACACATGAGGCATCACTGTTTTGCAGTGCTGCCTTTGGGGACCGTGAGGATAACATGTGAACTCTTTCTGGGGTAACCACAACATCCACAGTAACAGTGGGACTACTAATTTTAGACAAATCACATTCAATTTCTGTTGAAAGTCTGTGATTCGGCATCAGTTCAGGTGTTATGACCGCCCAACCATCGTCCACCTCTAAAGATGGATCCGTAGCCACGTGAGCTTCTTCCTCTAATGCTGAAAAAGAGATTTGTGAGTCTTGCTTAATAACATTCCTAAATAATTCCTCAGTGTTTTCTTGAGTGTGTTTTGGTTGTGCCTTCTCAGTAGAGCTGTGTGATTGAGGTCCTTCTTCACCTAAAAAAAAACGGGATATATTGAAACATTATTTGGGATATTTTAGGTTGAGTTGTATAGTTTGATTTAAGCCAGCTTAAAAGAAACAAATTATAATATTGGTTTAAGTTTATGCGCTATTACGAATATTTCACAGCTTAATTTTGCCATCCAGCAACCCGGTCTATCACAAAAACAGTTACCTTGCACAATAGATGTCCCTGGTCTACAGCCATCTAATTTGCTAGTTAGTTTGTGTAACTTTGGTTAGCTTCCAAGCTGCTACTCCTACTCCTGTGTTTATTTTGTTTCTGTGGGAGTTAAAGAGTGTGCTTATGGTGCTTATGGTGCTTATAGCGACAAAAAGAAAATCATTTAAAAAAACAACAGTAATGTTTATTCCCAGAAATCATGTGCACAAGCCTCTAATCAGTGCTTGTTTTCGTCTGTGTTAACATGTTTAGCGGGTATAGTCTGTTGGTATAGTTGAACATCTGTCAATTCACACCAAAACAATCTAGATTAATAAATAGCCCAACAGATTAAGAGGGAAAATATATATTTCTGATTTTGGGGGGAACTATCCTATTAATATGCAAAGTAAACAATGGACCTAGGTGAGCACAATATTAATTTACCATAAAGGGAATCACTCCAATGAACAGAAGAATTGGAGTGGTTATTCACTTCTTCTTCCTTCACATCCACCATTGGCAACCGGTCTTCATCTTCTGTTGTCTAAACACAGAGAACACATAACACAATGAGATTTACATTTTTTTTAGCTGGGTCCCAAGTAGTTCTAGTCATTGTAATTCGTAATGTTCCATTTTGGAATTTCCCGAAAAATTATCCACATAAAAACAAGTTTAAAAAAAACTAAAAAATATTAGGGCGGCATGATTTGGGATAAAATAACTATTCCAAATTATTTTGACTGGAATTGCAATATCATTTTTTTTAAAAGAAAAATATTGTCTTAAGTCCGTCGTGAACGATCTGTAGACCGGCACATACTGTATAAGCAGCGCCACAATCCTTAATTCAGAATTATATTTCGACATAGTTTTCTAATATTGCGCTTTCTGCAATTCGTATGTTGGACCAACCCATACTGCACTTTTGATTCAATTTTGATTAATTGTGCAACCCTTGGCTGAAGCTTAATAAATCATAAGAGTTCAAAATGTTTCATCCAAAATAATAATCATATTAATTTGACATGCATTTACCACAAAAGTGTTATTTGCTAGGTAAACTACGCTTTCTATATTCATTGCCACAATACCTATTCCACAAGTTACAGGATAGATGAAAAAAAAAAACAGGAAAACCTTCCTGCCCACTGCAATAACTCTCTATAACAAATCACCTCTGGCTGGCAGAGAACTCTCTGCTCCATAGCTTCTCTTATTAACTGGACTTAAACTCCCATTGTACACTTTTATATTCAATTAAATAGTTAAAGCCTTTTATTGTCATTATACACAGAGTATAACGAGATTCAGAGTGCAACTCTGTCCCGGTGTGCAAAAAAACATGGCAATAGGACAGACAACATACAATCATACGGGGGAATAAATAGTTAAAAATATTGATATAAAAATAGTATATAAAGTGCATTAAATGTGTGTGTATGTGTGAGGATGGTTACGGTTATTGCATTATGTGTGGTGGTTGAGCAGCCTGACGGCCCAGGGGAATAAACTGTTTTTGAGTCTGTTTGTCTGTGACTTGAAGCTCCTGTATCTACTTCCAGAAGGCAGGAGTCAAGTAATTTGACTGAAACCTTAAAACTGAACTAACTGACTGCTAGGGTTAACTTTGATTTAAACATTTGTAGAATACTAAGAGCTTTATTGAGTAGGTGTAACTGTATTAAGGGTTAAACTCATAACTTTATTATAACTTAGGGTTTAATGTTTGTAAAACCATTGGGCCACTGAAAAGATACAATAGCAACTCAGGAGGGAGCCAGTCTCGATTGAGGCCCATCAGCTCTGATCTGCGGCCTTCCCCCCCAGAAACTGTATTTAAATCTCATCCTGATCACTGACCTGCTAGTGTGCAACTCGATTTTGACAGGATAACAACTGGTGACTTCTAGAATTATGTGAGTAACATTCTGTTTTAGACTTCTCTGTTTCAGTGTGTGTACTCTGTATAAATGCTCTGTAGTTGATCTGACTGAAATTGTGATTTTAAATCTCAAAACCGCTACAGTATCTGTCAGGCAGAAACTTGGGACAAGTAATTTGACTGAAACCTTAAAACTGAACTAACTGACTGCTAGGGTTAACTTTGATTGAAACATTTGTAGAATACTAAGAGCTTTATTGAGTAGGTGTAACTGTATTAAGGGTTAAACTCATAACTTTATAACTTAGGGTTGAATGTAATTGTAAAACCATCGGGCCACTGAAAAGATACAATAGCAACTCAGGAGGGAGCCAGTCTAGATTTCCTTTTGAGGGCCACCAGCTGCAGAGAGTTAACTAATTAAAGGGGCGTGGCCCCACATCTGTGAGAACTCAGCAATCAGGTCTCCAGTCTAGGTAGCACTTTCCTGGAGCGTCAGCTTCAGCGTCAGACAGACGAAGACTGACAAAGACAATAGAGTCCTGCTGGAGTAAAACTGACAAAGACAATAGAGTCCTGCTTGAGTAAAACTGACAAAGACAATAGAGTCCTGCTGGAGCCACGAGGGTGGCAAAGAGGAGGCACATTTCTCACCCATTTCATCAACACTTCTCTAACTTCTGGTCACTTTCCAAACAGTCTCAAGGAGGCAAGAGTAAACCCTCTCCTAAAGAAACCCACTCTCAACCCGTCTGATGTTATAAACTACAGGCCTGTCTCTCTCCTCCCGTTCCTGTCTAAAACACTTGAACGGGCTGTCTTTAAACAACTCTCCTGTTATCTCCATCAGAACAACCTTCTGGATCCGCACCAGTCTCGTTTCAAGGCAGGTCACTCCACAGAAACTGCCCTCCTTGCTGTCACTGAGGAACTGCACACTGCTAAAGCAGCCTCCCTCTCCTCTGTCATCATCCTGTTGGACCTGTCTGCTGCATTCGACACGGTGAACCATCAGATCCTCCTTCACACTCTCCAAGAACTTGGAGTTTCAGGCTCTGCACTTTCCCTCATCACCTCATACCTCAAAGACCGCACCTACAGGGTTACTTGGAGAGGGTCGGAGTCCGACCCTTGTCAATTAACTACAGGGGTCCCTCAGGGCTCTGTTCTTGGTCCCCTCCTCTTCTCCTTGTACACAAACTCGCTCGGATCTGTCATTAGCCTGCATGGTTTTTCATACCACTGCCACGCTGACGACACCCAATTAATTCTGTCCTTTCCCCGCTCAGAGACCCAGGTCGTCGCACGCATCTCTGCTTGTCTAGCTGACATCTCTCAGTGGATGTCTGCTCATCACCTCAAGCTCAACCTTGACAAGACTGAACTGCTTTTCCTTCCGGGAAAAGATTGTCCCACTCTTGACCTAACAATCAACATCGGCACCTCTGTTGTTTCCCCGACTCAGACTGCAAGGAATCTGGGTGTGATCCTAGATAACAACCTGTCCTTCACTGCAAACATAGCTGCTACAACCCGCTGCTGCAGATACACGCTTTACAACATCAGGAAGGTTTGTCCCCAGCTGACCCAGAAAGCGACGCAGGTTCTGGTCCAGGCTCTCGTCATCTCACGCCTAGACTACTGCAACTCCCTCCTGGCTGGTCTACTTGCATGTGCCATTCGACCTCTGCAGCTCATCCAGAATGCAGCGGCTCGTCTGGTCTTCAACCTTCCTAAATTGTCCCACACCACTCCGCTCCTCCGCTCCCTCCACTGGCTTCCGGTAACTGCTAGAATCCACTTCAAGACAATGGTACTTGCGTACCATGCTGCGAATGGATCTGGCCCTTCCTACATCCAAGACATGGTTAAACCGTACACCCCAGCACGTGCACTCCGCTCTGCATCAACCAAATGGCTCGCTGCACCCTCGCTGCCAAGGGGACCCAAGTTCCCATCAGCAAAAACACGTGGGTTTGCTATCCTGGCTCCAAAATGGTGGAATGAGCTCCCCATTGACATCAGGACAGCAGATAGCTTGCACACCTTCCGGCGCAGACTGAAAACTCATCTCTTTCGACTCCACTTCGAGCAATAGAACTATTAACAAAGCACTTATATACTAATAAAGGACTGGCTTACCTAAAGCCAGTTGAGTAGCACTTGAAATGTTTTTGCTCTATGAAACCTGATGTACTATTGTGATGCCCCTGTGGGTGCATCAGTAGAGAGGAGGTGGTGATTGGTGATTGGTGATTGGTGATTGGTGTTTGCTGTGTGCATTTGATTGCAGTAACTCAGGGCACCTGGGTCTGGTGTCCTGCAGCTATTTAGAGCCTCTCTGCTCCTCTCTGTGCTCTCGCTGTTTTCTCCTGCAGGCACCCGGCTCTGATGAGTATGCACCGTACTTTGATTTGAACTGTTTGTGCAAATAAACACATTTTGATAACCGTTGACATGGTGTGTCTCCTTTTTGTTGTGGCCTTTTGAGCCAGGTCGCAACAAATGGGGGCTCGTCCTACGGGTTATTTGGTTAAAAGTTTGTGTAGTGCTCAGAGCACATGGTGTCATTTGAGCGGCTGATTAGTTGATGTGGTCCAGCTGTGTGCTGGCTTGGCGCTGCTATTTGGGGGACACATCATGTCTTTTGGGTTTCAGGAAGCTTTAGTGTCGTCAGGTTTTGTGTGCTAATCAGAAGGTAAGATGTTGCTGCTTGTTACGCTTTTGTAAAGAGTTTTCCCCGCTAGGCTTAAGTGGCGTTTCCCTTTGGGTTGCGTCTGTTTGTTTTTTTATAGTGTTGTGGCAACGTGGTTAGTGTCAGCTGTTTTCGGACAGCTGTCTCGGGGGCACATCCGCGTGATTTCTTGGTGTTACCTGCGTGCAGGTCGCTCCATAACTCCGCCGGGTTCCAGTGCGTAATTACCCACCGCAAGCCACATGAAGACTAGGTGAGATTAGGAAGATTTTGTTTAGGCAGTTAGGGGGAAATTCTCTGTTGGGTTAATCTTATGCCCATGCGTGTTGGCAGTTTGGTACTTTGCTTTCTGATTGGCTAGTATGACTTCTTTGTCAGCGTTTGTGGATGCGCCCTCAGTGTCGTTCTTAGATAATTGCCAGAAGGCGCAGTTAGTCGAAATAGCAGAGCACTATGACATTGCTGTTGTGGGGAGCAAGCGGAAACATGACATTAAAACTGTCATTGTGTCATCTTTGTTTGAGCAGGGGGTGTTGCAGAAGAGTGAGTCTGGTGCGGCAGGGTTCGTGCCGTTAGTGGTTCAGACAGCTGGTTTGACGTTCGAGCAGCAAAAGGAGCTTTTGGCCATGCAGTTTGAGCAGGAGAAGTTGCAGTTGGAGATGAGGGGTCAGCAACAGGAGGTAGAGAAGCGTTTGGAGGTGGAGAAGGTGCTGGAGGTGGAAAGGATGAAATGTGAGGTGGAACATGCTAGATTACGGCTGATGGGAGAGGGCAAGTTGTCTCCAAGGGAGGATGGTGGTGATAGGTCGGCATCAGGCAGTGGCGATATAATTTCTTACTTGCGATTAGTGCCAAAGTTCAATGAGCGTGACCCGGACATTTTTTTCACTCTATTTGAACGCATAGCAGAGGCAAGAAACTGGTCAGATTCGGACAGAGTGCTGTTACTTCAGTGTGTACTCACTGGGCGAGCACAGGAAGCCTATTCGGCGGTTTGTGGCGAAAATGCTTTGGACTATGATAGAGTAAAATCAGCGGTGTTGAAATCTTACGAACTGGTTCCGGAAGCGTATCGTCAAAGGTTCAGAAGTTGGGTCAAGGGAGATAAGCAGACACATATGGAGTTTATCCGTGATTTAACTTCTCATTTTCAGCGGTGGTGCGCGGCAGCAAAGGTTGCAAGTTTTGACGGCCTTTGTGAGCTCATTGTCTTGGAACAATTTAAAAACAGTCTCCCTCAGCGTGTGGCCACTTATGTGAATGAACAGAAACCTTCCACCGCGTTTAGAGCTGCTGAATTAGCGGACGATTTTGTGTTGACACATAAGGGCAGTTTTACTGAGAAGTATTCTAGGGGTGATTGGAAACGGGGAGAAGACAATGGCTATGCCCGCGGTGGTGCAACGTTTTCACCAGGCTCCTCCCGTAGACTTGTAGGTACAGGGCGACCCGAGGGGGCCAAAGTGGACCTATGTCATTATTGTCGAGAAGAGGGTCATTGGAAGGGGCAGTGTCCGTTGCTGGAACCTGAGGGGAAGCCTCGTTCTTCACCACATGCTCCAGCCATGTGTTGTTCTGCCGTTTTGGTTAAAAAGCCGCAGGGTGTAGGATCGGGCATGGTGCCTGATAAGAAGCTGGTTTATGCCGACTTGGATGTGGGTTCTGTTTTTGAGCCGTTCATAACGGAAGCCGTTGTGTCAGTAGTTGGTAGTGACAAGTATGTTCCGATTAAGGTGTTGCGTGACACAGCAGCTAGATACTCATTTATTGCTGAGTCAGTATTGCCTTTTTCATCAGAGACAGAGACTGGGGATGTTGTGCTGATGAGGGGCATGGAGATGGGCTTGATCCCTGTGCCACGGCATACAATAGTGCTGGATTGCGAGCTGGTGCGGGGAGTTGTGTCTATTGGCGTGCGTCCCGCGTTGCCACTTGATGGGATACAGATGATTCTGGGCAACGATCTCGCTGGTAGTGCTGTGTGGGCTGGTGTGCCACCGCCTGTGGTGGTTTCCAGGCCGTTGGCATCTGTGGAGCCAGATGAGAGCGGTTTGCAGGTTCCAAGTGTGTCGCCAATTTATACTGTTACGCGTTTGCAGAGCCGTAGGATGTCTACTGACCTACCTGTTTCAGAGTCTGGAGAATGTGGTCCAGCACGGTACCTTGAGATCGGGACAAAGAAGAAGGAGAGGACAGTCAAAGAGGTGAAGAACAAGAGGAGGCCGAACAAGAGGAGGCAGAAGAAGAGGAGGCCGAAGGAGGTCGGCGCGCCCAAGAGACCGATGAGCGCCTACATGCTGTGGCTCAACGCCAGCCAACCCAAGGAGGAGTGGGACCTAAAGGCAGTGGAGGCGAGGAAGCGGTGCGGGGTCGCGGGGCAGGAGTTCGGAGACAGTGGAGGAGGAGCGTCCTCCAGTCCTAAGAAGGGAAATAAAAAAGGGTTGTCGTGGATCCCTTTGGGGCCCCGTCTTAAGGGGGGGGGCTGTGATGCCCCTGTGGGTGCATCAGTAGAGAGGAGGTGGTGGTTGGTGATTGGTGATTGGTGATTGGTGATTGGTGTTTGCTGTGTGCATTTGATTGCAGTAACTCAGGGCACCTGGGTCTGGTGTCCTGCAGCTATTTAGAGCCTCTCTGCTCCTCTCTGTGCTCTCGCTGTTTTCTCCTGCAGGCACCCGGCTCTGATGAGTATGCACCGTACTTTGATTTGAACTGTTTGTGCAAATAAACACATTTTGATAACCGTTGACATGGTGTGTCTCCTTTTTGTTGTGGCCTTTTGACTATGATTCTGTTTTCTTCAAGTTTGTATTTTGTTGGTCGAACGCACTTATTGTAAGTCGCTTTGGATAAAAGCGTCAGCTAAATGCAATGTAATGTAATGTAAAGAGTCTCTCACCCATCTGTGACCTGGGTGAGAGCTGTCCTTTATTATTTTGTTAGCTTTGCTGAGGCAGTGGGAGGTGGAGATGTGTTCCAGAGAGGGCAGGGGGCAGCCGATGGTTTTCTCTGCCATCCTGATCACTCTCTGCAAGGCTTTCTTGTCCGCAGCTGAGCATCCTGCATACCACCCCGAGTAGATAGAGTATGACAGCACGCTCTCGATTGTCGCCCGGTAGAAAGACACCAGCAGCTTCTTGTTCAGTCGGTTTCTCCGAAGCACCCTCAGGAAGTGTAGTCGCTGCTGGGCCTTCTTAACTGCTGCAGTGGTGTGTGCTGTCCAGCTGAGGCTCTCCGAGATGTGAACCCCAATTCAATATTGAATAATCCATTTCTTGCACAATAATATCCTGCACTATATTTGTTACTGGAAATTTGTATTTCCACATGTATATTTTCCACATCCACCTATATATATATATTTTTTTTAATGCTATTTTATTTCAGACATATTTTGGACTGTTTATTTCTTGTGCCTTGTTTTTTATGCTGCTGCAATGCAAAAATGTCCCAAATTGGGATCAATAAAGTACCTATCTATCCATCCATCTATCTATATATCCATCTATCTATAGATATCTATCTGTCTGTCTATCCATCTACCTATCTATCTATAGCAGGGGTGGGGAACCTTTTTCCTCTCAAGGGCCATTTCAATTTTTACAATATCCTCAGAGGGCCGTACAAATTATTGACGTCTGCTTAAAAAAACTAAAATCACAGCCCATTCATTTCATTCTGTGCAAAGAAAAAGCAACCTCTTAATCCAGATATCTCACCATGTCTCGCATGCATGCACGTGCACGGTGTGGCGTGACCACCAAAACAGAGAGATATGGACACAAGATGTGTGCAAATGTATTTAGTTTCCTATCCATGTGAACATGATTTAAGTGGGGGGGGGGGGGGGGGGGGGGGACCTAACCTCCTTTAGGGGGGTCCGGGTCCCCCAGGAAGATTTTTTTTAAAATGTTGAAGTTAAAAGCATCAATCTGGTGCACTTTGGGAGCAACATTAGGAGATCTATGGATACATCTCTCAACACCCATATGAAACAGAACTGGAAGCAGATTTATTTTTCTTTATGAATATGACAAATCACTCCCCTTTCAAACTGTATTCTTCTTTATTAATAACAACTTTTTTCTACTGTCATATAGTATTTTATACCTGTTTACTTTATTCTCTTATTTTTTTTAACTATAATGATCATATAAAGATGTGCCTTTACCTCACTGGTTGTAGAAAAAGCTTCTTATATTCGTTAGCATAGCTAGCTAACCAGATGCTAATAACAACAAAGTTATTGACTGTATGATCAGTATGACAGATGAACAGATCGCCACTGGGCTTTCAGCTAAAGACACAGCCACGCAGAAACTGCGGCATGTCTACGGCTCCTTATGGATACTGCAATTTCTGAAGTGCTGGAGTGGCGTTCTGGTGCTCTCCGTCAGAACTGCACCCCTGTCAGTCGAGACATATACCACGTGATGACACGTTAGGCTCGTGTTGTGTTCAAGGACCCTGACCTTGGCCAGGAAAAACAGGCACTCGCTTGTTTAATTTTTTTGCCGTCTAGATTTCTTACATTTTTTTCTTTTTTGTGTGTGTTTATAAATTACCTCGAGGGCCGGAGATCCCCCACCCCTGATCTATAGATATCTGTCTGTCTGTCTGTCTGTCTGTCTGTCTATCTACCTGTCTGTCTGTCTATCCATCTGTCTGTCTGTCTGTCTATCCATCTATCTACCTGTCTGTCTGTCTGCCTGTCTGTCTGTCTACCTATATATCTGTCTGTATGTCTATCTATCTATAGATATCTATCCACCTATATCTATCTATCTATCTATATCTATCTACCTACCTACCTACCTACCTATATATATCTATCTATATATCTATCTACCTATCTGTCTGTCTGTCTGTCTATCTATATATCTATCTATATCTATCTATCTTACCCCCTTTGCCAGATAGACATATATTATTAAATGTCGTTGTGTTTTAAACATACCTATTCTCCTTAAATTCCTACTGCCTATCTCTAGTTTCAAAAACCTCTGAATAAGTTGAGAAGCTTATGAAGTTTTGCTTTTTTAATTATCTGTGCAGTTTCAAATAAAAAGTAATGTGACCCACCGTCGATCTCCTCTCAGGGCTGAGGGTAGCAGCACGAGGGTCTGCTTCCTGTGTTGACTCTGGTAGGACTTCCTGTGTGCTGCATATTGTCCAACTCTCCCCAGAGTCACCTTCTTCTTCTTCTTCTTCTTCTTCTTCTTCTTTTACACCACAGTCCTCCAAAGCTTCTGAAGAAATGAATTATAACGACATAATGAGTAGGTCTTTGTTTGCAGAGGCGGAATGTAAATACCTATATTTACTAAAGTACTTTGCTGAAAGAACTTCAGGTACTTGTACTTTACTACAGTATGTTCATCTCATGACATATTTTTAATACCACTCCCTTACAGTAATCTGACATTTTAAGGTAAGTCAGACATTAATCATTATTTAAATGTATAAACTATGACATTAGGTTACAAATTAAACTGAACACGAAAGCATAAAACCAGTTGTAGATTGACAGAAAGTTAGATAACTAATATTTGAGAATCGGTTGAGTCAACCATATTGGACTTCAATTCCTTGAAATATATATATTTTTCTGTATCACTTTGGGCTCTGGGTAATTGTGATAACATTTCCAGCCATCTGAGAATTTTTACAAAAATACAATCAATTAATAAATGGAGAAAATAATCAGTAGAGCAATAATAATTATTAGTTGCAGTCAGATACAACATTGTTGAAAATAGGATACACTTCAACCAACTACAACATCCTGTTTTTATTTTAAAGTTAATGTATGATAGTAATGTAATGATACAGTATATACAAGTACAATTGTCACAGAGGACTGTTTTTGCATTGTGTAATTGTACTTTTGATATGTCGTTACTTTTCCCTGATTGTTACCTTGTGCTTTTATTTAAATAACATCTTCAATGCAGGGATTTTACTTTTACCAGTTCATTTATGAAGTTTGGTATTAGTACTTCAACTAGGATCTGAATACTTCCTCCTTTACGGATTGTCTGTTCTTACCATCCTGTTGTTCTTTGGGCATTTCTTCTGCTGTGTCACTGCACAGTTTCACAGCATCCTTAGCACAGTCGACACACTTCCCAGTGTTCCCTCCTTGGTCCCTTATTTTCCTCTCAGCCCATTGCAGCTCCATCCTCAGGGCCTCCACCTCCTGGTTCCTGCGCTGCATCTCCTCCAAGAAGCCGTCTTCTACCAGCCTGGTGACCTCAAACATGGCTGTCTTCACCACGGTCTCCATCACATCCGAGAGCTGGGTCTGGAAAGTTACAATGAGGGTGTCCAGGTCCGACATGGTGTAGGCTATCAGGGTCCAGTGTCTTATTAAAATAATAATTAGAGCGAAGGAGTAAAGACCCAATTGAATTGTTATTCTTGAAAATGGCTACAACAGGTTGTTTACGTTGTAAACCAGTGGTCATACATCTACTTGATGTTGTTATAATTTTCCTTAAGGAGCAATACAATGGTATCAATTACATTACGGGGGTTACAATTTGGAATTAACGATGACCAATAAACTGTTTACTGACGCGAAATACCTTCATAACAATTCATATGGTCACCAGGCTAACCAGCTAATGTGACTCCTTAGCTTAACGGTAGCATTTGTATGCTTATAACCCTTAGCAGCGTCACACTGTCAACATAAGGTAACGTAATACAACTACTTATTATATAAACCATAGTCGAGCCAAACCTTGGGTCTTAAATGTAGCAGATTCATGTATACTAAACGTTAAACGGGATTAGTTTTTCATAAATCACTGATGGGTCTTGTTTTTGCTCGTGACGTCACGCAAGACGTAGTACGGTGGCCTTCTCTTAGGTTTGAGTGAATAACAAAACGCGTTTTAATAAAAGGGAAACCCATAGGCTGCGCAAGGCAGTCAATGTAACTTGAAGATGTTGGACTTTATACTAAATGATGAGGCTGCAAAGTAATGAATCTATCATTTTCTTAATATTGACATTTCTTACCACATTTTGATAACTTTAATGGGTTAAAATGTCTCGCCCAAAACATTAGTTTTTAATAATTCCTGAATATTGCATTGACAATATTGTTAACATTGAGTGACTTATCCGTGTCATGAAATGAAAACTTCTAATCAGAACAACTTCTGTCTTGATAAAATTATTTGATAGGGTTCTTCATAATGATATAAGGCTGCCAAAACAAGTGTACATGTTTACTCTCGATAATATCCACTTGGTTACATTTGTATTTTTAAAGATGTATTTGTTCAGTATGCTGGGCCCATGTTTTGAGTCACAACGTGTTGACTGGGATGAATTTGACAAACATATAATAGAAAAAACAGACAAAACTTGATAAATATTTGATTTAATCTATAGAGGTTCAGAATTCCTTTCACTTTGAGGCATCACACTCACATGTGGTTCTGATTAACATTTTTAATATCCATGAGTACTTTTAAGTTAATTGGGTAATCAACATTACCAACTAGAATTTAAGTATGTTTCCAAACACAATATTGTTTCCTTTTATTTTCCCCTTTCAGGAAAAGGGGTTTGATGTATACAATAAAATAGTTTCTCTCAGAAAAGAGCCACAAATAAAAACTAATTTAGACCAACCTCTGACTTCTGTGAAATTGCTTTCCTTCCTCTTAAACACCTTCCATCCTTCTTCTAGCAAAAGGGTCAACTCTACTGAAAAAAAGATACCACTTAAATTCAATCTAGAGAAATCATTTATTTAAGAACCCTGCAACTATGTATCTTACTTCTTAAATCTTGATCATGCTACCTTAATGTGTCTTTGTTCCTACAATCCTCATCGGCATAGTCAGCATTATAGGTTTATAGATTAGAATGAAAGCTTCAGGCATTAAATCTGTCTTAACATTTGAATTTGTAAGACTTTAAGGAATTCTGTAAGGCAATTAAATATGAAGTAGCAGGGTTATTACCTAAAATGTAATTGTCCTATGGTTTTTTCCAAAAAACAATTAATACTTTCAAGTAAGTTCATTGAGTGAAACATAAAAAACATATTTTCTGGGCGAAAAAATAACATAATTCTTTGGTTTTATTTTAATTCTGTAATGTTATAACAATGAAAATGAAAACGAAAGTAGTTTCTTTTTGTCTGGAACAACATATCCAGCAATAAATGGGTACACATAAGGGGTATTTTATCAGTGTCTTATATTTTAACCACCACCAAAATGAGTTTGAATAGAAAAACAACAAAGCATTTGACAATTAAGAGAAGAAACAAAAACATCCATGACTCATAAATGAAAGCAATGATTTTTAAATGTCCTTATAAAATAAACAATATTGTCATTTTTAACAGTCTCTCCACACGTCCCTTGATTTAATGATCTGTTGCATGTTTCCGTTGATGTGACTTCAGATGGTCCAACCGTTTGAAGCTGAGGCCGCACACAGTGCAGCAGTATGGCCGTTCCCCCGTGTGTGTGCGCTGATGGACCTTCAATATGTCCGCCCGCGTGAAGCTCTTATCACACATGGTGCACCGATGTGGTTTCTCCTGTGTGTGAATCCTTCGGTGCAGTTTCAGATTCCAGAGGCGGCTGAACTTGTTGCCACACACAGTGCAGCTGTAAGGTTTGTCCCCCGTTTGGCTGCACTTGTGCATCTTTAGGTCCGCGAAAGACGGGAAACCTTTCCCGCAGTGGCTACAGAGGTGGAGCCCCTGCCCCGAGTGAATCCTCTGGTGGACTTTGAGGATGCAAGCTTGCGAGAAGGTCTTTCCGCACTGTGTGCAGGAATATGGCGGCGCTTGTGAGGGGTCTTTGTGCGTTTGTTTGTGGGTCTTTAGTAAGGCCGAATCATGGAAGGTCATGGAGCAAAGGTTACAAGCATGCCTCCTCCCCCCTCTTCCTCCCGCCTGATGCTGCAGCTTCTCTCCCAGGTTTAAGGTATCACTGTATGACGGCGCATATATATCCTCTGAAGAAGGTTCAGCGCGAAGTCCCTGACCCCTGAAATTCAACCTGCCTACTTGATCACCAGTAACATGTTCTGGGAACAAAATGCTTTGGTCTTGTAGATACCCCTCCTCATTAATCAATAAACAGCTGAGCTCTCCACCTACATCAATGTTTGTCCTTGAGGGAGACCCTGCAGTTAAACCGACCGCGCCCCTTCTGTTTCGCACGGCACCCGTTTGGTAAACGTGATGCTCGGCTCCTTTTGGTGCTTCCACATCCCCCTCGTAGTGCCCCATGTAACTCGAATCCTCACCCAACTGCGATGGCGGCCCTTGTAACCCGTCCAGGTTACCCATGTCAATCATATTGGAGTCTGCATAGCCGGTCTTGTCAAAGCCACCATAATCTTCCATGCCATACCTGTTCAGTAAAACCGGTTCAGATGGGTCGCCTGAGCATCTGTGTTGGCCTGATTCTGGACTCTGGTGGTCGTAGCCAGTTTCCCAGCTAATGTGGCACTTTGGGGTTTTCTGGACACTGAAGCGCTTACTGGGCCCTGGCAGACCTGGTTCTTCTGATAGGAGGAGAGGATTTCCAACAATTAGGGATATGTTGTTACAAAGAAGAAACTCCAACAAAAAACTGTAACAAATAGCTGTATAGTTATGCAGAAAAGATTAAAGGACATATCACCCAAACATCACAAATACATATTTCTAGTAGTATCTATCTAGTCAATAAAGATAAATAATAACACATATCTTGTATAGTTTTCCTATAAACTAGTACTGTATAAATGACTATATACTTATGTTAGGTGATTGACAATACAGCGACAGATCTCCTAAAAATCTGAAATATGTGCTTCACTTGTATACATTTTCTTCTTTTATTTATCAATCTAGATTAATAATACTAATTAAAAAAAAAACTCTCCTCTATAGGTAGCACTTTGCTTATTAGAAGCTACTGTAATGCAGTAGAACCAAGGGGCAAACTGTGGGGTAGAGCCGTGAAGCCAATACGGAAGTGCCACACACTGCAGTTCATATATTGGCCGATAGGCGATGGCTGCAGAAAGGAGCAATTTCCATAGACCCCCATGTTAAAATGCCCAACTTTGGAGCAGGCTGGAGAAGGCGGGAGTTAGACTCTGACGTCACTGTCGAGCCGTTAGTAGCCGACTCCGCCTACTTAGGGCTTCACGGCAACTCTGCAGAATCCTATGGGTGACGTCACGGACCCTACGTCCATTTATATATACAGTCTATGAGTAGAACTTACCATGCTTTTGGCTAATTAGCAGCTAATGCACCTGCATGATATTTGTTTTTCTGAGTTCGTTTTTTCATGGTTTAATGCACTCATTGCCTGTTGCTCTGGATAAAAAAAGGTCAGCTAAATGTAATTCGATATCATATAATGTAGATGGAATAACAACCGAATAAAGGTCTTCCTTCTCTTAAATAAAATATAACTAGATGCCACTTGGCCAAGGAGGATGCAATTAATGGTTTAACCTTCATGTGTAAAAAAGCCTCTTGTTCATGAGTATGTGCACGCTTCCACCTGCATAGTGATACGGTATAAAAAAAATAGTTCCTAGATGAAACTGACTACAAAGTCTGTGGAATATCTCAAATAATTCATTACTGTGTATGACATTTAGTTTAGGAAATATATGTATGGGCTAAATCTCTGAAGCTCACACCAAAAAGGTTTGAGTGATAAAAGGTACAAGAAAAAAAAGTATATTTTGTATTTAGGGGTAACATTTCTCTTTGGAATATGAAAACACTGACCATCCAAATGTCCTCCCCATCTCTCCTCAGACACATTCGCTTCTGGCGTGATCTGAAGGGCTTCCTCCTTGAACAATCTATTCAGCTTTTCACCCTGTACACCTGAAGACTGTAAGTGGAGCAGAAAGACATTAATGAGAAGGTTTAACTTGACTCGCCTGGAGAGATACAATATTAGATCTACAGGTGCTTCTGTCTGAAACCAGAGCCGAGTCTGCTCTGATTGGTTGGCTGGCTCTGTTGTGATTGGTAAACCGCTTAGAGATGTCCTTAGCCTATCACGTACAATGTGTTGGAGCGCTAGCCAATAGAGATGCGAGTGTAACATACTGATGTCATTATTTTACAAAATAAAACAAAGGTCTCTAATAGAGGCGTTTCAGGCAGGGGAACTTTGGGATTTTAGCCTTTGCAGACCATTTACATGGTAAACCTATATGACACAGTAGAGGACAGGGAAAACCCCAGGCTCATAATAAATCCTCTTTAACACTAAAACATTTAATCAGAATCATAATTCCTTTTTCGTCACACAGAGGGGAAGTTGACATTGTTACAGAAAAGAGACAGTATTGATAAAAACCTGAATAAAACAGTGTGACAATGAATACAAATACAAATTCACCAAGTACACATTCACAATAGAAAAGTAAAGTAGAAGCATTGTGATAATTAAGTGGTACAAACAGAACATAATGAAGTCGCTGCCAGTAGAAAGGAGCACTTTTGTGCTAATTTGTATCTCTATTTACTGGCTTTCACGTCTTTGCTAGGCTTGGGATATGTCCCTACAAAGAAGATGAAACTGCCTCCCTAACTGCCAGAATGCTCGTTTCATTATTGCCAGGCTTGCCCCCCCCCTTTTCCCTCCCTATTCTGTTTTTCAATGTGTATCTCAAACTGTACCCTTTGCTTTTCAATCAGACAGATAGTATGCTCTCTATATGACTGAATGCACTTTCTAGCAAGAACTAAAATACAAAAAGACAGCTGAATGGTTTGATTCTGTATCCATATTTTGAGAAATAAAAGTAGTAGAGTAATTATTGCAGAACATTTAAACACCATACTAAAAAGTAATCTGTTACGAACATACGTCAACCCCTGACACATTTTAAACCTAACTTACTGAAGCTATACAAGTGAGACAAACTGCCCTGTACCTGTGTTGCCTTCAGGGCTCTGTGAGACTCGGGTCTTGCCTCGTCTGCTTCACGACCCTGTGTCTCTCCATCGCTCTCTTGGGGACCACTCATCTCTTCTTGCGTCACACTTTCCTGTTTGAGACTTTTATCTGTAGCAGAAGATAGGTAAAAATATGTTTTATTTAAATTGTTGAGTCATGAATATTCCCATTTGGAAGATTTAGGAAGGCTAACAATGGGTTAGCCTTATAATGGTGTGGATATAGCTATAATCAACATTTCTATTGAAGTTGATTAGATGTGAGATACATCATTTGCATCCTTGTTCTGCTATACAGCCAAAACAATGCTAACACATCCAGCTAACTCAGAGCAAGAATAGCATTAGCCTTAGCAAACCTTAGTTGCCAACTGCTTCTGTATGTTCACCAGCTTGTTATTAAACTTGTTTGTCAGCTCTTTGGGACTGAAACCATGAGAGGGAACAAACATTTAGTGCAACACAAAACTTGAAGTGGAATAATACAACTTATTTCCCTATGGTGTTTATGTTTGAACCACCATACACCAAAGCAATTTGAGTATCGATCACAGTATATGTTAAAGTCGAGTATCACCACCAGACAGACTCACCTAACACTTTGGGGGTTTCCTCGCCGGACACCTCTACTCTCCCGCAGTCGAGACACCTTCCCCTCCTTTCTCCCTCTCTTTCTTTACGCCGACCCTCTGACCACTTCAGCCGCCTCTTCAGGGACTCTACTTGCTCCCTGCACCGTGTAACCTCTTCCAGAAAACTGTCCTCCACCAGCCGGGTGATCTCATACATTGCTGCTTTGAATACCGTCTCCATAACACCAGAAAGTTGGGACTGAAACGTGACAATAGTGTCAGCCATTGTGCCAACTTCAAGACTGTAGTACAGTAGCAGCTGTCAGTTAGCGCTGGTCTCTTTAAACTGGTTGTGCCAGTGTATTCAACACGGGTTTCAGTCTATGTAACGTTAAACAGGATGTACTCGTATGTCGGCCCGTCCACAAGTCCCGTTTGGGTGCTTTCCTTATAACAATCCAAAGGTAATGCTAAACAAACAGTAGTTTGCCAACGTTAGCTAACTAGCTTGCTGCACTGGTGTTTCCACTGTAACGTTACACATGTTGAACTACACGCAGTAAGCAAATGTAGCAAACAATAACATAAATACATAACATGAATAATGTTTATGTTCAGTGCGTGTTGGCTATGTTGGCAAAAGTAATTCAATTCCTTATCCAACGTTGCAAATTCCGTTAAGCTTTAGCACATCCTTTTGTTCTGTAAACAACCGCACTTCCGGTATTAGAAATATACGGATAGGGAGTTGGGACAATTGTAATAGTTTACAAATAAGGGAGTTTTTTAGACTGGTACTTCCTGGTCTGGATTTGGCAGAGCAACATCAATAATGTATTACTGACACATGCACCCGATTATTATTTTCTTACTTACGGTATATATATATAAAACACAATTGTAGGTATTAAAGCGTAGCACCGGATGTTATCTCCAGTCCCCCCGGATGCGTTGTCCTGCGTCACACAAAGCAGAGACCGCCGTCCGACCACAACGGGAATGAGCCATGATGAGGCAGTAACTAATGTCGTGTTTTTACTAACGGTATAGGACATGCACTGATAGAAGTGGACTTATATCGAATTTCGCAGGAACGGTACACTATTCCAAGATACAATAATGTCTGCGGACGATTTTCAGACGAAATACTCCTCCGTCATGGAGAGTATGCTAAAGGGTGCAATCGCAGAGACGACGAAACTTTTCGAAACTATGGTCGACGAGCTGAAGGTCGAAATATCTAAGATGAAAACGGAGAACGAGGAACTCAAAACAAGATGCTGGCAGTTTGAGATTGAAAGAAATCAACGAACTGTTTTTATCGTTTCCGGAGAAAGTGAGCCTCCTCCAGGGCCCAGCGACGGCTCTGAGAAACGTGATCAAGCTATTCAATGCGGTGAGTTGTGATGCATTACTATCCACAACAAGCATGGCTTTCCTAACTAACATACTTTTCTGTTAGTGCCATAAGTAGGTGGTTCTGTTGAATACTTAAAGCAGCCAATGGATATTGACGTATAAAGTATCTTAGCCTAACGTAGTTATTTCTAAGGCATGGGGTTTAAAATATGAGGGAAACCATACAATGCTATTTCCGCTAACGGCTTTGTAACCGGATGTACCAACAGCAATATTGGCCTGTAACATTAACATTATACAGCACTAGGATGCTAACATTATACATTGTATAATCAGTAGGCCTACCATTTTGAATTCTTTATTTAATCACAATTCACATAACGTATAGTTTAATAAGCTTGTAATTAGGGATCCTCCGATCGATCGGCCGATATTCACTTTAAGCGATATCACATGACGTAAAATACATGACACTGCGCGGTAAAACAATCTCGCCAAAATGGTTTCACCAGTCTGGCAATATAAGGTGTCCGAAAAATACAGAAATCCTGCAGCGCTACCCGCTGTGACGGACCGCTGAGTGGAGCAAAACACACAATAAGAGTGAGACCTAACACACTTAGCTATGTTATCTACCTCTGGAACAAGCTAATAAATATATTTATTCTTCACTGTCGGGTCACTCATTACTTGATCAGTGAGCTGCATGAGACGGACAGGGAGGCGTGCGTTGGTGTTCGGATCAGGGGGTCACAGGTTCAAACCCCACTGCAGTCAGCATGTCGTTGTGTCCCTGGGCAAGACACTTCGCCCCAAATTGCTCCTGTGGGGATTGCCCACAATATTGAGTACGTATGTATGTAAGTCGCTTTGGATAAAAGCCTCTAACAATTGACATGTAATGGACAGGGACCGGCGAGAGGAAAAGAGAGCGCTTCCGCTCATTTCTCCGTGTTATTATCCAAAGTTAATGCAAACTTGAATAATGTACTTCATTTGAATGTAATAATTATGTTGGTTGTTGTTTGTGGAAGCTCCAGTGAATGAGCCCCATTAACTGAGTTTTAAACATCACTTTAAGGCGAGACACGGCAGGCAAAAACATCGTTTTTCAAGTACTGGTCAATTTTGAGATTTTGTGCTATTTTGATTCCATAACATGTTTTCTTTCAGGCTTTTGGAAGGAAAACGTACAAAATACACATTTAAGTGTTTATTTTACTATAGTTTGTCTATTTGCGTCTGTAGATTTCTCCTAAATTCACCAAAAGTTAGCATTCTAACGTAACATAAAGTACCGCGACCGCTGTGTGCACCATGTCAACAGAGGTATCGTTGGAAAGCTCCGTCTCTCCTGCACAATCTCATTGGATCCAAATATGGTAATTTCCTTTGTATCAGCAACCAATCGTGAAAGCACAAAGGGGTCTTAAACCAAGAAACGAAATCTCATTGGCTGGTGTCAATTTCTGACAACGTGATTCGTTCAGATGCGTCACGTGGTGTGCTAAAACACTTCCTGTTTAGCTTTCCGCTAGAAATTGAAATCTCAAAATCGCAAAAGAACGGCGAAAAAAACGTTCACAGAGAAGACGACAACAATTGTCTCTTGCACGAAGCAAGGTTATACAAAAAACAAATGACCCCGAACATGAAATACCTTCACGGAGTGCGTCGATGCGCGAGCTGTCATCCAGAGAACAGGAGGGTTTAGCTAGCGCCTCACTGCTATCTTTAAAGGTCGTTTTCTCAAAATGAGTTTTTTCTCCTACTCTGAGTTCGAAATTTCAACTTCAGAAGCACGTAGAGACACCAAACCTTCCAGTTATATTCCTATCAATATTATGAAGGCTTTTACAGAAGGGTTTGTTCATATATAATTCATAGCCTGAATTATACAACATTGTATACCTAAAAACATGGCGAAAATGGATATTTTAGGGCTGTTGACAGTATTTTCTGATTTATTGAGTGATAAAAAGAGATATCCAAAATCCCTTCTGTAAAAGCCTTAGATACTAATATGACTACAAAATGAAACAAGAATTTGGAACCTGGCTTTATCCAAAGTTCAGATTTCGATTCCTGAAATGTGTTAAAATATGTGCATATTTAATGAGATAATGGCTAATTTGCATATTTAAACATGCTATTTCAGAAAACTTGTAATACAAAAGACAATTGCCTTATTGTAAGACATTAACTGGAGAAATTTCTAGCTGATACCTTTAAGTTAAAAAAATTACCCTATTCACCTGGGGTGTCTCGTTAAATGGAAGATCCCCATAGCCCCCCACTCCATCGGATCAGCGATCAGTATCCTATTCCGGCGATCGGAGCATCCCCAGTTGTAATGGAAAGATATTAAAATCTCTACATGACACATTATAAAGAATGCTAATTGTTCCTAAAAAAAACAGTTGGTAGGATATGATCATACTGTGTAGCCATTTGTATAAAAATGTTGACCATGCCAATTGTTATGTGTTTGTGTAGGCATGAGGCACAGGGGCGGCTGCCCCCCACTCCCCACTGTAGAGCCTTCCCCCCCCAGCTGCCCCCCTAACTTTTGTGTCCCTAAAACGAAACTGTACTTGTAGAAACAAACCTACACTATGTCCACAAGCTTCTCAAGCAACAAAACAAGCAGTTCATTTAATTAAAAGTGAATCATTTAAAATATCATCTTAGGCCCGTTAAAAACGTAGCTACGGCCCTGCAATAAACTGCGGAGCGGCGTTCACACATTGATTGAAAAGTTTATTAACAGCTTGTATATTGAGTACAGTACAGCTCAAAACATACAATTGTTAAGGGGATGCAGACCAGAGAAGGACTTTCGTCTTGTTTACATCAGGGTCCCCCATTTCCAATTCATCATATCATTTAAGACATATTTGACAAACAGATGGGTTAAGACACAGACCGCGGCTCACACAGCTGCAGAGAGACCGAGCTGTCCTAGCACCTGAAGGTGGATCAGCTTCCCATGGGAGCATTTCCCCTTCGACTGGTTTTGTTTTTTCTAAAGACGAGAGCTTGAAACAAAATATTAATAAAACGTTGCCATTTGAATCGATAGCGTTTAACAGACGATCGCTGTTTGGGACGTTACGTTACAAAATACTATGCAGACAGCGATAGCTGGGAGATCGATCACTTTATTTGCTAAACTATGTGGTACTATTAAATCCATGTATATTACACATCACAGCAATGAGGCCTGATCAATTAAACCAGGATACATTCTTTACCACCAAACTGGATCTAAACGCAGCTGCCTGTGTGCGCTTGATAAATACTTTATATTTATTATAGACTATGCTTCTTATTAGCTACATGGCCCTAGCGTGTAAAGTTATACAATCATTTGTACCAGTGCTTTTCACAAGTAGACTCTTGCAGGCCAGAGTTGCTGGAGTGATTCAACAACAACAAAAAGACATATCTGAGAAGTGATCAGGACGAACAGAAAGAGGAAAAGGAAAGAGAGTACACTGAAGAGACCAGGAGGAAGAGGAGGAGATGAAGACAATAGTGAAGAAAAATAAATGTATGTGAGGAATAAAGATGAAGTGTCAGAAAGAGGGACAGAGGCAGGGATCAGGAGGCAGATGAAACTCCAGCTGGACCACATGTTCTTATTCTCCTTACATATTCCATTACAGCAGCACAATCTAGCGGCTCTTAGTATTGACACATATTTATTGAAATGTGTTGCTGCACAGGTCACCTTTAGCTCTCTGAAGAGATGGGTGATGTCATTTGTGTACTTAATTATAACTAAGTGCTTTACTGTACTTACAGTAAACAGAATTCTAGGATATCATGAGTATTTTCTGCTGTTTTATACTATATTTTAATTTGTTTGTCTGAACACCTTGTTTCTCTTCTGCATTACACTTGTGTTAGGGCATGATTTAACAATACATAGGTTATACAGTATCAAATACCACGCACTGTCCGCCCTCCCATGCCACCCTGGCATGACCTCTTGCCCCCCCGTTGCCACCCCATGTAAAATGTTCTAGACCTGCCACTGATTAAAGTAATAACTCAATATTAATTTGTATTGGATTTAATATTTAAAGTAAATCAACAGTGCTGTATGAAATCATAATGACACAACTTGATTTAAAGTGGACCTACTATGCGATATTGGAAAAATATATTGTAGGGCCATACCTATACAAAACATGTCTGTGAAGTTTTTTGCTTAAATACCAAACCAGGGCTCGACATTAAGGATGGCCCGGGGCCATCTAGTATTTAGCTCAGGCAATGAAGCCTCACCTGCTTGTTGCCCGATCGGGATGTCAGTATCACGCAGCTCGCGGATCCAGTAATGAGTGACCCGACAGTAAAACTAAACATATCTATAACTAGTTTAGGTAGTTTGAGAGGTAATTTAAAATATCTATGTGTGATATTCTAACCTGGTGTGTGTTTTGTCCGCTCACCGCTGCATGTGATCATGCAGAGCTGCGTGTCGACTCGTCAGCAGCAGCTGATCTCTCTCACCCGTCAGATTAGACTTCACTCGCGTTTATGTCCATATCGATCAAATCCAGCTAGTTCTAGTTAATGATATGACTACCTGCTTATTAAAAGACACCTACACAATAAGTGTCGCTATGCAACTGGGTGAGGCCACAAAGTATAGCGCAGCATTATGCATTTGTTTACATGCCCACCGGAATCCCGAGGCATTACCAACAGATCAACGCACAATCAACCCACACAGGACATCTCTTTCTCCACATTAAGTGTTAGACATTAGAATTGACTATTCTTGTCTGTCACATACTCTTCTTGTCTGTCACATAAGTGGTGCAACTGAAGCGGTATTGCGCTAAACGGAAATTATTTTGACCGAAGAGATTTCGATTTGCCGGCTAACAGGAACTCTGACTTCGCCATTTTGTGTGCTTCGCGGATGCGCTAGGCTCCTCTCGACTGCTGCTCGGTCAGCTTCCGTATGAGGAGGCATTCGTTCGACCAACCTACAGTAGATAACATTACAAACATTTTTAACAGGGGCCATACTAGTGTAAATAATGTTTGTTTTGGCAGTTATAACTGAATGTAATGTGAAAATGAAGAATAAAATTGAAATTGTACAATATAATATGGTGGTGGTTCATCTTATAATTCAGTCTAGAGCAGTGGTTCTCAACTGGTCAGGACTCGGGACCCACTTTTTACTTGGTCAATACATCACGACCCAACATTTTGAAGCACTCAAATCTATTCAGCAAAAAATCGTGCTGTAATATATACGCTTTTCAGCATACAATATTAATAAAAGTGAAGTACATTGCATATATCCCTTATATCCCTTCACAGAACTAAAGTATGCTTTTAAAAAAGGTTTAATGAGATGATGGAATCAAAGCTGAACTATATAAAAAGGCACACATGCTGAAAACCCAACCTCAGCAGGGGGGTCTGGGGGGATTCTCCCCCAGGAGATTTTAAGAAGTACTAACATAAACTATGCATTCTGGTACACTCTGAGAAGAAAATAAATAAATCTATTACTACCCGACATATTAATAATATTTTATGCCATTGTTTGTTTTTCACTTTGTTCTGACATCTTGCTGCGAGAAGAGTAAAGAGGAGATAGTCTGTGTGACTTACTTTAAATTGTGGGTAAGGGTAGATAGCTCCAATTGTTCTGTGACCTGTCAGTCATCAGACCGGGGGTCATATTTCATTATGTGTTCATTTCTATCTGAAGTTGTAACCATGGATGTATAAAGAATAGTTGTACCGCAAAGTTATTCTCCGTGGGGACTTCTGGCAACAATCTTGATTCTGATTGGCCAGAAGACTCGAAAAAACATCAGCAAAGATATTTTATTGAGAAGATGATCACTATGTGACAGAAGTTTTCAAAACCGTTTACTGTGAAGTTTTTTGCTGTCAGGTACTTCCAGTCCAACGCCGACTGCATGCACAGCATTAGAACATCGGGCCTTCAAAATAAAAGTTTGACTTTTTCCCCCAAAAAAAAAAAAGAATTCCAATTTTTTTTTTTCAATTTTTTTTTCTTCACTCACACATCCGCGACCCACTCGAAACGGGTCCGCGACCCACTTTTGGGTCGCGACCCACCAGTTGAGAACCACTGGTCTAGAGAATGCACCAGACAGCATCTAAGACCTGCAAAAATTTAAATTTTCTAGGGGGACAGAGGCCCCCCAAACCCTTCGTGCCATTTAGTCCGCGCATTTTTCAGGGCAATCTCTATTGGGCTCAGGGCCATCTGTAAATTAGCTTAGATGGCCCACAGGTGATAGGTCCCCTTTAAGACGCTGCGTCAAAGCAGTTAGCCAAGGTAGCATTGTATGGTTTCTCTTCTATTTTAGAGCCCAATCTTTACAGAAAAACTAAGCAATCACTCAGCATCACTTATTTTATTTTTGTTGTTCATTCATATCTTATTTTACCTAGTTAACATTTATTTATGCATATTTTTGTAAATCTCCAACTTAAAACAATATTTTTGGTTTACTGTCCTGGAATGATTTCAAACCTGTTTTTATTTATCCTAATAATTATAAAGGAGTGCCTTGGAAATATGTGTTTACATAATTTGTGGTCAAAACGTTTGAGACTCACTGAGATGACTTAGACTAAAATTAACTATCTAAACACTCAGAGTCCTTTACCTCACTGAGCCTCTCATCTGACAGGAGAGCTCTCCTCCACCCTGGTTGTAGAAACATCTACTTCTTATATCCGTTAGCGCAGCTAGCACCAGATTCTAATAACAACAGCGCCGGTACCGGTGTGCCCTCTCTCGCTCGCTCGCACTTTGGCTGTGAGCTGTGGGCGCCTGATAAGCCAACATCCCCCACTTTCATCACTTACAGCACCCATCGTACAGGGCAAATGAAAAGTGTAACCGGGGTGAAAAGGGTGTTACATTTACTTAATTATGAATGTTGTTACATTAAGGTCAAAAATTAGGATGAGCGCCAATGGTAAAAAAATATATATTCTCCTCCCAGAGCTATCAGCGCAGCGCCCCCCAGATCTGGCGCCCTAGGCGACCGTCTATGCCAAAAATCGGCCCTGCCTAGTACATACAGTGGCAATGTCTCAAGATTTAGCAAAAAATACACCTTTATTGAACATACAGTAACACAAATACTACAAATCCACATAACAAACAATAAAAAATGAAAAAGAGTCGCCACTTATTATTTATTTTTTTGGGTACCTGGCTGGTGCCCCCTTGCAGCGGCGCACATATTTCAGCAGCGGCGCTGCGCCGCCACTATTTGTATATAGGAGAAACACTGGTGTTTACATTAGCATCGCTAACAGAGGGCATGTGTGTGAAGAAGCTGGATATAAAAAGGAACACACCTTGTGGTATAACCGGCAAGAGAGAAAGCCTTTGAGCTGCTTCAGAAATAATCCTTGATAATCCATGATATGGCTTTCACGTTTCATCACGGCAGCATTTAGTTTAGACAGTGGCTGCCGGTTCCCGCAAGAGCTCAGCACCCTCCTTTTTTATTACATTTTTTTTTTTTTAAAGCTTTATACACAAAATCAGCACTTTTGAAATAGAGGGATATGAGGCATGGCTAGAATGGGTGATCTGTTCAAATATTTTTAGCAAAACACTTCATAGGCATGTTTTTTATACATCCGAGACCTATGCTATTGCCTAAAAATAGCATGATAGGTGCACTTTAACTTTATCTCAGATAGAATTCTGATCACACATTAGCTCCGCCTCCTCCTCTTTTTTTTTCTCTAACAGGGCTGGAATAGAGGGATATGAGGGATTTCTAAAATGCATGATCTGTTTGTATTTTGAGCAAAACACATCATAGACATGTTTTTATATATCTGAGTCCCATAATATATGCCTTTTTAAAATAGCATGATAGGTGCACTTTAACATTTGTTTTTCTTTATGTTGCATGTGTCAGAAATAAAGACTTGTAATGCAAAAAGTGCCACATTATGGTAGGTATGAAGTAAAACACAAAAACGAAAAACACAAATAAATACATTTTAAATGTACTTAAAGGGTAATTAATCCCGAGCCCTGACTACAGGCATTATGGAGAAGGAGTAGCATTTCGGAAACCAGCATATCACCTTTTCAGAATTTCGGCATCAACATAGTACGAAAGTATTTGTTGACGTGACACTATTACTTGCAAGCATAAAACTCAAACTATCTAAGAATATGTAGAACCATGTACATAACACAGATGGAGGGGAAATTGAGCATAAACAATTTAGTAGGTTGGATCAGTATTTAGGGATTTGCCAGTGTTACACATTTTGATATTTTTTTTGAAAGTTTCAGGATATAAGCCACAGGAATAACAAATTGTCCTATTTTCTGTGTGTTTATATGTACAGATATTGTTCCTTCCCGAATTATGCTGGTGGAGCAATGTCCACCTGTGAATCATCAGGAGATTGAGAACACTCTGCACGACCACAACTATGAGGGAACTACTCAAATGGCCTTTATAGTTGTCAAACAGGAGGTGTGTTTGTATTAAAAAAAAATCAACAATGTTTTTTTTACATCTATGGTGTCTTGTTGAAATTAAAAAAATAATTCCTCTGCCGCAGGATTCCTATGATTCTAAGTCGCATTCCGTCGTTAAGCAAGAGGAAGTGGAGCAAATGGTGGTCTGCGGGCAAGTTTCAGGTGATCAACCAGGTAATGAGTTAAAACTAACTGTTATTTTCTTAACTAGTTTGATAGTTTGTAAGATTGCCAGAATTTGTCACGGTTTGCTCCTTACCATTCTCCCTTTATTCTTCTAATGTTTCCTCTAAAATGTCTCTTGCACTGATAGATTCACCCCAGGCCTCTGCTTGTGCAACTGAAATTGGAGGGCGTCTCGTTAACCAGGAAAGTTCAACTGGAGAAATACCCACACCCCAAGAAGAGACCCCAGTAGCCCTAGAACAACCCTGTTTGGGAAGTAATGGTGGTCTACAAGGAGCTCAGAACCAATTGCCTGAATTGGTGACTTCAATAGTCTTCTCACTTGCTTCCATAAACAACAACATAGAAGAAGATTCTGAATTAAGTCAAAACATATCAGCAACGCAGGAAGAACTCATAAAAACTGGAAAGCCCCAATCGGTGGTTGCTCATAATGAATCAGAGGTTGAACCTCTTCAAAAAGAGCAACCATTAGTGGTCAACGTACAATGTCCAAAGGAGGGCAAAATAACAGCAAATGAACAGGCTAATGTTACACCTAAAACTACAGGGAAACGAATATGTGCACCACGTAAACAACTCAATAAAGGAAAAGCATTCGAAGAATCAAAAAGTGGCGACGCTGAGGGTAGTTCCCAGCCTGAGTTGCCAGTGCCACGTAGAAGAGGACGGCCACCAAAGCAAGCCAAAAATCAACAACAGCCTATGAAAAAAAATGGTTCTCCGACTTTTTCAGTACCATCTGTAGGTACAAGATGTTCCTCTAGAAAGGGTAAAACCTCTAAACCTCAACAACTCTCCATGGAAAATGAAAAAATCTCGATTCAAACTCCATCCACTGAATCTTTATCTTCAATTGAAACATTAAACCCTCCTGAAGATCAGCCCAGAGAACGTTGTAGCTCTGTAACTCTTCAGGATGCAATGCTATTAGTTGAAGCTATGAATCAGTCAACAGTGGATGTGGCAGCACCAGCTAAGACCCAGAGTGCTTCTCATGTGGGCATCCTACAAACTGTGGACGAGGTCGCAGCAGAGCAACAGACACCACCGCTTTCTGTTGAAACATGTAAAGCTGCATGCAAGCTGGCTGTTACCGAGCTCTCCACAAAGGACCAATCGACAATAGAGAAACACAATGACTCTCCTGTGAATTCTGATATAACTCCAACCAATGAGCTTCAGTCCAACATCAACTTTGTCCTACCAAAACAACAGCATAACGTAATTCCATCTAAACCTACTATATCTTCAATTCCCTTAACACATGTTGCGGTTCAAAGCATTATGCGGGCACTTCAACAGCAATCTTCTGCTTCTCCGGTAACATCAGTAGCAACCAGCAAAACGATCAAGTCAGTCTCTCGTAAAATAATTTCCATGCCAAGATCATTATCCTTCTTAAAACCTCCTAAAATAGGAGCACCGTCTCCCTCCCAGCCTCCTACTGTTGTGTCAACAGTTGTTGCTGCACAGAAGAAGAGTATACTTCCAGACTCCTTAACTGCCGGCTTGCTTCTCGGAACCCCTTTTAAAGCCTCTGTTCCTCAGACAACAGTAGACCCTGCGTCCGTGAAATTGGTTTCTGCTGACCCTTCACAGTCAACCACAACCGCAAAAGAGTCATTGTCAGGGCCAACACAACAACCTCAAATCACAATAATAATTCCAAGAGAAGTGTCAGCTGTGGCGTCAAGGCTGCTTCATTCACAGACCATCATTCCGAAAACCAAGCAAGATACAGCCAAATCAGATGCTCTTGTTACACTGTCATCGCCCAATTTGATTTCACCTTCACATGAGTTAAGGATTACTGTGAATCCACAAATTGCTTCAGAGGAAGACACCAAAGTGTTGTTTCAAAACAAGAGTGAAACATCGGAACCTATTTTAGAATATCCCCAACAAATAGACTCCATTTCTGAGCTAATAAAAGCACCTACAGAAAAAATTCCTAGTTTCAACGCATCAGAGCAGCCAGTGCATACCTCTGTGCCTCCAGTGATAATGCAAACTGTTGCACAGAAACTCTCTGCCGTGGTCAGATTAACCAGGCTCTCATTTCCAATATCAGCCAAAGAAGCAGTGAAAGTCTCTAGACTGCCTACAGATGGATCTTCTGAAAAATTGAAAGAAGGCATCACAAAAGAGAAACCATCATCTGTGGTTATGTCAACAAAGCCATCAAAGACGCTTGTGTCATCCACTGAGTTATGTCCTGGATTAAAAGAAACTGTTCTGCATGTGAATATCTCTCACGTGGCAGAAAAGCCCATAGGTATTCAAGAGAAGGCATCATTATCCTCTGAAGGCAGAACACCTTCCGAGGTGTCAACACCAGACTTTGAGAACTCAACATTGGCCCCCAACACAACACCTACAGAAAATATCATGCATCTAACTCCAATCGCCACCGAGGACATGTCAACTCCTCATTCATGGATGACTAAAGCCCAGTTCCTTGCACAGCTGGCAGTGACACCTGTTACGAAAGACCCAACAAAGGTATGTTAGAGTTATCACTCGTTTGTCGGTTTATCAAATCCATTGTCTCAAGGATAAAGTACTATTACTAATTCTACATGTTCGGAAGAACGCCTTCCATGGGAAATAATAATTAACCAGGCTGTAATGGTGTTGATTGTTTGGGCATCGGTCTGTCATAATAATTTAATTATTGAACTGTCTTCCGACATATGGTCATGATCTCATTCATTTTCCTGTTATCTACTCATTGTGCAATATATGATAATCACATCAATAATTTTTACCTTATCGACTTACTGTACAATCTGATCATATGACCTCAATCATTGTTATATTAACAAGTAATTTAACGATACATGGATACAACCTTGATCATTTTTTGCGCCGTATATGTCAATTAGGGATCGACCGATATGGCTTTTTCAAGACCGATACCGATTATTAGTAATCAAGGGGATCAATAACCGATATTTGGAACCGATATACATTTGCAGTAAAATGTAGAATAATAGAACTTCTATGAAATGCCTTTTTACGTTTAATGAACTTTTCAACATCTTAAAACTGGTTTCCTCTCTGTGACCCGGAGTAAAGTAAATGAAGTTAAAATAAAAACTACTAAATACTGTTCTGAACTTCTGATATTTGAGTCTCACTCATTTAGTAGTCCCAATTCAGCAGCACCAGATTGTGGTGCAGAAAGCAGAGTTGCTGCGAGGCTCCACTAGCAGCACGTCACAGTTTCTCCACTGTGAGGCGCTACCCGCCCCCCCCCTGTCCCTTTGTAACTGGGAAACTAGAATTGGATCATAAGATCGTGGTGTTTTTGCAACTTCGGCATAGGGGATTGGGATGTTTATTGAATTTCGGCTTTCAACTGATTTACCTTCGAAACACCGCTCACTGCTGCTGCTTGCCTCTGTCTGTGTCTGCGTTCTTCGCACCTGCCTGTAATCTAAGAAGGTCCCACCTCTCTGGCAGCCCGGAAAATCTTCAGTGTTCATTGACACTTCAGTAATAGCCTATCAGATAGCGCTGTGGGCGGGACATTGCTCGTGAACAGTGGTGACTGCAGCCAGATAAACGGCCGCATCAGAGCCAAAGTCGTATCTGCAAATTGATTTAAAAAAAAGCCGATACCGATAATCTGTAAAATGCGGAATATCGGCCTCGATAATCGGTCGACCCCTAATGTGAATGACAAATATGTTCCAAGCACCCATGAAAAAGAAAATCTGGGCTGGGCTAAGCCCCCAATGTTTCAAGGTCCTAACTACGCCCCTTGTATTACTTGTGAAATGTTGGGTGTGAATGGTAACATTGGTGTTTATTCACTGGCCTGAAATGTTCCTCACAATGGCCTTGGATGTTTAAGGAGCACCTTAATATATGTCTTGGCTACTCTTGCAACATTTTGCTAAATGTCTTTCTTTATCTTTCCTTTTTATTATAGGCTTCCTCTGAGGACTCCCTGGATGCCACAGCTTCCTCTGAAGACACCATAACTGGTGACAAGAAAAGGTTCCACAAAAAATTTATTTTGAACAAGCTCCAAAGTCATCTCAAAACTCGCTTGCAAACTCAAAGATCTAAAATTAATCCATGCAAAGAAACAGAAACCAGCGCTATAAGGCCTATAAATCTTAGATTAAAAAATGACAGTCCAGCCAATAAAAACACAACAAAAAAATCAATTTTCCTGATGCCAAAAGACTCAGGATTGGTTAAAGATGTTACATCTCCAGCCAGGAAATCTGTTTACCCTGTTCCTTGTATTCCCAGGAGATCTGGAGAATCTGGAGCTAGTGTTAGATCCAAGAGGACTTTTAGTGATCCACTGGTCAGTTCTAAGAGGTTTAAGGCTACTAGAGAGTCCACTCCTTTGACTCGACGGTCTACAGGTGTAGATGTTGGCTCTACAACTAAAAAATCCACTTCTCTGAGTCCTAGGATGTCTAGCTTTACTAAACAAAGTGCTAGCTCTAAAACGGATAAATCAACTTCCATGGGTCCTAGAAAATCTATCTCAATTAAAGAAAGTGCTAGCCCTAAAAACAGAAAATCAACTTCTGTCAGCCCTAGGAAGTCTAGCTTAAGTAAACAAAGTGCTAGCTCTAAAACGGATAAATCAACTTCCATGGGTCCTAGAAAATCTATCTCAATGAAAGAAAGTGCTAGCCCTAAAAACAGAAAATCAACTTCTGTCAGCCCTAGGAAGTCTAGCTTAGGTAAACAAAGTGCTAGCTCTAAAACGGATACATCCACTTCCCTGAGTCCTAGAAAATCTATCTCAATTAAAGAAAGGGCTACCCCTAAAAAGACAAGATCCACTTCTGCAAGTCCTATAAAGGGTAGCTCACCTAATGAAAGTGTTGGCTCAAAAAAGACTGACAGCATTTCTGTGCGTCCTGGGAGGATTAGTTCAACTAGAGATGGCACTAGCAATAAAAGTTCTGAAACCACTTCTGTGGACCCAAAGAGGACTACTTTAAGTAAAACTGGTACTAGCCCTCAAATTATCTTGAAGGAGTCGCCTTCTTTCTGCCGTAGAAAATGTACCTTACCTAAAGATGTTACTACCAGTGCACAGATTCAAGGGGAAACCAATTCCTTCAGTCCTGGGTATAGAATAACTTCAGACGAGGCTAGTACTAAAGAGGTTAAGTTGAACCCTGGTTCCCCAAGTATTAGGTGGCCTAAATTGGCTAAAGGTTGTGTCAGTCCTAGAAAGACAAGGGAATCCACTCCTGCAAAAAAAAAAAGATTAAGTCCAGATGTTACTGGTCCTAAAAAAAATGTAAGAGTGGTGAATGCTAACAAGTTGGCTAAAGCAGCAAAAGCCAAAATAATGGCCAAAATTAGAAGTTCCAGTCAATCCAAGTTGCAGAATGGAGCTAAAACAAGCCAGTCAGCAGAGAACAGTGACACTGGGAAAAGAATTACAGCTAAAGCCATCTGGACTCCTCCCAGAGAATCAGCTGAAAAAACACCTCCTGCTGTGGAGAAGAAAGAGACAAAATCCCCCAAATCCCAGAATCAACCGCTAGTTTTCCCTCCAAGTGTTTCTCTCTTCCCTATACCTGTCAGAGGACCTACTGTTATGTCACCATTACAGCCTTTATCAGTCATTGGTAGGCGTCTGCTCAAGAACCAGTGTGGGCAGTGCGGCCGTGTCCTCAGCAGCGTTGCAGCCCTAGAAAGCCATGTTCGTCTCCACACTGGGCACCGACCCTTCTCGTGCACGCTCTGTGGGAAGGGCTTCCCAGACTCAAAATGTCTCAAACGCCATGCAAGGGTTCACCGCAATGGTAGGATCCATGTCTGCCCACAGTGCGGGAAGGGCTTTGTCTATAGTTTTGGCCTCACCAAACACCTCAAGATGGTGCACAGGAGGATCAAGCCTTTTGTTTGCCAGATCTGCAACAAAGGGTTCTTCACAAAACGAGATGTGGAAGCCCACCTACGGATGCACACTGGAGAGAAACCATTTCATTGCAACCTCTGTGAAAAGAAATTTGCAAGGAGGGTAGAACTTAATATGCATTTAAGGTGGCATAATGGGGAGAAGAGACACTGGTGTTCATACTGTGGGAAAGGATTTCTAGACTCCAATAACCTGAAAAGGCATAAGTATATTCACACAGGGGAGAAACCACATGCCTGTCCTCACTGTGATAAGTGTTTCAAGCAGTCAGGCCACCTGAAAAAGCATGTCAAAAATGTTCATAAAATCCCATGAGAGATGGACATCCAATATACCACCCTTTTCTTCTGAGGATGTTATTGGCTTTAAGAAGGCTTCAATATCACTTCATTTAAGGAGATAAGCTCTTTTACATTCTTACCAAGAGTTCATTTGAGTTTAGTTAAAAATATTTCAACAAATAATTTCCTTTCAATTTTGCGAAAGTACAAGCGATATCATCCTTACTTGCAAGCTCACATTAAAACATTGGGGCTGCATTTGAAATAACATACTTTATTCATGAATCCGCTATGCAAAGGATTGTGGCTGAGAATAGCCAGAGAAGCATTGCTGCAAAAGCAACTGGATATTGTAACATTTTAAAAAAAAACTTAATTTTAAGTATTCTCACAGCAGATATGTTCAAATCGCTTGATGTTGTAATATCACTTGATTTTTTTTTAAATTATTTATTCATTTATTTTTCTTATTTTAATTGCTAGCAAACATAAAATGACGGAATCACTGGTATTCCATTTTCTTTGTGAACATTTTGTAAATACAAAAAAAGGCAATTGTAAGTATTTTATCTGCTAGATTTTGATTCTTTATATTGTTTCTTTCTTTTATTGCCTTGATTTTGACTGTTACAAAAAAAAATCGATATGGGTTAACATTGTACTGCTTGGGCAATAATATAACCCCTACGACAACAATTTAAAATTGTGCTTTCACACTGGACAAGAAACCAATGAAGCCATCCCTGAAAAAGACAATGAATGTACGGCCATTGTTTTTATACAGCTCGGTATGACCACACATATTTCTCTTGAGGTGAAACGATTTATTTTTTCAAATGTTCTGTATGGTCTTAACACGCCAAAAGAGGATTTGTCCATTTCCCACAAACATCAGAGCACTGGAGCACGACTTAAGCGTTCATCTGTGTCCATTAGAGTCTAAACAAAAGTTTCTTTCAAGCGTTTCAAACATTGTTTAAGAATAAATACCGATTTAATGTCGTATTTTTGCGGAATTCTCCTTTTTTGATTTTCTTATATTGCCATTGTGTGTCGCACAACGTTTTATTTTACAAGGGACAGATTTCATGTTATATCTTTTGTAAATGTATTTTTCTGCCTGCATTCAATTTTCTGAAAGTGTATAATACCCCTTGAACAACTCCCTGACAACAATGGCCAGCCTTCTTTTGAGAATTCTAAACCTTTAGTTTTAATTCATCTGATTACTATGTATATTTCCTTGGTGTGTTGTTTTTTCTGTCGTTGTGAAAGCAGATAATAAATATAGGTGTCATACTAAACTGCTCCTATGCCCTTTTTTGTCTGAATAAATGGGACTTTTTTAATAATCAATATGGCCGATGCATGACAATGGTATGATTTTACAATGGGAACTTTTTCCTTTTAAATCGTTCGACTTATTTTAAAACATGTCGAATTATTAAATACTTTATCCACAATTCATTTGGTAATTTTCACTTTTCCATAGGTACAAAAGAGTAGGCCAAATTCATAATTTTGGCAAGGAACAAACAATGTGCTGTTTGTCAATAAATATTAGCATAGAAAGGCTTATGGCTGAAAGTTGGCCATACAATTAAAAGTCTTAACCCTCCTATTATCCTCAGATGTACTTATATATATATATATAAATATAAATAAATCACCATAACATCTCACTGAAATAAAATGTGTAAGATCTTTTTAATGTTGTTAAAGGACCAATAACTAAAGCAGAGGGTAGTTTTGTTTTACAATGATACATTTGAATGTAATAGTCACCTCAATATCATCCTACACAAATATGTGTAAAATATTTAAATGTTTATATGTTTTAAACTACTAAACCAGTCTGGGGTCAAATCGACCGCAAGGAACACCGATGCGTACAATGTGCGTACAGGACATTTAAAAAAGATTTTCCTGTTCATTTTATGTTTACCCATTAGTCCGCACTAAATTAGGAAAAGTCATGAAATACTAAGCAAAACAAATTATGTGAATCATTTCTTTAGATACGTTAAACATTGAATGGGGTCAAATTGACCCCAAGGATAAAGGGGTTGTTTTCCTTCAAAGTCACATGAAACACATTCTTCCAGAGAATTAGAATAATGAATGAACATTTTAATTAAAACATTTAATGCAGGTATCTCTCCACAACCAATTTCTACTCAAAATGTTTTATAAAACCATTTTTTTCCCCCACAACAGGATGACTGTTTTGTATCATTCTTTCCCTTTTATGCCGACCAGAGAAACTCCATGTCATTTTTATAAGCCTTTTCCACTGATAAATGTTTATTATATAATGTAAAATGGGTTTTAGAATACAATTCACTGCAGTGGTTCTTACCCTTTTTTTTAAGACTACTATTGATGAAAACATTCCCATACATATATTGGAAAAAAAATGTATTCACATGAAAAAACATACATATTCTGCTATCCGTCACCTATCACTTCCTGCAATTATGAATCACCTTTTTAAAAAAAAAAATCAATTTGGTGTTAATCATCTTAGGGATCATTGAAATTATGCATTTTAATTTGAAATAGTTTGTATTTATATCAATTCTTAAGAACATCTGGATATTAAAATATATTATTAATGTACACAGATATGTTCCCAATGGTAAATGTGGTCGAATTAAAAAGGGAAATGCTCATTTTGTATCACCATACACAATATTTGTTCCCATAGCTGACATGTTACAAACACTTGGATAATATTAAACCATAAAATACAACTCATTTCTGTTTTAAATGCCTAAATATTTAATTTTCAGACACATTTGTATAGCTTTATCATCCATTTTCCTAATCAATGCCCACTTTTTAATAAAGTACAATATAAAAGCACTAGATAACCATCACCGGAAGGAGGTTTATTTTAATAACTTGTACATGGTTTGCCCAGAGTACATCCGATATTAAACAACCTAACTTAAGCCCTTTAAAACCTTGTAACAAGGGCAGATATCAGCAAGCCCAACCACATTGTAAGAGACATGGTTAAAGCCGGAGGGCCTGCAGAACGCACAATGGAATGATAGCACTTGCCCACATTTCCAACTTTATCTACAGCCACTATCTCGACAATCTGTGAGCAGCAAGAGGCTGTGTAGTTGGCCAGAATGAAGGGATCACTCAGGGAGGTGGTGGTGATGTTTCCACTGCCCTGCCGTAGGGCCACGCTCTCTATCCCGGTACCGTTTCCGTCCGTAAGGTTGGCCGCAAGCTCCCACTGGAAAGGTTTACACTGAGAAACATCTTGAGGGCAAGCATCAGCCAGCACGCTCATCAATTTACACACAGGCTGAATGAAATCTGTGATCTGGACAGAGAACAAAGGAGAACAAAGGAGAACAAAGTGGGAAATGTATTTATGAATCACAACAAAGTGCAATTAAGATATGGAGGAGAAACGAATCTCTGAAAAAAGTCTTTGTAGCCATGTTTAAAAAAGAATGTTGTTATTCCTACTCTTTTCAACTCTGTATTCTCGTTACCTTGGTTAGAACAGAGAATCTCATAACCACGTAATTGGAGTCCACGCCGCTGTCCGACAAGGCTTCCACCGTCAGAGTGACGTCAGTGCCTGATGGAGTGTCGGCAGGTGGCGTTATAGTCAGACTAGTATTAGTATATACACCAGTTGTCAAGATGATACTGTCAAAAGAGAGAAAAACTATTTGAGAATAACACACACACACATTTGATTTGGATTGAATCAAGAACATTTCACGTTCAAAGCATTGAACATTAATGACATTTAAATAATGTGAGAAATCTATAATGATAATAGACTAGTGCTCAAAATTCCAACAAGGAGGCAGTTTATTGTCAAGTGATGGAAACAATCCGTAATGTAATTGCAGAATGCAGCCCTTTTGTACCTGAGCTCATTGCTTGCACTGCTTTATACAAGGAGGGCACAACGGACTGAGTCAAAGCACACGCTCAAGCACTATGATGATGTGATTCATTTGGTATTTTCCCAGAATGCAGTATGGTCGCAAAGGATTATTATGTAAGAGTGTGAGTAAGTTAAGTGTAGAGTCGTAAAACATAACATGGGAACATTTCTTAATTCATGTAAGCTACAGACCATATATCACACACCAAAAAATCCTTAAAAAAAACCATTGACTTTGTTCAAAACAGCTGACTAATTTCCAGGTTTGAGGACCTGCAACGTTATTTTGTCGGGCACAGCGCCCCCTGAGTTCTTCAGCAGCAAAACTATTCAAATGATTTTTGTATAGAGACAATTGATTTAGACAAAGTACAAGAAAACTAAATTAGTTAAAGCAGGAGGACAGAAGGCGTAGCTTAAAAAGAAAATAGACCTCCTTTGAAACACCCAATTTCAACAGTCATGGTCAAAGACCTCAATGATTATGGCACAAAAAACATTGTAACAAAGACATCTACAGGGCTTAAATATAAATCTAATGTCAGAAACATATGAAAAAAGCACTCACCTGTCTGGGTGGGACATGGGGAAGCCTCTGTCATTTCTGGCATTGACGCTGTATTTGCCACCAGAGCCTTGGGTCAGGACGCTTATGGGGATCCTGAATGATTCCCTGGCCACACACTGCTGTCTACCACAGCCTAGAGGGAAGACAACGGGTGAAAACAAGTGATATTCAAAAAAAGTGCTTACATTGCGTATAGGCCTTTATCTAACTTTGTATAAAAACATTTGCTTGTTGTATGTATAAACAGGATGGTAAAATACAGACCATGATTTTGACTTTAGAGATGGACATCTGGGTGGTGGATTGCCTCTGAAATTTGCTGTTGGACACTTTGTCAGTTCCTTCCAGAGTGACAACAAACTCCCCCTCAGGGATGGCATCAACAGTCACCAGGATGTCTCCGTTGCCCATGTCCAATGTTGTGCCATTGCTAGCAGTCTCAGGGCCGGAAACAGTAACCAGGGCAACATCTCCTATGGTCATCGATGACGGACCTTTCCTACCAAGTACGGAGAGCATCAGAGTGGCCGGCTGGCCTGGTGTTTTCAGAGGAGAGAAGTGAGGAAGCAAGGTAAGGGGAAGAAAAAGTGACCGATACACATATGTGTATGCAAAGATCATGAATAATTTCCATTAACATTGGAATGTGTGTGGAGTGTGTGCTATTAGGATGTGTGATGTGCCACACCTCATTATTAGCTGTGTGTTTAATAGGGACATGCCATCATTTGTAGAAAAAAATGCTGATTAATGTTGAGCTCTTTCCTTTAGCACTGGTGTTTCTAGATAGTCCATTCACTCAAGTACTGTTCTTAAATAAAATGTTTAGGTACTTGTACTTCATTAGAGTTATTCCATTTATTTTACAAAGTAATTTATAGGGTTAAATAAGTAATATTTGTGTGTATTTTACCTTATTGATGCCTTACTTGGATGTACAACTAACCGGGCAGCATACAGTAAAGATAAGTCACAACATTAATCAAGCCTTCGTACTATATGTTTGGTTGTCTTTCTTGGAGCATAATGAAAATACAACGTGCATTTTGATGTATAAAATGACAATGAACAAATCTTGTTAAGTAATGTTCTACTATTGTATAGCTTGATGCTTGTATTTTGTACTGTTAATCCCTTAAGTAAATTTGAATGCACAACTTGTCCTTGAGTATACGATTTGAGTGCATCTTCCACCACTGGTCTTCAGCCTAATGGATTCAAAGGAATTATAGTTTAGCTACAGGAATTATTTTTAGGGTGTTTAGGCGTACGTTTGGATTTACATATTAAATATAGGTGACTCACTTAATTTTAAGAAAAACTGCACTTTATAGCTGTTTTACACTTTATAGTCGTATTGTGTTTTTTTTGTGGTTATTTGTAGGTCTCTTCCTGGTTTGTACCTGCCTCTTTTAGTGACATTTTGTAAGTGAAGGCCAGAGGGCCCCTCACACTTTGGGCCCCTGGGCTTGTGCTTGCCCTTCAGTAATCCATCCATGCTTTATAGTGTACCTGCTTGTGGACGCCCACTGAGTACTGCATAACCTGGGTGAGGTCCCTCGAAACTCTCCACAAAGTTATAGATGAAGGTAATAGTAACTCTGGCCTGTAAAACAAACACAGCCTTACTGTACATGCAGATACAATTCATAAAAACAGAAATCAGTTTAAAGAACAGCTTTGTAATAATATGTGGTGAATTATTTGAGCATCAGAAGCAAGTGTGACGCGGTTTTGATTAACCAAAAAGTAGTGGTATACATTTGAAATACACTACTGAATATAAAAAAGTATTACATCGGGTTAGTGAAACCTTCAGCTAGATGTATGAAAGAATAGCTTTTTATTTTAAAATATGTATTTGCTTTCTTTCCATAGGTTTAATGACTAGATTATTGTTAAAGTTAAACATCATGTCTGTTAAAGAGCCTGTGACAGCATCCCAACAACTGTTGTGCAATGAAATATTGGGACTAGTCATCTCGAACCGTCAGTTTAAAAAAGAAGTGCGATACCGTTCAGTAAATATCAATAATTTCGATCATCGCGGGAAATTCCTTCGACTCATTTTGAGGTTTTGGGGGAAGCCGGAAGTGACGTGAATGCGGGAACGCTTCAGTGTGCGACGAGAGAGCCAAACACGGACAAAGTGTGTTGTTATGCGTAGAAATGGTGAATTACTGAGTTTAGGCACGTTAATAATTTTAATGAAGTTGACTACAGTATATTCATATTTGTCAGTGCTTTCATGTCAATTCGGCGAACATAAACATAAATGATCGTGGTGAAGATGATGATTAAATTAGGATTAAAAATCGGTAGTGAGAGCTGCTGAATTTCCTCCCGTCGGATGTGATATAAAAACAAATCGATTATTTTTGTAGTTGTAAACTCAAGTGGATGAAACTACATTTATTAGTGCTTTCATGTCAATTCGGCGAACATATGATACATTAAATGATCGTGAGGATGAGGATTAAAAATCGTTTGTTTGAGCCGGTCTGCATTTCCTGATGAGAAAACAAACCGATGCTTTGTGTAGTTGTAGTACACCAACGTGGATTAAACGTGTGGTTTTTTTACCACAATGTTGGGAAATTAATGGATAAAATGCACGGATTATTATTATTATTATTATTATTCCACTCCGATCGGGACTCTCGGTCCACCGTTTCCCCGCAGCGAGGCTCCCCCCGTTGACAGTTTACGTGGGCTGGGTGCAGTGGCGGACTGGCCATCGGGACGAATCCCGATGGGCCGGTACCGAAGTGGGCCGGTCGGATAAGTCACTATCACATCCCCCATAGGCGGCGCGTGAGGCTCAGGTTTGGGAAGGCTTAATAACTTGTTTTACCTGACGCTGCCCGCCTCCGGCGTCTATAGAAAAGAGATCAACTCAGTGTGCGGAGTTTAAATCTCTCAAGTCATATTACAGGATAAAGGAAGTACAGTTTAAACTGCCGTATGCAGAGAAGACGTCGACGTGTCGCACTTATCATCAATCAGATCATCGATCATATAATATCATAATATATCATATATTTCCTTATCTGAGTTGACGAAACACTCGAGTTAAATATAATTAAAATCATATCCACTCGTGTCTTAGACGTGAAACGCGCTCTCAGCTGGTGAGAGAAACCCTGGCTTGATTTACCGAGTTGATAACCAGCGTCGTAGGACCGCTTAGGCGAGGTCTCGTTTGTTAGTTGTTGTTGTTAGTTTGTTTGTTACTCAAACATATCCAGGGTATGTCGAACTGGCTTCGTAGTACAGAGCACAGGTGGCTAGCAGCGCTAATGTCAGAGACACAGACATTATACATTATATTTGTATTTTATACCAGGATGCAGTGACACAAATATTTGGGAAGGCTTAGCCTTCCCTAGCCTACAGCACACCCGCCCCTGACCTCCCCCACTCCCCCCGTTGACAATTTACTAGCGGTACCGAAGTGGGCCGGTCGAGAGTCCCGGGATGATTTTTAGTCCCATCCCACCACCACTGGCTACATGACCGTATGATCGCCCATATTGACGCACCTAATTCCTAAACTTCTAACAGATACAACATAAACCGATCCTTCAGCCTCATGTGAGCTCTCAGACACGTTCAAAATTAAACTGTCATCGCTGTCTGAGCTTGCTGCTGTGTGCGCCATCGTGCGTTTACATGCAGATGCTGGGATCCTGAACGGTGCAGCTGGAGCGCTGTGCCCGCAATGACGTCACACGTAATTTGGCGGGACTTGAAGAATCCCCGAGAAGATCCAGAAAATGGTCAACATTGAAGGGCAGATTAATGGTTATCAAAGTACAAATATCCAAAATCAGTTCAGTAACGGTTTTCAAGGGGACAATATTTACTCAAATTGATGGGTTTGGATGATGGGGGAAACTCGTGTCACAGGCTCTTTAAGTGAACATGAAGCTACTGCTAGTATCCATTTAGCTTAGCACAAAGGCTGGAAAGAGGGGAAACAGCAGCCTGGCCAAAGGTACTTGGAACAGCAAATCTGCAGCAAGTTAAATCTTGGTTATTTATTTAATCTGGAGAAAAAATGAAGTGCAGGGTTAGGGTACTTGGCTATTTTTTTGGCAGGGAGCAGTGACCTCATACAATCTTGGCTGGTCGCATTGCAAGCTCAGGTTGACTTTTGTTGCAACCATTTCCCCCTCTTTCTAGCCTTGAAAATAGATATTACGGTGGTATTTATCCTTTCAACTACATTTCGGCAAAAAAAGTAGTGAACAAAAGTAACTGACCTGTGACTTTAAGTGTGTATTGCTGGTTGGAGTTGATGTTGATCTGCCAGTTTCCTTCCAGGCTGTCGGCGTTGAGACGAATCCTCCACAGGTTGCCAACTGTTTGTAGGGTTCCCAATTTTCCGATGGTGTCACCCTGGCTTGAGCTCACACCTGAACATTTTCAGCATAAATATGTATCATAATCATAGTAAGAAAAGTGGGCACCCAAATGAGCCTCAAATATTGACACTCTCCTGATTTGATGCGAATGTGAACGATATGTTACCTGCAGGGTTGGTCAGTGTGAAGGCAATTTTTGTTCCTGTGATGTAGATAGTGATATTTTTCAGCGATTCATCCAACATAAAGGGGAAGGTCTCCTGTTTACCAGGGTTCCTTGCACGCTGAATTACTGTTACCTGAGGAAGAGGGGGGGTCAAGAAGAGCATCCTTATTTACTGCTTTATTTTTCAAACTGGTCCAACCCCTGAAGGCCCAGCCCATGCTTCCGAGAATGTACTTTTAGATCTGCATGTTCTTACCAAAGCTGAAGTGGAGGTGTCAAGGATGACGCTTGTAGCCTGAGGTAAATCCTTCTTAGAAACCTGGATGGCCTGGCCTCCGGAGGCCAAAGCTAGCTCCTTGTAGACGTCTAAGTTGGCAGCTCTTGTGAAACGACGGCGCCTCTTAAAGGGTGTAGTTAGGTAGAATGATACCTGTGGAGACCAGTTTATGTGTTGAATATAATCCCAGCATGTCACATAAAAAGACAACCTAAGGAATCCATTGGTTCAAAACATGTCATGGCAGGCTTATTGGTAAAAAGGCAAAAACGATGCTCCAAAGTTAAGCCAAATTTTGGCGGTGAAAAACTGGCATTGTCATATTCACAGGGTTCAACTTTTATTATTATTGCACATTTTAAAGTAGTTTATTTGAATGTTTGTTGAAGCTGGTCCCTTAATGGTCTTGTAATTGCAGAGAGAGAGAGAGAGAGAGAGAGAGAGAGAGAGAGAAGAGAGAGAGAGAGAGAGAGAGAGAGAGAGAGAGAGAGAGAGAGAGAGATAGAGAGAGCCGGTTCAGATGGGTCGCCTGAGCATCTGTGTTGGCCTGATTCTGGACTCTGGTGGTCGTAGCCAGTTTCCCAGCTAATGTGGCACTTTGGGGTTTTCTGGACACTGAAGCGCTTACTGGGCCCTGGCAGACCTGGTTCTTCTGATAGGAGGAGAGGATTTCCAACAATTAGGGATATGTTGTTACAAAGAAGAAACTCCAACAAAAAACTGTAACAAATAGCTGTATAGTTATGCAGAAAAGAAAAGGACATATCACCCAAACATCACAAATATATTTCTAGTAGTATCTATCTAGTCAATAAGATAAATAATAACACATCTTGTATAGTTTTCCTATAAACTAGTACTGTATAAATGAGATATACTTATGTTAGGTGATTGACAATACAGCGACAGATCTCCTAAAAATCTGAAATATGTGCTTCACTTGTATACATTTTCTTCTTTTATTTATCAATCTAGATTAATAATACTAATTAAAAAAAAACTCTCCTCTATAGGTAGCACTTTGCTTATTAGAAGCTACTGTAATGCAGTAGAACCAAGGGGCAAACTGTGGGGTAGAGCCGTGAAGCCAATACGGAAGTGCCACACACTGCAGTTCATATATTGGCCGATAGGCGATGGCTGCAGAAAGGAGCAATTTCCATAGACCCCCATGTTAAAATGCCCAACTTTGGAGCAGGCTGGAGAAGGCGGGAGTTAGACTCTGACGTCACTGTCGAGCCGTTAGTAGCCGACTCCGCCTACTTAGGGCTTCACGGCAACTCTGCAGAATCCTATGGGTGACGTCACGGACCCTACGTCCATTTAATATACAGTCTATGAGTAGAACTTACCATGCTTTTGGCTAATTAGCAGCTAATGCACCTGCATGATATTTGTTTTTCTGAGTTCGTTTTTTCATGGTTTAATGCACTCATTGCCGTTGCTCTGGATAAAAAAGGTCAGCTAAATGTAATTCGATATCATATAATGTAGATGGAATAACAACCGAATAAAGGTCTTCCTTCTCTTAAATAAAATATAATAGATGCCACTTGGCCAAGGAGGATGCAATTAATGGTTTAACCTTCATGTGTAAAAAAGCCTCTTGTTCATGAGTATGTGCACGCTTCCACCTGCATAGTGATACGGTATAAAAAAAATAGTTCCTAGATGAAACTGACTACAAAGTCTGTGGAATATCTCAAATAATTCATTACTGTGTATGACATTTAGTTTAGGAAATATATGTATGGGCTAAATCTCTGAAGCTCACACCAAAAAGGTTTGAGTGATAAAAGGTACAAGAAAAAAAAGTATATTTTGTATTTAGGGGTAACATTTCTCTTTGGAATATGAAAACACTGACCATCCAAATGTCCTCCCCATCTCTCCTCAGACACATTCGCTTCTGGCGTGATCTGAAGGGCTTCCTCCTTGAACAATCTATTCAGCTTTTCACCCTGTACACCTGAAGACTGTAAGTGGAGCAGAAAGACATTAATGAGAAGGTTTAACTTGACTCGCCTGGAGAGATACAATATTAGATCTACAGGTGCTTCTGTCTGAAACCAGAGCCGAGTCTGCTCTGATTGGTTGGCTGGCTCTGTGTGATTGGTAAACCGCTTAGAGATGTCCTTAGCCTATCACGTACAATGTGTTGGAGCGCTAGCCAATAGAGATGCGAGTGTAACATACTGATGTCATTATTTTACAAAATAAAACAAAGGTCTCTAATAGAGGCGTTTCAGGCAGGGGAACTTTGGGATTTTAGCCTTTGCAGACCATTTACATGGTAAACCTATATGACACAGTAGAGGACAGGGAAAACCCCAGGCTCATAATAAATCCTCTTTAACACTAAAACATTTAATCAGAATCATAATTCCTTTTTCGTCACACAGAGGGAAGTTGACATTGTTACAAAAGAGACAGTATTGATAAAAACCTGAATAAAACAGTGTGACAATGAATACAAATACAAATTCACCAAGTACACATTCACAATAGAAAAGTAAAGTAGAAGCATTGTGATAATTAAGTGGTACAAACAGAACATAATGAAGTCGCTGCCAGTAGAAAGGAGCACTTTTGTGCTAATTTGTATCTCTATTTACTGGCTTTCACGTCTTTGCTAGGCTTGGGATATGTCCCTACAAAGAAGATGAAACTGCCTCCCTAACTGCCAGAATGCTCGTTTCATTATTGCCAGGCTTGCCCCCCCTTTTTCCTCCCTATTCTGTTTTTCAATGTGTATCTCAAACTGTACCCTTTGCTTTTCAATCAGACAGATAGTATGCTCTCTATATGACTGAATGCACTTTCTAGCAAGAACTAAAATACAAAAAGACAGCTGAATGGTTTGATTCTGTATCCATATTTTGAGAAATAAAAGTAGTAGAGTAATTATTGCAGAACATTTAAACACCATACTAAAAAGTAATCTGTTACGAACATACGTCAACCCCTGACACATTTTAAACCTAACTTACTGAAGCTATACAAGTGAGACAAACTGCCCTGTACCTGTGTTGCCTTCAGGGCTCTGTGAGACTGGGTCTTGCCTCGTCTGCTTCACGACCCTGTGTCTCTCCATCGCTCTCTTGGGGACCACTCATCTCTTCTTGCGTCACACTTTCCTGTTTGAGACTTTTATCTGTAGCAGAAGATAGGTAAAATATGTTTTATTTAAATTGTTGAGTCATGAATATTCCCATTTGGAAGATTTAGGAAGGCTAACAATGGGTTAGCCTTATAATGGTGTGGATATAGCTATAATCAACATTTCTATTGAAGTTGATTAGATGTGAGATACATCATTTGCATCCTTGTTCTGCTATACAGCCAAAACAATGCTAACACATCCAGCTAACTCAGAGCAAGAATAGCATTAGCCTTAGCAAACCTTAGTTGCCAACTGCTTCTGTATGTTCACCAGCTTGTTATTAAACTTGTTTGTCAGCTCTTTGGGACTGAAACCATGAGAGGGAACAAACATTTAGTGCAACACAAAACTTGAAGTGGAATAATACAACTTATTTCCTATGTGTTTATGTTTGAACCACCATACACCAAAGCAATTTGAGTATCGATCACAGTATATGTTAAAGTCGAGTATCACCACCAGACAGACTCACCTAACACTTTGGGGGTTTCCTCGCCGGACACCTCTACTCTCCCGCAGTCGAGACACCTTCCCCTCCTTTCTCCCTCTCTTTCTTTACGCCGACCCTCTGACCACTTCAGCCGCCTCTTCAGGGACTCTACTTGCTCCCTGCACCGTGTAACCTCTTCCAGAAAACTGTCCTCCACCAGCCGGGTGATCTCATACATTGCTGCTTTGAATACCGTCTCCATAACACCAGAAAGTTGGGACTGAAACGTGACAATAGTGTCAGCCATTGTGCCAACTTCAAGACTGTAGTACAGTAGCAGCTGTCAGTTAGCGCTGGTCTCTTTAAACTGGTTGTGCCAGTGTATTCAACACGGGTTTCAGTCTATGTAACGTTAAACAGGATGTACTCGTATGTCGGCCCGTCCACAAGTCCCGTTTGGGTGCTTTCCTTATAACAATCCAAAGGTAATGCTAAACAAACAGTAGTTTGCCAACGTTAGCTAACTAGCTTGCTGCACTGGTGTTTCCACTGTAACGTTACACATGTTGAACTACACGCAGTAAGCAAATGTAGCAAACAATAACATAAATACATAACATGAATAATGTTTATGTTCAGTGCGTGTTGGCTATGTTGGCAAAAGTAATTCAATTCCTTATCCAACGTTGCAAATTCCGTTAAGCTTTAGCACATCCTTTTGTTCTGTAAACAACCGCACTTCCGGTATTAGAAATATACGGATAGGGAGTTGGGACAATTGTAATAGTTTACGAATAAGGGAGTTTTTTAGACTGGTACTTCCTGGTCTGGATTTGGCAGAGCAACATCAATAATGTATTACTGACACATGCACCCGATTATTATTTTCTTACTTACGGTATATATATATAAAACACAATTGTAGGTATTAAAGCGTAGCACCGGATGTTATCTCCAGTCCCCCGGATGCGTTGTCCTGCGTCACACAAAGCAGAGACCGCCGTCCGACCACAACGGGAATGAGCCATGATGAGGCAGTAACTAATGTCGTGTTTTTACTAACGGTATAGGACATGCACTGATAGAAGTGGACTTATATCGAATTTCGCAGGAACGGTACACTATTCCAAGATACAATAATGTCTGCGGACGATTTTCAGACGAAATACTCCTCCGTCATGGAGAGTATGCTAAAGGGTGCAATCGCAGAGACGACGAAACTTTTCGAAACTATGGTCGACGAGCTGAAGGTCGAAATATCTAAGATGAAAACGGAGAACGAGGAACTCAAAACAAGATGCTGGCAGTTTGAGATTGAAAGAAATCAACGAACTGTTTTTATCGTTTCCGGAGAAAGTGAGCCTCCTCCAGGGCCCAGCGACGGCTCTGAGAAACGTGATCAAGCTATTCAATGCGGTGAGTTGTGATGCATTACTATCCACAACAAGCATGGCTTTCCTAACTAACATACTTTCTGTTAGTGCCATAAGTAGGTGGTTCTGTTGAATACTTAAAGCAGCCAATGGATATTGACGTATAAAGTATCTTAGCCTAACGTAGTTATTTCTAAGGCATGGGGTTTAAAATATGAGGGAAACCATACAATGCTATTTCCGCTAACGGCTTTGTAACCGGATGTACCAACAGCAATATTGGCCTGTAACATTAACATTATACAGCACTAGGATGCTAACATTATACATTGTATAATCAGTAGGCCTACCATTTTGAATTATTTATTTAATCACAATTCACATAACGTATAGTTTAATAAGCTTGTAATTAGGGATCCTCCGATCGATCGGCCGATATTCACTTTAAGCGATATCACATGACGTAAAATACATGACACTGCGCGGTAAAACAATCTCGCCAAAATGGTTTCACCAGTCTGGCAATATAAGGTGTCCGAAAAATACAGAAATCCTGCAGCGCTACCCGCTGTGACGGACCGCTGAGTGGAGCAAAACACACAATAAGAGTGAGACCTAACACACTTAGCTATGTTATCTACCTCTGGAACAAGCTAATAAATATATTTATTCTTCACTGTCGGGTCACTCATTACTTGATCAGTGAGCTGCATGAGACGGACAGGGAGGCGTGCGTTGGTGTTCGGATCAGGGGGTCACAGGTTCAAACCCCACTGCAGTCAGCATGTCGTTGTGTCCCTGGGCAAGACACTTCGCCCCAAATTGCTCCTGGGGATTGCCCACAATATTGAGTACGTATGTATGTAAGTCGCTTTGGATAAAAGCCTCTAACAATTGACATGTAATGGACAGGGACCGGCGAGAGGAAAAGAGAGCGCTTCCGCTCATTTCTCCGTGTTATTATCCAAAGTTAATGCAAACTTGAATAATGTACTTCATTTGAATGTAATAATTATGTTGGTTGTTTGTGGAAGCTCCAGTGAATGAGCCCCATTAACTGAGTTTTAAACATCACTTTAAGGCGAGACACGGCAGGCAAAAACATCGTTTTTCAAGTACTGGTCAATTTTGAGATTTTGTGCTATTTTGATTCCATAACATGTTTTCTTTCAGGCTTTTGGAAGGAAAACGTACAAAATACACATTTAAGTGTTTATTTTACTATAGTTTGTCTATTTGCGTCTGTAGATTTCTCCTAAATTCACCAAAAGTTAGCATTCTAACGTAACATAAAGTACCGCGACCGCTGTGTGCACCATGTCAACAGAGGTATCGTTGGAAAGCTCCGTCTCTCCTGCACAATCTCATGGATCCAAATATGGTAATTTCCTTTGTATCAGCAACCAATCGTGAAAGCACAAAGGGGTCTTAAACCAAGAAACGAAATCTCATGGCTGGTGTCAATTTCTGACAACGTGATTCGTTCAGATGCGTCACGTGGTGTGCTAAAACACTTCCTGTTTAGCTTTCCGCTAGAAATTGAAATCTCAAAATCGCAAAAGAACGGCGAAAAAAACGTTCACAGAGAAGACGACAACAATTGTCTCTTGCACGAAGCAAGGTTATACAAAAAACAAATGACCCCGAACATGAAATACCTTCACGGAGTGCGTCGATGCGCGAGCTGTCATCCAGAGAACAGGAGGGTTTAGCTAGCGCCTCACTGCTATCTTTAAAGGTCGTTTTCTCAAAATGAGTTTTTTCTCCTACTCTGAGTTCGAAATTTCAACTTCAGAAGCACGTAGAGACACCAAACCTTCCAGTTATATTCCTATCAATATTATGAAGGCTTTTACAGAAGGGTTTGTTCATATATAATTCATAGCCTGAATTATACAACATTGTATACCTAAAAACATGGCGAAAATGGATATTTTAGGGCTGTTGACAGTATTTTCTGATTTATTGAGTGATAAAAGAGATATCCAAAAACCCTTCTGTAAAGCCTTAGATACTAATATGACTACAAAATGAAACAAGAATTTGGAACCTGGCTTTATCCAAAGTTCAGATTTCGATTCCTGAAATGTGTTAAAATATGTGCATATTTAATGAGATAATGGCTAATTTGCATATTAAACATGCTATTTCAGAAAACTTGTAATACAAAAGACAATTGCCTTATTGTAAGACATTAACTGGAGAATTTCTTCTAGCTGATACCTTAAGTTAAAAAATTACCCTATTCACCTGGGGTGTCTCGTTAAATGGAAGATCCCCATAGCCCCCCACTCCATCGGATCAGCGATCAGTATCCTATTCCGGCGATCGGAGCATCCCCAGTTTGTAATTGGAAAGATATTAAAATCTCTACATGACACATTATAAAGAATGCTAATTGTTCCTAAAAAAAACAGTTGGTAGGATATGATCATACTGTGTAGCCATTGTATAAAAATGTTGACCATGCCAATTGGTTATGTGGTTTGTGTAGGCATGAGGCACAGGGGCGGCTGCCCCCCCACTCCCCACTGTAGAGCCTTCCCCCCCCAGCTGCCCCCCTAACTTTTGTGTCCCTAAAACGAAACTGTACGTTGTAGAAACAAACCTACACTATGTCCACAAGCTTCTCAAGCAACAAAACAAGCAGTTCATTTAATTAAAAGTGAATCATTTAAAATATCATCTTAGGCCCGTTAAAAACGTAGCTACGGCCCTGCAATAAACTGCGGAGCGGCGTTCACACATTGATTGAAAAGTTTATTAACAGCTTGTATATTGAGTACAGTACAGCTCAAAACATACATTGTTAAGGGGATGCAGACCAGAGAAGACTTTCGTCTTGTTTACATCAGGGTCACCCCATTTCCAGATTCATCATATCATTTAAGACATATTTGACAAACAGATGGGTTAAGACACAGACCGCGGCTCACACAGCTGCAGAGAGACCGAGCTGGGTCCTAGCACCTGAAGGTGGATCAGCTTCCCATGGGAGCATTTCCCCTCGACTGGTTTTGTTTTTCTAAAGACGAGAGCTTGAAACAAAATATTAATAAAACGTTGCATTGAATCGATAGCGTTTAAAACAGACGATCGCTGTTTGGGACGTTACGTTACAAAATACTATGCAGACAGCGATAGCTGGAGATCGATCACTTTTATTTGCTAAACTATGTGGTACTATTAAATCCATGTATATTACACATCACAGCAATGAGGCCTGATCAATTAAACCAGGATACATTCTTTACCACCAAACTGGATCTAAACGCAGCTGCCTGTGGCGCTTGATAAATACTTTATATTTATTATAGACTATGCTTCTTATTAAGCTACATGGCCCTAGCGTGTAAAGTTATACAATCATTTGTACCAGTGCTTTCCACAAGTAGACTCTTGCAGGCCAGAGTTGCTGGAGTGATTCAACAACAACAAAAAAGACATATCTGAGAAGTGATCAGGACGAACAGAAGAGGAAAAGGAAAGAGAGTACACTGAAGAGACCAGGAGGAAGAGGAGGAGATGAAGACAAATAGTGAAGAAAATAAATTGTATGTGAGGATAAAGATGAAGTGTCAGAAAGAGGGACAGAGGCAGGGATCAGGAGGCAGATGAACTCCAGCTGGACCACATGTTCTTATTCTCCTTACATATTCCATTACAGCAGCACAATCTAGCGGCTCTTAGTATTGACACATATTTATTGAAATGTGTTGCTGCACAGGTCACCTTTAGCTCTCTGAAGGAGATGGGTGATGTCATTTGTGTACTTAATTATAACTAAGTGCTTTACTGTAGCTTACAGTAAACAGAATTCTAGGATATCCATGAGTATTTTCTGCTGTTTTATACTATATTTTATTGTTTGTCTGAACAAGACCTTGTTTCTCTTCTGCATTAATTACCTTGTGTTAGTGCATGATTTAACAATACATAGGTTATACAGTATCAAATACCGACGCACTGTCCGCCCTCCCATGCCACCCTGGCATGAACCTCTTGCCCCCCCGTTGCCACCCTCCCATGTAAAATGTTCTAGACCTGCACTGATTAAAGTAATAACTCAATATTAATTTGTATTGGATTTAATATTTAAAGTAAATCAACAGTGCTGTATGAAATCATAATGACACAACTTGATTTAAAGTGGACCTACTATGCGATATTGGAAAAATATATTGTAGGGCCATACCTATACAAAACATGTCTGTGAAGTTTTTTGCTTAAATACCAAACCAGGGGCTCGACATTAAGGATGGCCCGGGGCCATCTAGTATTTAGCTCAGGCCAATGAAGCCTCACCTGCTTGTTGCCCCGATCGGGATGTCAGTATCACGCAGCTCGCGGATCCAGTAATGAGTGACCCGACAGTAAAACTAAACATATCTATAACTAGTTTTAGGTAGTTTGAGAGGTAATTTTAAAATATCTATGTGTGATATTCTAACCTGGTGTGTGTTTTGTGTCCGCTCACCGCTGCATGTGATCATGCAGAGCTGCGTGTCGACTCGTCAGCAGCAGCTGATCTCTCTCACCCGTCAGATTAGACTTCACTCGCGTTTATGTCCATATCGATCAAATCCAGCTAGTTCTAGTTAATGATATGACTACCTGCTTATTAAAGACACCTACACAATAAAGTGTCGCTATGCAACTGGGTGAGGCCACAAAGTATAGCGCAGCATTATGCGTTTGTTTACATGCCCACCGGAATCCCGAGGCATTACCAACAGATCAACGCACAATCAACCCACACAGGACATCTCTTTCTCCACATTAAGTGTTAGACATTAGAATTGACTATTCTTGTCTGTCACATACTCTTCTTGTCTGTCACATAAGTGGTGCAACTGAAGCGGTATTGCGCTAAAACGGAAATTATTTTGACCGAAGAGATTTCGATTTGCCGGCTAACAGGAACTCTGACTTCGCCATTTTGTGTGCTTCGCGGATGCGCTAGGCTCCTCTCGACTGCTGCTCGGTCAGCTTCCGTATGAGGAGGCATTCGTTCGACCAACCTACAGTAGATAACATTACAAACATTTTTAACAGGGGCCATACTAGTGTAAATAATGTTTGTTTTGGCAGTTATAACTGAATGTAATGTGAAAATGAAGAATAAAATTGAAATTGTACAATATAATATGTGGTGGTTCATCTTATAATTCAGTCTAGAGCAGTGGTTCTCAACTGGTCAGGACTCGGGACCCACTTTTTACTTGGTCAATACAATCACGACCCAAACATTTTGAAGCACTCAAATCTATTCAGCAAAAAATCGTGCTGTAATATATACGCTTTTCAGCATACAAGTATTAATAAAAGTGAAGTACATTGCATATATCCCTTATATCCCTTCACAGAACTAAAGTATGCTTTTAAAAAAGGTTAATGAGATGATGGAATCAAAGCTGAACTATATAAAAAGGCAACACATGCTGAAAACCCAACCTCAGCAGGGGGTCTGGGGGGATTCTCCCCCAGGAGATTTAGAAGTAACTAACATAAACTATGCATTCTGGTACACTCTGAGAAGAAAATAAATAAATCTATTACTACCTACCCGACATATTAATAATATTTTATGCCATTGTTTGTTTTTTCACTTTGTTCTGACATCTTGCTGCGAGAAGAGTAAAGAGGAGATAGTCTGTGTGACTTACTTTAAATTGTGGTAGGGTAGATAGCTCCAATTGTTCTGTGACCTGTCAGTCATCAGACCGGGGTCATATTTCATTATGTGTTCATTCTATCTGAAGTTGTAACCATGGATGTATAAAGAATAGTTGTACCGCAAAGTTATTCTCCGTGGGACTTCTGGCAACAATCTGATTCTGATTGGCCAGAAGATTCGAAAAAAACATCAGCAAAGATATTTTATTGAGAAGATGATCACTATGTTGACAGAAGTTTCAAAACCGTTAATGTGAGTTTTTGCTGTCAGGTAACTTCCAGTCCAACGACCGACTGCATGCACAGCATTAGAAACATCGGGCCTTCAAAATAAAAGTTTGACTTTTCTCCCAAAAAAAAAAAAAGAATTCCAATTTTTTTTTTTCAATTTTTTTTCTTCCTCACACATCCGCGACCCACTCGAAACGGGTCCGCGACCCACTTTTGGGTCGCGACCCACAGTTGAGAACCACTGGTCTAGAGAATGCACCAGACAGCATCTAAGAGACCTGCAAAAATTTTAAATTTTCTAGGGGGACAGAGGCCCCCCAAACCCTTCGTGCCTTTAGTCCGCAGTCATTTTTCAGGGCAATCTCTTATTGTGGCTCAGGGCCATCTGTAAATAGCTTAGATGGCCCACAGGTGATAGGTCCCCTTTAAGACGCTGCGTCAAAGCAGTTAGCCAAGGTAGCATTGTATGGTTTCTCTTCTATTTTAGAGCCCAAGCTTTACAGAAAAACTAAGCAATCACTCAGCATCACTTATTTTATTTTTGTTGTTCATTCATATCTTATTTTACCTAGTTAACATTTATTTATGCATATTTTTGTAAATCTCCAACTTAAAACAATATTTTGGTTTACTGTCCTGGAATGATTTCAAACCTGTTTTATTTATCCTAATAATTATAAGGAGTGCCTTGGAAATATGTGTTTACATAATTTGGTGGTCAAAACGTTTGGAGACTCACTGAGATGACTTAGACTAAAATTAACTATCTAAACACTCAGAGTCCTTTACCTCACTGAGCCTCTCAATCTGACAGGAGAGCCTCCTCCACCCTGGTTGTAGAAACCTCTACTTCTTATATCCGTTAGCGCAGCTAGCACCAGATTCTAATAACAACAGCGCCGGTACCCGGAGTGTGCCCTCTCTCGCCTCGCTCGCACTTTGGCTGGAGCTGTGGGCGCCGGATAAGCCAACCTCCCCCACTTTATCACGTACAGCACCCATCGTACAGGGCAAATGAAAGTGTAACCGGGTGAAAAGGGTGTTACATTTACTATTATGAATGTTGTTACATTAAGGTCAAAAATTAGGATGAGCGCCAATGGTAAAAAATATATATTCTCCTCCCAGAGCTATCAGCGCAGCGCCCCCCAGATCTGGCGCCTAGGCGACCGTCTATGCAAAATCGGCCGCCTAGTACATACAGTGGCAATGTCTCAAGATTTAGCAAAAAATACACCTTTATTGAACATACAGTCAACACAAATACTACAATCCACATAACAAACAATAAAAAATGAAAAAGAGTCGCCACTTATTATTTATTTTTTGGGTACCTGGCTGGTGCCCCCCTTGCAGCGGCGCACATATTTCAGCAGCGGCGCTGGCCCCGCCACTATTTGTATATAGGAGAAACAATGGTGTTTACATTAGCATCGCTAACAGAGGGCATGTGTGTGAAAGAAGCTGGATATAAAAAGGAACACACCTTGTGGTATAACCGCAAGAGAGAAAGCCTTTGAGCTGCTTCAGAAATAATCCTTGATAATCCATGATATGGCTTTCACGTTTCATCAACGGCAGCATTTAGTTTAGACAGTGGCTGCCGGTTCCCGCAAGAGCTCAGCACCCTCCTTTTTATTTACATTTTTTTTTTTTTTAAAGCTTTATACACAAAATCAGCACTTTTGAAATAGAGGGATATGAGGCATGGCTAGAATGGGTGATCTGTTCAAATATTTTTAGGCAAAACACTTCATAGGCATGTTTTTTATACATCCGAGACCTATGCTATTGCCTAAAAATAGCATGATAGGTGCACTTTAACTTTATCTCAGATAGAATTCTGATCACACATAGCTCCGCCTCCTCCTCTTTTTTTTTCTCTAACAGGGCTGGAATAGAGGGATATGAGGGATTTCTAAAATGCATGATCTGTTTGTATTTTGAGCAAAACACATCATAGACATGTTTTTATATATCTGAGTCCCATAATATATGCCTTTTTAAAATAGCATGATAGGTGCACTTTAACATTTGTTTTTCTTTATGTTGCATGTGTCAGAAATAAGACTTGTAATGCAAAAAGTGCCACATTATGGTAGGTATGAAGTAAAACACAAAAACGAAAAACACAAATAAATACATTTTAAATGTACTTAAAGGGTAATTAATCCCGAGCCCTGACTACAGGCATTATGGAGAAGGAGTAGCATTTCGGAAACCAGCATATCACCTTTTCAGAATTTCGGCATCAACATAGTACGAAAGTATTTGTTGACGTGACACTATTACTTGCAAGCATAAAACTCAAACTATCTAAGAATATGTAGAACCATGTACATAACACAGATGGAGGGGAAATTGAGCATAAACAATTTAGTAGGGTTGGATCAGTATTTAGGGATTTGCCAGTGTTACACATTTTGATATTTTTTTTGAAAGTTTCAGGATATAAGCCACAGGAATAACAAATTGTCCTATTTTCCTGTGTGTTTATATGTACAGATATTGTTCCTTCCCGAATTATGCTGGTGGAGCAATGTCCACCTGTGAATCATCAGGAGATTGAGAACACTCTGCACGACCACAACTATGAGGGAACTACTCAAATGGCCTTTATAGTTGTCAAACAGGAGGTGTTGTTTGTATTAAAAAAAAATCAACAATGTTTTTTTTACATCTATGGTGTCTTGTTGAAATTAAAAAAAATAATTCCTCTGCCGCAGGATTCCTATGATTCTAAGTCGCATTCCGTCGTTAAGCAAGAGGAAGTGGAGCAAATGGTGGGTCTGCGGGCAAGTTTCAGGTGATCAACCAGGTAATGAGTTAAAACTAACTGTTATTTTCTTAACTAGTTTGATAGTTTGTAAGATTGCCAGAATTTGTCACGGTTTGCTCCTTACCATTCTCCCTTTATTCTTCTAATGTTTCCTCTAAAATGTCTCTTGCACTGATAGATTCACCCCAGGCCTCTGCTTGTGCAACTGAAATTGGAGGGCGTCTCGTTAACCAGGAAAGTTCAACTGGAGAAATACCCACACCCCAAGAAGAGACCCCAGTAGCCCTAGAACAACCCTGTTTGGGAAGTAATGGTGGTCTACAAGGAGCTCAGAAACCAATTGCCTGAATTGGTGACTTCAATAGTCTTCTCACTTGCTTCCATAAACAACAACATAGAAGAAGATTCTGAATTAAGTCAAAACATATCAGCAACGCAGGAAGAACTCATAAAAACTGGAAAGCCCCAATCGGTGGTTGCTCATAATGAATCAGAGGTTGAACCTCTTCAAAAAGAGCAACCATTAGTGGTCAACGTACAATGTCCAAAGGAGGGCAAAATAACAGCAAATGAACAGGCTAATGTTACACCTAAAACTACAGGAAAACGAATATGTGCAACCACGTAAACAACTCAATAAAGGAAAAGCATTCGAAGAATCAAAAAGTGGCGACGCTGAGGGTAGTTCCCAGCCTGAGTTGCCAGTGCCACGTAGAAGAGGACGGCCACCAAAGCAAGCCAAAATCAACAACAGCCTATGAAAAAAAATGGTTCTCCGACTTTTTCAGTACCATCTGTAGGTACAAGATGTTCCTCTAGAAAGGGTAAAACCTCTAAAACCTCAACAACTCTCCATGGAAAATGAAAAAATCTCGATTCACAACTCCATCCACTGAATCTTTATCTTCAATTGAAACATTAAAAACCTCCTGAAGATCAGCCCAGAGAACGTTGTAGCTCTGTAACTCTTCAGGATGCAATGCTATTAGTTGAAGCTATGAATCAGTCAACAGTGGATGTGGCAGCACCAGCTAAGACCCAGAGTGCTTCTCATGTGGGCATCCTACAAACTGTGGACGAGGTCGCAGCAGAGCAACAGACAACCACCGCTTTCTGTTGAAACATGTAAAGCTGCATGCAAGCTGGCTGTTACCGAGCTCTCCACAAAGGACCAATCGACAATAGAGAAACACAATGACTCTCCTGTGAATTCTGATATAACTCCAACCAATGAGCTTCAGTCCAACATCAACTTTGTCCTACAAAACAACAGCATAACGTAATTCCATCTAAACCTACTATATCTTCAATTCCCTTAACACATGTTGCGGTTCAAAGCATTATGCGGGCACTTCAACAGCAATCTTCTGCTTCTCCGGTAACATCAGTAGCAACCAGCAAAACGATCAAGTCAGTCCTCTCGTAAAATAATTTCCATGCCAAGATCATTATCCTTCTTAAAACCTCCTAAAATAGGAGCACACCGTCTCCCTCCCAGCCTTCCTACTGTTGTGTCAACAGTTGTTGCTGCACAGAAGAAGAGTATACTTCCAGACTCCTTAACTGCCGGCTTGCTTCTCGGAACCCCTTTTAAAGCCTCTGTTCCTCAGACAACAGTAGACCCTGCGTCCGTGAAATTGGTTTCTGCTGACCCTTCACAGTCAACCACAACCGCAAAAGAGTCATTGTCAGGGCCAACACAACAAACCTCAAATCACAATAATAATTCCAAGAGAAGTGTCAGCTGTGGCGTCAAGGCTGCTTCATTCACAGACCATCATTCCGAAAACCAAGCAAGATACAAGCCAAAATCAGATGCTCTTGTTAACACTGTCATCGCCCAATTTGATTTCACCTTCACATGAGTTAAGGATTACTGTGAATCCACAAATTGCTTCAGAGGAAGACACCAAGTGTTGTTTCAAAACAAGAGTGAAACATCGGAACCTATTTTAGAATATCCCCAACAAATAGACTCCATTTCTGAGCTAATAAAAGCACCTACAGAAAAAATTCCTAGTTTCAACGCATCAGAGCAGCCAGTGCATACCTCTGTGCCTCCAGTGATAATGCAAACTGTTGCACAGAAACTCTCTGCCGTGGTCAGATTAACCAGGCCTCTCATTTCCAATATCAGCCAAAGAAGCAGTGAAAGTCTCTAGACTGCCTACAGATGGATCTTCTGAAAAATTGAAAGAAGGCATCACAAAAGAGAACCATCATCTGTGGTTATGTCAACAAAGCCATCAAAGACGCTTGTGTCATCCACTGAGTTATGTCCTGGATTAAAAGAAACTGTTCTGCATGTGAATATCTCTCACGTGGCAGAAAAGCCCATAGGTATTCAAGAGAAGGCATCATTATCCTCTGAAGGCAGAACACCTTCCGAGGTGTCAACACCAGACTTTGAGAACTCAACATTGGCCCCCAACACAACACCTACAGAAAATATCATGCATCTAACTCCAATCGCCACCGAGGACATGTCAACTCCTCATTCATGGATGACTAAAGCCCAGTTCCTTGCACAGCTGGCAGTGACACCTGTTACGAAAGACCCAACAAAGGTATGTTAGAGTTATCACTCGTTTGTCGGTTTATCAAATCCATTGTCTCAAGGATAAAGTACTATTACTAATTCTACATGTTCGGAAGAACGCCTTCCATGGGAAATAATAATTAACCAGGCTGTAATGGTGTTGATTGTTTGGGCATCGGTCTGTCATAATAATTTAATTATTGACTGTCTTCCGACATTTGGTCATGATCTCATTCATTTTCCTGTTATCTACTCATTGTGCAATATATGATAATCACATCAATAATTTTTACCTTATCGACTTACTGTACAATCTGATCATATGACCTCAATCATTGTTATATTAACAAGTAATTTAACGATACATGGATACAACCTTGATCATTTTTTGCGCCGTATATGTCAATTAGGGATCGACCGATATGGCTTTTCAAGACCGATACCGATTATTAGTAATCAAGGGGATCAATAACCGATATTTGGAACCGATATACATTTGCAGTAAAATGTAGAATAATAGAACTTCTATGAAATGCCTTTTTACGTTTAATGAACTTTTCAACATCTTAAAACTGGTTTCCTCTCTGTGACCCGGAGTAAAGTAAATGAAGTTAAAATAAAAACTACTAAATACTGTTCTGAACTTCTGATATTTGAGTCTCACTCATTTAGTAGTCCCAATTCAGCAGCACCAGATTGTGGTGCAGAAAGCAGAGTTGCTGCGAGGCTCCACTAGCAGCACGTCACAGTTTCTCCACTGTGAGGCGCTAAACCCCGCCCCCCCCCTGTCCCTTTGTAACTGGGAAACTAGAATTGGATCATAAGATCGTGGTGTTTTTGCAACTTCGGCATAGGGGATTGGGATGTTTATTGAATTTCGGCTTTCAACTGATTTACCTTCGAAACACCGCTCACTGCTGCTGCTTGCCTCTGTCTGTGTCTGCGTTCTTCGCACCTGCCTGTAATCTAAGAAGGTCCCACCTCTCTGGCAGCCCGGAAAATCTTCAGTGTTCATTGACACTTCAGTAATAGCCTATCAGATAGCGCTGTGGGCGGGACATTGCTCGTGAACAGTGGTGACTGCAGCCAGATAAACGGCCGCATCAGAGCCAAAGTCGTATCTGCAAATTGATTTAAAAAAAAAGCCGATACCGATAATCTGTAAAATGCGGAATATCGGCCTCGATAATCGGTCGACCCCTAATGTGAATGACAAATATGTTCCAAGCACCCATGAAAAAGAAAATCTGGGCTGGGCTAAAGCCCCCAATGTTTCAAGGTCCTAACTACGCCCCTTGTATTACTTGTGAAATGTTGGGTGTGAATGGTAACATTGGTGTTTATTCACTGGCCTGAATGTTCCTCACAATGGCCTTGGATGTTTAAGGAGCACCTTAATATATGTCTTGGCTACTCTTGCAACATTTTGCTAAATGTCTTTCTTTATCTTTCCTTTTTATTATAGGCTTCCTCTGAGGACTCCCTGGATGCCACAGCTTCCTCTGAAGACACCATAACTGGTGACAAGAAAGGTTCCACAAAAAATTTATTTTGAACAAGCTCCAAAGTCATCTCAAAACTCGCTTGCAAACTCAAAGATCTAAAATTAATCCATGCAAAGAAACAGAAACCAGCGCTATAAGGCCTATAAATCTTAGATTAAAAATGACAGTCCAGCCAATAAAAACACAACAAAAAAAATCAATTTTCCTGATGCCAAAAGACTCAGGATTGGTTAAAGATGTTACATCTCCAGCCAGGAAATCTGTTTACCCTGTTCCTTGTATTCCCAGGAGATCTGGAGAATCTGGAGCTAGTGTTAGATCCAAGAGGACTTTTAGTGATCCACTGGTCAGTTCTAAGAGGTTTAAGGCTACTAGAGAGTCCACTCCTTGACTCGACGGTCTACAGGTGTAGATGTTGGCTCTACAACTAAAAAATCCACTTCTCTGAGTCCTAGGATGTCTAGCTTTACTAAACAAGTGCTAGCTCTAAAACGGATAAATCAACTTCCATGGGTCCTAGAAAATCTATCTCAATTAAAGAAAGTGCTAGCCCTAAAAACAGAAAATCAACTTCTGTCAGCCCTAGGAAGTCTAGCTTAAGTAAACAAAGTGCTAGCTCTAAAACGGATAAATCAACTTCCATGGGTCCTAGAAAATCTATCTCAATGAAAGAAAGTGCTAGCCCTAAAAACAGAAAAATCAACTTCTGTCAGCCCTAGGAAGTCTAGCTTAGGTAAACAAAGTGCTAGCTCTAAAAACGGATACATCCACTTCCCTGAGTCCTAGAAAATCTATCTCAATTAAAGAAAGGGCTACCCCTAAAAAGACAAGATCCACTTCTGCAAGTCCTATAAAGGGTAGCTCACCTAATGAAAGTGTTGGCTCAAAAAAGACTGACAGCATTTCTGTGCGTCCTGGGAGGATTAGTTCAACTAGAGATGGCACTAGCAATAAAAGTTCTGAAACCACTTCTGTGGACCCAAAGAGGACTACTTTAAGTAAAACTGGTACTAGCCCTCAAATTATCTTGAAGGAGTCGCCTTCTTTCTGCCGTAGAAAATGTACCTTACCTAAAGATGTTACTACCAGTGCACAGATTCAAGGGGAAACCAATTCCTTCAGTCCTGGGTATAGAATAACTTCAGACGAGGCTAGTACTAAAGAGGTTAAGTTGAACCCTGGTTCCCCAAGTATTAGGTGGCCTAAATTGGCTAAAGGTTGTGTCAGTCCTAGAAAGACAAGGGAATCCACTCCTGCAAAAAAAAAAAGATTAAGTCCAGATGTTACTGGTCCTAAAAAAAATGTAAGAGTGGTGAATGCTAACAAGTTGGCTAAAGCAGCAAAAGCCAAAATAATGGCCAAAATTAGAAGTTCCAGTCAATCTAAGTTGCAGAATGGAGCTAAAACAAGCCAGTCAGCAGAGAACAGTGACACTGGGAAAAGAATTACAGCTAAAGCCATCTGGACTCCTCCCAGAGAATCAGCTGAAAAAACACCTCCTGCTGTGGAGAAGAAAAGAGACAAAATCCCCCAAATCCCAGAATCAACCGCTAGTTTTCCCTCCAAGTGTTTCTCTCTTCCCTATACCTGTCAGAGGACCTACTGTTATGTCACCATTACAGCCTTTATCAGTCATTGGTAGGCGTCTGCTCAAGAACCAGTGTGGGCAGTGCGGCCGTGTCCTCAGCAGCGTTGCAGCCCTAGAAAGCCATGTTCGTCTCCACACTGGGCACCGACCCTTCTCGTGCACGCTCTGTGGGAAGGGCTTCCCAGACTCAAAATGTCTCAAACGCCATGCAAGGGTTCACCGCAATGGTAGGATCCATGTCTGCCCACAGTGCGGGAAGGGCTTTGTCTATAGTTTTGGCCTCACCAAACACCTCAAGATGGTGCACAGGAGGATCAAGCCTTTTGTTTGCCAGATCTGCAACAAAGGGTTCTTCACAAAACGAGATGTGGAAGCCCACCTACGGATGCACACTGGAGAGAAACCATTTCATTGCAACCTCTGTGAAAAGAAATTTGCAAGGAGGGTAGAACTTAATATGCATTTAAGGTGGCATAATGGGGAGAAGAGACACTGGTGTTCATACTGTGGGAAAGGATTTCTAGACTCCAATAACCTGAAAAGGCATAAGTATATTCACACAGGGGAGAAACCACATGCCTGTCCTCACTGTGATAAGTGTTTCAAGCAGTCAGGCCACCTGAAAAAGCATGTCAAAAATGTTCATAAAATCCCATGAGAGATGGACATCCAATATACCACCCTTTTCTTCTGAGGATGTTATTGGCTTTAAGAAGGCTTCAATATCACTTCATTTAAGGAGATAAGCTCTTTTACATTCTTACCAAGAGTTCATTTGAGTTTAGTTAAAAATATTTCAACAAATAATTTCCTTTCAATTTTGCGAAAGTACAAGCGATATCATCCTTACTTGCAAGCTCACATTAAAACATTGGGGCTGCATTTGAAATAACATACTTTATTCATGAATCCGCTATGCAAAGGATTGTGGCTGAGAATAGCCAGAGAAGCATTGCTGCAAAAGCAAACTGGATATTGTAACATTTTTAAAAAAAAACTTAATTTTAAGTATTCTCACAGCAGATATGTTCAAATCGCTTGATGTTGTAATATCACTTGATTTTTTTTTAAATTATTTATTCATTTATTTTTCTTATTTAATTGCTAGCAAACATAAAATGACGGAATCACTGGTATTCCATTTTCTTTGTGAACATTTTGTAAATACAAAAAAAAGGCAATTGTAAGTATTTTATCTGCTAGATTTTGATTCTTTATATTGTTTCTTTCTTTTATTGCCTTGATTTTGACTGTTACAAAAAAAAATCGATATGGGTTAACATTGTACTGCTTGGGCAATAATATAACCCCTACGACAACAATTTAAAATTGTGCTTTCACACTGGACAAGAAACCAATGAAGCCATCCCTGAAAAAGACAATGAATGTACGGCCATTGTTTTTATACAGCTCGGTATGACCACACATATTTCTCTTGAGGTGAAACGATTTATTTTTTCAAATGTTCTGTATGGTCTTAACACGCCAAAAGAGGATTTGTCCATTTCCCACAAACATCAGAGCACTGGAGCACGACTTAAGCGTTCATCTGTGTCCATTAGAGTCTAAACAAAAGTTTCTTTCAAGCGTTTCAAACATTGTTTAAGAATAAATACCGATTAATGTCGTATTTTGCGGAATTCTCCTTTTTTGATTTTCTTATATTGCCATTGTGTGTCGCACAACGTTTTATTTTACAAGGGACAGATTTCATGTTATATCTTTTGTAAATGTATTTTTCTGCCTGCATTCAATTTTCTGAAAGTGTATAATACCCCTTGAACAACTCCCTGACAACAATGGCCAGCCTTCTTTTGAGAATTCTAAACCTTTAGTTTTAATTCATCTGATTACTATGTATATTTCCTTGGTGTGTTGTTTTTTCTGTCGTTGTGAAAGCAGATAATAAATATAGGTGTCATACTAAACTGCTCCTATGCCCTTTTTTTGTCTGAATAAATGGGACTTTTTTTAATAATCAATATGGCCGATGCATGACAATGGTATGATTTTACAATGGGAACTTTTTCCTTTTAAATCGTTCGACTTATTTTAAAACATGTCGAATTATTAAATACTTTATCCACAATTCATTTGGTAATTTTCACTTTTCCATAGGTACAAAAGAGTAGGCCAAATTCATAATTTTGGCAAGGAACAAACAATGTGCTGTTTGTCAATAAATATTAGCATAGAAAGGCTTATGGCTGAAAGTTGGCCATACAATTAAAAGTCTTAACCCTCCTATTATCCTCAGATGTACTTATATATATATATATATATATATAAATATAAATAAATCACCATAACATCTCACTGAAATAAAATGTGTAAGATCTTTTTAATGTTGTTAAAGGACCAATAACTAAAGCAGAGGGTAGTTTTGTTTTACAATGATACATTTGAATGTAATAGTCACCTCAATATCATCCTACACAAATATGTGTAAAATATTTAAATGTTTATATGTTTTAAACTACTAAACCAGCCTGGGGTCAAATCGACCGCAAGGAACACCGATGCGTACAATGTGCGTACAGGACATTTAAAAAAGATTTTCCTGTTCATTTTATGTTTACCCATTAGTCCGCACTAAATTAGGAAAAGTCATGAAATACTAAGCAAAACAAATTATGTGAATCATTTCTTTAGATACGTTAAACATTGAATGGGGTCAAATTGACCCCAAGGATAAAGGGGTTGTTTTCCTTCAAAGTCACATGAAACACATTCTTCCAGAGAATTAGAATAATGAATGAACATTTTAATTAAAACATTTAATGCAGGTATCTCTCCACAACCAATTTCTACTCAAAATGTTTTATAAAACCATTTTTTTCCCCCACAACAGGATGACTGTTTTGTATCATTCTTTCCCTTTTATGCCGACCAGAGAAACTCCATGTCATTTTTATAAGCCTTTTCCACTGATAAATGTTTATTATATAATGTAAAATGGGTTTTAGAATACAATTCACTGCAGTGGTTCTTACCCTTTTTTTTAAGACTACTATTGATGAAAACATTCCCATACATATATTGGAAAAAAATGTATTCACATGAAAAAACATACATATTCTGCTATCCGTCACCTATCACTTCCTGCAATTATGAATCACCTTTTTAAAAAAAAAATCAATTTGGTGTTAATCATCTTAGGGATCATTGAAATTATGCATTTTAATTTGAAATAGTTTGTATTTATATCAATTCTTAAGAACATCTGGATATTAAAATATATTATTAATGTACACAGATATGTTCCCAATGGTAAATGTGGTCGAATTAAAAAGGGAAATGCTCATTTTGTATCACCATACACAATATTTGTTCCCATAGCTGACATGTTACAAACACTTGGATAATATTAAACCATAAAATACAACTCATTTCTGTTTTAAATGCCTAAATATTTAATTTTCAGACACATTTGTATAGCTTTATCATCCATTTTCCTAATCAATGCCCACTTTTTAATAAAGTACAATATAAAAGCACTAGATAACCATCACCGGAAGGAGGTTTATTTTAATAACTTGTACATGGTTTGCCCAGAGTACATCCGATATTAAACAACCTAACTTAAGCCCTTTAAAACCTTGTAACAAGGGCAGATATCAGCAAGCCCAACCACATTGTAAGAGACATGGTTAAAGCCGGAGGGCCTGCAGAACGCACAATGGAATGATAGCACTTGCCCACATTTCCAACTTTATCTACAGCCACTATCTCGACAATCTGTGAGCAGCAAGAGGCTGTGTAGTTGGCCAGAATGAAGGGATCACTCAGGGAGGTGGTGGTGATGTTTCCACTGCCCTGCCGTAGGGCCACGCTCTCTATCCCGGTACCGTTTCCGTCCGTAAGGTTGGCCGCAAGCTCCCACTGGAAAGGTTTACACTGAGAAACATCTTGAGGGCAAGCATCAGCCAGCACGCTCATCAATTTACACACAGGCTGAATGAAATCTGTGATCTGGACAGAGAACAAAGGAGAACAAAGGAGAACAAAGTGGGAAATGTATTTATGAATCACAACAAAGTGCAATTAAGATATGGAGGAGAAACGAATCTCTGAAAAAAGTCTTTGTAGCCATGTTTAAAAAGAATGTTGTTATTCCTACTCTTTTCAACTCTGTATTCTCGTTACCTTGGTTAGAACAGAGAATCTCATAACCACGTAATTGGAGTCCACGCCGCTGTCCGACAAGGCTTCCACCGTCAGAGTGACGTCAGTGCCTGATGGAGTGTCGGCAGGTGGCGTTATAGTCAGACTAGTATTAGTATATACACCAGTTGTCAAGATGATACTGTCAAAAGAGAGAAAAACTATTTGAGAATAACACACACACACATTTGATTTGGATTGAAATCAAGAACATTTCACGTTCAAAGCATTGAACATTAATGACATTTAAATAATGTGAGAAATCTATAATGATAATAGACTAGTGCTCAAAATTCCAACAAGGAGGCAGTTTATTGTCAAGTGATGGAAACAATCCGTAATGTAATTGCAGAATGCAGCCCTTTTGTACCTGAGCTCATTGCTTGCACTGCTTTATACAAGGAGGGCACAACGGACTGAGTCAAAGCACACGCTCAAGCACTATGATGATGTGATTCATTTGGTATTTTCCCAGAATGCAGTATGGTCGCAAAGGATTATTATGTAAGAGTGTGAGTAAGTTAAGTGTAGAGTCGTAAAACATAACATGGGAACATTTCTTAATTCATGTAAGCTACAGACCATATATCACACACCAAAAAATCCTTAAAAAAACCATTGACTTTGTTCAAAACAGCTGACTAATTTCCAGGTTTGAGGACCTGCAACGTTATTTTGTCGGGCACAGCGCCCCCTGAGTTCTTCAGCAGCAAAACTATTCAAATGATTTTTGTATAGAGACAATTGATTTAGACAAAGTACAAGAAAACTAAATTAGTTAAAGCAGGAGGACAGAAGGCGTAGCTTAAAAAGAAAATAGACCTCCTTTGAAACACCCAATTTCAACAGTCATGGTCAAAGACCTCAATGATTATGGCACAAAAAACATTGTAACAAAGACATCTACAGGGCTTAAATATAAATCTAATGTCAGAAACATATGAAAAAAGCACTCACCTGTCTGGGTGGGACATGGGGAAGCCTCTGTCATTTCTGGCATTGACGCTGTATTTGCCACCAGAGCCTTGGGTCAGGACGCTTATGGGGATCCTGAATGATTCCCCTGGCCACACACTGCTGTCTACCACAGCCTAGAGGGAAGACAACGGGTGAAAACAAGTGATATTCAAAAAAAGTGCTTACATTGCGTATAGGCCTTTATCTAACTTTGTATAAAAACATTTGCTTGTTGTATGTATAAACAGGATGGTAAAATACAGACCATGATTTTGACTTTAGAGATGGACATCTGGGTGGTGGATTGCCTCTGAAATTTGCTGTTGGACACTTTGTCAGTTCCTTCCAGAGTGACAACAAACTCCCCCTCAGGGATGGCATCAACAGTCACCAGGATGTCTCCGTTGCCCATGTCCAATGTTGTGCCATTGCTAGCAGTCTCAGGGCCGGAAACAGTAACCAGGGCAACATCTCCTATGGTCATCGATGACGGACCTTTCCTACCAAGTACGGAGAGCATCAGAGTGGCCGGCTGGCCTGGTGTTTTCAGAGGAGAGAAGTGAGGAAGCAAGGTAAGGGGAAGAAAAAGTGACCGATACACATATGTGTATGCAAAGATCATGAATAATTTCCCATTAACATTGGAATGTGTGTGGAGTGTGTGCTATTAGGATGTGTGATGTGCCACACCTCATTATTAGCTGTGTGTTTAATAGGGACATGCCATCATTTGTAGAAAAAAATGCTGATTAATGTTGAGCTCTTTCCTTTAGCACTGGTGTTTCTAGATAAGTCCATTCACTCAAGTACTGTTCTTAAATAAAATGTTTAGGTACTTGTACTTCATTAGAGTTATTCCATTTTATTTTACAAAGTAATTTATAGGGTTAAATAAGTAATATTTGTGTGTATTTTACCTTATTGATGCCTTACTTGGATGTACAACTAACCGGGCAGCATACAGTAAAGATAAGTCACAACATTAATCAGCCTTCGTACTATATGTTTGGTTGTCTTTCTTGGAGCATAATGAAAATACAACGTGCATTTTGATGTATAAAATGACAATGAACAAATCTTGTTAAGTAATGTTCTACTATTGTATAGCTTGATGCTTGTATTTTTGTACTGTTAATCCCTTAAGTAAAATTTGAATGCACAACTTGTCCTTGAGTATACGATTTGAGTGCATCTTCCACCACTGGTCTTCAGCCTAATGGATTCAAAGGAATTATAGTTTAGCTACAGGAATTATTTTTAGGGTGTTTAGGCGTACGTTTGGATTTACATATTAAATATAGGTGACTCACTTAATTTTAAGAAAAACTGCACTTTATAGCTGTTTTTACACTTTATAGTCGTATTGTGTTTTTTTTGTGGTTATTTGTTGTCTCTTCCTGGTTTGTACTTGCCTCTTTTAGTGACATTTTGTAAGTGAAGGCCAGAGGGCCCCTCACACTTTGGGCCCCTGGGCTTGTGCTTGCCCTTCAGTAATCCATCCATGCTTTATAGTGTACCTGCTTGTGGACGCCCACTGAGTACTGCATAACCTGGGTGAGGTCCCTCGAAACTCTCCACAAAGTTATAGATGAAGGTAATAGTACTCTGGCCTGTAAAACAAACACAGCCTTACTGTACATGCAGATACAATTCATAAAAACAGAAATCAGTTTAAAGAACAGCTTTGTAATAATATGTGGTGAATTATTTGAGCATCAGAAGCAAGTGTGACGCGGTTTTGATTAACCAAAAAGTAGTGGTATACATTTGAAATACACTACTGAATATAAAAAGTATTACATTCGGGTTAGTGAAACCTTCAGCTAAGATGTAATGAAAGAATAGCTTTTTATTTTAAAATATGTATTTGCTTTCTTTCCATAGGTTTAATGACTAGATTATTGTTAAAGTTAAACATCATGTCTGTTAAAGAGCCTGTGACAGCATCCCAACAACTGTTGTGCAATGAAATATTGGGCTACTAGTCATCTCGAACCGTCAGTTTAAAAAAGAAGGTGCGATACCGTTCAGTTAAATATCAATAATTTCGATCATCGCGGGAAATTCCTTTGACTCATTTTGAGGTTTTGGGGGAAGCCGGAAGTGACGTGAATGCGGGAACGCTTCAGTGTGCGACGAGAGAGCCAAACACGGACAAAGTGTGTTGTTATGCGTAGAAATGGTGAATTACTGAGTTTAGGCACGTTAATAACGTTTTAATGAAGTTGACTACAGTATATTCATATTTGTCAGTGCTTTCATGTCAATTCGGCGAACATAAACATAAATGATCGTGGTGAAGATGATGATTAAATTAGGATTAAAAATCGGTAGTGAGAGCTGCTGAATTTCCTCCCGTCGGATGTGATATAAAAACAAATCGATTATTTTTGTAGTTGTAAACTCAAGTGGATGAAACTACATTTATTAGTGCTTTCATGTCAATTCGGCGAACATATGATACATTAAATGATCGTGAGGATGAGGATTAAAAATCGTTTGTTTGAGCCGGTCTGCATTTCCTGATGAGAAAACAAACCGATGCTTTGTGTAGTTGTAGTACACCAACGTGGATTAAACGTGTGGTTTTTTTACCACAATGTTGGGAAATTAATGGATAAAATGCACGGATTATTATTATTATTATTATTATTCCACTCCGATCGGGACTCTCGGTCCACCGTTTCCCCGCAGCGAGGCTCCCCCCGTTGACAGTTTACGTGGGCTGGGTGCAGTGGCGGACTGGCCATCGGGACGAATCCCGATGGGCCGGTACCGAAGTGGGCCGGTCGGATAAGTCACTATCACATCCCCCATAGGCGGCGCGTGAGGCTCAGGTTTGGGAAGGCTTAATAACTTGTTTTACCTGACGCTGCCCGCCTCCGGTGTCTATAGAAAAGAGATCAACTCAGTGTGCGGAGTTTAAATCTCTCAAGTCATATTACAGGATAAAGGAAGTACAGTTTAAACTGCTGTATGCAGAGAAGACGTCGACGTGTCGCACTTGTCATCAATCAGATCATCGATCATATAATATCATAATATATCATATATTTCCTTATCTGAGTTGACGAAACACTCGAGTTAAATATAATTAAAATCAGATCCACTCGTGTCTTAGACGTGAACGCGCTCTCAGCTGGTGAGAGAAACCCTGGCTTGATTTACCGAGTTGATAACCAGCGTCGTAGGACCGCTTAGCGAGGTCTCGTTTGTTAGTTTGTTGTTGTTAGTTTGTTTGTTACTCAAACATATCCAGGGTATGTCGAACTGGCTTCGTAGTACAGAGCACAGGTGGCTAGCAGCGCTAATGTCAGAGACACAGACATTATACATTATATTTGTATTTTACCAGGATGCAGTGACACAAATATTTGGGAAGGCTTAGCCTTCCCTAGCCTACAGCACCCGCCGCCCCTGACCTCCCCCACTCCCCCCGTTGATAATTTACTAGCGGTACCGAAGTGGGCCGGTCGAGAGTCCCGGGATGATTTTTAGTCCCAGTCCACCACTGGCTACATGACCGTATGATCGCCCATATTGACGCACCTAATTCCTAAACTTCTAACAGATACAACATAAACCGATCCTTCAGCCTCATGTGAGCTCTCAGACACGTTCAAAATTAAACTGTCATCGCTGTCTGAGCTTGCTGCTGTGTGCGCCATCGTGCGTTTACATGCAGATGCTGGGATCCTGAACGGTGCAGCTGGAGCGCTGTGCCCGCAATGACGTCACACGTAATTTGGCGGGACTTGAAGAATCCCCGAGAAGATCCAGAAAATGGTCAACATTGAAGGGCAGATTAATGGTTATCAAAGTACAAATATCCAAAATCAGTTCAGTAACGGTTTTCAAGGGGACAATATTTACTCAAATTGATGGGTTTGGATGATGGGGGAAACTCGTGTCACAGGCTCTTTAAGTGAACATGAAGCTACTGCTAGTATCCATTTAGCTTAGCACAAAGGCTGGAAAGAGGGGGAAACAGCAGCCTGGCCAAAGGTACTTGGAACAGCAAATCTGCAGCAAGTTAAATCTTGGTTATTTATTTAATCTGGAGAAAAAAATGAAGTGCAGGGTTAGGGTACTTGGCTATTTTTTTGGCAGGGAGCAGTGACCTCATACAATCTTGGCTGGTCGCATTGCAAGCTCAGGTTGACTTTTGTTGCAACCATTTCCCCCTCTTTCTAGCCTTGAAAATAGATATTACGGTGGTATTTATCCTTTCAACTACATTTCGGCAAAAAAAGTAGTGAACAAAAGTAACTGACCTGTGACTTTAAGTGTGTATTGCTGGTTGGAGTTGATGTTGATCTGCCAGTTTCCTTCCAGGCTGTCGGCGTTGAGACGAATCCTCCACAGGTTGCCAACTGTTTGTAGGGTTCCCAATTTTCCGATGGTGTCACCCTGGCTTGAGCTCACACCTGAACATTTTCAGCATAAATATGTATCATAATCATAGTAAGAAAAGTGGGCACCCAAATGAGCCTCAAATATTGACACTCTCCTGATTTGATGCGAATGTGAACGATATGTTACCTGCAGGGTTGGTCAGTGTGAAGGCAATTTTTGTTCCTGTGATGTAGATAGTGATATTTTTCAGCGATTCATCCAACATAAAGGGGAAGGTCTCCTGTTTACCAGGGTTCCTTGCACGCTGAATTACTGTTACCTGAGGAAGAGGGGGGGGTCAAGAAGAGCATCCTTATTTACTGCTTTATTTTTCAAACTGGTCCAACCCCTGAAGGCCCAGCCCATGCTTCCGAGAATGTACTTTTAGATCTGCATGTTCTTACCAAAGCTGAAGTGGAGGTGTCAAGGATGACGCTTGTAGCCTGAGGTAAATCCTTCTTAGAAACCTGGATGGCCTGGCCTCCGGAGGCCAAAGCTAGCTCCTTGTAGACGTCTAAGTTGGCAGCTCTTGTGAAACGACGGCGCCTCTTAAAGGGTGTAGTTAGGTAGAATGATACCTGTGGAGACCAGTTTATGTGTTGAATATAATCCCAGCATGTCACATAAAAAGACAACCTAAGGAATCCATTGGTTCAAAACATGTCATGGCAGGCTTATTGGTAAAAAGGCAAAAACGATGCTCCAAAGTTAAGCCAAATTTTGGCGGTGAAAAAACTGCATTGTCATATTCACAGGGTTCAACTTTATTATTATTGCACATTTTAAAGTAGTTTATTTGAATGTTTGTTGAAGCTGGTCCCTTAATGGTCTTGTAATTGCAGAGAGAGAGAGAGAGAGAGAGAGAGAGAGAGAGAGAGAGAGAGAGAGAGAGAGAGAGAGAGAGAGAGAGAGAGAGAGAGAGAGAGAGAGAGAGAGAGAGAGAGAGAGAGATAGAGAGAGAGAGAGAGATAGAGAGATAGAGAGAGAGAGAGATAGAGATAGAGAGAGAGAGATAGAGGTAGAGAGGTAGAGAGAGAGAGAGATAGAGAGAGAGGTGAAGGGGGGAGAGAGAGGTGAAGGGGGGAGAGAGATGTATTACGGTTTCCTGATAAACGTTTTGTTTGATAGGCTTCAGCTATGGAGAGTATGTGCTGCAGGGAGGTGGATGCACCTCGCACAACGCACCCAGGAACGAACGCTAGCTCCGGTCCTTTTCCTGTTAGGGAAACTGGACTCGATGTCCTGACACTGACAGGACACCATGACTCACCATGATTAAAAATGGTGAAATGCAATGTAAAATTACCGAAAAAATACCATCTCACTAAATCACAACCGCTCAAACCAACTACAAACTACTACCGCGGATTGGGCAGAGAAGGAGTCCGAGAAAGTTGCTCCCCCATGTGACGTAATATGACGCGTTTGACATATGACGTTAAAAAAAGCAGTTTTTAGTAGCAGAGCTCAAAACGGCTCCTTTCCCTCTGAATTCCTGCCCTTATGTCTTGTAAAACATTTCAAATCCTGCATTAACATTTTTAATTGTAATTTTCAGGCAAGGTTAAAACCTGCAAATTGCTCTTTAAGACCTGACCTCACTGTTTAAAATGGCCAGCTTTCAGGATAAACACAGTCTCATCAAACTTTCCAAACACAAACTACATACTTGAGTATTCATTTGATGTATGGCTTCCCTTGGTACATTGACAATAAGGGGGTTTCTGAAGTGCCTGCGAGTCAATCTTTGTCTATATTTTATCCATTCTCGAGTGGTCAAAAATTGTTACATTTTGCACCAAATATGCATGTTAATGACATCCACCCATAAAAATGTTTGCAACAACATAAGATAAATTAATGAGCATATGAATGCTCATCACATACTTCCGTAATGATGTTCTAACCCCCACACAATGCTCATTACTGTTTTATAACTGGAAAAACTCAGTTGTATCTAAAATGTGTTTCCCTATTGAGATGATGTTTACCACTGCTATGTGCTGTAAATGTATGTGTATTACATGTAATATGTGTTACTTTTCATGTATGGAATCTTCGGTAGGAAGGGGGGGGGGGATTAACCTGTTAAGCAGAGTGAATAAAAAAGTAGCATCACAGGGTGTCAGTCAGTTTTTACCGTGGACTTGGTCCTCCTGATGAGAGCAATGACGTTGGACTTGAGGTCATGGTCTTTGGCTACGGCGTCGGTGAAAACAAAGATGTTGGAGGAGGAAGGGGCACCGGTGAGAGCCAACTGGAGATACAAAACAATAACCTAGTCAGTTCATTTTGCATCAGCTCAGTCTTAAATAGTTATAAAATAATGAACAACCACTGTATTAAGACAATATCATAGTTTAAGTACCAGAAGTCCTGACAGGCACATCTCAGGGGTATCACCACCTCCATCCGCTGTAAGCTTAGCGATTTCGCTTTTTATCTTATCAGGGTCTGTTGTTCTGATTACGGGTCCAAAACCTACATGAAAAACAGAAACGAGTGCATTTCTGACATTAACATAAATAACTTGTTATGGCAATATTGTGAGCCCCATAGGGGTCTTGTTAACTCACAAAAATCGGGCAACATTTTTTTTCTTTACAGTTGAGTGCATTCCGTATAGCATGACTCCTGGTTACATAAACATGAACAGTGAGGCAGAAGAGTTCATACCAGGGTCGTTGAAGGGAACCAGAATGTACTCTGATGGCTCATCCTGTGTTCCTTTTTTGCTGTCAATGATTTCATAAACAACCGTCTTAGCTGCATCAATGTCTTCAGACATACTGCCGGTGGTGTCAATCACAAAGCACACGACTGCTGAACGGGCGATCCCCATCATTCTGTAAAAATAGAGAGTGAATAAGTAAAATAAGATGGAGCTTTATTAATCCCCGTGGGGAAATTCAGTTGTACAAGCAGCAACAGGGTAAGCGTGAAAAACAGGACAGCACAGATTCACACAGATTAATACAATCAAAAATAAAATCAAGAAAAAAAATTAAAATAATAATGATAATAAAATACTATGAAATAGGAGATGAGTAAAAATAAGAGTAAAATAACTGTCAGCATATATAAATATTTGGTCATATAAATTATGAAGTACGAAATGAATTAAAGTGACAAGTGAAAATGGACATCTGTACATATAGTGACATATCTATCTACATATTTGGTCTACTACTAATATTATTAACATGGGTTGTGGAAACAGTGTATATTTATGTCCAGTGATTTTATATTATTGACCCCTTGTTGTGCAGCCTGATGGCTACAGGCACAAAAGACTGTCCGAGGCGCTTGGTGCGTTGTTGTGGAGGGATGAGTCTGTGGCTGAACGTACTCCTCATCTTCACTAGCTCTGCATGGAGTGGGTGGGAGGGGTTCTCTCGGATGCTGACGAGCTTCCTCCTCGTCCTCCCCTCTGCCTCCTCCTCCAGATTGTCCAGTTGTACAGAGCTAGCCTTCCTCGCAAGCTTGTTCAGCCTGCCAGTGTCCCTAGTGTTTGTGTTTCCACCCCAGCACACCACGGCAAAGAAGAGCACACTGGCCACCACAGACTGGTAGAACATCTGCAGCAGCCTCGTGCACACATTGAATGACCTGAGCCTCCTCCTGTCCCTTCCTAAAGAGAGCATCAGTGTTGTCTGTCCAGTCCAGTTTATTGTTTAAGTGCACTCCGAGGACCTTGTAGCTGTTCACCACCTCCACCTCCTCCATCCACTAGTTGCAGAAAGAAGTCAGATTGTATGACGTCTATGAAAGAATGTCGCTACTTCTCACTTAATCTCTGTGAACATGAGTTTATAGCCTAAATTGCTTGTTTCAAGTCTTCTTGAAATCATCTTTAGGTACATTTTATAAGCTAATGTCCTATTTCAATGTATAAAAGACGATATAGCAGGGTATGGGTTGGTGCGTCCACAGTTGTGTCTGGTTGAGTGTTGTGTTTTCATCTTAAAACCCTTTCCAAGCCTTTTTTCAGAAAGTTGCAGACAATAGTCACCTAAATTGTCTTCTGTCCACTGCTGGTTCCAAAAAATGCATTAGTCAACGTAAAAAGTGCTAATACAAGGCTTCAAACCCGTAATCCAGAATCCAATGGGTCACGTGAAGGTGACAATGTCTGCTTCTTATATACAGATGTAGCACTCCAGATCAGACTCACATGGGTATGTCCCAGTCAAAAGCCCAGCGGATCCCAGTGGCTGGGGGTGTTGCCAAATTGCTAGAGGGCGTTGCCCAATTTCCCCATTTGTTAAATTACAGGATTTAACCATGAGATGGCGCTTCATTCACAAAATACACAAAGACAACTGAGTGTTGTAGAACTTAGTCTGTTTGCAATGTTTGCAGCTCTGCAGTTGTGTTTGCTGAATACTGTAGCATTTAGTCACTTATTTGTTACTGTATGGTTTTCACAGGCTACTATAATGAAAAAACATCAATATTTTAGATCAAATAAAGTGTATAGTTTGCTTTATGCAGTATATTTCTTGTAATATTGTTGGGGTGTTTTTACACAGTACAGTAGATTGAAGTAAATCAACTTATACATTAAGATAAGATAAGATGGACCTTTATTAATCCCGTGGGGAAATTCAGTAGTTCAAACAGCAACAGGGTGAGAGTGAAAAACAGGACAGCACAGATTCACACAGATTAATAAAATCAAAAATAAGATGAGCGATACAAATAATAATAATGAGAAACTATGAAATAAGAAATGAATAAAACTAAAATGTAATTATCATATCATATATTCTAATGTATTGTATTATTAAGTAATATCATACATTAACCCCATTATAGCAGATGCCACATTGAATGGATGAACACATTTATGCATCAATAATTACAACAGAGTATTTCTAAATACAAGTTGTAAAAATACTTATATGTATTTAATATTAACCCTTTGGAGTCGACCGTCACGCCGGCGTGATCAGATCACATGACCTGTTCAAGCCGGTGCCGCATAAAAACAACAGTCCGGACAACATTGCCGCGTGTTTCTGTCGAAAGTACTGGCTTGAAACTATATGCCAGTCTTTGTTTCATGCAAAAAGACCCAATAAACACGGACATACGATGATATAAAGTTAATACAGATATATTTCAGAAGTATGAATAATGGAAGCACATATTTTAATATCTTCGCCGTATTTTATCATGTTACGAAACGGAAAATACTGGAAACTGTAGATTCTGCTCAACAGGATGTATTTACCAGGGAGGGGGTGAGGTAATCAGGTAAACGGAGTGATACGAAGCGAGACAAAAAGAGACGAAGAGGGACGGCGGGAACCGAAGAGAGACGGCGGGAAATGGAGAGAGACGAAGATATACGAAGACAGGCGGCGGGAGACTGCGATTGAAATAAAGTGACAGACAAACATTGAGAATTTAGATATAGTTAGATAGATTTAGAGTTTTGAAGATTCAACTATGATGAAGAGAACTCTGAACGTGAGTCAAGCTTTAAGCTTGTTTTTTTAAATGGAGGAGGAGGAGCCTGTGATGTTGCCCTCTGTGTCGTAGTTGACAGAAACCGATTTGAAGCGTGGCACAGATAAAGACAGAAAAAAATGATTTTTGTACATAATGTGTATATATATATATTTGTATTATATTTATAATAACACTTTTGCCTTATCAGAATGAAATCCCATGCTACCTCAATCAAACTTTCACATTATCATAGTGACATCCCATGTATATATTTCCAGCTTTTAAATGGTTTCGTTGTGTATGTTTGTGTTACCTATATGAAAAATAATATCATTTTCAAAATCTGTTTTTACGTTTTTTTTGTGATTTTGGGTCCAACATGTTCATATAGTATCTCAAAATGAAAGAAATAACTATCAGGTTATATAGGTGAGGTTGTCCTTAAAAAAAGATACCAAACATTGACATGCCAAACATTTCTTAATGGGGTTTAGTAAGACAAATCAAAAGTATGTGAAAACGGCCAAATTAGACTCCAAAGGGTTAATAACATAATGATTACTTTCAGATGATAATACTTTTCAGGGTAAGGTCCGGTCTGACAGCGCTTAGCTCTCTGCTGCAGAGAAGATCACTGCTCTAAACAAAGTCAAAAACGAAACGAAATAAATATAATTAATTATGATGAATACGTTAAGTCTTGTTCATTGTTTTTCACTTTTATTAAATGTTAGATATTTCCGGCACAGACCCTTTCATACCGGCAATGCGCGATAAACATAAAGTGCGACAATTTAAATATGCCAGTGTTAATTTCGTCAACGAAAACTATGACGAAAAATGTTCGTCAACGACCTTTTTTACATGACTAAGACGAGACGATGACGAGCTAAAAATAGATTCTTGATAACGAAAACTATGACGAAATGTATATTTAGTTTTCGTTGATGAGACGAGACGGACTAAGGTGTTAATGGTGGACTATCGGACCCGGGTCGCTGACCCGCAACGGGCGTGAAAAACCCGGTGGTCGCCAGCAGGATGGAGCGCTGCCCGGCCGCAGGCGAGGGCACAACGGCGGCGGGCACAAAGTCCTCGGGAGGAAAGAGCCGGGTCCCCGGGGGGCAGGAGCAGCACCCCTGGGAGTTAAGAGCCGTGGACAGGGAAGAGGCCAGACGGGGGGGCAGTCCGAAGCTGCCGTCGAGGCGAACCGTGAGCCGCGGTAAGAGGAGAGGCCAGGTAGGGTCCCGGAGCGCGCCACCCACGGGCCGATGAAAGCATGGGCGACGTCCGAAACCGCCGAGGCGAAGGAAGAGGCCAGACAGGGTCCCGAAGCGCGCCACCCACGGGCCGACGAAGGCCTGGGCGACATCCGAAACTGTCGAGGCGAGACGGGGTCCAGGAGTGCGCCACCCAGGCGCCGATGAACGTGAGTGGCGTCTGGATATCCCCGGAAGGCAGGAGAGGCCAGACAGGGTCCCGGAACCGCCGAGGCGAAGGAAGAGGCCAGACAGGCTCCGGAGCGCGCCACCCACGGGCCGATGGCAGCATGGGCGACGTCCAAAACCGTCGAGGCGAGACGGGGTCCAGGAGTGCACCACCCAGGCGTCGATGAAAACGTGAGTGGCGTCTGGAACCGCCGTCGAGGTGGTGAAAAAGGTGAGAGTGTCCACATGAGGTCAACCGGCCGGTCGAACCTCCTCTCCGGCACCAGAAAAAACACAAAAAGGGTCGTACTGTCCACGGTCAAAAACAGGTGGGCGAAATCGTGAGAGGATCCACACGAGGCCAACCAGACATGGTCGAACCTCCTCTCAGGCACCAGAAAAAGCTCAAAAGGGTCGATAGCCGTTAGCAGCTAGCCGTTAGCTGGCAGCCATGGGTAGCTGCTAGCCATCGTTAGCCCCTCTTGGTTAGCCGTTAGTCGCCGTCAGGTCGCGCAGCCGCACGCCCCGAAGAAACAGCCCCATGAGGTAGCAATGGGGTTGCTGGTCGACCCAGCAGGTCGTGCATCGTCCCCCGTTGGATAGAAAGCCGATGCGGGAACGGCGAGCAACGTCTCCAGCCTTTTGCGGAGCTCGCACCGAGCCTTAGTCCGCGTGCCGGTGGCAGCCACGGACGTCTCCAATCAAACCCCGGCATTTCGAGAAAGGAACTCGAGTTCCTTTTGCCGTGTTCGGCTCCGTCCCGGAAACTTCTCAAGACGTATCAGGGTCACCAGTGTGGTGCCGAGATATATGGAGTCGGAGGCGGTGCATCGAAGGTGCAAAAGGCAACTTTATTGCGGAGCAGAAATGCAGGTGTTGTCGGGTCGCAGCCCGGGACAACAAGAGAAAGAAGCCAGGAGGGTAAACAATATATATAGTTAGGAACACATATGTCCGTGCGGAAACAATACCCCCAACCCGTAGTTCCTTGAGTGAATTATGTACATAGTCAATTAGTGATCACTACACTCCACACATTCCGATGGCCAATTAGTTTTAAACAAAGAGTTCCCAACATACAGCATAGGAAACATGGGGGGTTGGGGCTGGTGAACTGTTTATTCATCATTAAATTCATTCTATATTTTATTCTGTAGATTGTGTACATTACTTTTCACTTTACTGCTTGTTGCACCTGGTTAGAAGCTAAACTGCATTTCGTTGTCTCAGTACCTGTAATCTGTGCAATAACAATAAAGTTGAATCTAATCTTGAGCAGGAACTAATGTAGGCTATTTACTTAGTACATATCTGACATTAACGATTAAACACATTTGTGCATTCTTTATGAATGCAAACCGAGTCAAGCCGACTCCGGAGGAAATCATATTTCGTTTACTTTTAACGAGACATAATTGACTGTGTTAATTGTTTACTGTAGTATTGTTTAACTTGAAGGTGCCTGATGTGAACATTTCCAGAATGTAGTCTTAACTTTTTAAATGCCTCTGTGATGTGCTGCTGCTGCTACCCATTTTCCCCTCGGGGAATAATAAACGAATACTATATATTGAACGTCTATTGAATGGCCTTTGTATGTATACAGTACAGTATAGCCCAACCATTTACACCTTCCTTTTTTCCCGTCAAGAGTTTGAATTGGAGAAAGGTAATCGATGGTGCTTTTAAAGCCTATTGCATAATAACTGTGTGATTTATATTGCTTTTCAAATGCATGTGGCCACCCATTTAAACTGCTCTTCCCGTCAAGAATACTGTATGAATAGAACTTAGTTAGATCACTTTACATTTCTGCGAATGAATTTTTAACTGTTAATACTGCTCACAGGCTGCTAGATTCATACCCAAGCTCACTGTTTATTCATCATTCAATTCATTCTATATTTTATTCTGTAGATTGTGTACATTACTTTTCACTTTACTGCTTGTTGCACCGTTAGAAGCTAAACTGCATTTCGTTGTCTCAGTACCTGTAATCTGTGCAATAACAATAAAGCAGGCATCTTTATTGTAGCCTCAACAATCAAGTTCTAAGTAGTGCAATATGAAATAAAAACAACTACACTCTTTTGGCAGTGTTGTGGTGCCGAGAGATGGGAGTCGGAGGCGGGGTATCAAAGGTACAAGCTAGACTTTTATTAGCATCTGAAAACCATTGTGAACAACTTCATTCCCGGGAAGCGAAGACCGGCGGAAACAGGAAGTCCGGTTCACTAAAATGTCCGTGCAGAACAATACCCCAACCCATAGATCCGTGGGTGAATAATGTCAATCACCACAGTGTACACATTAACAACAACTACACTATTTTGGCAGTGTAACAATTAAACAAGAACTACACTCTTTTGGCAGTAACAATTAGATAAATAATAAACTGTCAGACTGACACTGAAGACAGACAAACTATTTTCAGCAATCAATCTGTTTAGTTGACTCTGGGTGAAATCGTTTTTTGGCTGTTTAGATGGTGTTGCTCCATCTGGGTCACTGCCGGTGGTTGAGACGGTGGGGTCTTTGGCGACTAGTTTTATAGCCTCATGTACATTAGTTGGTGCTTCAGGAGATTGGCATTACTGTTATTCGATGTGGACAATGCTTTTTGTCCTGCACACAGTTTACATTTGACCATAATATATTGTGCGTCCTTTATCCCCACAAATTGAAAATAGTGGTTATATCTCCAAGTTGTAAATGCGCTGCTGCTCTCGCTGATACTTGCATCTGCCATAGTGTGTGTGTGTGTGTGTGTGTGTGTGTGTGTGTGTGTGTTTGTGTGCTGGTGGTGAGCATTGCTGTGTATGTGTGTGTGTGTTAGCAAGTGTTTGTGTGTCTGTGTATTTTACCCATAAGGCAAGACCCGCCCAACTCTGTCTCTGATTGGCTTACCCTGAAATGTTACCCCGCGTTAACCAATCATCACTCCTCTCTGGTTACTTTCACTTTTCCATGGTGATGTGAGAGGACATCGCTGTATTCGCCTGTAAACTACATCCGCAGGGAGATTCGGTTCAGTTCCATCACATAATGTAACGCAGTAACGCACCCATAATATTAGACACTAATAATACAGTAAACTATTAACACTGTACATATTATTGTTTGCCCGTGGGATTAGGATGATCGGTAGTGAGGGCGCTGCATTTTCCTCCAGTCGGATGTGATATAAAAACAAAGCGATTATTTTTGTTGTTGTAAACTCACATGGATTAAACTACATGTATTAGTCACTAATCACTTAATGTATCATATGTTCGCGAATTGAAATGAATGCACTAAGTGCATTCATTTCAATTTGCGAACATATGATACATTAAATGATTGTGAGGATGATGATTGAAAATCGTTTGTTTGAGCCGGGCTGCATTTCCTGATGAAAAAACATAGCGATGGTTTTGTACTTACACCTACGTGAATTAAACAACATTATTTTGTTAAATAAAAACATGGTGATGTTTTGTAAATGATTACATGTCTCTTATTTAGCACAGAATATGATCCTATTCGTGACATATGGATCTTAACAAATATCCGATCAGATACCTGTAGATCTATCAGCTGTTTATTTCACATGAGTTCCAGTGTGGCAGCTTTTCACGGCTCCCCCTGGTGGATCCATGATCCATTGCAGCTGGTTTCATTAAAATTACATTTATTTATCAAGGGGGCGTTTCAAGTCCTGCGGGGGGGTTTTCCTTTTCAGCAGTGGCCCACCCGGTGCCGATCACGGACCCGCACGGGTAGGCGTCTGAAATGAAGCGCTACATCTCGTGGTGATAATATAATGTAAAACTAATGGTAAGATAAAATAGGATTTAGATATTGACCGCATACCTCAAATAGTCATCGTTCCCGGCAGCTAAGCGGAGGTCTTCCAACAGCTCGAGGCTGGCGGCTGTAGCTATATTGACAGCAGCGTTGTGAAGGGCCACGTTGTCTGAGTGGCGCTCGTCCTTGCTGATGCCTCCGCGAGGATGTGTTGTGCTCGTCAGGTCAGCTTCCCCTCCATGGCTACATTTACCTGGCACAGAGCAAAAATAACAAGTTCATCTGGGCCAAGGTTCAACTTGTCAACACAAACAATTCCACGTTATGTGCAAATGACTGTCTTGTACTCAGGGATGGACTAAGACTGAAAAACGGCCCTGGACTCTGACCCAGGAATTATAATGTCAATTAAGACACCATTTCTAAGCCATAATTTGCAAAACTGGATAGAGTTAACCAGTCTACATTGATATAGGAATTAATGTGGGGGATTCTTTCAGATTAAGCTGCCTACAGCTTCTGTATAGTTTATTTGCAAAGCTGGATAGAGTTAACCAGTCTACATTGATATAGGAATTAATGTGGGGGATTCTTTCAGATTAAGCTGCCTACAGCTTCTTTATAGTGTTAAAAGCTCTTTCACTTCATGAACTCTCTAAAGCATGCAGGCAGAAACAATGATATACCTGCAGCCTCTGAGGTGTGTCGCCAGGGCCGCAGAGCGCAGGGCCTCTTACATACTGCCAGCCACTATTTACTTTCATTAGATCTGCTAAAAACCACAGCTGCTGCTACAGTCCCAGCTCTACACACATCGGATGTTCGGTTATTACTTCATATTCTGCGTTCGGTCAGCAGGGGGCATAACAGCCTCTTTCAAACTTGGTAAAGTAACGTTCTACTTCCGGCACAGCCGTAGTGCCTATAGACATGCACTGTAAGACCGAACAGTACAAGCTTCTTGAAGAGGTCACGGTGTACTTTGTACACCGTGACCTCGAGTCTCACTGCCGGAATTTGACCGCGCTACTCTGGTAAGTTATGTCTTGCCTTTGCACAGTATTTAAATGATTTGTTATTCATTTCTGCATCTAATGCTCTTTGTGTCGCATGGTGTGTTAGTTTGATTTGAGCTCTTGTTAGCTAGCCTAGATTTAATATCTGCCTCACTTGAAAAATGATTTAAACCTGTAAGACAGTATTTTATATTGCTTAGTTATATCTCAAAGTGGAAAGTTTGTGTTGCAAAAGTTCTCTGGAATATTCGAACCGCAAATGGCGGGAGTTTTTGTTCTTCTCTTTTGTTACTGCATGCATGTATGGTCATATTTTATTAACTTAGAGGCATAGAGGATTTAAGTTCATTTCATCCACTACAATTACCATAACCATGCATTCTGCATGTTTGTAAAAGCAAGCTAACTTGAAATACTAGACTATTCATTTTACAATGGGTTTCAAGTTAGCTTGCTTTTACAAAATATGCAGAACGCACGGTTGTGGCACAACGTTAGTGGATAAAATTAATGTAAATCCTCTATGCCTCTAAGTTAATAAAACAAGCCCAGACATCCATGCCATAACAAAAGAAGAAAGCGCGCCGCCTGCTGCCATTTTATGCTCGAAAATAGTGTTTCTCTGATCATTTTGTGAAAACTTTGCAACCCAGCTAACCTTCAATGTTTTTTCTCTTCAGGCTGAAACTGAAGCAACTGGCAGATAAAGGGCTTCTTCAACCTGGTAAGCAGTGGAGAAACTGTAACGCGCTTGGGGGGGGGGGGGAGGGGGGAGCCTGTGGTGCTGGGGGAGCCTCGCAACAGCGAAACTGTGGTGGCTTACACTGTAGGTGCGCCGCGTTTGGGGGGGGGGGGGGGGGGGTGCTAGTGTGTGTTAAGATGAGAGATAAAAACCATCCCTTGATTGCAAAGTTAATGCAGACTACCTTTGCCCTGCTGTGCAATGAGATCATCAATGATGAGCTACCTGTTGGAGAGATCCTGGAACGCTGGCCTGCCTTGACAATGGAGTCACAGGTGAAAATATTTTAGATATTACAACTATATAATAATTTTGTGTGCCTTTGTCACTGATAACTTGGCATGTTTACTCAGATTTAGCATGTCATGTTTCTGTTTATCTCTGCTGCATTCAGTCCACATATACATTGTACTCTGAATTAAATAGTCATTTTATATGTTGGCACCCGCGACGTGTAATACCGAACCCGCCCTGCTACCCGCACATATTGCCAATTAGTTCCGCAACCCGACCCGACCTGTCGGCACAAGATCCGCAACCGACCCCGACCCGCATATACAGGACTGTCTCAGAAAATTAGAATATTGTGATAAAGTTCTTTATTTTCTGTAATGCAATTAAAAAAACAAAAATGTCATACATTCTGGATTCATTACAAATCAACTGAAATATTGCAAGCCTTTTATTATTTTAATATTGCTGATTATGGCATACAGCTTAAGAAAACTCAAATATCCTATCTCTAAATATTAGAATATCATGAAAAAGTATACTAGTAGGGTGTTCAACGAATCACTTGAATCGTCTAATTAACTCGAAACACCTGCAAGGGTTTCCTGAGCCTTGAAAAACACTCAGCTTGGTTCAGTAAACTAAATCACAAGTATGGGGAAGACTGCTGATCTGACTGCTGTCCAGAGGACCGTCATTGACACCCTCCATAAGGAGGGTAAGACACAAAAAGAAATTTCTCAAAGAGCAAGCTGTTCACAGAGTGCAGTTTCAAAGCACATCCACAAAAAGTCTGTTGGAAGGGGGAAATGTGGCAGGAAACGCTGCACAACCAAGAGAGATGACCGCAGCCTTAACAGCATTGTGAAGAAGAGTCGCTTCCAGAATTTGGGGGAGCTTCAAAGACAGTGGACTGAAGCTGGAGTCCAGGTATCAAAAGTCACTGTTCACAGACGTATCCGGGAAATGGGCTACAATAGCCGTATTCCCATGGTCAAGCCACTTCTGAACTCAAGACAACGGAAGAGGCGTCTGACTTGGGCTAAGGAAAAGAAGCACTGGACAGTTGCACAGTGGTCCAAAGTCCTCTTTTCAGACGAAAGCAAGTTTTGTATTTCATTTGGAAGTCAAGGCGCCAGAGTCTGGAGAAAGGCTGGAGAGGAGCAAAATCCAAGTTGCTTGAAATCCAGTGTGAAGTTCCCACAGTCAGCGATGGTTTGGGGAGCCATGTCAGCTGCTGGTGTTGGTCCACTGTGTTTCATCAAGCCCAGAGTAAATGCAGCTGTGTACCAAGAGATTTTAGAGCACTACATGCTTCCGTCTGCTGAAAAGCTCTATGGAGATGAGGAATTCATTTTCCAGCATGATCTGGCACCTGCCCACAGTGACTGGTGTACTGACCATGGCATTACTGTCCTCGATTGGCCTGCAAATTCCCCTGACCTGAACCCCATAGAGAATATGTGGGGTATTGTGAAGAAGAAGCTGAAAGACACCAGACCCAACAATGCTAATGAGCTAAAGGCCGCTATTGAAGCATCCTGGGCATCCATAACACCTCAGCAATGCCACAGGCTGATTGCCTCCATGCCACGCCGCATTGATGCAGTAATCCGTGCAAAAGGATTCCCAACCAAGTACTGAGTACATTAATGGACATTTTCAAATGTTTGATTGTGTTTTGCTGTTATAAATCTTTTTTTTTTACTTGGTCTGAGGAACTATTCTAATTTTTTGAGATAGGATTTTTGAGTTTTCTTAAGCTGTATGCCATAATCAGCAATATTAAAATAATAAAAGGCTTGCAATATTTCAGTTGATTTGTAATGAATCCAGAATGTATGACATTTTTGTTTTTTTAATTGCATTACAGAAAATAAAGAACTTTATCACAATATTCTAATTTTCTGAGACAGTCCTGTATATGAGCAGTGAAAACGTGCAATTATTAACACACGCAGTTGCATATTTGTCTCAAAAAGTGTGGGATGTTGGTTCTTTTCTCCATCTAGGAACCAGAACCCTCCAGACGTTGGGTTTCGCTCTTGAGGAAGTGTTATTGAAAATGCTGTATTCTCCGCTAGAGAGCTTCACCTCAGCCATTTCGAATGTGGCGCGCTCAGCAGCAGACTGCGCTGCAGAGGTTATTATTATGCGCGGTCCCGCGGGGGAGAGGTCTGAGGATTTAAACATTAAACTCAATTATTATTATTTTAATATATTTACTATGCAACACCCGCGACCCGACCCGCATCATCTTTGTTTTACCCAGAACCGAACCCGGAAAAAAGCGTTTGAAAAAATACCACCCGCGAATCACCTTTTTACCCGTGGGTACCCGACCCGATGCAGGACTCTGCCGGACTATGAGCAGATATGCTGATGTTTAAAACTCAGTTCACCGGGCTCATTTTTATATTGCTTCAGTTTATAATCGTAACAGATCGAAAAAAATTCATTTTTCAATAAATTATTCCACAAACAACATCATTATTACATTCAAACAAACTACTTGTAGTAGATAACGTACATTATTCAAAAGTTTACATTAACTTTGAATAATAACACGGGAGAAACGGAGCCTCTCTTTTTCCCTCTCCCTCCCTCTCTCCTGACAGCCCGTCAGTTTATCATGCAGCTAAACAGTGGGCGGGGCTTCAGGTGATTATGCAGAGCTGCGTGTCTCGGTCAGACTCAGCAGCTGATCTGATCTCTCTCTCGCGTCCGGTTATACTTCACTCGCGTTTATGTCCATATGGATCAGACCCAGCTCTCCTGATCGGCCTATAGAGAGCACCGATCAAACTATTAAGAGTGAATATCGGCCGATAATGACCGGCGGCCGATCTATCGGAGCATCTCTAATTATTACCAGACATTTTGACCGGCAGGTTTTGAATTTACCGGTTTTTAATACATTTTACCAGCTAAAAACCGGTAATTACCGGCTAACGGAAACCCTGATACACACATATACATAGACACACAGACAGATACACGTACACACACATGCAGACACATGCATACACAGACAGATACACACACATGGACACAGACACACACATACACAGACACACAGACACATACACACACATGCAGACACACGCAGACACACATATATACACATAGATACACAGACAGATACACAAATACACAGACACATACACACACACACACATACATACATACATACACACACACACACAGACACACATAGATACACAGACAGATACACATACACGCAGGCAGATACATACACAGATATGCACACACATACACACACATGCAGACACACACACATAGACAAACACACAGACACACATATATACACTTACACACACACAGATACACACACATGGACACAGACACATAGATACACACACATACACAGACAGATACACACACACAGATACACTTACACACACAGACACATAGATACACAGACAGATACACATACATGCAGACACACACACACACACACACACACATGCAGACACATACACACACACAGATACGCACACACATAGACAGACACACACAGACACACATAGATACACAGACAGATACACACACAGACACACATACATAGACACACATAGACACACACACATACATAGACACACACATACACACATAGATACACAGACAGATACACACACACACACACAGACACACACACATACATAGACACACATAGACAGACACACACATACCCACACAAACACACATAGACACAGACATACACATAGACACATGCACACACAGACACACATAGATACACACACAGACATACACACACATACAGATACATAGATACACACACAAACATACACATAGACACAAACATACATAGACACACATAGATACACAGGCACACACACACAGATACACACACACAGATACGCACACACACATACATAGACACACATTGACAGACACACATAGATACAGACAGATACACATACACACACGCAGACACACACACAGATACACACACATAGAAAGACACATACATACATATACACACACACAGATACACACACACACATATACACATAGATACACACACAGACATAGACACACACAGATACATAGACATACACACAGGCACACATACACACACACAGATACACACACATAGACACATACACACACATACATAGACAGACACACACACACATACACATACACACAGACACACACAATCAAGAGAGGGCTTTCTTTCCTGCAGCATCAGTGTTCAATACAAAATAATCTCTAGTGTTCCGCATATTTTTTTGTATGTGTAGTAGGGAGAGATTATACTGTAAATATATATTCAGTTGCCAGTTTATTAGGTACAACTAGCTAATAGTAACAGTCGAATACAGTGATAAAATAAATCCTACCCTTATGAAGGTTATACATGTTTTTTCTGTCGAAAGAATTTATGTCAACTGATTGGTTATTTTAGAGGCTGAAGTTTCTGGTGCAATGCGAATAGGCGTTTCCTTAAACCCACGTTATGCACAAAACATTAAGTTATTTGATGTGATATGTCACTGATGTATTTTTCAGCAAACATATTTCTGAGATAGCTAAGGCAATTTGGGGTAATGGGTAACGTGTATCTGTTCTTGTCATCATGTAGAGCAGTCTGAGGATCCAGAAATAGATGACGTCACGGTCGGACTTCTCCTGATCAGTGCCAGGTTGACAAATGCCACGCTCTTCTGCCCAGAGAAGATCGCTGTTGTCTTAGAGGGGGACAAAGTTATAGAACTCCCCACACTGGCTGAGGCATTCATCCATCTTTTCACACTGATCTATGCCCTCCATCTGAGTTACCCGAAAGAGTTGACAAACACTTTCGACTTCATCCAGAAAGTATTGATGGGCCTGGATGAGGGGAACATGAGGCCCAGGGTATTGAGCCTAAAAAATGAGCTTCTCACATTGTAGTCATCCTACAATATAACACACACACACACACACACACACACACACACACACACACCACACTCCCTTGTGGCTGGACGCTGCCGTTATGCCCCACACACCACACTCCCTTGTGGCTGGATGCTGGCATTGTGCCCCACACACACACACTCCCTTGTGGCTGGACGCTGGCGTTGTGCCCCACACACCACACTCCCTTGTGGCTGGATGCTGGCATTGTGCCCCACACACACACACTCCCTTGTGGCTGGACGCTGGCATTGTGCCCCACACACACATACCACACTCCCTTGTGGCTGGACGCTGGTGTTGTGCCTCACACACACACACTAAATCTGCTCTATGCATTGTAATATGTGTTACTGTTCAAGTTTGTTTGTTTGTAAATGTTACAAAAGGATGGAAAACATTTTCACATACATTTTCATACAATACATATTCTACACACACACAATGTTCTCTGTTTACATCCTGCACTTTAAATCTGTTCATTGAAAAATGTGTTACTGTTCAGCTTCAAGTTGAAGGACTGTTTCCCATACATTATTTTATACTTTAAAAAAAAAATATCTGGATATTTGTCAAGGCCTTTTAATTTATTTTGTATTTAAAAGTTGGTTATTTGCTATAATTGATATATAGTGTTTGGTAAAGTGTGTGTCACTTAATAAAACAGCAATTTGCATTTAAATTGTCAGTGTTAAAGTGCTTTTTAATGTTTAGTCAAAATGTTAACTTGGGGATTTTGAGTTACAGTTAACTAAAAATGTCGATGTAATCGGTTTCAACAAACGTTTTAAGTATTCCACATTCCGTTTTGAGTACTACTCAATTGAAATTTTTAATTCATATTGGCGTTTAGAGATAATACAAAAATGTAAGTTAAATCTACCTGATTTGCATATCTACTGTGCTAACAAAATAGCTAGTTGAAGAGATATGAAAATGTTTAAGTTAAAGATACTTGATCTTTATATGTACAGTGTTAACAAAAATTATTAGTTTAAATAACTTAATATATCCATGTTTCTTGAACTTAAAACAATATGTTTGTGTCACTTAAAAATTACTAGTAAATATAACTCAATTGATAAGATTATACTTTAACTTAAAACATTTAAGTCAAGGTACTCAAACATTTCGATGTAATCAGTTTCAACAAAACGTTTGAGTTCTATTAACTTGTCAGGTTTTACAGTGTGTGTACATGGACAACAGTGTCCATGAGCAATTAAAGAAACGTGCCATGTGGACGGACGTGTATGTAAATATATTTTTTCTTCAGAAAAGCCCCTAGGCGAGTATAAACCAAATGTTTGCTTAGCGCTGTCGCCTCTCAGTCTGCATCTTAAATTATGATGTTTAAAAGAAAAAAATATTTCAATGGGTGCCGGCCGTCAGCTTTCCAGGACGACCGGCCGTTATGTGAAGAACGTACCGATGGCCGCCCCTGCTTGTATTCCAGGAAGAACTTGTTTTTATTTAACTGCCGTAATTGTGTTGCATCTGATTGTAATAGAAATGTAAATGTCACATGATTTATTTTCCCAGTTTGAGATTTTTAGGAAATACCCATTGTATTTTTTGCAGTTACATTATTAAGTATGGAGGGAAAGCCCACAGCCGGTTAGCTTAACTTAGCATTTGGACGGTAAACAGGGGTAAAACAGCTAGCTCGACTGTCTAAAAGTAACCTAACACCACCAATATAATGTGGTTTTCAAAATGTTTCAAATGTAATTAAAATTCATTTGCGTTCCGTCATATTATCTCTGTTTCGGCAATTTTTTGTGTATATAAGAAATAATGATGTAATGTAAACAAAGTTCAATTGATTTCAGGGTTTGGGTGCAAGCTTCTCAATGTTACCTTGGGGCTTGTCAGAGGAGAAGATTCCCATGTAGCCTGATGTGAGTTTCTTCTCACTCAGGATGTTGGGGAGGATGGTATTAGGACATGTTCCACTGGCACAGTCGCTGCAGGTGGCAGTGTCGATATCTACACAAGCAAATGACACATACAATGAGTGATCATGACATTGACTTCTGCTCTATGATATACTGTAGAACAGTGATTGGAGAGCTATGTATAGTCATCTGATAATAATGCACATCCGGCTGCCAATCATAATAAAGGCATGAAGACAGAACAGACCCTTTTCTTTGGTCTGTGCAATGGGCTTTAACCTACAAGTGATACAATGGAAATAGTGTCTTTGTGCCTTTACTCAACCCACAGCAATCAAATCATAGTCATCCTATATTTGTCACACACACACAAATGCACGCACAAACCTGCCAGGTTATCCAGAGAAAGATCTGGCCGTATGAGGTTGATGTATGGCTTTGTGTTTCCCAACTCGACCCAGTTACTGTGGCTGTAGAAGTCCTGACAGTGGATAGAAAAACACAAATTAATATTTTGAAAGACAGAAACAATTTCATATACAGGATTCTACCACCTTTAACCTAAGCGTTATGTCCATGTCCACATCACCCTACAACTTAACATATAGGTTAAGTGAACCCAAACAGGTTTAATATTATTTTTGCTACAGTGCATACATTTCAAGTGTTGAGTCTGACCTTTTTATCCATTTTGTCTAATCGTAAAATCTGAGATGAAAAAAGCAATATCTTCACTGAATTGTTGAGTATCTAAGTTATCTAATAACATATTCCTGATACAATATGAAACTAAACATTAGACTAAGCGGTGGTGAGTGAATGCCTTTTTGCTACACATTATAAAGCTGCATTGACATGCTTTGCAATTTGCTCTTCCTAGGTCTGGCGCAGAGCCTTGCGGTAAAACAGCTAGTTAGTTTGTTTCTTTGGTTAACGCCCCTTCTAGCTTGCGACGCTACAAACAGCTCTCATCTGATTGGTTGAGCGCTGAAAGGGTCAGCGGTAATGAGGTCCAAGTTGAAATTGAAACGCTCAGCGTAGATTTTAAGCAGTGCACTACGCCAAGGATAGCGCTTCCACCTAGCTGAGTGGCACTGCCCTCTTCATAAAAACACAGCGGCACCGTCAACCCAGAGCCGTTTTACTACGATTCATGTGAATGCAACTTTGAAAAGCCTTGCATACTTAAAAATAAGCCCTATTATGCTTTTTAAGGGTTTTCCATTTCGTGTTGTTTGTTATATAGGTTTTTTTATGCATGTAAATGGTCTGCAAACGCTAAAATCACAAAGTTCCCTGCAGAGAGATTTTCTCTCCCATTCCGGAAAAGCCTCAATTGGCCTCCTTTGTTAACATAAAAAAGTGACTTCATTATGTTACACTCACGCTTGTATTGGCTAGCATTCCAACCTATTGTACGTGATAGGCTTAGGTTAGGGCAGTGGTTCTCAAAGTGGGGGGGGGGGGGGGAGACCAGGAGGAAACATTTTTATATAAAAAAAAAAAAGATTAAAAAAAAAACAAGATAATAAAGATTATTGATTCGAAAATAATATGATGCAGTACAGTACTATTACATCTGGGTCTCTGTGTTTCATTAAAGCTCGGCTTTTGTGTGTGTGTGTGTGTGTGTGTGTGTGTGTGTGTGTGTGTGTGTGTGTGTGTGTGTGTGTGTGTGTGTGTGGAATGAGCCATTTTGTGTGCACGAGCGAGAGAGAGCGCACCGGCACCGGAGATCGTTGTTGTTAGCTTCTGGTGCTAGCGAGCTACGCTAACGGATATAAGGAGTTTTTTCAACAACAAGGTGGAGGAGAGTCCTCTCCTGTCAGACTGAGAGACTCAGTGAGCTAAAGGACTCTCTCAGTGTTATCTCAGTGGGTCTCAAATGTTTTGGTCACCATTAATGTAAACAATTATTTCCAAGGCACACGTTTATATGATCATTATAGTTATAAAAAAATAAGAGAATAAATGAAAAAAAAGGTATGAAATACTGTATGACAGTAAAACAAGAAAATATCCATAAAGAAAAAGTAAATCTGTTTACAGTTCTGTTTCATATGGGTGTTGAGAAATGTATCCATAGATCTCTTCATTTTGCTCTCAAAGTGCACCAGATTGATGTTTTTAACTTCAATATTTAAAAATAAATCTTCTCGGGGGAGCTTGCCTCCGGACCCCCCTATGTGAGGTCCACACACCACCTATAAAAATAGCACTTTACCCCTGCTTACACCTACAGTGGGGCAAAAAAGTATTTAGTCAGCCACAAATTGTGCAAGTTCTCCCACTTAAAAAGATGAGAGGCCTGTAATTTTCATCCTAGCTATACCTCAACTATGAGAGACAAAATGAAAAAAAAAAAATCCAGAAAATCACATCTCCTCTAGAGCAGTGATGTGTTGGGGCTGTCGCTGGGCAACACAGACTTTCAACTCCCTCCAAAGATTTTCTATGGGGTTGAGATCTGGAGACGGGCTAGGCCACCTTGAAATGCTTCTTACGAAGCCACTCCTTTGTTGCCCGGGCGGTGTGTTTGGGATCATTGTCATGCTGAAAGACCCAGCCACGTTTCATCTTCAATGCCCTTGCTGATGGAAGGAGGTTGTCACTCAAAATCTCACGATACATGGCCCCATTCATTCTTTCCTTTACACGGATCAGTCGTCCTGGTCCCTTTGCAGAAAAACAGCCCCAAAGCATGATGTTTCCACCCCCATGTTTCACAGTAGGTATGGTGTTCTTTGGATGCAACTCAGCATTCTTTCTCCTCCACGTCTAGTTGAGTTTTTACCAAGAAGTTCTATTTTGGTTTCATCTGACCATATGACATTCTCCCAATCCTCTTCTGGATCATCTAAATGCTCTCTAGCAAACTTCAGACGGGCCTGGACATGTACTGGCTTAAGCAGGGGGACACGTCTGGCACTGCAGGATTTGAGTCCCTGGCGGCGTAGTGTGTTACTGATGGTAGCCTTTGTTACTTTGGTCCCAGCTCTCTGCAGGTCATTGACTAGGTTCCCCCCGTGTGGTTCTGGGATGTTTGCTCACCGTTCTTGTGATCATTTTGACCCCACGGGGTGAGATCTTTCGTGGAGCCCCAGATTGAGGGAGATTATCAGTGGTCTTGTATGTCTTCCATTTTCTAATAATTGCTCCCACAGTTGATTTCTTCACACCAAGCTGCTTACCTATTGCAGATTCAGTCTTCCCAGCCTGGTGCAGGTCTACAATTTTGTTTCTGGTGTCCTTTGACAGCTCTTTGGTCTTGGCCATAGTGGAGTTTGGAGTGTGACTGTTTGAGGTTCTGGACAGGTGTCTTTTATACTGATAACGAGTTCAAACAAGTGTCATTAATACAGTTAACGAGTGGAGGACAGAGGATGCTCTTAAAGAAGAGGTTACAGGTCTGTGAGAGCCAGAAATCTTGTTTGTTTGTAGGTGACCAAATACTTATTTTACCGAGGAATTTACCAATTAATTCATTAAACATCCTACAATGTGATTTCCTAGATTCTTTCCCCCCATTCTGTCTCTCATAGTTGAAGTCTACCTAGGATGAAAATTACAGGCCTCTCTCATCTTTTTAAGTGGGAGAACTTGCACAATTGGTGGCTGACTAAATACTTTTTTGCACCACTGTATATGTCGTGAGCTGATTATCGAGCCTTCATTGTAACAGTCGCGGGTACACTGTGTATTTGCGTGGGGAGTGTTGCAGTAGAGTATTCCACTGTAGCGACCGGGACATTAATGGGAAACCCTAAATGTTTGAGCACCCTCTATGAAACGTCAAGCTGCCCCACAGCACCCCCAAAAGAAATCTCTGGCGCCGCCACTGAAGCTGACTATTTGTGTTGGGGGGGCCCGACTTTTTTTTTTCTCCAAAGGGGGGGCCTGAAAGAAAAGGTTTGAGAACCACTGGGTTAGGGTAAGGGTTAGGTTGGGGTTAGGGTTGTGATTGACCAATCCCAATTGAGCCCAACAGAGCCAGGCAGCTAACCAATCAGAGCAGACTGGGCTCTGGTTTCAGACAGAGGGTGAAAAGAGCTGCTGCACAACAGACTGTATGAGGGAAAAAAGAGGGGAAAAAACTAAATAAATTAAAGCATGTAAATATTTCTCAGTAGAAGTACAAAAAACAAACGATCATAATATCCAGCTGCCCCCCCTCACCTGTAGTGTATGAAGGATTCTGCCCAGTGTTTCCCTGGCAGCCTTGAAGTTCTCCTTGCCAATGTTGGCCTTAATGGCTGCCATACCCTCAATAATAAGAGTACGTCCCTGCACAAAGTTCTCCGAGTTGAAGTGGTGGGGAGCACTAAAAGAGATCCAAGAGTAATAACAAAGTGAAATACTATGCATTAGAAACATACGCACACTTCCTTAGTTGTACTGCTTTGTAACAGGTGTTTGGTTTCGATCTTTCTCTGACCTGTTGACAAAGTCACGGTCTACCAGTCCGTTCTGGGTGTAGATATCTTGAAGAGCAGAGTGAAACTTGGCCCCAGATACTTCTCCTGTTGCTCTCGGACCTAAACAGGCTTGGACCAACTCTTCAGGAGACGAACCCTGTAATCAGATGTCAAAGACCAGATGTTACAGTTACAGTATGGTGTTGTCAAAGAGGATGTCATGTTGTGATCAAACAAGACTAAGGGCCTATTTTCCTATGTTAACGCAAACACAGTGTGGACATTTTGTGTCCGGGAACAAGTATATTTAACATGCACAGTTGACGCTAACAGACCACAAAAATCATTTGTTTTTTATTGTATTGGTTGCATTAAAAAGCAGTTGTAATGTGATTTGGGAAGTTTTACCAGTAATATCATCCAAATGAGATTTCCCTAAAAACGCCAATACTGATGTTCTATTGAATGTGCAATCCCCCCATGAATAGGAAACCATCGATTATTACTTTTGCCAACCAAACTCTGTGCCAATATATATCCAGTTCAAACTAAAAATCAGCCTCATGGTTGAACTATGGAACTTCGGTAGGATTCAACCTCTGGGAACAATGTTTCTGTATACCAAATGTCATGGCAATCAATCTAATAGTCATTGATATGTTTCAGGAACAAAGTGGCGGACCAATAGTGATATAGACCTAATTATAGTCCTGCCATTTATGACAGTTCATTTTGAGTTATCCCTACTTTGGGTTCCTAACTTAGGACTGTTCTTTGCTTCCTGAATTCTTAAGATAAAATAGAATTGTTTTAGTATAGTTTTTTTTTCTAAATGATGTTTGTACTAGCAATTTGTCTAAATGTCTTGATAAGCTTAGATAAGAAAGGTTTAAGACTTAGGAAGGTAATGAGGCTAAAAAAATGCCAATGGATCCTATGACTGCTGTTCTATACAAAACTACCATAAAGCTCTACTCTCCTTTCCCTAGGCTTTAGTATTATCAAATGAAGACCTTAAAAATCTGTTGGTGTATATGTGTCCCTCTCTTGTCTTTCATGTGTTATGTTTTTAATTCCCAGGGGAATGTGTTTCTCTGCTAATGTGTGTTTGTGTTGTTCGTCATCTTTCATCCTACCGTGGGTTTGAACTCGTGACCGGCAGCCTCTGCCACCACACGACATGTCTCCGTCACTTTCTGCAATAGAGCCGTTGCTGTAATTGTGACATGAGTGGAGGCCCCACCCCCGATGGGGACAAAGGCCACTGCAGACCCTGACAGGGCGAATGTCAGCAGGGCTATCCCTAGCACTGACGTCATGATCAATCTACAGAGAGAGAGAAAAACGATTAGATATCCACTATCTGTTTAGTTATGCGATGGGAACTTGTTGTTAATTCACCTTGGGGTTATTATTCTGGACGCTTATTTTGACAAATGTATCTTGTTAGATTCGGTAAATGTTGAGTTATATGAAAAAGTTATTTTATTGTACTGAAGTGAACTTAACATGAGGAGTTTGTATGCAGAGAAGTACACACTTAAAGAATGTCCTGATGGGCCACTCCCCTCAAACAAATCATTGTAATGTATGCCGTGTCTTTTATTTGCTATTCACGTGAAGTTCTCAATGAGTAGGTAAATAGTTAACCTTAAGACATCAAAATGCAATGGTTGCAGCAATTTGATTTATTTTGCCAAAAAAGAAAAACCTTTACAATAAAGTGTCAATACAAAACAAATGAGCAAAAGTGACGACTGCAACAGTGTCTAAGGGGCTATTTCAGGGTTTTGTTTTTTAATGAGTTGAAGAGTTGGTTATATTCACAGAAAAAAATTCTGAGATTGAAATGGTAACTTTACCAAACTAAATTCAAATGAAAGCGGTAAATATAAAAGAAAAAATGACAAATTAAAGAAAGTAAGCCTGAAAAAAATGTATCTTAGATAATAGCGTAAAGAAAGGCAGACATTTTGGAAAATCTGTAGGATCAAATGTGAAATAAAACTCAGCAAATTGTGTTTGAATCAGTTGAAGCTCAAATTGTAGTGCCCACACATTTATGGTTAATGCATTGCAGATAATATGCATGATTATGTCTAGTTTTTAACATAATAAGGAGAATATACAAAATACATATACAACAATTAAATAAATTGGATTATATTCACAAGAAATAAACATGCTTCCCGTGCCGTTTTTACTACGTTCACTACATTAGGGACAACATGAATTTATTCTTTTACATGTGTTATGCTGTTAAAATAATTATATAAAATAATACATCTGGGCTGAGGACATCTGTCACTACATAAATACACAAAATCAGGTATTTTTTACTGTATGGATTTACAGATATTCACTGAACTTTTATAACACATCAAGCAAGAGTATTTTTATGGCAATTTCGTACTTTATAATTACAGAAAATATTCAATTTGTATTTATTTATCTCTCCATCTCTAATTGTTTTATTATTAAATGTTGACCCCACTCCCAGTGGCTTATTTCATTCATCCATCCATCTATGTTATAAACACACACATTCTTAAACATTTAAATAATTAAGTCAATTTTAATTATTTAAAAATTCTTATTTATTTAATTGAGATATATATACACTGATTATTTTTGACATACTAAAGACATATACAATCTAATAAAAGAGAGCGCTCATCCAATACATCCATGTCAATTGAATCATCTAAATGAATTTAAATCATACCTCAGCTGTGTTGACTCCTATCACTCTCAAAGAAATCCAACAGTCAACCCCACCATCCCTATAGAGCTCATATATAGAGTACTTTGTGTACTTTGGAGGGTGGAGACTTAGACATTTTAAAAGGTGTGTGTGTGTGTGTGTGTGTGCGCGCATATCAGCTATCTTCCTTGTTATTATCACTCATACCAGTTCAATCTGATGTAAGGCTTTCCCTCAGAAATATTATCTTATTATTGCCCCTTAGAAAATGGTCACACCTTGATGACTTGACTTGAAGAGAACTGAGTGCAGTGACGCACTGAAATCATTTATTAAAAGTTAAAGTAAAACGTTCATACAAAGGTGGGGCAAGTTAAATAATTGTTTCAAGCTAAAGATGGAGGATTTTAGGTTAGACTGTGAGTAAAAAGGTATACACCTGTTTCCAAAAAGTTAAAGGGGCCCTATAATGCTCATGTTCAGGTTCATATTTAATGCTTAATTCATGCTTTATTGTTCAAAAAGGTCTTTATCTGTGCTGTGCGAGTATTACTTAGTGATGTCACTATGTCGTGGAAGTATATTTGATGAAAACATTTAAATATTAAGAGTAGCCTACATACAAAATAGGGGTCAATGATAGAAATATAGAATAGAAAATATCAAGAAGATACTGTAGTGATCTCTACAATAAAACAGTTTAGTGCAGGACGTCCAAAGATATTAACAGGAGGATGTGCAAAACAGACCAACTGATAAGGCTGAATTTTACTCAGGTGTAACTAAAGTCTGATTTAAAGGTTGCTTATATTTCACATCATTAATCAGAATCTGCAAAGTAACAAAAATAAATGTAGTAGAGTAAAAATACCAGGTTAACCTCTGAAGTGGAGTAGAACAAAGTAGTACATGCTGCTGTAACAAAAACATTTCCCAACTTGGGATCAATAAAGTATATCTTACCTTATCTTATCGTAAGATGATTGATGGCTACTGCCATAATTTGCTAAATGTGCATCTGAACCTTGACAAGTGCATGTTTCAGGCGTATCAATGAACAACAGGAGGGGTCACAGACATAAGACCAGCTGTTAAATAAAGCTCTTCTGACCTTAGCTGTCATGTAGGTATATTAATGCTGCCCATTATGGACACAAGCAATGTTCACCCATTTATTAATTATATGTTTTAAATTTGATAACACCACTGTGTTTCGTATCCCCTAAACCTCCAGGGATGTATACAGTTTAATACTGGCAACTTCTAATTGTGGGAAATACAAAAACGTCTTTTAAAACTACAATTCCCAGTAGAGACGTGCCATAGAACATGTTGCGAAACACACAATAGCCAGCATGTGTAATTCTGGGGGGGGGGGGGGCTGGGCTGGACCCGTCCAAGTCCAGTTTTGGATAGTCTGGCGTGGTTCCATTCCATTTCAAAGAGCTGTTTGACACTCGGCGTAACCTTGTCGCACTGCCACTCCAACTTCCAATCACAGAGCTTGAGGGCTAATCACGGGGTTTGTAAACAAGGCGGATGTTAGCTGGGGATTATGGGTAGTGTAGTGTCTTCGGAAACTCTGTAGTGTCTAAACTCCTAAAAAAACTATTTGTTTCTCTGAATCGAAGGTTTAAAACACAAAAGCTTTGTACATAATTTAAACCAATCAATATTGTGTAATTAACAAGGATAAACTGATGTTTTTTAGTGGATGAGTAATGGAGATATCACAGTGTAATCATTTGACAGTGTGGGGAATACTTCCGGTTTTATTATGAAAACTTCGAGACCGGAAATACTGTTTTCACCCACGCTAACTTTACATGGAAGCTGCTCCATATACTAGCTTTAGATAAGCCAGTCCTTTATTAGTATATAAGTGCTTTGTTAGAAATTCTTTGTGAGTAATTTTATTGCTCGAAGTGGAGTCGAAAGAGATGAGTTTTTAGTCTGCGCCGGAAGGTGTGTCAGCTTTCTGCTGTCCTGACTTCAATGGGGAGCTCATTCCACCATTTTGGAGCAAGGATAGCAAACCCACATGTTTTTGCTGATGGGAACTTGGGTGTGGGTGCAGCGAGCTGTTTTGGCTGATGCAGAGCGTAGTGCACACGCTGGGGTGTACAGTTTAACCATGTCCTGGATGTAGGAAGGGCCAGATCCATTCACAGCATGGTATGCAAGTACTAGTGTCTTGAAGTGGATTCTAGCAGTTACCGGAAGCCAGTGGAGGGAGCGGAGGAGCGGAGTGGTGTGGGAAAATGTTGGAAGGTTGAAGACCAGGCGAGCCGCTGCATTCTGGATGAGCTGCAGAGGTCGGATGGCACATGCAGGTAGACCAGCCAGGAGGGAGTTGCAGTAGTCTAGGCGTGAGATGACGAGAGCCTGAAAACAGGTTTTTTTAGCTGTTCAGAGATTTCAAAACACAATTTTAGCTAGAATAACTACAGAACAATTATACAGAGTAGAATAAATGGAACAGAGAGGTCTAGAAACAGAAATATAATAGTACAGAGATTACTGAGCCAGCAGGATAGTCCTTATCTGGTCAGGATAGGTACACTAACCTACAGTCTAAACATCCTCCCAATTCTCAGGAAAACTCAGGGAGTGTTTTACTGGAAGGCGTGTTTCCTTACAACATTCTAGGAAGGCGCTTAGTGCCCTAAAAAAATCCCCTCACATGTAAAGAAACCAGGTGACAAACTGATCCTCCTTCCACCTCCTCCCACATCTACAGGTCCGAAGTGCAGGGGTGCCGTAAGGAGGGTCAAAATAAACAAGCATAGTTATATTGGAAAGAGAAATTAAGAGCATTAAGAAATAGTGCAACGGAAACACATTATAAACATTCAAAAGCAAAGATAATAAAACATGAATAACAAAGGTATATGAATACAAGTTTCAGTGCAGTGTAAGATGTGAATAGTACAATTAAAAGCAGCAGCAAAAAGAACAGTCTTCAGCCTGGATCAAAAGAAGTAAGAGTTGCAGCGGACCAGCGTTTGTTCAAGATATTCGGCAATAGCCCAAACCAAATTCTCACATTCCTCTACCCCTGGTCTTCCCGTGAAATTATATTTATTTTGTCACTTTTCTAACTTTTTTATATTCCTTTAATCCTACTCTTTCATCTATTTTGCATCCCCAGACAACACATTTCCCCTGTTTTACTGTTACCCGAAAACACCTTTAAACCACTTCTCTTTTCAATTCCCAGAATTAGGATATTTAAACCATGGTTTAAGACTTCCCACATGAATCTTTGGACTTTAAACCTTTAGAACACAGAGTAGGCTCCACACAAATATAAATATCCTTTACTCTCCATACAACATAGTTAAAAAGTGTTTTAGTCACTGCAGTGCATTCTGTGATAAGAGGCCCTATTATGCTTTTTGGGGTTAACCGTAATTTTAGTGTGTTTTATAGTTTTTGTGCATGTAAATTGTCTGCAAAATGATGACATCACTATGTCACTCTTGAGCTTCTATTAGCTAGCGCTTAAACACATTGTACTAGATATGCTACGGGGCGGGACATCTCTAAGCGCTGGATAACAGAGCCGCCAGCTAACCAATCAGAGCAGACTGGGCTCTGGTTTCAGACAGAGGGTGAAAAGAGGTGCTGCAGCACATTAGTAATGTAATGTAATATATCTTACTGACAAACAGTATGTGAAAAATAAAGACCTTTTTGACCATTAAAGCATGGAGACATGTCACAGTAGAGGCACAAAATACAAATATGAACCTGAACATTAGCATAATAGGGCTCCTTCAAACACAGCACAATCCTTCTTTTTATAGGCTCGTCAAATAAAAAAACTAGGTCACACTTTACCGTATAAATATAACCAGTCAAGACTATAATCAATATACTAATATTCCTCATGTGTGGAGCTAGAGAATGTATGCTAGTTAGCTAGATGATACTTTTATTAAATAATGTTTCACTTCCATACTTTCGTTCATAAGCTAATGTCATGCTATAAACAAACAACATCACGGTGCATGGCTGCACATCACCATGATTAAGCTAAAGGCAGACCTGTGTTGCTGTGATGACGTTAAGTAGTTTGGTAAGTCACTTATTAGCAACCGCCGTTTGGAGAGAAGCTTTGGGCATTCACAAGTGGGGTATTTATTGACCCCAGACCTTATTTCAGGCTTCTAACCCGGACACATTAAAAAAACATTGTCTTCAAGATGTGGGAAGTCTTTTCAGGCTTTTTAGGACTCATTACTGCACCACTCTATTGGACAATACAGCAGAAGAACATATAACACACAACAAAACATGTATATTTCAAGGTTCAAGGTTCTTTATTTGTCAGACGAACATAGCTACAGAGTAGTTATGTCGATGAAAATCACAGGCTTCTCCAACACAGTCACACAGAAAAACAGAAAAATATAGTGCAAGTAAATATTAAAAAGTAAATAAAATAGTTTAAAAAAAGTGAAGTAGTGAAACAAGAGTCTACATGCAAGCTATTGGAATGATATATTAGATAAATAGATAAATAATTACTAAGTAGCAGATGAATATTGTGGATGTTGTTTCAACAGTTCAGGTGTTTAACAGTCTTATCGCCTGTGGGATGAAACTGTCTATGAATCTGGTGGTTTTAGTCCGGATGCTGCGGTACCGCCTGCCAGACATTTCTTCCTGAGCCGCTGGGAGTAAAGGTCCTCCATGGATGGCAGCTCCGTCCTGGTGATGTTCGGTGCAGTTTTCACCACCCTCTGTAAAGCCTTACGATTGAGGGCGGTGCAGCTGCCGTACCAGGCTGTGGTGCAGCCAGTCAGGATACTCTCTATGGTGCACCTATATAAGTTGCAGAGTATCCTGCAGTCCATGTTGAACCTCCTCAGCCTGCGGAGGAAGAAGAGCCGCTGTCAAGCTTTTTTGGTGATGGTGGTAGTGTGAAGAGTCCATGTCAGGTCCTCAGTGATGTGGACACCGAGGAACCTGAAGCTGCTGACTCTCTCCACCGTAGTCCCATTAATGGCGATGTTCTAGTTATTGTTCCTTCTTACAAGGAAAATGCTATAAATTGATGGTTCGAGTTTAATATGTTAAAATATGTTATGTCAAACCCAGCAAATAAATAGTTGGAATAAATAGAGCACCAAACAGGCAGATTGAAAGTGAAAGATGTGTTGATTCGTGTACACCACAAGATGGCAGCAGAGACACTTTAATAATGGAGGCTAATTTTCCTCACACATAAAGGAACATTACGAAGGTTTCCCATTTCTCTAATTTCCCCTCCTCGACTCCTATCCTCGACTCCTATCCTTGTGTCTTAGTCTCGACCCACGAGATGCTGTAAAGTAGTACAGTATAGTTTCATTATGTGGTCAAGTCCAAAGGTTAGGGTTAGGTAACACCAAGGTCATAACTCAAATGATAACTCAAAACGTTATTACAAGCAAAAAAACTATGTTATCACTAGCCATATATGCAGTTGACAGTTGATGGGGAAACAGTCACGTCAGCATTATGTCATGGATATATTTCTTCACATGTCTGTATTCATGTGCAGAGACAGGGTGCCGTGTTTGCCTCGTCTAGGAAGTCACTAGTGGGGCATGAGTAAGTGACCACGGCTGGATGTAATACAAGAGTGAATATCTTTGAATACACATGGACAGAGCAGTGGAAGTAAATAAATGAATATTTTCTCAGACACAATAGTGTAGCACTAAGAGAGAGCAGGAGAAGGCTTATTTTAATTTCATCACAGTACAACCCTGTCTCCTAAAAATTACGTTCCCACAGAACTAAACCGCATTCTCAATTACGTTTAGCTAGAAACGTATTTTCTCCCACGTTACGTTCGTTATGAACGTATCTCAAATACGTTTATTTTCTACATATCTTTTCCATTTATTGTCTTGCTTATAATAATGATAATAGTCATTTATAAATATCATTTTAGAGCACACATTTGAAATCAGTAGGCGAGGCTGTAATTTCGCCAGCTGTTACTCTCATGAGCGAGGCAGAAAATAATAGTTTTAACATGCCAAAAAGCTGCTGTGTCGTTTATTGCACCTCAAACATTAAAACAAATCCAGAGTTACGTGTTTCTGTACTTCCTCTAAGAAGAAAGGACAGTAACAAAAGATCTCTGTGACGCCAGATGTGGTGTTGTTAATGCGATATGATATCCGGAAAAAAATTCAGTTTAGGATGGCCGAAGACACTACACTACCCATAATCCCCAGCTCTCGTTTGGGACTACAGTCCCGTTGACAAACCCCGTGATTAATCTTCAAGCTCTGGGATTGGATGTTGGAGTGGCAGTGCGCCAAGGTTACGCCGAGCGTCAAGCTCTTTGAAATGGAACGAAACCACGGCAGACTATTCAAAACTGGACTCGAACGCCCCCCCAGAACTACACATGCTGGCTATTGTGTTTCACAACATGTTCTCTATGGCACGTCTCTACTGGGAATTGTAGTTTTAAAAGACGTTTTCCCCAAAATTAGAAGTTGACAGTATTATTAAACTGTGTACAGCCCAGGAGGTTTAGGCGATAGGAAACACATTGGTGTGTACAAATTTAAAACATGTAATTACTAAATGGGTGAAAATCGCTTGTGTCCATAATGGGCAGCATTAATATATACCCACATGAGAGCTCATTGTTACTTTGTAATTCTACTCCACTACAATGCAGAGGTTAAGCTGATATTTTTACTCCACTACATTTATTTTAGTTACTTTGCAGATTCTGGTTAATGATGTGAAATATAAACAACCCTTAAAGCAGACTTTAGTTACACCTGAGTAAAATTCAGGGAAAGGTGATTGTCAAGTGCCAACAATCAGGAGAGATATTTGATAGTTGGTGCTTGAGAAGACTAAACATTTATCTGCAGATCTCTATAAAGTATATTAATTACTCGTTATTCTCTACTAATAGTTAATTAAAAACTGTATATAATTGCTATTTTGCACATCCCTTTTAAGATTTTCTAAGGTTTATTGACATATCATATACACAATTAGGGAGGGACTGTCATGGTTGACACGTCTCATCAACGTTGCGTGGAAGTCGGAAACAGTACCGAAGGAGTGGCAGACCGGGGTGGTGGTTCCCCTTTTCAAAAAGGGGGGTCAGAGGGTGTGTGCCAATTACAGAGACATCACACAACTCAGCCTCCCCGGGAAAGTTAACTCTAAGGTACTCGAAAGGAGGGTCAGGCCGATTGTCGAACCTCAGATTGAGGAGGAACAATGCGGATTCCGTCCTGGTCGTGGAACGACGGATCAACTTTTTACTCTCGCAAGGATCCTGGAGGGGGCCTGGGAGTAGGCTTATCCGGTCTACATGTGTTTTGTAGACTTGGAGAAGGCGTATGACCGAGTTCCCAGAGAGTTACTGTGGGAGATGCTGCGGGAGTATGGGGTGAAGGGGTCTCTACTCAGGGCCATCAATCTCTGTACTCCCAAAGCGAGAGCTGTGTCCGGCTCCTCGGCAGTAAGTCGGACCCATTTCCGGTGAGGGTTGGCCTCCGCCAGGGCTGCGCTTTGTCACCAATCCTGTTTGTAATATACATGGATCGGATTTCGAGGCGTAGTCGTAGGGGAGGGGGTCTGCAGTTCGGTGGACTAAGGATTGCACCACTGCTTTTTGCAGATGATGTGGTTCTAATGGCTTCATCGGTCTGCGACCTTCAGCACTCACTGGATCGGTTCGCAACCGAGTGTGAAGCGGCTGGGATGAGGATCAGCACCTCCAAATCTGAGGCCATGGTTCTCAGCAGGAAACCGATGGACTGTCCACTAGTGTTGCACATTGTACCGATACTTGAAAGGTACCGCGATACCTTGCCGTTAAAATCGTTACGATTCCTCTGTTTCATTAGTATCAGTACTTTAAGAATGACGGAGGAAAAGTACTCCGGTGAGAAAGCGCCATTTTAATAAGAGCCGCGTGTGTTCCGCGCTCTGCCTCCACTCCCTGCACTGCAGCCGTGCCTGCAGTCCCTCCCTCTCAAGAACGCTCTAAGTGCCTCCCCTCTCTCGTGCACGCGCTAGCTGCCAGAGCTAAAGCGAGAAACATGGCTGCAAGTGGGAGTGCAACTGCCGCTGCGCCTCGGCTTGTTGACAAAAAAGACGCCAGAAGCGAAATTTGGAAGTATTTTAGCTATATCTCTGACAGTGAGGGCAAGCCTACAGACACCACGAGGCCTGTCTGTAAGAAATGTTTTAGATCCCTGCAAACCAAGGGAGCCAACACATCAAACTTCGCTAAGCACCTCGCCAACCGGCATCCAGACAGGTTAGCAAATGTGATAGATAACATAATTACATCATGCTCAAGCCCATGTCCTCAAATCTAAGTCAAACCAGTGTAATTTATTTTGTCACAAATGAAGGTTTTGGTAGTTTGCCAAGGCAATTAATGGCAATGATAACTGTCTAATATGGCTATCTTTTTAGCTAACTTACCAATGTGGTTATGGTTCTGGTGTAAAATATAAAGCATAATAATTACATTTAAGACTGTTTCCCTTTTTTTAAGAAAAGTATCGAAAAAGAATCGGAATCGCAATTCTTGACTTGGTATCGGTATCGAAACCAAAATGTTGGTATCGTGACAACACTACTGTCCACTCCAAGTAGGGAATGAGTCCTTACCCCAAGTGAAGGAGTTCAAGTATCTCGGGGGCTTGTTCTCGAGTGAGGGAACAATGGAGCGTGAGATGGGCCGGAGAATCGGAGCAGCGGGAGCGGTACTGCAGTCGCTTTACCACACCGTTGTGACGAAAAGGGAGCTGAGCCAGAAGGCAAAGCTCTCTGTCTACCGGGCCATTTTCGTTCCTACCCTCACCTATGGTCATGAAGGATGGGTCATGACCGAAAGAACGAGATCGCGGATACAAGCGGCCGAGATGGGTTTTCTCCGCAGGGTGGCTGGTGTCTCCCTTAGGGATAAAGTGAGAAGTTCAGTCATCCGGGAGGGACTCGGAGTTGAACCGCTCCTCCTTCGCGTCGAAAGGAGCCAGTTGAGGTGGTCCGGGCACCTAGTTAGGATGCCATCTGGGCGCCTCCCTAGGGAGGTGTTCCAGGCACGTCCAGCTGGGAAGAGACCAAGGGGTAGACCTAGGACCAGGTGGAGGGATTATATCTCTTCGCTGGCCTGGGAGCGCCTTGGGATCCCCCAGTCAGAGCTGGTTGATGAGGGGAGAGGAACGTTTGGGGCTCTCTGCTGGAACTGCTACCCCCGTGACCCGACCACGGATAAGCGGGAGAAGATGGATGGATGGATATACACAACTACGGTGTAGTTATGCAATTAATGAAAAAACTTGGGTCACAGGTTCCTCAACAGTGCATTACAAGACATCTATCAATATGTTAGAAATGAGTTATTGTTATTACAACGTGACTTCACTATTATTCACGTTGTAATAACAATAACTCCCCCTTAAGGTCATGTATTTCAGTTGTAATAACAATAATTCATCCTTCTTTTTGAGCTTTGGCAAAAGCCACTGTGTCAAGTGTCCTACTTGGGTTGCCGTCCGGAGTTGTCCAATATGGCGGATGCAGATCGGGTAGTGACAGTGGTGTGTATCGCTCGAAATGTCCCTTATAGGCCTACGTCTGTTTCCGGTGACTTTAGTTATGGCTAAAAAGCCCAAGATTATAGAATTAAACAAATAAATAAAAACAAGGATAATTGTGTGTTATTGTGGCGTAAATAACAATGTGTTATTTAGAAAAGAATAACAAATTAGAAGGAGAAAAATATTTAAAAAAATACAGATTTCAGTATTTTGAGGCTCTAAGCCCCATGTCTGGAAAAAACGGGAAAAAAAGTCAGACATTATACGATTTAAAATAAAAACAAATAAGTAAAAAGATAAAACACTGGCATGTAATTTACGTTAGAATAAATAGAATGGTTTTGAATAATAGATGAGAGTAAAATCTACGTCACTTTACAGCCCCACCCACTTTTGGGGAAACCAACGCTGTCATTTGAACGGCGATCAAGCCTGAAGGCACAGAGCTCTTCTTTACTGTCCTTTCTTCTTAGAGGAAGTACAGAAACACGTAACTCTGGATTTGTTTTAATGTTTGAGGTGCAATAAACGACACAGCAGCTTTTTGGCATATTAAAACTATTATTTTCTGCCTCGCTCATGAGAGTAACAGCTGGCGAAATTACAGCCTCGCCTACTGATTTAAAATGTGTGCTCTAAAATTATATTTATAAATGACTATTATCATTATTATAAGCAAGACAATAAATGGCAAAGATATGTAGAAAATAAACGTATTTAAGATACGTTCATTAGAAACGTAACGTGAGAGAAATATGTTTCTAGAAGATATGTAGAAAATAAACGTATTTAAGATACGTTCATAACAAACGTTACGTGGGAGAAAATACATTTCTAGCTAAACGTAATTGAGAATGCAGTTTAGTTCTGTGGGAACGTAATTTTGAGGAGACAGGGTTGCACAGTATGTATCATTCTTTACAGCTCTTCCTTTTAAGTTGAGACATTCATTTTAAGCTTTTAATGTAACTTCTTACAATTATTTTTTATAATTATCCCTTATTTATTTTTTGGGGATATTCATATGCTGGTTTGCGGCCAAGTAGGTCATTTATTTACACAGTGTGACAGTCAAAAATAATAAGTACTGTTTGATTGCAGTATAGACAAACATGTCCGGATTAGCTCTGCTAATGTTAGCTCACATTAGCGTAGCTTAATAGCTGGCTTTAATCAGATATTTTTCCAACTTCTTTTATCAGCCAAACTAGCTCTTTCTGTTAAAGAACTTCACCCCTCACAAAAGATTGTATCTTAAGAAAAAGTTTCATAACCAAGAGAAAAGATATTGTGGCATTTTCGAAAAGTGTATTTTGACAACTTTTATAGGATGGTAGGGGTAACTCCGTTAGGTACATTAACATCATAGCCTACACTAAGCCTGATTGGATGGAAAGAGGTCACAGAAAAGTAGTCCATATTTTGCTATGCAGAAATGGGTTTTAATGAACCCATTCTCATCATCAAACATATTTGCAGATTTTGCACTAATCTTACCTCATACAAAGGGCAACATTATTGTAAAGTATATATCAGTACAGACAGTCTGGGCAGGAATGTTTTCCGTTATTAACAGACACTTAAAGATCATCGAGATTCTTTCATTGAGATTGTGCTCTCTAAATAAAAAAGATACTCCCATAACCGAAATAAACAGCATGCTGGTATCAACTTTAGTTCTCAAGCATTCCCCGACTGTATTGCTGAACTAAACAAGTGTTGTTTCGCAAGAGCTGGTATGTGGTTAGACCACAGGAACAGGATTTGACATGTTGTTTTTGTATCAAAGGGAGGATTGTAAATGGGTTTCTACTCCTTTGGGGTTGAAGATAATAAGGGCTAGTTAACTCTAGACTTTTGTCTTATCTGTGTACTGTGGTACGCTCACCTATACTAGCTGGTATGCATTTTCCTCTTGAAAAAGGCACGTATTGCCTTGGCATTACTGTACGTAAGTGTGTCATTATGCAACTTGAAAGGCTGTAGCATGAGACGGGAATATATTATAAATGAAAATGTCCTGGCATTATGTCATTCTTGCTCTTGTAATTAAAATCCCAAAACCTAGGAGATGGTTGCAACATCTACAGACAAAGGCATGTCTATTGCTCATAAAATCTTCAGCATCATTCTTGTTGATGTAAATCTTTTCCATTGCACAACCGTCCAACAACATGGACAAACATCAGCTAGTGAAAAATATAACATGTATTTGGCTTCCAAACAAGAACAGGCGTGTGTGCCAGCGATGATTAACCCTGCCTCTGATTGTAATCACCTCTCCATCAGCTTCTTGAAGCTGTCTTTTTTTTCTTACAGAGCACCAATGTCCAACACGACCCCCACCACAGATGCCTCAGGTGGACAGCTGTTCTGTCCCCTGCTGGAGATGATGAAGGAGCACCGCCTCAACAACAACACACAGGCAAATTTGGTGTTGGTCTGCATCCATGGACTGGTCTCCTGCCTGGGGATTTTGGAGAACGCCCTCATCCTCTGGGTGGTGGGCTTCCGCCTGAGACGCCGCACAGTGGCATCTATCTGGGTGCTCAATCTGGCCATGTCTGACTTCCTGACAACTCTGACGCTGCCCCTATTCACCTACTATCTCTACTCCTCGCATAGTTGGGAGATAGGCAGCCTACTTTGCAGTACGCAGGCGTCCATCTTCTTCTTAAACATGTTCGTGTCGGCCTTCCTGCTGGCAGCCATTTCAGTGGACCGCTACCTTCTGGCGGCCAAGCCGGTGTGGAGCCAGAATCATCGCTCAGTGCAGGGAGCGTGGAAGGTGTGTGCTTTGGGTTGGCTGTGGGGACTGATCAACACATTGCCTTTCTTGATGTTCCGCGCAGTGACCGAGAAACAGGATGGGAGAAAACTGTGCTATCATAACTTTGCCTTGTATTCATCCTCTCAATCCACTCTGAAGAGAGATTGCAAAGTGAGGCAAGCGTTCTGTGCTGGGCACCCTATCACATCTTCTGCATGATCGAAGTGACAGCCCAGTATTGGCAAGAAAATCTCAATTTTGTGGAGGTGGGGCTGCCTTTGGCAACAACCTTTGCATTCTTAAATCCTGTGTTGAACCCCATTATGTACGCCTACAGCTGCCCAAACTTCTGTGTGAGAATACGAGAGAGTCTGGGAGAGGTGTTTGACGGTCTGGTAGAGGAAGGAGGGGGGTTACTTTTGGTTCCTGGGAGAACTATAAGAGCTCATATTAGACGGAAGGGCAGTCGAGATGTGAACTTTGAAATGCCGCGGTCACCAAAGGGCTCAAGTTCACCGTGTCCATCAACTCACAGCCCATCGCCCCAACCACTGCATTTACTCTCTGAAGGTCTCAAAGACACTCATAAATCAAAAGATGTGGTTGAGCCTAGCTGAGACTACATTTTTGTTGTAAACATGTCCAAAAGTCTCCATGTAGATATAGGCCTTATTCAATGGAAGCCACCACAAAAAGCATGTATGGAACTCTGTCGCTCAGTTCATTTATCATCTTGGTCCAGACTGAAATAACAATTATAGGTGATACCATAACTTTTCCTTGTAGCTTCCGCATGATTCAGACTATTTAGTTTTTTATTTAAATGTCTTGAAAACTATTGTGCGAAATAAGTATTCCACCACAGGATGCATTTTGATAACATTTGTTAATTTTCATCTAGCAACACCATGAGATCTTCAAGACAATATTTGCATTGTGACTTCATTTAAATATTGTCAAAAAAAAAGTTTGCACAGCATTGAATGGCATCACTCTATGCCATAAATCAAGTTATATGTATTATTATAAATCTTATTCTAATGCAACTTGCAATAGTACGGAAGCCATTAAAAGCCAGTGAAAGGGAATGAAAAATTCTCGTTACTTTAAAAAGTGCTTTTTTAAATCTGTGGAATCAGGTGAAATAAAAAATCTTACTTCAGATGTATTTATTTTCTTTATTATTTTGTCATTATCATTTTCACAATATTTTCTTTTCTTTCTGAATTTCAGCCACATTATGTGCACCGCATATTTGAAATAGGACTATAAACATTAATATTTTCTTTTCACCACACACTCTAAACATGACATACATACATTTAAAGCCAAAAGCAAAACAAATCAGTGGTGTTAGAGAACTTTGTTACACACAATTATATTATGTACATTTTGTTCATAGTTTATTTTGGGGCATATGCAAAAAGACAAATGCCAACATGGATAAGAGAAAATGCAAGGGATGCTTGAGAATTTGTCAGCCAAAAAAAAAGACACACCTTTAGAAAAAGATGACTTGTGTGTCCGAGGCTAACACAATTCATTTATAAGAATAGGCCCTGACTTTCTATCGCTTTAAAGCCTTTATTTTTCTTTAGTTAACTCCATCAGCAGCTCTTCTGGCAACATCTCTCCTTCCTCTTCTCTCTTACTGTCTTTGTGTTGTAAGTCTACATAAATGTGTTGATTTCAATATATTTAAATAATAAATAATGACACAAATTAACTGATGTTATATTTTTCAATGTATATGGTCATTAATTGATGTATAGATTCTACTGTAAGCTATTTTGAACTGTGTTCTTATTGTTGCAATGTTGTGAAAATTAGTTGTGTTTGGCTTTCCTTCATTATATTAGAAAATGTATTTTATTTTCAAATGCCCTTTTCGATATTTTAATTTAATTTGAGACTCATGACTCAAATATTTTCATTTGGGGGCTTAACCAAAAATAGTGATACATGATATAGGTTCAAGCTATGCAGACCTCGGCCACTAGAGGGCAGCACAGCACTGATAACACTGACATAAAATGATAATGGTGGATTATGCTCCCCCTTAAAGAGCCTGTGACACGAGTTTCCCCCATCATCCAAACCCATCAATTTGAGTAAATATTGTCCCCTTGAAAACTGTTACTGAACTGATTTTGGATATTTGTACTTTGATTAATTAATCTGCCCTTCAATGTTGACCATTTTCTGGATCTTCTCGGGGATTCTTCAAGTCCCGCCAAATTACGTGTGACGTCAATGCGGGCACAGCGCTCCAGCTGCACCGTTCAGGATCCCAGCATCTGCATGTAAACACACGATGGCGCACACAGCAGCAAGCTCAGACAGCGATCACAGTTTAATTTTGAACATGTCTGAGAGCTCATATGAGGCTGAAGGATCGGTTTATGTTGTATCTGTTAGAAGTTTAGGAATTAGGTGCGTCAATATGGGCGATCATACGGTCATGTAGCCAGTGGTGGAATGGGACTAAAAATCTTCCCGGGACTCTCGACTCCGCACACTGAGTTGATCTCTTTTCTATAGACGCTGGAGGCGGGCAGCGTCAGGTAAAACAAGTTATTAAGCCTTCCCAAACCTGAGCCTCACGCGCCGCCTATGGGGGATGTGATAGTGACTTATCCGACCGGCCCACTTCGGTACCGGCCCACCGGCCCATCGGGATTCGTCCCGATGGCCAGTCCGCCACTGCACCCAGCCCACGTAAACTGTCAACGGGGGGAGCCTCGCTACGGGGAAACGGTGGACCGAGAGTCCCGATCGGAGTGGAATAATAATAATAATAATAATAATAATAATAATAATCCGTGCATTTTATCCATTAATTTCCCAACATTGTGGTAAAAAAAACACACGTTTAATCCACGTTGGTGTTCAACTACAAAAAGCATCGGTTTGTTTTCTCATCAGGAAATGCAAACCGGCTCAAACAAACGATTTTTAATCATCATCCTCACGATCATTTAATGTATCATATGTTCGCCGAATTGACATGAAAGCACTAATAAATGTAGTTTCATCTACTTGAGTTTACAACTACAAAAATAATCGATTTGTTTTTATATCACATCCTACAGGAGGAAATTCAGCAGCTCTCACTGCCGATCTGTAATCCTAATTTAATCATCATCTGCACCACGATCATTTATGTTTATGTTCGCCGAATTGACATGAAAGCACTGACAAATATGAATATACTGAAGTCAACTTCATTAAAACGTTATTAACGTGCCTAAACTCAGTAATTCACCATTTCTACGCATAACAACACAGTGAAGCGTTCCCGCATTGACGTCACTTCCGGCTTCCCCCAAAACCTCAAAATGAGTGGAAGGAATTTCCCGCGATGATCGAAATTATTGATATTTATCGGAACGGTATCGCAACTTCTTTTTTAAACTGACAGTTCGAGATGACTAGTAGCCCAATATTTCATTGCACAACAGTTATTGGGATGCTGTCACAGGCTCTTTAAGGTCATGTATTTCAGATGCACTTTAAATCTGAACTGTTGAACGTCTGACAAACCTTCTGAGTGATCGGATTTTATGTCAGATTTTCCTTTTGATTGACCGTCTCATCCCAATATTCCAGCCTGTCCTCCTACAAAAAAAAACGACCAAATAGGTTGATTGTTCAGCAGCTTATTACAACCCATAGTCACGTTTTAAAGTGTCGCACCTCTAGTGGTCGTGTAAGAAACAACATGCTCCTGTTGATTGCAAACGCTCCGGAGGGTCGTTTATTCACAAATAACCCTCTCTGGAAAATCCTAAATTGTAGAATAGTTTGGCCATTAAAATGCTTTTTGATTAGATTTCTAGCGAGAAGTGTATATTGTACTTTTAGAATCTACGTCCAGTGGATATGTAGGATCTATAGCAGGGGTCGGCAACCCCTGGCACGCGGCACCGTAACCAGTGGCACACTAGGAATAAGTGGAATAAGTGTGCAAAATATTTAAATTGTATTTTCTGATCCTGAACGAGACCGCCGCCAGAGCGCGTCTCCCCGTTACCTGCAGAAGGAAGCCATGCACGCAACGCAGCCCCGCTCTCTTTAACTCCAGGCGACTTTCTGCCGCTTTCCTCCACCGCGGTGAATTTAGTTTTAAGTCGGATATTCGACGGACATTCACGGACCCGTGTGGTGGAAATTTTTATCTTGCGTATATGCTTAAACCAAATGCTTCTCATAACATTGTCTAAAACACCTATATGTGCTGTTTTATTCTCATACTCTAATGTGGGTTTATTCCCAAGCGCTTCAAGGCCACATAGCTGATTGTTAGACTAGGGTGAGACTCACACAAAGTCACATGAGAACTTCCCTGTCTCTGAGACACTATCTACAGCTCAAGGACAGGGGTCTAATAACAATGAGACCGTGTGAAGACAGATTTCTTAACTTCCCTCCTCTTTCCTGTATATAAGCCTTGCCATAATATTGAACTGCGCACACTCCTGCAGACTATTTTATACTCTGTGAGACCTGTGACTCTGTATATATTTTAATGTGTTTGAAGCTTCAAATAAATTAACCAGAAAGACAACTCTGTCCGTTTCACCATTTATTTGTTTAACCACTCTGACTTGTACTCTCCAGTATTGAGCTTGGGATTTCCATAACAATTGGCGTCACGAACAGGATCTCTGCAAGTTCGATTGGGGACACCAACGGACGCTGGGGGTCGCGCTCCAGGATCTTCGGATTCTCCTCTACCTCGCCAGAAACCGTATGGGAAGAGAGGACCAGCGCCGGGGGTGGAACCGATTGACTTCACGAGATCCAACGAACTCAAAAGGCTTTCAATACTCGGTGAGATGTACAGTGTCTAAATTGTTTAAAGTTAAATGTAATTCAACTCCATGACATCTATGAGAGGGACTGCTCGAAAGTAGGATATATGAGATATCCGTCGTAGCCTGGGTTTACGACCCGTTTTTGTGTGATTTGTAGGAGAACAAATATCACAATCATCGACGGGTGACAACGAGTGTTTTGATAAACACGGAGTGTTTTAAGTAACACTTTAAAGACTTTGTTCAGGAACAAAGCAGAGTAGGAGGCTTGTACCACCTCCTGAGCGTCGGATTGTAGATGTCATGCGAGCAAAACACGGTGAAAACAGTCTGTCTAAATTAAATATATGGATGGAAATGTTCGGATTTCCTAGGGGAGGTTCTTTGAGTAAATTAAAAAAATCCAAAAAACCTAAGGGATAAATTACAAGAATACTGGGGAATGAAAAAGAAGAGTAAAATTTAAGTAAAAGACTTAGAAGAACTAGACACTCACAGAAAGTGTTTGAAATACTGGGAAGAGGAGGCAGAGTGCCGTGAAAGAAGGCAATTGGCCGCAGCAATAAAAAAGTGTTTTCTGCTTCCTCCCACGTATAAACCACACACTTCTCTCTATCCTCTTTGCACAGGCGTGGCTGGCCCTCTCTTCTGACTGTGGGTTCCCGTTCCCTCCCCTCTTCCCCCGGTCTACTGCTGGCTGAGGAAGCTGGTGGGGTGGCTGCTGCTGGACCAGAGGTCAACATACCGGACCCCCCAAAGCAGCTGCAGAGGAAGACAAACTGAGAGTGAGCAGAGATGAAGAGAGACAGAGAAAAGAGAAAGGAAAATAAAAGGGGAGAGATGGAACCACTGCCAGCAGCAACGAACAAGGGAAGTGACAAACACACACACATCATGCAGGCTATTGAGAAATTGGAAGATTTAGAGAAAATGTCTGTAATTGAAAAGGGTACATATTTGAAATATGACACTGAAACAGCATTTAAGAAATTTCCCACACTAACTTTAGCTATCATGGGGGTAAATGTTACATTTTTGGTTGATTCTGGAGCTACACACTCTGTGTTAAAAAAGTCAGATCTGCCAGATTGCAAACTTAGTGGAAGATTTATTCACTCAATAGGAGCAGCTTGGGTAACTGTGAAGGAGAAGGTTTCGATACCACTTCAGTGTAAGGACAACGGTGATGACTGTCATCCATTTCCCACATCAGTCAAACACAGTTTCCTTTTATCATCGGTCTGCCCAATAAATTTACTGGGCAGAGATCTGATTCTCCGTTTCGGCTTAGACCTCATTTCCACAAATGAGGGTTTGAAAGAAAGACGGCCATCAACATTGATGGTTCAGAACCCCACATTTGATGATAAAGAACTGCTGAATGTGTACCAATGGCTGTTGACATATCCAGATTCTCAGGAGTTGTTTTCCCACCTGCTGTGTTCATGGAAACCTCTCATTTGCATTGTATGGCTAATGTGTAAATGTATGTAAAAACTATGATGAGAGTTTTTTGCTGGAATGTTTGAATGAGGAGCTCATGCTTAAAACTATATATTGGAATTCGCTGTGCAGCGGTATTTCTGTTACACTCACACCCACACAACACAAGCTGTATCAGATCCCAGGGGCGGTCCCACACATTTCACTAGTCAGGGGCCCCACTGATAAATGGAGAGATTTGGGTCCAATCGTTAAAGACTGGGAATCTAGTACTGATTGGACTAGCACAGACGACCCGCTGATTGAGTATTCCTCATCACATGACATCACATGACGTGTTTAAGTACAGCATCGACTGCTCAGTTCATGTACTGCGCTCTATCTCTATGATTATGTTAACCCCGTTGATGAGATACCGGAGTTCTCATTTTTCAGTCATATTTCTGAGCTCCCTGACGCACTAAAAACAGTGCCTCAAACACTGTGGGCAGCCCATAAATATGATAACGATTCACAACTCGGTCCGCACTCCAGTGTTTTCCTGTCAAAAAGATCAGAGACAAACCTCCTGACGAGGGGAGATTTGTCCAGGATTTACGAGCTGTAAATGCAGCTGTGCACGCCCGTGCACCGCTCGTCCCAAATCCTTATCTGATTCTTTCCCAAGTTCCAGCCTCTGCAGCATTTTTTACTGTCAACACCAAAGTACTCTGTTTTCCCAAGGATGTGGTCTCTGACTTGGCTGAGAAGATCCTGCATATTGGGGCTAAACATCCAACTGTGAAGAATGTGGTACTACACATTGGAACAAATGATGTTGTGAAACAACAGTCAGAAGTGCTGAAAGAAGACTTTAAATGTTTGTTGCAAACTGTCAGCTCTCTAAATGCAGAGGTGTTCATCAGTGGCCCTCTACCGCCAGTCAGAAGAGGAGTGGAGAGATTCAGCAGATTGTTTGCACTGAACACCTGGCTTTCCAATGCCTGTACTGACCATTCTGTCCATTTTATTGACAATTTTAACTTTTTCTGGGATCGCAGACATCTTTTCAAGGCAAATGGAGTTTGCCTGAACAAGTCAGGAGTGAAATTGTTTATCTCTAACATTTTCAACTGCCTGCGTCATCAATCTGTTCCCTCTGCCAAGGACAAGCGGCAAGAGGAATCAAAACAGGAGAAAGACACAACACATCGTGCAGAAAACCCTGAAGAATTATCACTGCACCCGCCTGAGGAATGTTCTGATTATGGGAGACCTATGACACACATGGAGGATTCTCCGCTGCCCGTCACCCCCCCCCTTGACAACGCCTTTGAACACATGAAGGCGATACAGAGGGTTGGCACCGATTCTTTCCTGGAGTTCAAAGACCAAACTAAGGCGATACGCAGGGCTGGCAGCATTTCCTTTACCCCCGCTCCTCAACGACGCCCACCAAAAAGACGGGCACCATCTCCCCCCCCGTCTTCATCACCGAGCCTACGTCAACCACCTCCCCCCCCTGGCAGCATGTCTTCTACCCCTACGCCATCTCCTTCGTCTCCATCACCGTGCCTACGTCAACCACCTCCCCTCCCTTCAAGAAAGCATCTGCAGTCTCCGAAGCCTGATAAGGATGTGTGTGTACAAAATGCTTACTGATGTGTGCTGGGTCCAGGCTCAAGGGCGTATGGCACTCTCAACTCTTTCCAGGACATGCCAGGGCCCTGCCTGCCTGTAGCTTTGCCGATATCTGTGTTGATAGGTAATAGATTAAGAGCGGTGAATCATCGTAGATACAGGAAGCGCTCAAACGTTTGTGTGAGTTCATCTAATTTAGCAGTGATTCCATGTCAGCGACAGCTTGTTACAAAAAATATGACTGATAGTGTGTTTAACAAACTTAAACTAGCTTTATTAAATGTCAGGTCTTTGGCGGGAAAAACATTTTTAATCAATGATTTTATCACTGAGCACAATCTCGATTTTATGTTTTTAACAGAAACTTGGATTGAACAAAATAATAGTGCAGCTCTTCTTATCGAATCAACCCCCCCCCAACTTTGGTTTTATGAGTCAGGAAAGAATGCATAAGAAAGGGGGTGGAGTTGCTATTCTGTTCAATGATTCCCTTCAATGCAGGAAGACATCTTATGGGAACTTTGCTTCTTTTGAATATGTGGCCCTTCAGCTGAAATGCTCCTCTCGAGCTCTGTTCCTAAATATCTATAGACCACCCAAATACTGTGCAAGCTTTTATGATGACTTTACTGAACTGCTGTCTATAGTGTGTATTGACTTTGACCGTTTAGTCATTGTTGGTGATTTTAACATCCATGTTGACAACCCTCAGGACAGAGGGGCAAAGGAACTGTTTTGTGTTCTTGATAGCCATGGACTGACTCAGCATGTGACGGAGCCCACGCACAATAAGGGGCACACTCTGGACTTAATTATCTCAAAGGGTCTGAATATCTCTAAGGTTGTTGTGACTGATGTTGCACTCTCTGATCATTCCTGTGTTTTCTTTGAGAGCTCTATTTCTGTTCACAAAAATGTTCAAAAAGAGGTAACCACAAAGCGATATTTAACTGAAAACACTAGGGAAATGTTTACTCAGAATTTTTCTTCCACACTTGCCCCTGCTAACATCTCAGTAAATGAGCTAGTAGATCATTTTAATTCAAAAATTAAAAATATTATAGATGCCATTGCTCCAACTAAGGTAAAAGAAGTGACTGGCAAGAAAATATCTCCATGGAGAAAAGCCATGACCGTGAGAGCAGAAAAAAGAGAGTGTCGAAAAGCTGAACGCAGGTGGCGAAAAACAAATCTCCAGGTTCACTTTGAAATCTATAAAGAGAGACTTGGCCTTTATAATTTGGAATTGAAAAACGCACGACAATCGTTCTTCTCTGACATCATTACCAAAAACAAAAACAATGCACGTGCCTTGTTTGCTACCGTCGACAGACTAACTAACCCCCCAGTGTCAGTAGCCTCTGAATTTCTATCCACCAGGGCGTGCAATAATTTTGCCTCCTTTTTCACTGACAAAATTCAGAAAATAAGACAAGCAGTCTGTGCCTCTGCATCAGGAACAGCAAATGTGTTGTCTCTGTGTCCACTTAACATCAATTCAAACACCATGACACAATTCCATCAGATTAATGATAAAAACCTAGAGGACATTATTCAACTTCTGAAATCCTCCTCCTGCTGCCTTGATATTATTCCAACGGGATTTTTTAAAGATGTTTTGCCTTGCATGGCCTCAGATCTACTTCATATAGTAAACAAATCTCTTCACTCAGGTATTTTTCCACAGGCCCTGAAAACTGCAGTCATTAAACCGCTCTTAAAAAAGAATAATCTAGATGCTTCAGTAATGAACAATTACAGGCCCATATCAAACCTGCCATTTCTAGGTAAAATCATTGAAAAAGTTGTTTTTCAACAGCTGAGTAATTTTTTGCATTTAAATGACTGTTTCGATGTGTTCCAGTCAGGCTTTCGTCCGAACCACAGTACTGAGACTGCTCTTGTAAAGGTCTTTAATGACATCCACTTAAACACAGACAGTGGCAGAACTTCAGTGTTAGTATTATTAGATCTCAGTGCTGCATTTGACACTGTTGACCACAGCATATTACTAGACCGACTGGAAAACTGGGTGGGACTTTCGGAAACCGTCCTAAATTGGTTTGAATCCTACTTAAAGGACAGAAACAACTTTGTTTCTATTGGTAAATACACATCTGAGTTGACAAATATGACATGTGGGGTTCCTCAAGGCTCCATCCTGGGGCCGCTTCTCTTTAACATCTACATGCTACCACTGGCTCAGATAATGAAAAACAACAAAATAAGTTACCATAGCTATGCAGATGACACACAAATTTACGTAACAGTTTCAACAGGAGACTATGCTCCAATTCAAACACTGAGTAAGTGCATTGAACAAATCAATGGCTGGATGTGTCAGAACTTTCTCCAATTAAACAAAGATAAAACTGAGGTAATGGTTTTTGGAGCCAAGGCAGAACGTATAAAAGTTAGCGCTGAGCTTCAGTCTGCAATGTTCAAAACAACAGATAAAGCCAGAAATCTAGGTGTAGTCATGGACTCTGACCTGAGTTTCAACAGCCACATTAAAACAGTTACTAAATCAGCCTACTATCACCTAAAGAACATATCTAGGATTAAAAGACTAATGTCGCAGCAGGATTTGGAAAAACTTGTCCATGCTTTTATCTTCAGTAGACTCGACTACTGCAATGGTGTCTTCACAGGTCTCACTAAAAAGTCTATTCGGAAGCTGCAGCTGATTCAGAACGCCGCTGCTCGAGTCCTCACTAACACTAAGAAAGTGGATCACATCACTCCTGTTTTGAAGTCTTTACACTGGCTTCCTGTGTGTCAAAGAATAGATTTCAAAATACTGCTGCTGGTTTATAAAGCTTTGAATGGTTTAGGCCCAAAATACATTTCTGATCTACTGCTAAATTATGAACCATCCAGATCTCTCAGGTCTTCAGGGACTGATCAGCTTTCTGTCCCCAGAGTCAGAACTAAACATGGTAAAGCAGCGTTCAGTTATTATGCTCCAAATATCTGGAACAAACTCCCAGAAACCTGCAGGTCCGCTGCAACTCTGACTACTTTTAAATCCAGTCTAAAGACTTTTCTTTTTGTCGCTGCTTTTAATTGAACTATTCATATCTTAGACTGCACTGTAACTTTTATCCATGTATTTTTTCTTTTAGTGTTTATCCATGTATTTCTTCTTTTAATGTTTATTTTATTAGCTTTTCTTTTTAATGACTGATTTTAAATGCCATTTTCTTAATGTCTTTCATTTGTTGTAAAGCACTTTGAATTGCCTTGTGTTGAAAAGTGCTCTATAAATAAACTTGCCTTGCCTTGCCTTGCCATAGACCTCTCAAATGCATTTTTCAGTGTCCCTGTACACAAAGACAGCCAATTCTGGTTTGCATTTGAATATGATGGTAAACCTTACACATTCACACGTTTGTGTCAAGGCTACTGTGAATCTCCTACTGTGTATAATCAGGCATTGTGTACAAGTTTGGCCTCTCTTCAAGTTTCTAAAGGCACTGCTCTCATCCAGTATGTTGATGACCTCATGATTTGCGCACCCACAGCAGAACAGTGTGAGGCTGATACTATTGCTTTGTTAAAGCACCTCGCAGACGAGGGCCACAACGCCAGTTTGTCAAAACTCCAATATGTACAAAGAACAGTTACATTTTTGGGTCATGATCATTTCAGGAGAGGGGAAAACGCTTTCAGATAAGCGTATTGCATCATTGGCTGCTCTGCCAAAACCTGTCACTAAGCGACAGATGATGTCATTTTTGGGTTTTTGTTCATACTGCAGGTCATTCATTCCAAACTATTCTCCAATCGAGTTGCCACTGCGTACTATCACGCACGTCAATAGGTTGAAACCTACAGATCACCTTATATGGACACCGGAAGCCGACGAAGCCTTCATTAATATGAAGCTGGCTCTCCTAATGTTTATGTCAAATGATGTAACACTCTGAATCCAGCGTCTCTTATGCCTTTGCCTAAAGACGGTGACGAACACGACTGTGTTGCCGAACTTTCCATTGTGTGCACACCTAGACCGGACTTAAAAGACGTTCCTCTGACAAACGCTGACCTCATTTTGTATGTTGATGGGTCTGCCTCTCGCGACCAAGGGGGCACTAATCGGGTGGGTTTTTCTGTTGTTTCAGGTCTGCTGTACTCCGTTCTGGACCACTTCCATGTCACCTCTCAGCACAAGCAGCAGAGCTCATCGCACTAACTAAAGCCTGCACGATTGCAGAAGGCAAAACCGTGACTATTTACACTGACTCAGGCTATGCTTTTGGGGTAGTACACGATTTTGGGGCTGTGTTTGACCCAACCTCCAGCATCTGGGTTGGTCCAAATTCCAATCCATGTCTCCCAAGACATTTCTTCCCTCATTTTGCTAAGTTGACACATGGGTTGGATCATGTGTTGATGTACATGCGGATGCGGAAAAGAAGGGGGAGTCAACTCAGCCCATTTGAAATCCTTTTTTTTGGGCTCCTCCACAGATTGGACTCAAGGCTCCAGGATGTCCTCTTCCCTCCACAACTTTGTGTGAGGATGCTATGTTGTCATATTGTGTTAACCTGTCATCCACTTTAGCAGACATCCGACGTCAGGTAGCCGCAGCCTTACCTACTCCTGCCACTGGTCCACTTCACCATCTCCAACCCGGCGACTTCGCGCTGGTCAAGGATTTCCGTAGAAAGAGCTGGAAATCCAATCGTTGGCAAGGTCCCTACCAGGTGGTTCTCGTCACCCAGACAGCGGTCAAGTTCGCTGAGAGAGCTACGTGGGTCCACACCAGCCACTGCAAGGTCGTAGTCACAGGAAAGGAGAAACGGTAGAAAGGGGAGATGACAACAAGTGACTGGTCCTAGTCACCAATGGAAGACGACAACAAGTGACATGTCCTAGTCACCACCAGCACCACACTTGCACTACATACACCAAAACAAAACACACACTACACACAAGGTGTCACGAGCGAGTGCCAGCTGAGCGGTTCCATATGCTCTCTGGTTCCTCATTTGTGTTATCGGTGTGCGGAGTCTGACTGTCCGTGTCACAAAATCGACCGAGGGAATACACACACACACCCCATGGAGCATTCCCGCCTCGTGATGGGGGCTCGCCTGGAAAGAAGACAACGCAACCGTGAGCAATGTGGAAAGTGCGTTTCCAGCATGGTATCCTCAGCTTTCGTTCAGTATACTGCTATTCCATTACACGACAATCCTTTGCGCCACAGTGAGATAGACCAGATAGAATCAGAAGAGTCTGATTCCGACGCAACAATGTAATCCATGTGAATCCTCCTTTTATGCTTACATTATATTGGAGACTGTCCTCCACAAAATCAGCCAGTTTTCTATGATATATTTGTGATGTGTTTACTTAAACCAGCGATGGAGTGTATTCATTGATGTGTTATATCAGTCTATCCTGTCATTGGTTATTTCTTATTGATTAAGTATGATCAAAAGGGGAGATTGTGGTGGAAATTTTTATCTTGCGTATATGCTTAAACCAAATGCTTCTCATAACATTGTCTAAAACACCTATATGTGCTGTTTTATTCTCATACTCTAATGTGGGTTTATTCCCAAGCGCTTCAAGGCCACATAGCTGATTGTTAGACTAGGGCAGGGGTCGGCAACCCCTGGCACCACGCGGCACCGTAACCAGTGGCACACTAGGAATAAGTGGAATAAGTGTGCAAAATATTTAAATTGTATTTTCGGATCCTGAACGAGACCGCCGCCAGAGCGCGTCTCCCCGTTATCTGCAGAAGGAAGCCATGCGCGCAACACAGCCCCGCTCTCTTTAACTCCAGGTGACTTTCTGCCGCTTGCCTCCGTGGTGCTGATCGTTTCACCACAGAGGAAAGCACTTCACTAACTGCAGTAGCCTACCCATAAGGAGCTGTACAAAGCCGCAGTTTTTGCGTGGCTGTGTATTTAGTTGAAAGCCCAGTGGATCTGCTCATCTCTCATTGAAATAATATGCTACAAAGGGGCCGACTGGCCATCTGTGTATTGAACTTTCCTGTCGGCTCCCAGACCATAGTCGAGGAGGGCAGAAGCAACAAGCTTCAGGTTCAATAACCCAATTTAGCTTAAATGACTGGAGAGAGGCGGGCTCTTCTTGGGAGGCCGTTGCATTTATTTAGCTGTTCTTCTGTTTCACAAAATACATCACAGACCTCTGTTTTTCTGCTTCCTCGTTTCACTTCCAGAAACATACACACGTTCCCTCACTGTCGCTCTACCATCCACAAACACACATGCATAAGCCACACCCCTCTCTCTCTTAAAGGGACAGCGATCTTATCTCACTCTGCATGACCCTAGTGTCAGCAGAAAGTATTACAAATAATGATTACAACAAAATGCAAAAAATAAATTAAAAAATATATAAAATATATTTTAAGATCATGTTTAATCATCTAATTCGTCTGTACATTGCTGTGTTAGTCTGTGTTCTTCTAATTAGTGTCTACAGTGTGTGCCTATTGAGCTGTTTAGAGCCATGTGGGACAAAACCCGATCCTGCCCCTCCCTCTCTCTGTCTAAGTGAACGGTGACTGTTAAAACTACACTGCGCATGCTCAGAGTATTTTCCTATTTAATGTGTGTGGCAAAAAAATAATGACCATAGGGGCATAGTGCTGCCATCCCCACCATACGTCATCTCACATCATTCAGAGCTGATTGGCTGTAAGTACGTGTGCCGCGAAAAGTGTGGTGTGTGAAGAGGAGACGAGAGAGCGGCAGTGAGGCGTCCTAAAACCCGGAAGTAAGCTGCGCATGGCTTCCCTCGACAAAAAAGCAATGAGATTTCTCCATAGGATTTGAGAAAATAGCTCCAAATAAGGTCTGTGGGAAACGTAGCTGTTTGTAATATCCACATGTCTACCCTACTTTTATAATTTTCGAATTATAAATCTATTGATTAGATTAGATTTATGATAGACTTTTGAAACTACAAGAACATAAGATTTTTGTCCAAAAGGATAGGCAAATGGACTTCATCTTCAAGTCAAGGTAAGACTGCAATCTTATTGAAAATGGGATCTTACTAAGAGAGAACAATTCAATATTTAAATGATAAAATTACATTTTTTGGGTATCCTTTTGTTGAACTGTCTGTTTAAAATTAATTGAAGCATCAGACAAAAAAAGCTTTTGAAAATAATATTATATTTTGATTTAGGTCAAAATATAATATTTGTAAACCTGAAGAGTCAGTGCCAGTGCCTCACCAGCCATGAACCTCTCTGCAGAAGCTTATAGACATCTAAGTTTTTTGTGCCCCACCACTTTTGTACATATAAAAACGCCACTGCTAATATCATAATGTGCTCTGGAGAATCACAGAATGGACGACCGTCCTTATTATTATGCCGTTTAAACCAATTATTTAAATGTGTTTGATAATTTCGGCATCATGTAAATTGCGCTGACAGGTCCACACACTGCTTCCCCGCAGCGAGGCTCCCCCGCCCCCCGTTGATAATTTTTGAACTATGGCACGCTGATAACAATTTTTTTATTTTTTTTTTAAATGGCACTTCATATCAAAAAGGTTGCCGACCCCTGATCTATAGTTTGATAGACATTACGAAGATTATTTGAGGTCTCGCCAGGAGAACGTGTACTACGTCTTTACGCAGCGTCCATGTAAAGTTGGCGTCAACCCTCACAGGGTGAAAACAGTATTTCCGGTCTCGAAGTTTTCATAATAAAACCGGAAGTATTCCCCTCACTGTCAAATGATTACACAGTGATATCTGCATTACTCATCCACTAAAAAATATCAGTTTATCCTTGTTAATTTCACAATATTGATTGGTTTAAATTGTGTACAATGCTTTTTTGTTTTTAACCTTCAATTCGGAGAAACAAATAGTTTTTTCGGAGTTTAGACACCACAGAGTTTCCGAAGACACTACACTACCCAGAATCCTCAGCTATCGTTTGGGACTACAACATCCGCTTTCCTTTACAAACCCCGTGATTAGTCCTCAAGCTCTGTGATTGGATGTTGGAGTGGCAGTGCGACAAGGTTACGCCGAGCGTCAAACAGCTCATTGAAATAGAATGTAACCACGGCAGAATATCCAAAACTGGACTCGAACGTGCCCAGTTTTGGACGTCCTCCACTAGCTGTTTTGTTGTAGAGATCACTACAGTATCTTCTTAATATTTTCTATTCTATATTGCTATCATTGAACTTCTACTTTCCCCCTATTGTGTATGTAGGCTACTCTTAATATTTAAATGTTTTCATCAAATATAACATATTGAAAAACAAAATTAAATAACGTGCTTTAACCACTAGGCGGTGCGGGTTAAAAAACCAGTGGTCTAGTTAATAAAACATAATATCAAACATAATATTACTATTAACATTATGTAGTGTCCCGTCAATTATGCTAAATTGTGTCATGTTTGTGATTGTCATGTTAATGTTAGTTTATGTTCCACTTCCTGTTTTATTTTGTACTCACCTTGTCTCATTCCAGGTCCCTTTACTTCCTTGGTTCTTTTTCCCGCCATCGTTAGCGTCTGCCCCGCCCCTGATTGTATCCACCTGTGCCCACTTCCCTCATGTATATATTGTCCTGTCTCCCCTTGTTAGTTGTCAGTTCGTCTTGTTCGTTGTCCCAAGAAGCCAGACCCAAGCCATCGCTTAAGAGATTTAGTGTTTTGCCTTTTTCCCTCCATGTGAGCGCTTTACTTTTGACATTTTGTTATTTCCTCTGAAAGGAAACCCCGCAGCGAGGCTCCCCCCGTTGACAATCCACTAGAGCAGTGTTTCTCAAACTTTTTCATACCAAGGACAATTTAACCTATAAAAAAACACTCACGGACCACCTGACTCCACAAATATCCAAAAACAATAGGCCTGCTCACCACTCCAACAGTACTAAACAGCCTAATAATGACAGCTTAACCTTCTCTACATCGCCTTGTTCACACAATAAATAAAATACAACTACAGATTATATAAGCATTTAGTTCAAATGCTCTCAGGTTTACATTTATTACGGAGTTTATGTCCGAGCCAACAGACTCACAGATCGTTGGCTACTGAGAGATATGCAAAACACACTGCATGTAGTACGACACAAACCTCCGCTGTGGATTTTCAAAACAAAATACAGTAAAACTATGGTCGCAGGCCCAAGTTTAACTCTCTGAGGTGTAAGCCATATTTTCACATGTTAGGCTCGTCTGGGCTTTTTTTGTAAAAATGCTATTAAAACATGAACCATGGTGACCATCGGGCTGGCCTGCATGGTCTGCCTACAAAACAAAAATAAGAAAACGTTTATGCAGCCCCAACAACAGCCTCTGATTAATCAACAGACTTCATGCAATGCTTCATTGGATGCATATATTAGATAATAATCTCTATCTCACTCCTAACACATCTAAATCTACTTTCAGCATGGTTCATAAAATACATCCATTGTTTGTTCTATATGCTTCTTGAAATCCTAAAAACACATCATTTTCCTAGAACAGATTACAAATCGCCTGAAACTGGTACAAACAAGTGGCAACATGTGACGAAGGTGTTGCGCTGGGCTATATCATGCAATCGAGCACACTCGGTAGTATTTTTATTATTTTTTTTTAAAAATGTTTTCGGATTTCATATCACATAAACACCATATCCCAATGTGCATTGCGGCTAAACCATCCAATCACAGAGCTTCAAATTCGATGTTTTCAAAACCTCTGAAAAAATAAATGTGTCTCTGAATCGAAAGGGAAAAACACAAAAGCATTGTACACAATTTAAACCAATTAATGTTGTGTAATTAACTAGGATAAACTGATGTTTTTAGTGGATGAGTACCGCAGATATAGCTTTAAAATAATTTGACAGTAAGGGGTATACGGTTTTATTATGAAAACTTCGAGACCGGAAATACAGTTTTCACCCTGTGAGGGTTGACGCTAACTTTACACGTGCCGTTACTCGTTCTCCTGACGAGACCTCAAATCATCTTCGTAATATCTATCAAACTATAGATCCTACACATCCACTGGACGTGGATTCTAAAAGTACAATGTACACTTCTCGCTATAGAAATCTAATCAAAAAGCGTTTTAATGGCCAAACTATCCTACAATTTAGGATTTTCACGAGAGGGTTATTTGTGAATATTACATCACACACACACACACACACACACACACACACACACACACACACACACACACACACAGGTGTAATATAGGCCACAGCAGCGCAGGATTACCATAAAGGTAGTTGTAATTTGGAGAGAATATTAGAGAGTGAAAATCTACTATACAAAAACAGAGCAGGATTTAATCTGGCACACAAATCTCCACTTCCACTCCTCTCTGCTATTCAATTCCAACATATTATCGCTCTCTCTCTCTCTCTCCATTCCTTTGGGGTGAGGGTTGGGTCACCATCCATTGTTTACTCCCCCTCTGTGTCATATTGATGTGCTGCAATTCCTTAAATCTATTCAAAGTGATGGAGCAAACGAAGACACTACAGTGAGTGAAAAAGAGAAAAGAGGAAGGAGGGATGAATTGAGGAAGATAAGGTGTAAACACGAGCATCCTGAGAACAGTTTGTTTTTACACATTCAACAAAATACAACATGTTCTGATTGCAGAACAAGAATACATACAAAATTACAGGATTGTAGGGGTCTTTTAAAGGAGGGGTTGCCAAAGTGGGGGTCGCGAGATGATTACAAAATAAAGATTGAAAATAAAAAAAATGTAATATTTTTTTTTTATCCATTCTTTTAATACACATTTTTTAAATTATTAATAATAACGGGTGCATAGACATTTTTCAAGGGCGGACTAGCATTCTGTATAATTTCCCCGCAGCGAGGCTCCACCCGTTGACAATCCACTAGCGCAGTGTTTCTCAAACCTTTTCATACCAAGGACAATTTAACCTATAAAAAAACACTCAGGGACCACCTGACTCCAAAAACAATAGGCCTGCTCACCACTCCAACAGTACTAAACAGCCTAATAATGACAGCTTAACCTTCTCTACATCGCCTCGTTCACACAATAAATCAACAATACAAATACAGATTACAGTATATAAGCATTTAGTTCAAATGCAATTTCAAATGCTCTCAGGTTTTACACCTCTTATGAAATGTAGACTACATTTATTACGGAGTTTATGTCTGAGCCAATAGACTCACAGATCGTTGGCTACTGAGAGATATGCAAAATACACTGCATGTAGTACGACACAAACCTCCGCTGTGGATTTTCAAAACAAAATACAGTAAAACTATGGTCGCAGGCCCAAGTTTAACTCTCTGAGGTGTAAGCTATATTTTCACATGTTAGGCTCGTGTGGGCTTTTTTTGTAAAAATGCTATTAAAACATGAACCATGGTGACCATCGGGCTGGCCTGCATGGTCTGCCTACAAAACAAAAATAAGAACACATTTATGCAGCCCCAACAACAGCCTCTGATTAATCAACAGACTTCATGCAATGCTTCATTGGATGCATATATTAGATAATAATCTCTATCTCACTCCTAACCAGTGTTGGGACTAACGCGTTACAGTAACGCGTTACTGTAACGCCGTTCTTTTTGGCAGTAACTAGTAGGCCTACTCTAACGCATTACTTTTTTCAGTAACTCAGTTACCGTTACTACATGGTGCGTTACTCCGTTACTGCGTTAGTTTTTTTATATAGTCAACAGCCAGGCGAACAGAGATGAGAACTGTACTTAAGTACAGTACTTGAGTAAATGTACTTAGATACTTCCTGTGTCACATGCGGAGACGGGCTGTGGGCGTGTTTGTGTTGTTTACTAACAAGACTATCGAATGGCGGCGGCGGAGCTCAAGTCTAGTTTCTCCACCTGGAGATATTCTCACTATTTCACTTTTGTCGAGCACAAAGAAAAGAAAGTTTCTGTTAAATGTAAGTTGTGTCCTGGCGGGTCAAAGAGCCTATCTGCTGCCCAAACCAGTAATTCAAATCTCTTAAAACATCTGCAGAAACAACATGCTGGGACGAAGCTAGTAACTAAGACCGGCACAGACCCAGACTCATCCGACGCCACTCCACCTCCACCTAAGCAACAGCGGCTGGATTTTAACCAAGGGACTGCTGGCCAGGGAAAAGTCGATAAAGCCATTGCACGGTATGTTATAGAACACATGCAAGCTATTGCTACAGTGGAGTCACCCGCTTTCAGGGAGCTAGTTAGCATGATACCATGTCCGGGCGGCACACGGCATATGGGACGGAAAACTTTTTCCAACTACCTGGAGAAAGAATATACAAAAATGGAAAGCCAGCTAATATCGATGCAATCCAGATTGCATATAATGCATGTCAAGTTGATCAACAGATTGTATTATTCTCCAATGCAATAACAGTATTGAAATGAAGGCTATAAGGGCATTAATGGGAGCCCTTTTTTTAAGTAACTAAAAAGTTACTTTTCACAGTAACGCGTTAGTAATCAGTAAAGTAACTGAGTTACTTTTTAAATGAAGTAACTAGTAATGGTAACTAGTTACTGGTTTTCAGTAACTAGCACAACACTGCTCCTAACACATCTAAATCTACTTTCAGCATGGATAAATGTTCATAAAATACATCCATTGTTTGTTCTATATGCTTCTTGAAATCCTAAAAACACATCGTTTTCCTAGAACAGATTACAAATCGCCTGAAACTGGTACAAACAAGTGGCAACATGTGACGAAGGTGTTGCGCTGGGCTATATCATGCAATCGAAAATCGAGTGCGGAAAACTTAAATTAATTAAGTAATTCACTAGCATTCTTCTTTTTTGTTCTTATTGTTTTTTGTTTTGTTTTTCTCAGTAAGTATGGTATATGACTAAGGTAACATTTAATCTTAACATTTAAAGGGTTGGTTTGGTAGGCTGGAGTTAGGGTTAGTTTCAGTGTAGTGTTTTATTTTGGTGATTTAGACAATTGATGAGAGTTGACATGTGAGCTAAGGTAACACAGCTAGGACCCAGCAGCATGTTCCTTGCTGATGTACGGTTCCAGGACAATAGGATTTAGGCTAACGTGGCTTCATCACGGAATCCCGGATCAAGCTGTTTCACTTCGCTGGGTGACCACAGGACAAAGTGCAGGACTCCAGTGAGACGAGACGAGCCGGGCTGTGTGGTTCTAAAAGTTAATGGACAATGTTTACTTAAAGTGCACCTATCATGCTATTTTTAGGCAATAGCATAGGTCTCAGATATATAAAAATATATAAAAAACATGTATGAAGTGTTTTGCTCAAAGTACCAAACAGATCACCCATTCTAGCCATGCCTCATATCCCTCTAGTTCACTTACTGTTTCAAAAGTGCTGATTTTGGATATAAAGTTAGAAAAAAAATTTGATAAATGAAAAAAAAAGGAGGGGGCTGAGCTCATACGGGACCCGGCAGCTACTGTCTAAACTAAATACTGCCGTGATGAAACGCCATATCATGGATTATCAAGGATTATTTCTGAAACAGTACGGAGCTCAAAGGCTTTCTCTCTTGCCGGTTGCAAGGTGAGTTCCTTTTTATTTCCTGCTTCTTCACACACATGCTCTCCAGTACAGGTTAGCTTTAAGTGTTAGCAATGCTAATGTAAACACAGACCATATTACGTCCAAAACAGTCGGGCATTGTTTTTGATAGTAACTTTCTGATAGTGCTGTGGGTCCACATTTCCGATATTGCGTCATATCGGACGCAAATCTGGATCAACTCCGTTGTACCCCCATTTTTTGAGATTTGGGTACGGAGGAAAAGAGAGAGGGTTTTATTTTCTGACGCTGCGTACATATTTATGTATAAAAGACATCAAAAAGTGCATTTTGCATGATAGGTCCCCTTTAATGTCAATTATTTTTACTGTTAAAAATGCCCGGCAATATCATCTGCCCAGATAATTGAGCATTGATTTAGGTGGTTTACATATCTCCCACTGTCATTCCAAAATGCACTACAGGTATGGACTACTGTTTTTGCTTTTCTGTCAAGTTTTTTGTGTGTAGCATAATTGACTAAGCTACAACTGCATCCTTGTTATGCGATCTGAATCTTGGAGTCATTTTTGAGCAAAGGATAATGCCAACAAACCTACAAATCAACTTGATAGTGATACTATTTGTTGCTTTAATTCATTGAATCTGCCAACAATTCTGTAAAGTTAAGAGGTTTACTGTAACTGGATTAAAGACATAAACACATAAATAAAGGATAAAGAACAGCAGGAGAACAATGAGAACGTTTTTAACATAAGATGCTGTTAACGATAAGACAACGATGGCTTCTAGTTGGCACAGCTGAGGGATAAGGAAATAATGAAAGAGAGAGTAGGTGGAGGATTGATGGTATTGGTTTAAAAGGGTTTATTGCACTGCCACGGCACTTATAGCTGAAATATGCTGACTAGAGAATTAAAGCCTGTTGCCTGGGGTTTCTATTTAAACATCATGGACTGAAGTATAGACACATGACAAAATGTATGTATTATGACAATGCAAAGACATCATACATGTAAATCACACAAGCAGGATGTGTGACCAAACAACAATATATTCTAATATATTTATGTAACTAGAAGTAAAGTAATATTATCTGTCAATCAATTTAGTAAAGTTTGCCTCATAATCTATGTTTTTATATTGCTATTAGTTAAATATGTCCCAGAATGTTAATCAACTTCATACTGTACACTACAAAACCCGTTAGCAGGAAACACCCGTCTATATTAGCAACATACCAAAACAAGATCGCTTAAGTAAAGTATTAAATCAACTTTTTGCTGTACATTTCTGTATTCAACTCACCCAATAGGCTTCAAGGCAGGAGAAGGATTTATTCTGTCTTCAATTTGGTCGAGAAATTCCAATACAAAGAGTATTTTATTACTGTTAGACCAGACGCAGCAGCATATGAAAAAGGTTGCTGCTGCAACTTGTTATCGTTTTTTCACAGAGTGGGAGTGAACTTTATAATGAGCTATCTCGGGGTTTGTCAAACAGAGGATATGGTGTAGTCCAAACGATAGCTGGGGATTCTGGGTAGTGTAGTGTCTTCTGCCATCCTTTACTCCGAAAAAACATTTGTTTCTCCGAATTGAAGGGGAAAAATACAAAAGCATTGCACACAATTTAAACCAATCAATGTTGTGTAATTAACAAGGATAATCTGTTGTTTTTTAGTCGATGAGTAGTGCAGATATCACTGTAAAATCAATCGACAGTAAGGGGAATACTTACTTCCGGGTGTACAATTCTCCGTTATCCAATGGGAATGGACGCTCGCATTGCCTTTAAGGGCAGCCGACACAAACGAATGCCGTGCTTCCATGAGCATCAAATCCCGCCGAAGATGGGAATACATTGCAATCAGTTGAAAGTTATTTGCGTCCCTTTATGAAGCTGAAGGAGCCTAGGAGCGTCACAACTGCACGCCGCGGGACCCTGACCAAACGTCGCTCCTGGACGATTATGGAGTGAGAGTCTGTTGGTTATATCGATTAGGAGATACACGGGGCCAGTGATAATTGCGAGAAGACACAGAAACAGGAATGGAGAAAATACACATGATTATAGCCTGAAGGCCTGAGGGCTAAAAAACTAAATTAAATAAAACACCAGCGATACTTAGCTCAATCAAAGTAGGATTTGCCTCCCTCGTGACTCCAGCAGGACTCCTTTGTCTTTGTCAGTCTTTGTCAGTCTTTGTCTGACGCTGAAGCTGACGCTCCAGGAAAGTGCTACCTAAAATGGACACCTTATTGCTGAGTTCTTACAGCTGTTTTTTTGTCACTATATGTACAGATGTCCATTTTCCCTTGTCACTTTAACTCATTTCGTACTTCATAATTTATATGACCAAATATGTATATATGCTGACAGTTATTTTACTCTTATTTTTACTCATCTCCTATTTCATAGTCTTTTATTATTATTATTATTATTATTATTATTATTATTATAATTATTATTATTATTTTTTTTCTTGATTTTATTTTTGATTATATTAATCTGTGTGAATCTGTGCTGTCCTGTTTTTCACGCTTACCCTGTTGCTGCTTGTACAACTGAATTTCCCCACAGGGATTAATAAAGGTCCATCTTATCTTATCTTATAAAGCACTTAAAATAACTGCAGCTACATCCTGTTAACTCTTGCTCTACTGAGCTCTTCCATCCACTTTTGTGCTTCTTTTGCACAGAACTATAATTAATCATATTTTAGATATTCTACTTATCCTACTGTTAATAATTAAAGCTCCATTCAGTTACATGTAGTCTTAAATTCTTGATAACATGTACCAGACCTTTATTGTTTCCTAGAAAACTAAATGGAATTTCCTACTGAATCAAATCAAGCAACAAGTTGTGGTAATGACATATTTAGTCATATAAACTGTTGACCAGAATACTGTATATGTTGGAAGTGTGTTGTGTGTTAGATTGTACATGCACTGCACTGGCCCATATGTTGAACACAATATATAGTGGAAGCAATGTGGGAGAGGATTTAGGACAAGGCTACATCAGAATAGACAACATCACAAAGAGGACATAAGTACAGGATTATTGGCGATGTCAATATAGTGTCAGGCTCAAAAAAGGCAAAATTGACAGACATAACTACAAAATATATATGTATGTATTTAATTTGTATTCAATAACTAACATTATTTGACTGGGAAAGACTAAAATGTCATTTTTTATCCTGTTGGCATGAATAAATTGGCATCTTTGCATTACAGCAGTATTTACAGGAAGAGAGACCAAAAGAAGAGGGGGAAAGAGCGGACAGATGAAAAGTGAGTGATGGATGTGTATACAGGAGGAGGGATGAGAGGGATGAGAGAAGGAGGAGCAACAACAGTGGGGAGATATGCCTCAGATTATCAACCAGAATCAGATGCTCTAGAGACAGATAAAGAGGAGGAGTTGACAAGAGCGTGACAGGAGGAGAGACAGAGAGAAAGGGGACGTCTCTGTGCATGCAAGCTGGACTGAAAAGATGACAGACGCCAAAAGTGTATCGTCCACGGAGGTGCCAGAGGGGAAGTTAATAAAGAAGGTCAGTGGATATGCCAAAATATGACTTTGCTGTGCCCTAAATCCTTGGTGCTTAAACTCAACATGGTTTACTGTGGTGACCCAGTGTTCGTCTTCTATGGCCTGACTGGCATGACACACTATTTACTACTAACTAAATAGTAAAAAAAAAGTGTATTTTTGACACAAACTGAATTATTGTTTGTTTGTTGTTGTTGTTTTTTTTGTGTTCAAGAAAAACATTTCAAAGCAATTACAGAGCTTTTCTCTTAGAGCTGGTACAATAAAACGGTAACACTGTCACCTAAATAATTACTTTGTCATACAATTAAACTTCCTTCTCAATAACCTTACTAACCCTAACCCAACATTTAAGGAAATGTTTTTCAACATCTCTCAAAACTATTCGGTGGTTCGGCTTACGTTTAACATAAAGTTAGAATGAATTAATCTTGACTTTATTGAAGTCCTGTTTGATTGACCAATCCTTTTTCTGATGCGGCCTTCTCACATGACTTTGTACAGATTTGTTTGTGTATGTGTGTGGAAAAAAATGCAGACCAGACGTAGGAACTTTATTTGTTAAGGACCAGGCAGAAAAATTGTTATTTTAAATGATAAATTAGATGTGCATTTAATTTCTCCTCCAGGACAGGAGTTGTGCGAGTCTTTATAGTCTACCTCCCTGCTCTAGCTTCTTTCCCTTAATCTTTTTCTGACGCTTTCCTTTTCAGGACTTCAATCTGGGTGGAAATGTGCGAAAACTTTAATATATGCAGTAGTGAATTCATTTCATAAATGTACCTGCTGTCAGAATACCTGCATGAATAATCATCTCTTTCAGTTCTTTTTTTCTTTTTGTGAGACAGCTTTCCCATTTCATGTTGTTTTTATTCATCCCTCATTCTTCAGGGTTCCATCAAGAAGAAGATCGAATCATTAAGGCGATGGAGTTCGGCTAGCTTAAAGAGGCCTCCAAGGCCCAAGGCCAAGACCCTGAGTCTATCTTCCCCAGTGGGGGACCCTGAAGAACTCTGGCTGAAAGAGGGAGACAGGAGAAAGCTTCGACCCATTGTCGATTCAGTCTTCGGGCAGGTAGGACTCTGAACTGGGTGTGGCTCCTGATTTCTTCAGCTGTTATTTTGATTGTGAACAGTCTGATTTGTTTCTTGAATCAGATCTCCAAGCACTGTTAAATAACAAGTGGTACGATCAGGTTTGTGTTCAGCCCTCACCAACCCATCTGCATGGGTTGCTGTGGTAACAGTTCAGTCATCAGTAGCTACAAAGCTACCATGGTGACAAAGTAACATGAGAAATCGAGGTTCATCAATTCTCCCTCCAAACAATTGCACTGTCAAGCTGGGGTGAAGAACATTTCCATTGCCCGAGACAAACTTAGCGCCAGACGAACCCAGAACCCATTGGGATGTTCTGTTCTGACATGTTGTCCATCTTGCTCTGCTGTTTTTTTGTCATACATATTTTTTCGAAAATTCATCGAAAAAGAACATTTTGGCTGACATCTTAAAAAAATATTGCTGTTTCAAGTGGTGTTGTTAACCTGTTCGTTATGTCAATGCTGGAGAGCAGAGTACATAGGACCCAAATACAGAAGACAGTTTCTTTAAATAAAAGTCCTTTATTGGCGATTGACCCAGAATTCACAGGCAATGGGCCAAGGCAAAAACCCAAACCTAACCCTCTGAAAATAAAACGTCCAACATAAAGACTCTGACAACAACTGAATGAAAAACCAGAACATAAATGCACACAAGACTAATCACAAGAACAAGACAGAGGTGGGGAGTGAAGAGAAACACAGGTGACCCAGGTGAACCAATCAGGTAATCAAACAGGAAGCAACAACAGACATACATTTTATCTAAATAAAACAAGAAAACAAAGACAGATCTTGACATGACAAAATAAAACAGGGAAAACGAATACGGATCATAACACTTTATATGCTGTCTGACAATGATGCAACTAACTCAGCCAGACATAGTGCTTCTGTCAATAAATGAATTAATGGACATCCCGACACTCTGACAAGGTGAAAGGATGTCTCAATGCTACAACCCGTTGCTGCAGATATACGCTGTACAACATCAGGAAGATTCGTCCCCAGCTGACCCAGAAAGCCACCCAGGTTCTGGTCCAGGCTCTCGTCACCTCACGCCTAGACTATTGCAACTCCCTCCTGGCTGGTCTACCTGCATGTGCCATCCGACCTCTGCAGCTCATCCAGAATGCAGCGGCTCATCTGGTCTTCAACCTTCCTAAATTCTCCCACACCACTCCGCTCCTTCGCTCCCTTCACTGGCTCCCGGTAACTGCTAGAATCCACTTCAAGACACTGGTACTTGCATACCATGCTGCGAATGGATCTGTCCCTTCCTACATCCAGGACATGGTTAAACTGTACACCCCAGCGCGTGCACTCCGCTCTGCATCAGCCAAACGACTCGCTGCACCCTCGCTGCGAGGGGGACCCAAGTTCCCATCAGCAAAAACACGTGGGTTTGCTATCCTGGCTCCAAGATGGTGGAATGAGCTCCCCATTGACATCAGGACGGCAGAGAGCTTACACACCTTCTAGACTGAAAACTCATCTCTTTCGACTCCACTTCGAGCGATAGAATTACTAACAAAGCACTTATATACTAATATAGGACTGGCTTATCTATAGCCAGCTGAGTAGCACTTGAAATGTTTGGCTCTATGATACCTGATGTACTTATATGATTCTGTTTTCTTCAAGGTTGTGTCTTCCTGGTCGAATGTACTTATTGTAAGTCGCTTTGGACAAAAGCGTCAGCTAAATCCAATGTAATGTAATGTAATGTAAAAAGTGCTCTAGATTTCAAAGCATGTTTATGATTGCTGGATTACCTGGACACAGCTCTTAGGAAAGCAATTGTTGGCAGCTTACAATGCTAGTGCCGTTAGTGCCGCTAACAATGTTATCCTGGGGGTGGGGTGCAAAATAGCGGCCTTTAGCTAGCCAGTTGGGCAGCTTTGGCTCAGGATACAGAGCAATCGGAGTGTGATTCGATCCCTGGCCCCTGTGGTTTACACGTAGAAGTGTCAGTTGGCAAGATCATTTTGAGAACCATAGTTTAGATGAAATAAGAACCGTTGCTTGGCCTGAAAACAAAGATTTCCAAGGTATCAAACTATTGTTACTGTTTTCAGATAAGTGGGTCCCAGCTTTGTTTGTAACTCGTTGGCACACATACAAATGCATAAACTCATGTTACTCAACGCTTAGTTCTACAGTACGACCGGTTTCTGATCACCCCCCCTTCAGCCGGATTTACTGATTAAATTAAATTGTAATAATCTATAATGTGTTACAGCCTCACCCATGACCTCCCATAGGACCATGAAAGCACATTTTGCAGAGAATCTATCCAAACACTTGGACAGAACTTGTGGAGGAAACTTCTGTGTTGCAATGCAATGGGAGTCACCGACTCATGAAGGAGACACGGGACGAGCAGGAGTTCTGATGTCAAACACTGAAATTTAATACAAGCATCGGCCGGAGAAATTCACATCACAAGTCACACAGTCAAAGGTTCTGACTGCACGGGTGGGTTGCCATGTCAAATCTGATCAGCCTCGCATCTTGGTAGACCTTTTAACTAGTTTACAGAGACTGTAACTATGTTTCTGCTTTGGGGTGCTACAAGCCTTTTCAAACTAATTGAAACTGTGTTGTTTAAAACATTGAATATTCAAATAAATACTTTGAAGTGTTCTCAAGAAAAGGCTTGTAGCATCCATAAGAGTAGAAATACTACAGAGTGAATGTTCTAGTCATGTACGTGGATTCATGAACACATTTTAGCGTAATCTGTCATATTAACATACTGACATGCTGCTTGATCTTAAAGTAATGCTAAGTAGGAAGCTAGCTAACAGGAAATGCTTAGCATTAAAGCTTTATTCAGGCACTTAACGTTGAGAATATCTTTGCTATATTATAGAGAGGCAAAAAATACACTTCTCATTCTCAGTTGTCATTGTACACTCAAAACAAAGAATTGTGAGTTACCGATTAGAAGACTGCGTTTGTACTTCTGTCTGAATCTATCTGACATACTGTAGGGAGTATTTTGCTTGCATGAGCTAAAAGCATTAAAGGGAACAAGGCGGTCAATTTGGGGGACTTTGGGTCAAAATGCCATGTTTAAAAAAACATCATCAACTCCACTTTGAATACTTTTTTTTCTCTTCCTCAATTTCCCCTGTTTAAACCCTCCAGTACTCATAAGAGGCTTCTCAATACTCAAATTTCCCCTCCTCGACTCCTCGGTCCTCCGGTAGTGACCCGGAAATGAATTTCAGCGCACCATTTTGAAGGACATCTCATTTCTCTAAATGCACACCGAGGACCGAGCATCGAGCGTCGAGGAGGCTCTCTGGAGGAGCTATAACCGAGGATACACTGATGGTTCCTCCACGGCTCCTCCACGGATGCATTTCCGGGCACGGTGGAGGCGTGACGCACGGCCGGACTTATCTCAGCCAATGACAGCTCTGCATGCATCCTCTGGATATTATTTTAGAAACTGCTTTCATCGCGTCGAGATGTTTACAGTGAGAACAGCTGTGAGGTCCGTGCAGAAAGCAGAGCAGTGTGTATAATATATATCACTCAGTATAACAGGCCTACATTACTCTCTTTATTTGCTGTAGTTTAGTAGATATCTACAAACAAAGAGTCGATATTTTTCTAAGACCATTTAGTGCTTCACATAATAAAATACACAACGGCTGTAGCCTGATTATGCTTTAGGAGCTGTAAGTGTGTGTGTGTGTGTGTGTGTGTGTGTGTGTGTGTGTGTGTGTGTGTGTGTGGTGTGTGTGTGTGTGTGTGTGTGTGTGTGTGTGTGTGTGTGTGTGTGTGTGTGTGTGTGTGTGTGTGTGTGTGTGTGTGTGTGTGTGTGTGTGTGTGTGTGTGTGGTACAGTATGTAGGTGTGTGTTGTACCAGGGTTGCCAACTTTGGGTACCTGGCTGGAGTGAGATTTCGGTATCATGGGTTTAATTACACATATGCGCACGAAATGACTGCAATCGTGTCAGCAGCGGGACCTTAGCATATATATAGGATATAGGATATATATACAATATATACAAATACACAATATTGGACACAGACTATAAAGGGCACAAAGTTTCATTCACTAATGAAAGTCAAACACATGTTTGTTTCCACTGTTTTATTGTGTGCCTGTCGCGCCAAGCAATTAATTGACGTATCGTACGATAAATAAAAATGAACTCGATAAATTGCCATTTACATGAGGATGTAACTAGCCGTTTGAAAGGATGTACTTTAATTATTATTATATATTATCATTATGTCAGGGGTCTAAAATGGTCATACAACGGTGCCGACAATATTATCGTTTATCGCAATCATTTCCGGGAAAATGTATCCAACAAAATTAATTATCGTGAGAGCTATACATGAAACACACACACAAACAAATCTACAGACTTACTCCAAACTGCCACATATATTAATTAACACACTCTATTTTGGCCTAGTAGAACAATAAGCAGCAGACTTTTACTTTTTTATCATTTCTACTGGTTCTTAGATCTGCGCTTGCGCAAAACGGGTCGGCAGTTGCCAGAGCGTATTTTTGTTGGGTAATCTATGGTAGGGCTAACCCATACAGTGGTGGGGCTCAAGTCAGTATTTGCAATGTAATTACACACGCTACCCTTGACAGTGAAACGTCACGCGTGAGGTTTAGATTATTTCCCTGTCTCAATCCAAATTGAACTGTATGAAATAAAAAGGCACATTTGTCTTGTGGTAAATAAAAAGGGTGGCCTGGAGCCAATGCAGAGTTGACATGCTGAAACCCCAACCCCTGCAGGGGGTCTGGGGGATTCTCCCCCAGGAGATTTTTTGAAATACTAACATAAAATACACATTCTGGTACTCTCTTGAGAAGAAAAATAAATAATTCTATTACTACACGACATATTTAAAAAAATGAATGCCATTTTAGTTTTTTGTTCATTTGTTCTGAAAGCTGAACCTGCTGCTCCTCACAGAGAGAAGAGGGAAGAGGCTGTGAATGACTTTACATTGTGGATAAGGGTGGATAGCCCCCATTGTTCTGTGTGTCAAAATGAAAGACAGCCCACACACCTATCAGTCTTATTTCATTACGTGTTGATTTCTATCAACACGTAATGTTGTATCGACGTATAGAGATGTACTACAGCAAAAGTATTCTCCGTCGGGACTTCCTGCAACAACATCACGCCGTTATTTTGATTCTGATTGGCCAGAAGACATTATCAAAGATGTTCTATTGAAAAAAAAGAGATCACTACCTGACAAAAGTTTTCAAACCCGTTTCTAGTCTTCGGTATTCTTGTTTTTGGCGTGAGAATAGTTTGGGCAGCGTGAGAGCGTGAGATTGAGAGTGAAAGCGTGTGTCACACGCCAGATGCGTGAGAGTTGGCAACCCTGGTTGTACAGTGCGTAGATGCGGCGGACAGACGGGTCTCAGTTGGTTTGGTGTCCTCTGCTTACTTTTAATACAACTTTTGGCCCGTAATTTCAATTCCCCATTTCAGCGACCAGAGAGAGGGGGGGATATATCCAGTCTCTGATTGTGTTACGTTATTATGAGAGTGCTCTCATACTTTAAATTGTATATATTTATATAAATATGTGTGTCCGCATCTGTAGCCTGTTATTGTCTCATTATACCGCACTCTCAATTAATTCAAAGTAAATATGTGGGGGAACAATGTTCAGCTGATGTAACAGAGATTATAAAATACAGGCTATGACAAAACTCTCGACAGCTGATGCAGCTGTTGCCACGTAATAATGAACGGACGTCGCTTTAATATGACCGCTCTGAGGAGAGGAGTTCTCATTTCTTTAAACGTCTGCTGCTTCCCCTCCTCTCTCCTCGGATCCCCTCCTCAGTCCTCCGCTCGCATCTCCTGTGGGCGGGACTAAGTCTCGAGGAGGGGAGTCGAGGAGGGGAAATTTGAGTATTGAGAAGCCTCTATAGTGCAGTTGAGTTATCCATACACTCTGCAACAGATGGAGTGAATGATGAGAAACTGAAGAAAGGGAGGGCTGGGATGAGAGATGGATTGATGGATGTCATAAAAGAGAGAAGAGATTGATTGGAATGTAAATGGAGATTAAAGCTTAAACCCAGTGAGAGGACAAGACAGTCGGTTAAGACTGGCGTCACTGCAGAGACTGCACTTGAGGAACAGAATGTATTTTTTGCTGTCAAACGACTGTGTACGCTAATCCAGGTCCAAATCATTTTAATTACTTAGCGGGCAAATTGTATGACCCCTGTCCACTCAACCCTGTCTCCTAAAAATTACGTTCCCACAGAACTAAACTGCATTCTCAATTACGTTTAGCTAGAAACGTATTTTCTCTCACGTTACGTTAGTTATGAACGTATCTCACATACGTTTATTTTCTACATATCTCTAGAAGCATATTTTCTCCCACGTTACGTTTCTAATGAACATATCTTAAATACGTTTATTTTCTACATATCTTTGCCATTTATTGTCTAGCTTATAATAATGATAATAGTCAGTTATAAATATAATTTTAGAGCACACATTTGAAATCAGTAGGCGAGGCTGTAATTTCGCCAGCTGTTACTCTCATGAGCGAGGCAGAAAATAATAGTTTTAATATGCCAAAAAGCTGCTGTGTCGTTTATTGCACCTCAAACATTAAAACAAATCCAGAGTTACATATTTCTGTACTTCCTCTAAGAAGAAAGGACAGTAACAGAAGATCTCTGTGGCTTCAGGCTTGATCGCCGTTCAAATGACAGCGTTGGTTTCCCCAAAAGTGGGCGGGGCTGTAAAGTGACGTAGATTTTACTCTCATCTATTATTCAAAACCATTCTAATGTAAATTACATGCCAGTGTTTTATGTTTTTTATTTACGCAACAATAACACACAATTATCCTTGTTTTTATTTATTCGTTTAATTCTATAATCTTGGGCTTTTTAGCCGTAAATAAAGTCACCGGAAACAGACGTAGGCCTATAAGGGACATTTTGAGGATACACACAAACCCACTGAACAGATTACCCAAGATCCTCAGCTTGAAGCTCGTTGATTGGATGTTTAGCCGCAATGCATGTTGGGATATGATGTTAATGCGATATGATATCCGGGAAAAAAATAAAAAAAATAATAATACTTTATTCCGAGTGTTCTTGCTTTTCTCTTTGGAAGTCATCACATAACAGCATTGTAATACACAGTTCGGCTGCATTAAATATTACACATCTGCTGTAGTTCTTTATTTATAGAGCCCTGATGAGAAGACTTCTGGACAAACATGAGGAACTGCCGCCAAAACTGAATATGTGACGTGGATCATAAATATATCAACAATTAAACAACACCTTGCATTTCTTTTCACAAAATACGTCTCCTTGCAGTATCAACACTAATTCGGCTGACTTTTATATTTGATCCAATTGGTATATAGGTTACATTTACACCATAACGGTGCACAGCTGATAGAAAAGGACTTTTTAAAGATATTACTGATTTTCTTTGAATATAAGAATGTAAATACTGAGTTGAGAGAATAGTCAGGGGATTTGGGTGATGGGAGACACATCTATGGAATCAGAATTTCAATAGCTTCCCATTAAATGACGGATATGGCTTTCTGTCTGTGATGTTTTACAAATCAGATATTAATGTGTAGAAGTAAAACATGATAAATAGTATAGCAATATCCTGTAAAATGATGTAAAAACATGAATAAAACAACACATCTTCAGATGTTATACATACATAAGTGTCCTACACTAATAAAACACAGTTATTATTAGTATTCTGTGTGTACCTTGTGTCACCGCCTAGTGGTTAAAGCACGCCATTGAATTATTTTTGTTGAATAATGTTATTTTTGTTGAATAATGTTATTTGATGAAAAAAATATTAAGAGTACATACTTTCATAGGGGGGAAGTAGAAGGTCAATGATAGAAGTATAGAATATAAAAAATCAAGAAGATACTGTAAGTGATCTCTACAATAAAACGGTTTAGTGCACGATGTACAAAGATATTAATATGAGGATGTGCAAAACAGACAAACTAATTAACCTTTATTTAAACATTAAATAATACTTTAGGTTAAGGTCTTCTTTCAAATAAGAAAAAAGATTTGGGGGTATCTATCTACAGATAACTATTAAGCCTGACAAAGTACTTAAAGTCTAATGTATTGCTTTCCTGCAATGTTAACTATGTTGAAGCATTTATTTTAACCGATATTATACACATTAATTATACTCTTATGTATGTAGATAGTATAAGAAATGTGCATAATTTGACAGTTTAATGGTGGAGGTATACACACATATTGATAGATGTCTTGTAATTAACTATTAGTAGAGAATAACGAGTAATTCATATACTTTATAGAGATCTGCAGATAAATGTTTAGTCTTCTCAAGCACCAACTATCAAATATCTCTCCTGATTGTTGGCACTTGACAATTACCTTCCCTGAATTGTACTCAGGTGTAACTAAAGTCTGCTTTAAGGGTTGTTTATATTTCACATCATTAATCAGAATCTGCAAAGTAACTAAAATAAATGTAGTGGAGTAAAAATACCAGGTTAACCTCTGAATTGTAGTGGAGTAGAATATATATTAATGCTGCCCATTATGGATACAAGCGATTTTCACCCATGTAGTAATTACATGTTTTAAATTTGTACACACTAATGTGTTTCCTATCGCCTAAACCTCCAGGGCTGTACACAGTTTAATACTGTCAACTTCTAATTTTTGGAAAAACGAAAACGTCTTTTAAAACTACAATTCCCAGAGACGTGCCGTAGAGAACATGTTGCGAAACACAATAGCCAGCATGTGTAGTTCTGGGGGGGCGTTCGAGTCCAGTTTTGAATAGTCAGCCGTGGTTTCGTTCCATTTCAAAAGAGCTTGACGCTCGGCGTAACCTTGGCGCACTGCCACTCCAACATCCAATCCCAGAGCTTGAAGATTAATCACGGGGTTTGTCAACGGGACTGTAGTCCCAAACGATAGCTGGGGATTATGGGTAGTGTAGTGTCTTCGGCAATCCTAAACTGAATTTTTTTCCGGATATCATATTGCATTAACAACACCACATCTGGCGTCACAGAGATCTTCTGTTACTGTCCTTTCTTCTTAGAGGAAGTACAGAAATATGTAACTCTGGATTTGTTTTAATGTTTGAGGTGCAATAAACGACACAGCAGCTTTTTGGCATGTTAAAACTATTATTTCCTGCCTAGCTCATGAGAGTAACAGCTGGCGAAATTACAGCCTCGCCTACTGATTTCAAATGTGTGCTCTAAAATGATATTTATAAATGACTATTATCATTATTATAAGCAAGACAATAAATGGCAAAGATATGTAGAAAATAAGCGTATTTGAGATACGTTCATAACGAACGTAACGTGGGAGAAAATATGTTTCTAGAGATATGTAGAAAATAAACGTATTTGAGATACGTTCATAAGAAACGTAACGTGGGAGAAAATATGTTTCTAGAGATATGTAGAAAATAAACGTATTTGAGATACGTTCATAACTAACGTAACGTGGGAGAAAATACGTTTCTTGCTAAACGTAATTGAGAATGCAGTTTAGTTCTGTGGGAACGTAATTTTTAGGAGACAGGGTTGGTCCACTATGAGTTATTTTATGTTGTGAATGAGTTATAGGGATTTTTCACAGTTTATTTTAGGTTGAATAGAACAAGTGAATACAAGTTGATATACGAGCATGCTGTTGTTTTCTTTGTTTTTTTCTTTGTACCTTTATTATTAGTACAGAAGTTATACAGGACATGGCGGCCTACTCTGATTACTGGTGTGTCAATTCATTTGGAATCTTAACATTCACATATTGTAGGCTGTTCTACCTTTTTTTCCTTCCGTCTTGTGTCTTTAAATCTCCCCTAGTCAATAGTTGTCTTAATAAATCATTCTGTGAACAATAGAACAACTAATGCCAGCTTCCCGCTAATTGTTCATTATGAAAGTTGAATATTTTAAAGATATATCACTATGTCGAAACAGATCAACAATGTCTTCCTGTGACTAACTCTTGGTCATCCAATTGGTCTGAGCGTATGTGGAATTGAGGTGGGCTCCAGTCAGAGCTGGCTGCTAGCGACCTGAGACGGCCCCCGCCTGTCAATCAAGGCAGCCACATCTGTAATAATGCATACCGTTAAACCTTAACATAATCACATCTTTTTTTTTTCCGCAGGCTGAAAATATGTTAGTTTCTGCTGGCGTTTTTCCATGGAGATTAACACATGTAAAATGGCAGTGGCGGAATCACGGCAAGACCTGGGGCCTCATTTATAACACCTTGCATAGGATTCACGTGGGAAGGTTACTTACGTAGTACAAAGCAAAAAAATAGGTACAGAAATGTTCCGACATTTTCCGATTCACAAAAATGGGGCGAAGCCTGCGAGCTAGTTCAGGCAGTCAACTCGAGCACTTATGCTGCATTCATACATAACGCCCCCTTGCCACTCTACAACCAACCAAACAGAGTCTCCTTAATATGCTGCTCTATTTAACCTGCCAGATCTCTCTCCATGCATTGCTTGCTGCTGCTATTGCTGCAGCTACCTCTACGTCGCTGCTGCTTGCCTGCCCCACCACCACCACCACCCCAGCTTCCACCTGTAGGCTCGGGGGTAAGTTATTTAATCATCACTCATTCGTGAGTTGTCTGACTGAACATTGCGTCGCCAGTTTCCCTTTATAAATCACAATCAACTCGAAATGCGGCGCAGCTTTTGCGGGCTTCACGTAACGCCCATATTTGCCTATAAATAGTCAAAGAAACGCCCATTCATTCATTTTGACTGACTTTATAAAGAAGATCGCAGGAAATGACGACAGAACAGCTAAAAAAGACATCTCACACCGTGTCAGATTTTGGTTATTTTGGGGACATCGAGATAAATCATATTGTTTGGTGGATGCAGTTTGAACCAGAGTAACAGCATGGAGGTCGGATCGTCACCAAAATAAATAAATAAGTGGTCCGAAAAAGGTTCATGACAAAAGAAATACACATAGCCTAACCTTCCTCAGGCAGTGTGTTTGTACCGGGGACAGGAGACCCCCCCCTTGATGAGAAACTGTAAGAAATGATCGGGGAATCCCTCCGGAGTGGAGTCATGTTTTTTTGTATTTGGTGGTTTGTGTCCCAGCTGTCAATCAGCAACTATATATTCATAATCCACCAGTTAAAGGAAATATAACTAATGAGTTGTGTTATATTAGCTGTACAATTGACCACATATGGTGTTCTTAGTTTCCAAACCTCCTGTGTTTTACCAGCGACTTATCAAGTCTTGGCAAACGGCTTAAAACTGTAAAAATGATTAAACATGATAGTATATTAAACCATGCTCGTATCTATACAACCTATAGAAATGCAAAACGGCGTCATTTTAAAGTAATTCTATCCTTCTGTTTACCGCATCATTTATGAGAATACATTTCTTAACAAGAGAACATAATCGAGGTGGTTTTCAATAACATTTCCGTATTTATTTATTTCTCCAAGTTATGTTTTTGTGTGCACTGAGGAGTCTCAAACAGGCATTTGTTTAATCATTTTAAGATTGGCTTTAATCAATTTGTGAAAATGAATTCTTCATATATGATAAATGAGAGGTACCCTATCATTCTATTATTTCCACATATTTCTCTCCATTCTTCCTTCTGCCAACGGTGTCGCAGTTTCTCGCCTCTCCCGTTTTTGTGCGCATGGGTTAGAGTTTGCGTGGAGGACCGCACATTTTCCCATCAAGTTAGTATTTTATAAATCTCAAACACTGCGTAGAAACTGGCGTACGCCATTTTTTTGAGCGTATATCCCTTTATAAATGAGGCCCCTGAACATGTGACGATTTACCATGCTGGGAGACGTGAAGATGTCACGATTTCGTCCCTTCAAACGTGACAGTTACACGGTATTGTTAACTTGGCTCAACCAGTGGAGATATCCCCGGAAATGCTAAGCAAATGCGACCCGACGGTCGGTTGTTATTGTCAATATTAATATAATAATGATTTATTTTTTAATAGTCACACTCGATTACGCCAATTTTCTTGTTGCCCCAGCTGGTCGACACCTCTTTTAGCAGAAACAAAGGCTACATTAATGTATTAAATCGATGTTAATCCATGTGTGTGGATGTGCAATTGACGGACGGGACTTTAAATTATAGGCATTTTAATAATGTCTTACGGTTTTTCTTTTAGGAAATATACAATTAACATTTTTTACTGATGTCTGAAAACACGTTCAGCTAGAACTCCCACTGTTAAATGTCAATATGTGTAGACAATACATACGAAGCAATGAGAACAAACCACCAAGGCAGTCTTAGCAGCAACAGTTTCAACGTTTGTGACTTTCTATCCCTTTGTCCTATTTTCGGAGAGAATCTCTAATCTGTGTAACCTCAAGCACCTCAGAAAAATCCATTAGCAAAATCTTGACAGGTGCAAGAGGCATTATCCTTCTTTCTGGAATGAGAAAATGGAGATCAGGGAATGTAGGCAACCCAGAGAGACAAATGTTGTCATAGTTTGTAAAATGACTCAAATGAAATCTGAATCTGTAGTCAAGCACATAATATACAAGGTTCAAGGTTCTTTATTTAGTCATACGAACATAGCTACAGTGTAGTTATGCAAATGAAAATCTTGTGTCACAGGCTTCTCCAACAGAGCAACACAAAAAACGGATAAACAAAAAATATATAGTGCAAGTAAATAGTAATATAAAAAGAAAAATAGTTTAAAAAGTGAAATAGTGCAATAAGAGTCTATATGCAAGTTATTGAAATGTGATATTATAGGTAAATAGATAAATAATTTATAAATAATTTTTAAGTAGCAGCCAGATGAATATTAAAGATGTTGTTTCAACTTTTCAGTTGTTTAACAGTCTTATTGCCTGTGGGATGAAACTGTCCCTGAGTCTGGTGGTCTTAGTCCGGATGCTGTAGTTACGCCTGCCAGACGGCAGCAGACTGAACAGTTTGTGGCTGGGGTGATGGGGGTCTTTTATAATCCGGAGGGATTTCTTCCTGAGCCGCTGGGAGTAAAGGTCCTCCAAGGATGGCAGCTGGTGATGTTCTGTGCAGTTTTCACCACCCTCTGTAAAGCCTTACGATTGAGGGTGGTGCAGCTGCCGTACCAGGCTGTGGTGCAGCCAGTCAAGATACTTTCTATGGTGCACCTGTAGAAGTTGCAGAGTATCCTGAAGTCCATATTGAACCTCCTCAGCCTGCAGAGGAAGAAGAGCCGCTGTCGACTTTTTTTTGGTGATGGTGGTGGTGTGAAGAGTCCATGTCAGGTCCTCAGTGATGTGGACACTGAAGAACCTGAAGCTGCTGACTCTCTCCACGTAGTCCCATTGATGGCGATGGGGGCGTGTCCCTCTCTCTGCTGCTTCCTGTAATCCACAATCAGCTCCTTTGTTTTGCTGACGTTGAGATGGAGGTTGTTATCCTGGCACCAAGATGTCAGGTTTTCCACCTCCTCTCTGTACGCCGTCTCGTCGCCGTATACGTAGCTTTCAATAAGTAATATATCATTTATTATCCCAAAATTATTATGGATCCCACACAGAAAGACTATTTGCTGAATTGTTTCCATCTCTGATATATATTTTTGAATTCAAGCAATTATGACAGGGATTAGCTCCTATTAGTATAGCGGTGGGACTTCAAGCTGCTTTCATTTTCTTTGGGTGGTAGAACAAGCTAAAACTCGAGATAATCATTACCTATTTACACATCCAGGAGACAAACAATATGTATATTTGTTTCTGGCAGCCCTATGAATAGTTACTCTCTTTAAGCTCTGCAATGGTCTCAACACACTCCTGAGAAAAGCTGGATGACGCTTAACATTAAAGAAGCCTGTCTCCTAAAATGTAATTTCCCATACAACCTAACTGCATGAGTTACACTTGGGAATAGGTGTTGAGGGAAACACAATTTCTAACGTAGGACTTTCACACAGGAAACCATTGTTCGTGTCCGATATAACGTGTGAAATTAAAAGTTAATACGCTGATAGATTTTAAGTTATGTACGTAACTTGCGTACGAAACTTAAGTTGCGTATAGCACAAATAAATATTCAAATCCTAACCGTGATCTTTTACTAAAACAAACCAGGTAATTTTGTTGCCATTGTTTTTTGCTTTAATTTAAAATGTGTTTAAAAATGCGACCATAATCTGTTTAAAAATATATATTTATTGTGAAACTGGCAATGCAGTAAAGTTTTACAGGAACTAATTTTTATTGCAGAAAGGGTTGGCAACTGCAGAGTCAGGTGATATTTGATGTTTTTATAACTAAGAGGGAACCTTTCAGAATAAACATCCTTTTTATCCATTGGTGATATGAAAAATAAATGTTTTTTAGAACTATATGTCATTCCTCAATTAGCATTCATTGCCATGTATTCACTATCATTACGTTTGTGCTTTTGTTAAAAGAAAGTGCAAACAGGTAATTGGCTCAGTTAGAAAGACCTGATACAGATTGTACTTGTCTTTTCCAGTCATCATACCACCTTTGTGTTTTTTCCCCTAAACATGGCAGATTGCCAGATGGTTTCAGCTTTTTTCTATGTGCACTGGGCCTTCCGAACTTCTCATCTCACAGAAGGCTTGTCAGATAACACTGCACACATTGAATTGTCAGAGGGATCAGCACACATATGTATGGATGGCGCCGTAGAGTATATGCACTTAATATTAATGATGACATAGGTTCAGCATACTTGACATTTTTACCCATGGAATTATGGTATCAAGCGAGATGCAATTTGTTTGATGACACAGATACTATCTGTGAAGGCTGTAGTCACAACATGTTGGTGACTGCACAGCTGCACTCTGCCTCTAGTTGAATGTGTATGTTAGCGTCGTATAAATTAATTTACAGTATTTGTGATACATTTTGGTTTCATCCAGCATATGCAAGCATGAAGCACACCCCATCTCAGCTAAAAAGTTGACCTGACCTCCACTAAAGCTGTTAGCACAAAATTCCAAATCCTAACTTTTGGAATTTGTCCATCATGTTGTTTACTGGATCTTTTTTTTTTCAGCTTATATTCTCTCCTTGTCTTTCGAGCATCTGGTAATGCTTGTTTTTGTCGAGGGATAGAGCATGTATTCTCACCCAGCTGCTGTTTAATGTTTGAAAAGCTTTGTGTTTGTGTGAGACAGAGATTTTGTGCCTTAATAAAAAAATTGTTAAAGCTAAATACTTCAGGGAAAAACATTGTATTTCATTAGCTGGAGAATTCTAACGGGATATTTTTCATGCTTAATACGTCTTCTTTCAGACTAGGAAAAACAGACTGGGAAATAAAATACTCGAAATTTACATTTAGGTGTTTCTTTGTCTATTTGTGTGGGCAGATTTTTCCAAATTTGACCAACAAAAATAATTAGATAATGTCTAAATATTATATCGAAACTTATAAATAAATAAGTTATCTGGAGAAGTTTTTTGATGACACCTATGGTAAAAGCCATATTAACCTGGGTTGTGTGCTTTTCTTTGTATCTTATCTATACAAATGTTACATTTAATACCACCCTAAACCATTGTTCGGTTACATGTAGCATGATGAAAATAATGTGAAGCATTTCTGTGAAATATGTTGGGAAATCTAAGCTGGAAAAAAAAGAAAACATGACAGGACTGAAGCTTCCATTTGCTAATCTGGTGGCTGTCCAGCTGGATCAGTAGGCTAAGGCACACACACTTATATAACAGAGACACTGGTTTAAAATCCTTTGTCACAACTCATCTCATCACTCCCTGCCCTCTATGCTTAATAGGTTCTCAGTGGAATTATTTTCTGTAAATCCATAGAAAGGTCAGGCTGCGGGGTCAGCAGGAGAACCGTGTCTGTAGGCACTCGCTTCTCCATCCTGTGGTGTCTCTCTTCCCTCTTTCTGTTTAGTATGCTGTCTAAAAATCACAAAACTGTTTCTGTAACTAAAAATAGATTTTTGGTTGTAAGGCATGATGCTGCCATCTGGTGATAGCATGTTAGTATTGCAGCTCAGTCTGAGTGTATAATAGCTTTAGCGACAAGCTAAGCTTTGCTGCACTCTTCTGGTGAAACATGGACAGTGTAACCACTGAAAAGCTTTCCATTTATAAATGCTTGCCGAAGTAGTAGTATTTACTTGTTGTTTTGAGGGAGATTCAATAAATACACCAGTGGTGGTGTGATAAAGAAATGCAAGACAAACTGGTAAGAATAATCAGAGGTATCGTTTTGAAAGACGACTGCACTCCCTCGCAGCCACAGTCGCCCATGTCATGAATAAGTGTGCAGCCATCTGCTTTCATTTTAAGTTAATGCCCAGTTATTTATTAATCAATAAAAAGGGTTCAGAATAACAGCAGCAATGACGAGAGATTAACACTTCAGTATTTAATGGCTCCAAAATGCTCCAAGGCTCCAAAATGGCTCCAAAATGGTGGAATGAGCTCCCCATTGACATCAGGACAGCAGAAAGCCTGCACATCTTCCGGCGCAGACTGAAAACTCATCTCTTTCGACTCCACTTCGAGCGATAGAATTACTAACAAGGCACTTCTATACTAATAAAGGACTGGCTTAGCTATAGCCAGTTGAGTAGCACTTGAAATGTTTGGCTCTATGATACCTGATGTACTTATGATTCTGTTTTCTTCAAGGTTGTGTCTTCCTGGTCGAATGTACTTATTGTAAGTCGCTTTGGATAAAAGCGTCAGCTAAATGCAATGTAATGTAATGTTAATGAAATGGAGTATAATAACATGGGATAAAACTCAAGAAACACAAAAATGGTTTCAAAGAAAGATACGGAGATACACCGAACATGTGTTATTATAGCTCTTCTTAATTGACCACAGGAGATTAGGGCTGCATGTGCTCAGCATTGGCCTTACACACTGTGCTAATCTCTGGCACACACACCACACGAGCAGCATCAGAAGTATAAAGTTACAGATCAAGTAAACATGTGTATCAAAGCCAGGCAGATGAACAGTATTACAACAAATATATACCTTTATGTACTTAATTAATAGATGACAAGTATTATAGTGGAGTAGGTCATTGTGGAGAAACCAGCTCGAGTGCGCTAGAATTTGAAAATACACAACCGGAAAAAATCTGCCACTTCCTTACAGAGCCCCTCCTCTAACACACACGAACGCGCACATGACCAATGAGGGCACGAGATAGGTTTGTGCACAGATGGAAGGCTGACAGGCAGGTAGGCCATCCAGTTACTTTAGCCGGGCCGGCTAAAATGATTGGTCGTGCTTTTTACAGTATTACGGCTTCCACAGATTAAATGTTTTTATGGATTTTTTGTCAAAGCACAAAAGATATTCATTCATTGCTATCGGGAAGTTAAGAGAATTCCATGGAATATAAAAAAAAAAAGTATATCTCGAGCTGATTTCTCAAACTTACCTACTCCACCAACCCTTAGATGCATAAGTGGGTCTTTTTGGACCTGATTCGCTAAGCTGAACAGCCAATCAGAGTGATTTCCTTGGCCGACGGCGAATCGGCGGCGGAAGGTGTCGGCACGGCCGAAAAGACGGTGCAGTACACACCAATCTGAGTAGGGCGACACGACGCTCATCAATGGCCCGACATCTATCGACATCTATCGACGCCGATAATCGGCTCCGTGTGTAACAGCCTTTAAATGTAAAATCTACTCTGCAAAGCAACAACTAACTAGAGCTGTCAGATATATATAATGAAGTGGACAGTAAAACAACTTCATAGCACTGGTGTTTGCTTAAGTTTTCCTCTATAACAGAGTAAAAAGTCAAATCGTGCTGTAATCTCAAATAATATGCTCTTTTTTATTGTAAATCTGTTTTTTTCTCTTGTTAATTTCCCACTTTCAGAGAATTAAACTAAATTGCGAGTTTCAAATGAAAATAATATTTTCAAACAGGCCATAAGGTAGAGGCACCATAAATACAAAAAATGCAGATAGAATAATGAATAAAAGGTACTTCCTTCACGTTACTTGTTCATTTCCACTTCCATCAGCTCACTGTTTTTCAGGGTCTCTGTATTTATAAAACAAAAATAAATAATCTTCTATTGCTCCCAATTGAAGCTTGTATTGCCATGGCCTATCAACATAACTCTTTCCTTCTAATCTGAAATACCAGGGATTAAACAGGCAGCCAACTCTCCATCCATAAATCTACAATCCCCTCCCCCTTGCTCTCTCTCTCTCTCTCTCTCATACACACACACACACACACACACACACACACACACACACACACACACACACACACACACACACACACACACACACACACACACACACACACACACATAAACACACACCTAAACCCACTGATTTCTGCTAGTCTTTTTGATGTTTTGGGAGGCAGAGAGAGGGAGGTGGGTGGGGCGGATTAGATTAAATTGGTCTAAAATCAAGAGATCACTCATGGCCGGGGGCCGACAGATAGAAACAGTGTGTGTATGTGAGAAAGAGATAGAAAGGGAGAAACAAAATGATCCAGTCAGCCAGAATCTGGCAGCAGCAGGTCGTTCAGCCCCGATATGACCTGGCTCTCGAACCCTACCCTCAGTCAATCTCCAGCGTCCTGCTGCTTTTCCATAATATCACACTACACCACGTCTCAAATCTCATCATGACAGCCTCCAGCCTCCATCCTCCTATAGGACTTTAGGATTTAGCGCGACATCATATGCCTATACCTTGCCTCTCATTTTGAATGGTAGAAGGTGCACTGAGGGATCCTCATTCGCTTCCAAGAGTATTGGTGAAGTATTTGCCTCACTGGGCGTGGAAGACGTTGCCCCATGGAACGCACTGGATTGAGTATGGATTTTGGACTTTTATGTGACAATTGAACAGAGAAAGACAGGAAGAGGAAAAGAGGCAAAGGTACAGGGGAGACGTGTAGGGACAGGAGTAGGGGAGGACAGGAAGAGGAGGGCAGGGAGATGGGAAACATAAACAAGGCTTCTAAAAAGAACGGTAAAAGAAAGAAGGTAAGGGTTGATTTCATTCCTTTAAGCTAAGAGACACCGATTTATCAAAGTACGTTTGACTACGATGTAGTTTGAACTTATTAAGATATTGAAGATAAATGATTTGTAAGCCTGATCATTTGTGAAAGTTAGTCTCGAACCCTAACGATTGACAATTCCCCAGCTAAAGTTGAACTGTAAACAACATCTTACGACCATTTCAACAAATGTTGGTTCTTATAAATCTATATTCTAAAAAGCACAAGACGAATGGTCTTGTGAATTGCAAGAGACGGAATTTAAGTCGCAACGTGGTCTGGATCCTAATTCGGTTCGTTCCCCTCCTCTAAGGGGGAGTCGTCTGTAGAACGAAGTGGCGCCCCGTTGGCTGCCGCCATGCTGGGGGGCATGGGGGGTGCAGGTGAGCTTGACACGGATGACGAAGACGAAGGAGCGAGCGAGCGGGACTTCGACAAGCCCCTGTGCGCGCTGGTTCAGAACTGCAACATGCTGCACCACCTAGTGGGGCCTGCTTGTATCTTCCTCAGACAGAGCTTTGCACAGAGCCAGATTGTATGTATAGCATACACACACACACACACACACACACACACACACACACACACACACACACACACACACACACACACACACACACACACACACACACACAATGGAATAATCATAGCCCATAAATCTCTTCATCCATCCATTTTCTCAGTGGTGTCTAAGTACAAGTGAAGGTGAAGTTCCAGCCTATCCCATCTCCACCAATTACAATGTCAACCCCCGACCTCATCAATCCTATACACCTTCATATCACAATATTTCACAAGAGGTTATGTGATTGTGCTAGAAGAGCTGTTATAGTCATTTGATTTACAGCTCTTTGAAGGCAGCAATGTGCCTTTTTGTTTTTAGGGGGCGGGGCTACTAGGTTTAATTTGAAAAGATACGATTCCTTTTATATCTGTGGAACAAGTTTAAGAGTGCTAAATGACTTCCTACCAGAATAAAATCAATGATTTTCATTATAGATATACTGAAGGTTACACCATATCCATCGAATTTACGCTCTGGATAAAGTCCGTTTGGTAAAAAAGGTTTCCCTGCTTTGAATGTGATTTATGCAGAACTTAATATTTGTATGGTTTTTAGTTATAAATATGATAAACATTTCTGAAGGAGATATTTATTTGACTGAATACAATGTATCAGAATCAGGACCACACTTTGAGAAGCACTGTACTATAATGACTAAGAAACTGGCCTCCCAATTGGTCTAGATTATAATTAAGATCATGAATTCATTTTCAAACAGTGCTAAAGATAACATGTCTTCTGTAGAGATGGGGGGGGCATGGCAGAGATCAATAACAGAGTAATTTCTCCACAGAACAGCTCGCAGCGCTAATTGAAAAGAGCCATTAGGATGATAGTGTAGTCACTGATCACAGCTTTACTGAGCTATAGGCTTCTGAGGTATTAGAAGACCTTTGGCTGAGTCGATAGGAGAAAGTAATTATTTTAAGGCGTAAGGACACCAAAACTTGAGTTAAAAGGTGAGTGAATAATTGTTGGATTATAAATGAATGATCAAATAGCTACCAAAAATAAAAAAGTACCTACAAAAACTCAAACATCCAATCAGTCTTAGCTGTACTTTGTGTTAAGTGCTAATTAGCTAGCTGTTAACAGGCTAAACTAAAATGATGACCATGTATACCATCCAACCTCCTCAATAAACTCCAACATATCCAGAACTCTGCTGCCCGCCTCCTCACCCACACCCGCTCCCGAGACCCATGGGCGCGGGAAGGGGGGTGCTGAGGGCGCTGCAGCACCCCCTAGCGGCAGGCAGGGGGTGCGGAGCTCCCCTTTCTGAATTATTATTTGACGGTTATTGCTGCTCCCGCTGTGCATAATCTGTGTAATATGTAGCCAATAAATTCCACATTGTTGGTAAAATAATATTTTGGCCCGCCCCGAATGTTTTTTCTGTAGCACCGGACAATTCTACCTCAATAATATAATACATTAACCGTGCTTTACTTGAACCTCATCATGACACTCGAGAGGACGGCAGGAATGTAATTTCCCGTGTTCAGTGAATGCAACGGAGGCAAGACACCAGACCAATCAGAGAGTTGCATGGAAATAAAAGTGTGTGTGTGTGTGTGTGTGTGTGTGTGTGTGTGTGTGTGTGTGTGTGTGTGTGTGTGTGTGTGTGTGTGTGTGTGTGTGTGTGTGTGTGTGTGTGTGTGTGTGTGTGTGTGTGTAAATAGCGCATTTAGTGTGTGTGAGAGAGAGGGAGAGAGAGGGACCGGTGCCAGCAGCAGGGACCGTGTTGTTAGCATCTGTTTAGCTAGTTGCACTAACGGATATAAGGAGCTGTTTGTTCCACAACAAGGTGAAGGGAATGTCCTCTCCTCTCAGACTGAGAGGCTCAGGTGAGCTAAAGGACTGTCTGAGTGTTTAGATAGTTAACTTTAGTCTAAGTTATCTCAGTGGGTCTCAAACAGTTTGGTCACAAATTATTCAAAAGATTATTTCCGCGGCACACCTTCATATGATCACTATAGTTATTAAAAAAATAAGAGAATAAAGGAAAAACAGTTATGAAATACTATATGGCAGTAAAACAAGAATACAGTTTGAAAGGAGAGTGATTTGTAAAATATCCATAAAGAAAAAGAACATCTGCTTACAGTTGTGTTTCATCTGGGTGTTGAGAGATGTATCCATAGATCCCTTAATGTTGCTCTCAAAGTGCACCAGATTGATGCTTTGAACTTGAGGTCCGCTCCCCACTCGTAAAAAATAGCACTTTACCCCACTGCGGTCAAGCCAGCCTCCACTCGGGAAAACTTGGTCAAGCCAGCCCGCACGTGATATTGCGGTGCGCGAATATCCTATGCATTACGGTAGAATCCTGGAAACACTGCCTCTGTGTTTAGATGAGAATAAAACAAAAACTGTCCAGTATCAAAGACTCATCTCACTCCAGGGTGATAGCAAGACACCTCATCTAGCCACTCAGAAAAGATCAGGACATTCTGATGTACAGTTTCAAAATAAAATACCTTTGAAGTCTCATATAAGAGCTATCATCCCTGTTTTTAGATGAGACATCAGAATGTCCTGATTTTTTTCTAAGTGACTAGATGGGATGTCCTGCTATCACCCTGGAGTGAGAGGAGTCTTTAATACTGGACAGTTTTTGTTTTATTCTCATCTAAAAACAGAGGCAGTGTTTCCAGGATTCTACCGTAATGCATAGGATATTCGCGCACCGCAATATTACGTGCGGGCTGGCTTGACCAAGTTTTCCCGAGTGGAGGCTGGCTTGACCGCAGTTTTACCCCTGCCGATATGCCGTGAGCTGATTATCGAGCCTTCATTGTAACAGTCGCGGGTGTACTGTGTGTTTGCGCGTGGGGAGTGCTTTTGTGCGTGCTCTATAGTGCCCGTAATAGTGTTCACTGGAGTCCAGCACCTCAGCACCCCCACTCAAAATACCTTCCCGCGCCTCTGCCGAGACCACATCACTCCCGTCCTCCAGAACCTCCACTGGCTCCCCGTCCGTCAAAGAATCAACTTCAAATTCCTCCTCATTACTCACAAAGCCCTCAACAATCAGGCCCCCCCCCCCCCTACCTCACAGACTTGCTGCACCACCACGCCCCTTCCCGCTGCCTCCGCTCATCAGAAGCCAACCTCCTATCCATCCCCACCCGCACCAATCACCGGACCTGGGGGGACAGAGCCTTCTCCGTCGCTGCCCCCTCCCTCTGGAACTCACTCCCCCAACCCATCAGAGACTGCACTGACCTCACCACCTTCAAAACACTTACAAAAACTCACCTCTTCAATCTGGCTTTTAATGTGTGATTGTTTTTGTATTATTTGACTTTAACTTTAACTATATATTTATTTGTTGTTCCTTTCTTTTCTTTTCCCTTCACTATATCTGTAAAGCGTCTTTGAGCACCTGTAAAAGCGCTAACAAATTAAATCTATTATTATTATTATGTAAAACACTGAGCCGATAGCTAACCTGCTGTTCTATGTAACCAAACAATACCAAACAAATGTATCCGATTGTCCACTTGTAGACAAAAGCCCCGATAAATTGGCATTCGCTCTATATTTTCAAAGACGCATCAGAAAGATTTGTTGCAGACAACCAAGTGGTATAGCAGGTACCACTCTGCGATTCCAAATGTTGTAGTGTAAAAAGTTTTGACATCAAAGCCTCCAACCGGCTCAGCATAACAGACGATCCTTGCTGCCCACATGTCTATTCTCTCCTCCATATTATATTATTTTTCTTCCCTGTTTTTTTCTTGATGAAAATGATCAATGTTAGAACTTTCTTTCTATCTATCTCCCATCAGCGTCTTTTCTAAGCTACAACATCTAAACTTGTGTGACAACTTCTTCTTATGGGTTGGGAAATGAGATTCCTTGACAGAGAACACAGATTAGTGTCACTTTTGTGGATATAGTGAGAGTAATAGCATTTACTATATGTCAATCCCCCATAATCCCCTTTGTACTCTAAAATGGCAGCAATGAGCGCAGTAATAATCCCTTCTTGTTTGTACAAACACCCTTTAACTATTCCTTTGGTGTAAGTAGTACCTTGTTTTTGCGACATGGGAGAATTACTTGAATCTTTACTTTAGGAAATTGTAACTCCAACATGTCTTTGCTTCAATACGTTTTGTTAATGCTGGGTTGCTGTTTTTTGGTTTTTGAGAGCAATCAGAGTGTTGTTTGGGAATAAAAGCAGAAAAGAAACACAGATGGTAGCAAGAAAAACATTTTCCTCACCGCCTCTTTGCCTGACTTTGGGCTTAAACTGAGTCACAAATGTTCAGCCAAAAAGACAAATCGGTACACGGTATGCAGGTGTGTACGTGTTTGTTAATAGGGTACTGGTCGAACAGCAGATGACACATGCAGATGAAAAAATCATTGGAAAACCGATAAGCCTTCGTGATTTGTAATACAATTTACAGCTGTAATCTCCCTGCCACTGTTCTCTCCCCTGGATCCTCTAATCCCGGCCCATATTATTCCTGTTGATGATGTCACAGCATGAACAAATATATCCATGCATCAACTTTTGGCTATGCAAAACAGGGTGAAGCCAAAATCAAATACACTGTAAATGATTTATTGGTGTGTGGCTGTAGCTACGTATTACTGTTTTAACTCAGTTCTAGGAAGTTTCGGCTCCAAATTAGGTATTGGTTCTTTGGGTTCCTCATAATTGTATCAATATACAAAGCCTTTTATGAGTTTGCATGCATGTATTGTGAATATGGATGTGTATGCATTTTCCTGTATGTTTGTGAAGGGATAGGGGTTTCCATGATGCGTTTGAAATGCTTGTTGTGGAGCATAAGCTAAAAGCGTCTGCAATGAGATTGGACAAAAGCTTTTGTGGCAGATCAACTAATAAGGTTATAAGGGTCAGTCAGATCAAAACCCAAATAATCCAGCAATTGAATCTCTGTTTAGGCGTCCGAACAGGGAATAAACATGTTTACAGGAGCAATGGAACCACTAGAACCTAATCACTTAATTTGTTCTAGCATGTTATGTCATTGTGAAAATGTGCCTGATCACAGCATGAAAGTTTGTGTTTGACCTGACTGGCTGTCCATTTCTCTCTTTGTGTGGGTCTATTCTTCTATCCGCCCACTGCAGGACAGAGATCTACGACCAGAGGAAATGGAAGGTAGATATCAAAAGCGTAATCAAATCATAGCTCTTTCTCTCCCTGACTCCGGTCTTCTTCCTGTTAATCCTGAAAACCTCTGTTTGAATCTGAAAAAAGTGCTTTACTGTAAAGAGTACCATTTAGACTTTCCTGACTTTGCCCTACGATTTCCTGACTTTGGAGAAGATCACATTTTAAAAAGCGAGAAAGAAAAAAGCATGGTAGCACTTACTAATAACGCTACTATAACAAAGGTCGGTAGCACTTTATATTAAGGTGCACAAATTAACCATCAACTAGTTGTTAATTAACATGCATATTAATTAGCAGTATATTGGCCCTTTATTAGTCATTATAAAACACGTATTAATGCCTTATTCTACATGACCATATTCTCAAGATACTCAATAACCCTCTAATTAGTACTTATTTATTGCAAGTAAGGAAGTTGTTGTACATGAGTTTTGGTCTTAATATGCTCTGCTCAAGATGGGCCTAATAAGGTAGTACCACAATAATAAGGTAGTACCACAATAATAGTAATTCTCCCATAATAACACTCAACAAATATGATCTATTCTTATGTAATAAGACATGAAAGTGTAAATAACTCAAAATTTGATATTTATATCTAAGAATATGTTTTGGGGTATTGACAGTTCAGCTATCAATACCAAGGTGATATTGACCTGTATGTTTCATATTTGCACATTTATATATTTGTAAAATTTGTACTGAAGGTACTGAAGTGTGCATCTAGACCGGGTGACGACACTACCTATTGACACAGCAACCACTGTAAGTTATATTCTTGTTTAAATAGAGTTCTCTGTTTCATTGATTCTACTCTGTATAATTGTTCTGTAGTTATTGTAGCTAAAACGGAGCTTTTGAGAGATTTTAAATCTCAGATCTGCTCAACTGAACCTGTTACACAGGTCTCAATGGGGCACTCAACCCTGCATTACAATATAGGCAGGGACACTCTGCTGTCGCCCATCAGCTGTAGAGAGTTAACTAAACTAAACAGCTGTGAGAACTCAGCAATCAAGCGTCCATTTTAGGTAGCTCTTTCCTGGAGCGTCAGCTTCAGCGTCAGACAGACGAAGACATTGGAGTCCTGCGGGAGTCACGAGGGTGGCATAGAGGAGGCAAATCCTACTCAGATTGAGCTAAGTATCGCTGGTGTTTTATTTAGTTTTTTAGCCCCTCATGCTATATTCATGTGTATTTTCTCCATTCCTGTTCATGTGTCTTCTCGTAATTATCACTGGCCCCGTGTATCTCCTAATCGCTATAACCGCCCTGCTCTCGTCTATCCCACATGCTCCACTGAGATCCAACATCTAGTTTCAGGTGGCCTGTGGAACTGCCAGTCAGCTGTTCCTAAGGCTGACTTCATCTCTGGCTACGCCTCCCTGCAGACCCTGGATTTCCTTGCTCTCACTGAGACCTGGATTACTCCATCCAACACATCCACCCCAGCAGCTCTCTCCACAGCATATTCCTTCTCCCATACACCCAGACCCACTGGCAGAGGAGGTGGCACTGGTCTCCTGCTCTCTCCCAAATGGAGCTGTTCCCTCTTCAAGCTACCTAACTTCACTCCTTCCACCTTTGAATTCCATGCCGTCACAGTAACCCATCCTATACATTTAACCATTGTTGTTCTCTACCGTCCACCAGGCGCCTTGGGGGACTTCTTGGAGGAATTAGATAATCTCCTCTCACACATCCCTGAAACTGGCCCTCCCGCTGTACTTCTCGGAGACTTCAACCTCCAGACAGGGAAGAAAGACGAACTAACATCTCTGTTAACCGCCTTTGCTTTCTCACTGTCTCCGTCCCCACCAACTCATAAAGCTGGCAATGTCCTTGATCTCATTTTCTCAAGGAACTGCACTACTTCTAACCTCTCTGTAAATCCGCTCCACACATCCGATCACTTCTTCATTTCATTCTCTCTACCCCTTTCCAAACATAACAAACTAATCTCTTCTCATCCTGCACCTGTCCGCCGTAACCTTCGTTCCCTCTCCCCCTCTACCTTTGCCTCATCGGTTCTCTCAGCCCTCCCTTCCTCTCAATCGTTCCAACTTCTGCCTCCAAACTCTGCTGCAGAAACTCTCCTCTCTACTCTCTCTGTTATGGTGTGTGTAGGAAGCAGGACCCAAATGCAGATTAAAGTGACAAAAATAATTCCTTTATTTCAAGGCTAACTATTTACAAACGCGGAACAGAACACTCACCGCAGACCAAGTCATAACACAAGACAAACCGACAAAGACAGACAGAAAAACCAGAACTTAAATACACACAAGACTAATCATACAAACAAGACACAGGTGAGGAGAAAACACAGGAACACCAGGTGAACATAATCGGGTAATAAGACACACCAGGGAAACTAATGACAGGGAACCACAGACAGATCTAAACAAGACACAACGCAGACAGAAAACCAAAAACAGATCTAGACAAGTCAAAACACAACACATACAGAAACAGAAAGGTCTTCAGGAGGTGAAGACCTTTCAAAATAAAACATGAAACAAAAGACAGAAAAAGACAAGACAAAATACAATAAAGACAGATCGTGACACTCTCATCCTCTCTGGACTCTCTCTGTCCTGTCACATCTCGGCAGGCTCGTCAGAACCGTCCTTCAGGCAGCAGAGCGGAAACGGTGGAAATCCAAACACCATGACGACCTCCTAACCTATCAGGCTCTCCTCTCCTCTTTCTCTGCTTCGATCTCTCAGGCAAAAAGCACTTTCTTTCAAGATAAGATCCAATCTTCCTATTCCAATCCCAACAAACTATTTTCAATATTTTCCACCCTCTTGGACCCCCCCAAAGCCCCTCCCCCCTCCTCACTTCTGTCAAGCGACTTTGTTAACCACTTTGAAAAAAATGTTGATGATATTCGCTCTTCTTTTTCTGACTCACCTTTACTGACCGCTGGGTCACCAGACCCTCCTTTCAACCACTCACTAACCTCCTTTTCCCCTCTCTCTCTCCAAGTGAGGTTCTTACCCTCATTACCTCTGCCCGCCCTACCACCTGTCCTCTGGACCCTATCCCTTCAAACCTCCTTCAGACTATTGCTCCTGATATTCTACCGTTTCTCATCCATTTCATCAACACTTCTCTAACTTCTGGTCACTTTCCAAACAGTCTTAAGGAGGCAAGAGTAAACCCTCTCCTAAAGAAACCCACTCTCAACCCGTCTGATGTTATAAACTACAGGCCTGTCTCTCTCCTCCCGTTCCTGTCTAAAACACTTGAACGCGCTGTCTTTAAACAACTCTCCTGTTATCTCCATCAGAACAACTTTCTGGATCCGCACCAGTCTGGTTTCAAGGCAGGTCACTCCACAGAAACTGCTCTCATTGCTGTCACTGAGAAACTGCACACTGCCAAAGCAGCATCCCTCTCCTCTGTCATCATCCTGTTGGACCTGTCTGCTGCATTCGACACGGTGAACCATCAGATCCTCCTTCGCACTCTCCAAGAACTTGGAGTTTCAGGCTCTGCACTTTCCCTCCTCACCTCATACCTCAAAGTCCAGGTAACTTGGAGAAGGTCCGAGTCCGACCCTTGTCAATTAACTACAGTGGTCCCTCAGCGCTCTGTTCTTGGTCCCCTCCTCTTCTCCCTGTACACAAACTTGCTCGGATCAGTCATTAGCCCGCATGGTTTTTCATACCACTGCTACGCTGATGACACCCAATTCATTCTGTCCTTTCCCCGTTCAGAGACCCAGGTCGTCGCATGCATCTCTGTTGTCTAGCTGACATCTCTCAGTGGATGTCTGCTCATCACCTCAAGCTCAACCTTGACAAGACTGAACTGCTTTTCCTTCCGGGAAAAGATTGTCCCACTCTTGACCTGACAATCAACATCGGCACCTCTGTTGTTTCCCCGACTCAGACTGCAAGGAATCTGGGTGTGACCCTAGATAACAACCTGTCCTTCACTGCAAACATAGCTGCTACAACCCGTTGCTGCAGATACACTCTTTACAACATCAGGAGGATACGTCCCCAGCTGACCCAGATAGCGACGCAGGTTCTGGTCCAGGCTCTCGTCATCTCACGCCTAGACTACTGCAACTCCCTCCTGGCTGATCTACCTGCATGTGCCATCCGACCTCTGCAGCTCATCCAGAATGCAGCGGCTCGTCTGGTCTTCAACCTTCCAACATTTTCTCACACCACTCCGCTCCTCCGCTCCCTCCACTGGCTTCCAGTAACTGCTAGAATCTTCTTCAAGACACTGGTACTTGCATACCATGCTGTGAATGGATCTGGCCCTTCCTACATCCAGTACATGGTTAAACTGTACACCCCAGCGAGTGCACTACGCTCTGCATCAGCCAAACGACTCGCTGCACACTCGCTGCGAGGGTGACCCAAGTTCCCATCAGCAAAAACACGTGGGTTTGCTATCCTGGCTCCAAAATGGTGGAATGAGCTCCCAATTGAAATCAGGACAGCAGAAAGCTTGCACATCTTCCGGCGCAGACTGAAAACTCATCTCTTTCGACTCCACTTCGAGCGATAGAATTACTAACAAAGAACTGCTAACAGAGCACTTATATACTAATAAAGGACTGGCTTATCTAAAGCCAGTTGAGTAGCACTTGAAATGTTTGGCTCTATGAAACCTGATGTACTTATATGATTCTGTTTTCTTCAAGGTTGTGTCACTCCGTTTGAATGTCAGTGACTGTAAATAAGTCAATAAAGGAGCATGGCTGCTCATTCCCTGGCTCTCAAAAGAGTTTGGCTGGCTGTTTAATCTATGTTCACACTGAGACAGTACAACACATAGAGAGAACAGTACACCTATTGTGTAAGTACATACAAGCAGGTCACACAGTATGATCACAAATACATAAACTGTTAAAAATCTGTTTTTATTTAAAAAGTACAGGCTGCATTATGTGTTCTCAGCCTTCGAGAAACTTGACATGTTTTGGTACATGTATGTGTCTGAACCTCTCTTTAGTGGTTCATTAATAAAACAGATATTTCAACGTGTGCCTACTTTGTTCATGTACTGTTGAGGTTAATTTCAGTAGTTGTGTGCTATAATGTATTTACTTAATGTGAAGAGGAGGCAACTTTAGAATAGGGAACCTGTTCAGGTCAATTAGAGTCAAACTACTAGCTTATTGGTTATGAACAAGACTTCACTTTAAAATAGGGAACATGTTCTTAGATATAAATACCTAATTAGAGTCAAACTACTAGCTTATTGGTTATGAACAAGACTTCACTTTAAAATAGGGAACATATTCTTATATATAAATACCAAATTTGGAGTTATTTAGACACAATTAACACTTATACTTTCATGTATTGTTACATAAGAGCAGATCATATTTGTTAAGTGTTATTAAGGGATAATTACTGTTCTTGTGGCAGAGATGGAGTACTCGAGTCCTGGACTCGGACTCGAGTCGGACTCGAGTGCTGATTTTCGGGACTCGTGACTTGACTCGGACTCGCACACTGATTGACGCGACTCGGACTCGGACTCGTGAATTCTCACGCACGATGACTTGGACTTGGACTCGGACTCGGCTCGGGCACTCCTTGGGATGACTCGGACTCGGACTCGTGAATTCTCACGCACGATGACTTGGACTCGGACTCGAGCAAGCTTTCTCTGGAGTCTGATGTCCTCTGTGTCCTGGCGTGTGCACCTGCGAGGCGAGTTCACGTACTGGGCGCGCCCCCGCTGCTATACCAGTCTAAAGATGTCCAGAGACACACCCCGCATCGTGCTGTATGCTTTTAAAGATTTCGTTTCCATATTGGGAAAGAGCAGCGCAAAATGCACATTATGTGGACAGAAGATAGAAGAGAAGACTGGGACAACGTCGAATTAAATCGCCGTGAAAATCGACACCTTTCACGGCGGCACCCAGAAAAGTAAGTAGAAATGCTATTGTTAGCTTGCTAACCCACGTTAACGTTAGCCACTAAATTGACTCCACAAAGGTTTTAAGATGTCGGGTTAGATGGATGGTTGATATCACATCCTAGGGACCAAGTGCAGTTTTATTGTCTAGATAGATACTGTTAAAAAGCTATACATGTCCTTGGTGATACTGCAGATGATGAGTAGCTTAGCCCTAGCCTACAATGAACGTGAAAATTAGAGACTGAAAATGATCTCCGTCACGGAGGCTCCATAACACATTACTCTAAGGATGGAGTTCATATATATTTAGGTAGGCTGTAATGAACACTATCATCAGAGTAATGTGATCAATACAATAAGTAAAGATTCAGCCGATAACATGAAAGCACATGGCTACTTAACATGCAGAATGTCGTCAAGTAGCAATGTGCTTTCTGGGGCTTAATCTTTATTGATATAATTTAAACGTTCATTTATTGGTTGTTGGACATTGTGATATTATATTTATTATCTTCGCTTTGTGTTGTGATGTTTTGCCGACTGTGTTGAAATAAATTAACAAAATATTCGTTCATTGCAACACATTTAGAATCATATTACATATTTACACTTGACACATTTTATTGTTTTAAGTGTTCATTGATGTGCATTGTCCCTGCTAAATAAACGATTAAATATCCCTTTTTACCATTAGTGGCTTGCTTGGTTTGTGCATGAACATTCAATTTTTTAAGGCTCAGGATTATGGTTTTTATGTCACTGTTATATAGCACACTGATAACAATGTTACTTTTAACATTGTTTCTCAATCCTTGAACTCAAACCATATTTGGATGGTCCAAAAATGTATTTAAATTATTATCATAAACATGCCACAACTAGTTTGCAATGGTTGAGGATTAGTAGTTGGGGTAGCCCTAATTTTAACCATACAATTTATTTAGCAATAAGAAAGATTTTTTGCTGAAGTGTGTATTCTTTCTTCCCCTAGGCACAACAAGCTCCTTGAAAACAAGGTTCACAGAGATCTTCCAAGCAGTGAAGATGCCAGGATGCGAGCCAGCTGAAGGAAGAGGTCCCACCAAATTTCCTTTCACGACTGCTTACTTCATAGCATCTGTTTTGGACCCATCGTTTGGTTTCCAGTGGCTAAAACATGATGTGCAGCTGGACAGTGATGACAAAGATCAGCTAATGACTCAGATCATTGGTGAGACATGTTCACTTGTTATATATGTATGCAGGCTCTAACTTATACTAGCCATTATTAATTATAGTTATATGTGTACATGAATGTCTAGAAGTGGTTTATCTGTTTGTAGATATTGGGGTGTGTGTAGCCAAAATAAGAATACTCAATCCTTATGGAAAGAATTACCAAATTATAAGGACATTTTTACACATTAGCCTTTTCAAGTAAAACAAATTAACATCATCTATAAATGGTATCACAAACAAAATAATAAGATCAGTAGCAGATTTATTCACAAAAGTATACCCTCTCATTTCAGATTGTATCAAGGCAGAGGGTGAGAAGCAAATGATCTCAACAGCAGGACCAGAACAAGGTGATGTTCCAGTGTCTCCTCCTGCTCCTGAAGCTCCTCAGAGGAAGCTGAGAATGTTCTCCCACTACAGCAAGACTCCCTCCTCCACCCACAGGCGGTCTGTCCAGGCTCAGCTGACTGCATACCTCGACTTGATTGACAACCAGGCCTCAGACCCATGCTTCAAGTTTTGGCAACAAAATAAATCCCAGTTCCCTGTCATCTATCAGGTTGCCACACAGGTATTCTCCATCCCTGCTTCCAGTGCACCCATTGAAAGGGTATTCAGTCATGGAGGCATTTTTATGAGGCCTCACGTGCAAGGTTGAGTTGTTCGATGTTGTCAAATCTGATGCTTTTAAAATGCAACAAGGATGTTTAAGTGTGTGTGCCTGAGTGGGTGCTCATCTGCTCCTGACGCTAGCAGCTAAAAACATATTTTTATGCCAGACTAAAGTTCCCTGCCAGACTAGAGTGGCACAGTGACGCGTCCTAAAACCCGGAAGTAAGCTGCGCATGGGTTCCTTCGACAAAGAAGCAATGCAATTTCTCCATAGGATTTTGGAAAATAGCTGTTTGTGGTTTTCCGTACACCTGTAAGATGCTTTTTAAGTATTCTAAATGCATAATTTCAACTGGGTGTCTGTCCAATAGGGCCACATTATGGTAGGAGAGGGGACCCCATCACTTCACTAACATAGAGAGGAATTGGAGCCAGATTCAAATTGGAAATTGAATGAAAATGTTACTTATATTGCGTAGAAAGCCCTGCATGCTTTCTCATGTTCTATTGTTCTTAATAATGTATTTTCAGTTTCTGTGGGTTTTCAAACCATTAAATAAGTTCAATTGTGACATTGTGTCATTGTGTTTAATGTATACCATTTTCATTTGTAAAGCAGCTCTTTGAAGATGCCAGAACGGAGCACTGGAGGCAATATTGGAACTGGACTCAACCTTGATGATGATGATGATGATGATGATAATAATAATAATAATAATAATAATAATAATAATTATTATTATTATTAGTAATAAGCTTTATATTTGTATAACACCTTTTTTAATACAACAATTGTAGGCACACTCGCTTCACAGCAGTTCAATAGACACATTAGTATACCGTGACAGGATAAAAGCAATGTAGAGGAGCTACAGCTACATTTCAACACATATATCCACTAAGATTAATACATGAAGACTTGTGACTCTGACTTGACTTGGACTCTTCTTGGGTGACTCGGACTTGGACTCGGACTCGAACACAGGTAATGGTGACTCGGACTCGACTCGAACACTCCTTGGGTGACTCGGACTTGGACTCGGACTCGAACACAGGTAATGATGACTCGGACTCGGACTCGACTCGGACACTCCTTGGGTGACTCGGACTTGGACTCGGACTCGACTACGACTGTCCCTAGGTGACTCGGACTTGGACTCGGACTCGAAGAGTGGGGACTCGAGAGTGACTTGGACTCGTGAATTGGTGACTTGACTACAACACTGTCTTGTGGTACTACTGCCTTATTAGGCCCATATTGAGCAGAGCATATTAAGATCAAAACTCATGTACAACAACTTCCTTACTTGCAATAAATAAGCACTAATTAGAGGGTTATTGATGAAAAACTCAACTAATGGCTTATTACTTGTAGAATATGGTCATGTAGAATAAGGCATTAATAAGTGTTTTATAATGACTAATAAAGAGCCAATATACTGCTAATATGCATGTTAATTAACAACTAGTTGATGGTTAATTTGTGTACCTTAATATAAAGTGTTACCCAAAAGTCTTCTTAGTTATTATGTATTCAGTACAAATGATAAGTAGTTAGGCATGATTTATACAGATTTGGGGGCCAGGTTGTCGCAAAATCCTATGGTGTATGGTTTCCATTTAGTACTAGTGCAGTTAAAACAGTAATTAAGATATTAGCATTGCACTCCTACAACAGTGTCATTCAATAACTATTAAAGCAGCAAATATAGAGACTGAACCAATTATCACCACCATTGTCAATTTGTTTCTGCAAAATGTAACCATCATGAATTGCGACAATCACTACAATTCTACACATAGCGAGCTTTAACACGGGATCCTAACTCGTGTGAGTATACCCTTAGAATCGCAGTGTTTGTCTAGCACTCATTCACTCTTCTCCATTGTATTTTCCCTGCAGAACTGCGTGAGGCATTCAGGGAGTTTGACAAAGACAAGGACGGCTTCATCAGCTGTAAGGACCTCGGCGAATGCATGAGGACTATGGGATACATGCCGACAGAGATGGAACTGATCGAACTCAGCCAGCAGATCTGTAAGTCCTGCATGCACAGATGTAAAAATAAACACAAAATGCTAGTGGAGCCTCGCAGATGGGGGTGCTGCAGCCCCTTCAGCATCCCCCTTCCCGCATCCATTCGCGATGTCTCGCTGTCTCGCTGTCTCACAGACCCCGCGCAGCAAGCAGGAAAGGAACCCAGCTCACACTGTCCGCTCCTCACCGCAGCGTCCCGTGCAGCGTCCCGCGCAGCGTCCCGCCAACATGGCACCCAGACCCCACGCAGCATTCTCATCTGTTTGTCCTTACTGGTATCATTTTCTGGTTGCTAACGCCATTGTAACACATAATCACTGATGTTCCGCTGTAACGGTGGTAGACCATAGTGGTAGACTCATCAGAACAGAGTGGGCGAGCTGACCAATCAGAGCACAGTGGGCTCACAGGGAGGGGGGGGGGAGGCAGGAGCTCCAACAAGCCGTGTAGGACAGAGAGTGAATACACATACTATACAGAGATGCTGTACGAGAAACCAATGTGAGTTTGGAAAATTGCACAATATAAATCTATTCTAGTATACCTCAACAATGGAATTATGATCAGTAGAAATAGCCATGACATAAGACCTTTAAGCACAAACTATAACTCCCTAAACAAGCTGCAATTAATTTTATTTTAATTTTTTTAATTTATTCTGCTAAAATCATACAAAAACAAAAACGTATAATTCATACACACAAATGAACACAATTAGTAGAAGCGGGAGGGCTGAAGCATAGCTTATGGGGAGTAGCCCTCCCGTGCATCATCATTAGCATCAATATAATAATGGCACTTATTTCGTCAAAAACGTATAGAAATTAAGGAGTACAAAAAAAATAAAGAAAACTAATGAAAACTGAAAAAATAAAAATAAATAAAATAAAAGTTAGGGCAAGAAAAAAAGTAAATGCATATATAAGTAATACTGGGAATATCAAATACTTGTTAGCTGGAGTAATCTGCAAATATAATTGTTTTTAATATTAAATTAAAATAAAAGTTATAAGTTATAAGTTAAACCTATCACTTTGGTCACTGACTGAGATCAATGCAACATATACTTAAAACAACGGTATGAATAAGCGTTATTTTTTGTTTGTTTTTCTACAAAAGTGTGCCCTTTAGGTGCCGTAACTGTTAAGGCACAAATCTACTTAGAAAAGTACCATCATTTTGACGTCACGGCTATAGAAACCTTTAATATTGTACAGAAACGCAGTATAACATTCCAGAAAGGTATCTAATGTAGCGAGAATGAATACCATTTATAAAGCAAGAAACGGGGGGTTACATATTGTAACCCTAGTTCTATAAGCACAGGCGGAGCCCTCTACTGGACTCTCTGGGTACTACTCTCATCAATGATACGCGAGGATTCACACACTGAAGTTGTATAAACGTAGCCGGCCAATCAGGGTGAGCCTACCTGAATGCACGCGCACATAAGGCAGCTACACCTCCTGACTGTCATCCTACACCCTCTTCAGCGATGTTGTGCACCGGCAGAAATGTTAAAAGAGTTTCATTTCTATGTTGTTTTATGGTTGTTTTGTCACTCACCATTTACCTGTCATTCCAGGTTTCCTGATTATCCTCCTCTTGTGTGTCTCCCGTGCTCATCAGCACCAGCCCCTCCCCTGATTATTTCCAACTGTGTCTTGTTGTTGTGTGTGTAAATTCCCCAGTCTCCCAGTGTTCTTTGTCAGTTCGCCTTGTCTCATGCCTAGGTCGGATTTATGCTCTCTTTGATACCATGATGCTTTTTGTTCCTCACTACGTGAGCGATGTTCTTTTGTTCACTTTTTGTCATCTCATCTAGAGATTAGAAAGTGTTTATTTTGTTCATCAATTGGAAAATAAAGTATCTTACAAATACTTTACCTCTGTCTCCTGGGTCGTGCAATTGGGTCCAATACTCTGAGTTTCTGAGTTCGTAACAGAACGAACTGACCATTATGGACCCAGCCGACCCAAGAATGCCGCCCTGTCAGCACAAGGCGTGAAGATTTATCATCACTAGGAACAGCTGGGCATAGCCAATCAGGGAATAAAAGAGCTGGGAGGACGCCAGGCAGAGTTTCAGGAAGTCATCTCTATGCAGATACAACAGCTGACTGCACAGATGACTCAATTATTCACTCACCTACAGACTGCTCCTCCGGTGACGTCATCCACAGCTGGGGGTTTCCTTGTCAAGAATCCTGCTGTAAAAGCTGCCCTCGAGGAATGGAGACACTGGCTAGAGGGGGCAGAGCAGCCGTTTTTAGTCTGGACAGACCACAAAAATCTGGAGTACATAAGAAAGGCTAAACGCCTCAACTCCCGTCAGGCCAGACGGACACTATTTTTTAGTAGGTTCAACGTCACACTCTCTTTCGTCCCGGATCCCAGAATCAAAAACCGGATGTTTTGTCTCGTCTTTACGATCCAGAACCACTTGCTGTAGAGCCCAAGACCATTCTTCCACTTAACTGTGTGGTCGGAGCCTTTTTCTGGCAGGTGGAGTGGGACGTTAAAAAGGCGAATGTCATGAATCCAGCACCTAGCGAGTGTCCCAACAATCTGCTGTTTGTTCCTGAGGCTCTTCACTCCAAGGTCATCAACTGGGCTCACTCATCCGTGCTTTCGTGCCATCCGGGAGTAACAAGGACATTGTTCAGGATAAAACAGCGGTTCTGGTGGCCAGCCATGAGGAAGGATGCGGCGGAGTATGTAGCGGCTTGTCCGGTGTGTGCGTGTAATAAGACCTCGTCTCAGGTCAAGATATGCTTACGGTCCTAATAGTGGTGGATCGATTCTCAAAGATGGCTCACTTCATCCCATTGACCAAGCTTCCCTCTGCCAAAGTCACCGCAGAGGTCATGATGAATCAGGTATTCAGGATCCATGGATTCCCTGATGACATTGTTTCCGACAGGGGTCCACAATTCACTTCCATTTTTCTGACTCACCGCCAGTTTGTCATCCGGATATCACCCTCAGTCAAATGGACAGTCGGAGTGTCTGAATCAGGAACTGGAGTCTACGCTACGCTGTCTCGTCTCCCAGAACCAGACCACCTGGAGTGACCACCTCACATGGGTCAAGTTTGCCCACAATACTCTTCCTACCAGAGGTCGCGTTAACCGAATATTTTCCGTCTATGACGGATTTTTTTTAACAATGACGGAACAATCTGGAAGCAGTCCGTCATTTTGACTTCCGCGAGGTGCAGTGGGCATGCATAACACAGCGCTAACAGTTCACGAGCGTGCGCCCAGCCCCCCGTTGACAGTTCGAGATCGTGCTCTCCACCCCCCCCCACACCCCCGTTGACAGTTCACAACCGTGCTCTCTCCTCCCACCCCACACCCCGTTGATATTTCACGACCATGCTCTCTCTCCCTCTTTGCTGGGTAGAGCCTATTTGGTCTGAATAAGCCCATAGCTCCCCCCTGCAGGTGCCAGCGCAAGTGGCTATACACTGCGCATTATGTCTCCCAGGTCCCTAAGGAGCATGGGGAGAACGTAAGTGCACCATGTCCCCCACACTCACACACGCTTACCTCGTGTAGAGTGTGCATGGACCGTAGTGGGGAAAGCTTCCAGCCCTGTAGGCTTACTGCACACCACGTTTCCCTTACTGACCCACAGCCCTCCTCCTTTCACCAGTCCTGTGTTGCCCCAGCAAGCACCGACGATGAAAAAGGAGCCAGACATGTCTAAGAGATACTTACCTTATGAACGGGCCTGGCGTAGACCAAGACACCGCCGTGCATAGGTGGACGACTAAAGCCGTCTAGCTGTATAACCCTCCACCTGGAAGAACTCCTTAGGTTCTTGGGAACAGAGGAGGGGTTCGGTCTGAGTGTCGCCCTGCTATGGTCACCACGAACCAGAAGGCATCCAGGGTGCACCGATAGAGCGGTCAGTTCGCATATACTTTCTTGGCAGATTTCAAAGCAAGCAGCAAAGCTGTTTCTTTTTGCTGGCTTCTCTCTGATCTCTAGCGCTGCTCAGGAGCGAGAGAGAGCGAGCGCAGGAGAGATAGAAGAGAGAGAGAGCGGGATGGCGATAGGCGAGAGAGCGCAGAGATATCGAGTTGAGCGGAGAGAGCGAGAGAGGAGCGATAGAGCCTAGAGATAGCGAGCTCGCGGAGCGCTGGATCGCGCGCTCTCTCTATCGCTGCTCCTGATCGATCTCGAGAGGATCTATAGCTACTCTCTACTCTCTCAATCGAAATTAATCGTTCTCTCTCTCTCTCTCTCTCCTCTCTCTCTCTCTCTCAATTATATCACCTACATCGAGAGAGCTCCCAGAGGCTGAAACGTTTCTGTAACCAAAGCCTCGAGCACCACTGCAGTTCCAATTGTTGGTGTGAGACCATGCCACCACTGGGACTCTGTCTCCTGATCCCCTGCAAAAAACACTTAATAAGCGGTTGGCTAAAGACTGGTCTGCCGCCAAATCCCGCATGACAGGACGAGGTGGCTGCTGCATACACCTTGACTGTGGCATGAGCAAGCCTCTTGTCCACCAGTATCTATAGCTAGGATATTAATAGAGCCCAAATTGCTAGAAAGCCAAAACACAGGAAGTATTTGCCTTTTGTACGTCTTTTATACATGAGAATATGTGTCCCCGGTGTGTCAGGGAACTCACCAAGTGTCAGAAAACACAACCCTCTCTCTTTTTCCCCCATACCCAAGTTCCAAGGAACAAGGGGACCGTGCGGCAGAGTTTCAGTTAGATTTTTTTCCGCCGGTCAACATGTCTGTTAAAGTTTAAATCTTCCGGACAAAATTAGAAAAGTGCCGGTCAAAGGTCTTCTTTGTTATTTATTGAGCTTTAAAACAAATGAATAATGACTCCATATAATCATATAAGAATAAAACACGGTGGACGGAGATCTCTTTTTCTCCCCCTCTTCTGACAGCCCAGCAGCTGATCTCAAAGCACGCTCCCCTCTCCTGCAGGGGAGCATGGTCAGCTGCAGCTCATTTGCATTAAAGCTACGTGACAGAATCAGCCCCTGCAAAAACAGGGCTGGAAAGGTCAAATAGAGCGAAATGAGGCATGGCTAAAATGCAGGATCTGTTTGGTATTTTGAAAAAATATATATATTGATATACTTTATATAGGTATGGCCCTATCATATATTGTTCAAATATAGCATGATAGGTCCACTTTAACTAAGGTACTAAACAGTCAGACTCCTGCATTTTTCTTTGCGAACCTTGTTGCTCTCTATACTACGTAACTTGACTTTTGTATTGACATGTGGGTTACAAATTGATTACGTGAGTTGCAATAAATAAAGTGCCTTTATTTTGTAGATATATTTCCCTACAGTGAATGAGAAAAGCCTGAACATTTCTTGCCTACTTGTTTTCTACCCCTTAAGGTGGCGGCAGAGTGGACTTTGAAGACTTTGTGGAACTGATGGGTCCTAAAATGCTCGCTGAGACAGCAGACATGATTGGAGTCAAGGAGCTGAGGGATGCCTTCAAAGAGGTCTGCCAGACAATTTGTAGCAAAAAGATCACCCCCTTTCACAAACTTTAACTTGTTTCAATGTTTCATACTCCTTTTTTTATTTCCCAGTTTGACTCTGATGGTGATGGTCAGATCAGCCTCGGTGAGCTGAGGGAAGCCATGAAAAAGCTAATGGGGGAGCAGCTGAACCACCGCGAGATAGACGAGATCCTGCGAGATGTTGACCTCAATGGGGACGGAGAGGTGGACTTCGAAGGTATGTGATTTCAGAAAGAAAAATATAAAAGGGAAAAAAATTGTTTTATGTGGTACTCACCACTCAGCTTGTTTTTCAATCAGGCTAATAAGATCAGATTTAGAATCAAGTTTATGGCCAAGTATGTTCACACATACAAGGAATTTGCTTTGGTATTTAGGCTAACTAAATACAGAAATGGAGTATTGAAGAAAGTATGTATTTAAAAGCCATACTCCCTTCCCTTCAACAATAACACCACACATTTTTTTTCCACAGAGTTTGTGCGAATGATGTCTCGCTGACTCTTCACCAAACCATTGCGCTACTGCACCAACATGGACCGGACTGCACACCGTTTAATTCTTCATGATGTACAATAATCTTATTGGTGTTTGTAGTTTTCCGTTAATTCAACATCTCTCAAGTATAAGAGAATCCATTTGATGTGTAACTGTTGTATGAATGTAATAATGTATAATTTATTGAACATGTACTAAGAGATTGTAAAGTGATAATTCAGCAGATGGTTACTCAAAGCTTCTCTTCAGAAGTGGAATTAAATTTGAATGTATTTGAACTGTGAATATCATACGAGCAACAATTTGGTTTGCAGTACATAACAGAAGTTACCTGATTTGTCAGTTTACACACAGTATTCTATCAATCAATCAAGTTAAAATTAGAAGATAAGTTACTTTAGGTGTTCAGTTGGCCTGTTGAGATTTCCGAGGATGTTTTCTTTTTGTAATTTGGGTGAACTGGCCCTTTAAACATGCAGTTTACTATATACACTGCTTGAATCTTAAGTATTTATTATCATTTACCACAAATGTACTATCTAAGCTCTTCCATTCATAAGATTGTGACTGTCATTACTGTTGAAGTAATATATTGTAATAATATTGAGGTATTGTAGTGTAGAAGGCAAAAGTGACATTGGATTATTTATACACTTTTATTGCACAAACAGCCTCAAAAATACATAGCAACACTTTTATTCAGGACTTTTGATACGATACAACCTATATCTGCAAATAAATCTTGCAGATGTTGTATATTCAGTGTCAACTATCTTTTTGATACAAATTTGATAACAATAACAGGATTGTTCTTTTTGGTCTACACACCTGTCACAGGTCCTGTTTCTTTGTTCAGGCGAAAATGAATATACAGAATGTCACAAAGTAGTACTTGCTTATTTTCTGCAACTATATACATGTTTAATGTTTGTACAGTGTCAGATATTTTAAGAAATGCATTATACATTTTAATGTATTAACAATGAATTAGAGTGACAATAAATGAGTTTATATTGCTCAGTAATCTTTGATTTTCTCTCTTTTTAAATTTTTTTTAATTAAAACATGCTCCAGGGAAATAATTGGATTTTCCCTTTGCCATCTTTTCCTGTCTCACAAACCTTTCCAGAATCTATCCAGATCGCTGATAAATTGCATCAGATCACCTCTTCCCTGGCACTTTTTGAGGTCCCCTATGAGTCTCTTTTTCAAAGCATGTGCCGTCTCACTGTAGTCAACACTGAAAGGTGCCATAGGTGGAGTCCCGTTCCAAACCGGAGGCATGTACCAACTGAAAGTGTCTCGATCAAACTCCATCACATCTGAGCACTTAGTGATGTTAGCCTTCCTCATCCTAGTGTCCTTTCGGATCACTTCATTGAGCTGTTTCACCAACTCTTTACCTCTCTTCTTCCTCTCTACATCAGGACTTTCTGACATGTTGGTGTGCACAAAATGACAGAGTGGCTTCTTGCCCACATTCTTCAACCTCGTGAAAGCATGAAGCACCATTTCTAAGAGATCTTTCTCTTTCCAGTTGTCACTGGAAACACTGACGATTGTGGCGTCACTAAGTGCTACAGCGAGGCTGGCTACTTCTATGTCACGTTCATGGCTGTGATCATCTTGGACAATCTGATGTGGTTTCAGTCCCTCTATGTCAATTATCATGATACAGTCACACTCCAATTTCCTCCTGACGTGTTCGTTGACATTGATCATGTGGATGAATGCCCCGCAGTGCATGTGCCTTTGCTGACTGCAAACCTGACCCCAAACATGGTGTTTAGCAGAGTCGATTTTCCTGAGTTCTCAGCTCCGATGATTGTGATGACTTTAAGCTTACTTTTGGAATGCATAGACTTGTGAAGCTCCCTTAGCACCTCAGTGATCCATTTCAACGGAATGTTTGCAACATCTCCATCAACGAGCTCAAGAGGGAAACCATCTAGCAGCATCTGAGCACAGAGTTCAGGAAGTTGTTCCAAGGTCTTGCTTTGACTGCTGAATTCTGGCAGGTGGTTCGCACATTGGAACAGCTGGCCAGACTCTCGGAAAAAGTGCTCAAGGCGTAAAGAACGAGCTGATATTTTCTGATCAATCTCTGCAATCTTTTCTGTGTCTTCAGGACATTTTTCCCTTAGCTCTTTATATTTATCTTTCAGATCCGACAGTTCATTTCGGGACAGATTGTCCAAATCCATTTCCAGCCATTTGAGGAAATAGTAGCGTTGCACTTCTGAGGCCACCCCGTGAAAGAATCTAAGCATTGCAGCTTTTATCTCTAATCTTTGCTGGTGAGTTTTAAGATATTTTTCTGTTATTTTTAAAGACTTGCGGTAGTCCTCAATGTTTTCATTTCCAGCGTTTCGCAGTCTCCAGTACTCAGTTTCGAGCAATGAAAGCTCTTTCCAGAAGTGTCCCTGGGAAGGTAGTTGTTTTTCTTTGAACTTAGAGGGGTCAGCGATGTGTTGGATGACGTTATCTGCATTTTTCCTAACACCCTGGCATTCATCAATGTCCTCATCAACCAAGATATCACAGCTGCGAGCTGTGTCTGCCAAATTTGCCAGCGACACTTTGACTGGGCAGTTTCCAAGCATCTTAGGGACTGATTCCTGGAGGGCCTTTACCAGTTCTGACTCCGTATTTTTCCTCTGGCTCACAGTAGTTGTCTTTAAACTAGGTGTGATTGCCATCGTTTTGAGTGTGAAGCTTTTCCCCTGTATGCTGCTTATCAAAAGCAACCTGGCTTCCACAACCATCCCTTCCAAATGCTTGAAGTAATCAATTTCTGACTCATCACAGAAGATGTACACAGCTGCAGAGGTCTGGCAGAGGAATGAGAACTGCTTGTCGAAGTCCCTGATGTCTCCTCTGAGGTTGGCGACGGCCAGCGGCTCAGTGAATTTGTCTGTGTTCTTCTTCCCACACGGGAGGTACCAGGTCATTTCAACTAGCCCCTCAGAAATCTTCCTGGGTACATCTCCACCATCCATGTTATGATTATAAAATATATCATAACACTCCTTAGTGTTGCTGAGCAGTTTGTTCAGCACCTGAGATTTGGACAGGCTCGTCCTCCCCAGCCTGACGAACGACAGCAGAGGAATATCAGTGAGCACAAGTCTTTCTTCACAGCTTAAGTTTCTGAATGCCAGTTTGGAGGGGCTGAAGGTCCGAACTATTTCGCGCATAGCCCACAGCATCATGGTGATTTCTCTTGTGTCATGGTTGGGCATGAGGAGCGGGACTGCAAACTGGCACAGTGCCATTTTCTCAACCATGTCTTGCTGAAGAAAGCCGTCGGAACAGAGAAACAACGCAGTTATCAGGTCCAACGGATTGATGGTGTTTTGCTTGTCTGTGTCAACATCTTTGGACACACATTTAACACTTCGAGCATTTGCATTTAACATCATGAGTTTCCTCAAAAAGCCTCAGGATATGACTTTGGGCTTTCAAGGTCTCTGATGTATCACTTTGATTGATCTCAAGAACAGTGCTTAGTGTGAGCTTGTCATCATAATAGTCTTCAAGGCCCATCTTTGACAGCACCTTCCTGAAACAGGCCTCTGTGGATCAACACGAATGAGGATGTCACAGTTTGCTCTATATCTATTAGTTAGAGGGGAATTCCATACAAACTTTGACTAAATATTTATTAAGATCAGTTAGTTTCAGAACTTATCCTTGGATCGAGCAATTTATTCAAATTCAAAATGTGTTTTATTCTTAAACACCTTTTGTTTATTTTCCCCCACTCTCTCTCATATAATTATCTTGCACTTATGAAAAGTTAGCATGTTAGTATGAACAGTGTGATTTTAAAATAAAAGCAGGGGATATAAGCCCTCACCTGTGAGAATCGTTGTAGAGACAGGCTCACTGCATCTGTCGATCAGCATTGTTGAGACTTCGATGGTGTATTTCGTCCCTGGCTCTAAATTAGAGATTGTCTTGAAGCACTCTTTTGTCTGTATCGCTAGTGGCTCTTTTCCCTGACTTTTGAGGGCTATAATGAACTGATGCTTAATTCCCTCCATGTTTTCTCCTTTGGTCCATTTCAAGGTCACGGCGCTGAGTATTCATTTGAAAATACATTATTTTTCATGCACACACTCCAGGTCGTTTATTTCAAATTGATGAGCATCTTTGACGACAGAGTAACCTTCCAGCTCCCTTCCGTGGATCCACTCTCCTTTAGTCCACTTTACTCTGAAGATCTTGGGCCCCTTCAGTCCCTTTGGCACTCCCCAGCTCAGGATCACAGAGTCTGTTGTCACTGACTGGAACTCTATTTTACCAGGAGGGGGCACCACTGGCAATCATAAGAAAGCACAAGAAATCGTTTGTGTGATTCATGTTACACCTTATATCCATAGGGGGCGTGTGAGGCTCAGGTTTGGCACCGCCTGCTGACCAATCAGAGCTCAGTGTACGGAGTTTAAATCTCTCAAGTCATATTACAGGATAAAGGAAATACAGATTAAACTGCCGTATGCAGAGAAGACGCCGACGTGTCGCACTTATCATTCATATCACATCATCAATCAGATCATCGATCATATAATATCATAATATAGCCTATCATATATTTCCTTATCTGAGTCAGCTCCTCGAGCCATATCTGGCCATGCAACACTTACAGTGTCACATACAGTACTGTATGCAGACGTATTATTTTAAGCAACACATTAAGTTGATGAAACTCTCAACTCAAATGTAATTAAAGTCAGATCCACTCGTGTCTTAGATGGGGCAGTATCATAAAACTGTTGTACGCTTTCAAACACTCGGTAGTTTATTTATTTTTTAACCAGTTGTTCTGTATTCACCTTGCAGGTGCAACTATGTGGCTTGTATCCTGGATTATATGTTTAAGTCATGGATGTTTAAAGTTCATATTTGTCTAATATTAGTTTACTTTTCATTAAAGAAGTATGACGCTGTGCTGTCAGTACACTTGTCCCTGTTTGTGATTGGTCAAATGTAGCTAACCCCACCCCTTTCACATGAACCCGCTCTCAGCTGGAGAGAGAAACCTCGGCTTGATTCACCAAGTTGATAAGCAGCGTCGTATGACCGCTTAGCGAGATCTCGTTTGTTAGGGTTAGTTAAGATAACTCAAACATATCCAGGGTCTGTTGAACTAGCTTCGTAGTACAGTTTACTGGTGGCTGCATAGCAGCGCTAATGTCAAAGACACAAACATTATACTTTATATTTTTATTTTTTACCAGGATGCAGTGACACAAATATTTGGGAAGGCTTAGCCTTCCCTAGCCTATAGTACCTGCCGCCCTGCTTATATACAAACATGATAAACTGTGAAACATTTTTAACAGGCTCCATCCTCTGCTAGACTCTATGGGAAATATTCTTCTCCCATCACACGCACGCATTCGGTCCCTGACATTTGCATAAACGTACCCTGCCAGTCAGGACAAGCCATACCTATACATAAAGACCATCCAATATGGCAGCTTTGCCGCTTTCCTTTTACTCTTGATAGAGGATGGTGTCACCACTGCAAGAACCTTAACTCTGCGTCCCAGCCAAAAATCTTAACTTCCTGAGGTTTGTAAAGCAGGTAAGCCATTTATATTAAGGTTTTCACGGCCCGGCTCGCCTTGCTCAACCTGCTTCGTTTTGCCTTTGCTCCTCGACAAGTGTATCAAGGCGTCCTGACTAAAAATACCATAAGATGAGAGCCCCGATTGCAGGGCTAGGGGATTTTTCTGAGGGGTCAGAGACATTGTATACTGACGCATCCCCCCTCAACGAGAGCCTCGCAGCCCGTATTCCTTCTGCAGACAGCCTACCTTCGCTGCTGCATGACAGACACGCTGGAGTAATTGATCAATTAAATAGCGCTGGTCAGGATCAGTATGGTGGGTCCATGTTTTGAGGTGGGCGTACATTTGTTGGGGCTCCGCCCACTGTACCCATTAGAGCAGGGGTTCCCAACCTTTTTTCCCAAGATCCCCCCCAAACGACTCCTGTTGGAAGTTGCGCCCAACAGCGGTAATTAAAGTTTAAAAGTCTCAAAAATGTTACAACTACTGTCACAAACTGGATGAATGTGAAGTATGTTGTTAAAGGAGGATGAAAGTGTAATTAAGGAGCACTATTGAAGTGACTTTGATGGTTATTGGACTCAGGATTAATTCATTTGGATTCCCGCTGAATGAAGACATTAAAGGACGGCGCAAGTGGAAACAATTCACAAAAATGTAAACTGTTTAAAACACATGCTCAAAGTATGCCGGATTTTGCCGATGTGTTTATGTGGATTCAAAAGTCGTAAATAATCTACAAAATGGAGGAGACCGATCTGATCGAAGCAACTGTGACAAATAATCCAACTGAAACCGGCATGGACAATGACTATGTTTTAAAAATGCGCTTATCCAGAAAAGCCTGGTTTGGACACTTTACGGGCAGAAGAAACATTTCTATTAAAGAAAGAATTATACATTTCTGTCTTTTTATGCCTATAATAGCTACTAACTTGAATTTTTATTCAAATGAATTAATCAATTATTTTTTATATTTTATTGTAATGTAAAGACAAGGCTTTTAGTGACAATCATGTATTGCCTTACAATTATATGTAAAAAAAGAAATAAAAAAAAAGTCTAAATATGATATTTGGCCTCAAATCATCTGAGGCCTGGCGCCCCCCCTGGGATCTTTGGCACCCCCCCAAGGGGGGCGCGCCCCCCAGGTTGGGAACCACTGCATTAGAGGGTGGCGTCTGTGTGAGTTATAACTGGAATAAGGTTAAGTATTGTAACCCAAGTTCTATGTTTAGTAATAGTCAGTATTTTTTTTTAAAGATGTGAACATTTTGGGTGGAAAATAACAAGATATAGAAATAATGTCCAGAGCACAACATTTTATGGTTTATACCTTTGGCTTACACTTTGTCAAACCTATCATAACATCTATCCACAACATTCAGCACAAAACGGTTTCGTTTTTTTCCAGTTGCAGTACATTTCAAAATAAAATGGAAGATTTTTGTAAAAGACAAAGGTACTAGTGTTTACTTCTGTAGTATTTACTCACCTGTCTCAGATTGTGCAGAGTTTTGGCGTTCCTTACCACGAGATATCTGTAAAATAAAGTAGTGTTAATAAAAAATTGCAGCATTTCACGATTACAGGATATTTTTGCCTCATTTACACGTGTTATGTTCACCGTTGCATTCAAGCAGCAGATCTGCATCTGAGTACTCCTGTAGAAGCTATTCCCCTCGGCTTTGTCACACACATTGATGAGCTTTTGAGTTTGCATGACTTCAATGTGTTTCGGTGCCTGGAACTTGAGGTAGGATCTGGGATAGAATGAAAGAATGGCTTACTGTTAACTGCAAAACTCCCGCTTTGGTTGGTAGGGGCTACCAAAATCCAAATAAAATTAAAGTTTCTAGTAGTTTCTTTTTGAAACATTTAATCACATGATTTCAAATAATTTTTATTTTTAAATATGCCTTGCCATGTTAACTTGCAAATGACTAATAGTAGAAATCAAAATGTCTTGTGACAGTTCTGTACCTTTTGCCCTCCTCCTTCTTGTACGTGGAGTCAGCAGACTCTCCTGACAATTATTTTTTATGGAAGACAGACAGTAGACTCTTCCCCTCTCTCCCCTCTATCTCACCTCTCCACCCTACCCCCACTGGACCAGAACTTTAACACCCCCCCACACACACAAAAAAATCCAGCACCAGTCACTTTTACACTGCTATGGACATTTTTGCACTCACATTTTTGCACTCTCATTTGCACTATGTACACCATATTGTTTTATATATCCTGCTTACTTGAAGTAAACGGTTATTTTGTGTTTTTCTTTGTAATTATTGAGTGTTCTTATATTTTAATGTGTTATTAATATATATTATTATATCGGGACTGTACTGAACAAAAACCTTACTTGAGCAAAAGTACCTACTACATGAAGAGTTCATCAAAACGTGTGAAGCAAATGTGAGGCTGTGAATTTATTTGTACTCAATCTTTGAAAGTTGGTTGGCCATACATGCACTTGGAACAAAGTTTAAGTGAAACTTTCAGGGCATTCTGTTTATCAAGATTCAGTGTAGTTAATATTAAGATGATCCAAGTACTCACTTAGACATTTCATCACTTTTTGAAAAGATGATGTTGTGCAGGTGGAAACTAGAGCTGGGAACATTAACATCTTAACCCCTGCAATTAATATGGAAACCTTAAAGCATAACAAACTAATTAAAGCAAATTAATGAAATTACTAATTTTGACCCCAACTTCCTCCCGCAATTCCAGCGCAGATTTTTACCATGAATAGCTTGGCAGTAAATAGCAGAGAGAAGCGGAGGAAACTGACACAAGCTACATGTGTTGCACTGACTGGAGACCATGGAAATCAGTAAGCAGCCATGACTAACCCGGCGTAACAGCAAAACTAATCCCTGGCTGGTAAATGCTTTGGATCTTGTTTGCTTTAGGTGCAGTGAAAACAAAGGAAAAGCATATAGCTAAAGCATGCGCTAGCTAGTTTCTTGAAGTTGTGCAGGAGTGGGAGGTAGTGGACAAGCTCATAACTTGAGGAAGCTATAAGTGCTCTCAATATGATAGCGGCAGCAAGAATACTATCATACGAGCATATGCCCTGTGTAGTGCACATTATACTAAGGGTCATGCCAGCCAACACACTCTAACTCCCTAAGCGTCCAGGAGCGACGTTTGGTCAGTGTCCGTGGCGTCCAGTTGTGACGCTCCTAGGCTCCTTCAGCGTCATAAAGGGACGCAAATAGCTTTCAACTGATTGCAATGTATTCCCATCTGCGGCGGGATTTGAAGCTCATGGAAGCACGGCATTCGTTTGTGTCGGCTGCACTTAAAGGCAATGTGAGCGTCCATTCTCATTGGATAACGGAGAATTGTACACCCGGAAGTAAGTATCCCCCTTACTGTCGATTGATTTTACAGCGATATCTGCACTACTCATCGACTAAAAAACACCAGATTATCCTTGTTAATTACACAACATTGATTGGTTTAAATTGTGTGCAATGCTTTTGTATTTTTCCCCTTCGATTCGGAGAAACAAATATTTTTTCAGAGTAAAGGATGGCAGAAGACACTACACTACCCAGAATCCCCAGCTATCGTTTGGACTACACCATGTGCTCTGTTTGACAAACTCCGTTTTTTTTCACCATTCATTCCAATGGCTGGCGTCTAGGCGATCTTCAAATTTCTCCCTGCAGAAAAAAAAAACATGGCCGAACTTCGTTTTATTCTCGGTGGAAAATGCCTATTTTAAAGTTAGTTTGGCCATTAAAATGCGTTTTGATGTCATTTGATGCGAGAAATATGAGTTAATATTTCAGATTATGTGTGCAGTGGATGTACATGATCTTTAGTTTGCTAGTTATTACGAAGATTACTTCAGGAAATTGCGTCCATAGAACGTTTTCATTGTTACCAAGGTGGTTGCTAGGGACGCTGCTATCGATATTATTTCTGTTATGTTGTGTAACTGTTTAATGGTGTTATCTTTATTGCTACCCCCTTCCCCGTCAATGTATAGTGTTGGTCCACAGCGCAAACATATTAGTTTAACAAAATCCGCATCTAAAGATAGCCTACGTTATTTTCCCCTGTGCAATTCCAGTCTCACATCTCACAGCACATCGTCATTAACAAATACCGGAAACAGACTGAAACATTTAAAAAAAATAAAATAATACTTTATTCCGAGAGTGCTTGCTTTTCTCTTTGAAAGTCATCACATAACGGCATTGTAATACACGGTTCGGCTGCATTAAATATTACATATCTGCCGTAGTTCTCTATTTATAGAGCCCTGCTGAGAAGACTTCTAAACAAACATGAGGAACTGCCGCCAAAACTGAAAACGTGACGTGGATCATAAATATATCAGCCATTAAACAACATCTTACATTTCTTTTCACACAATACGTCTCCTTGCAGTATCAACACTAATTCGGCTGACTTTTATATTTGATCCAATTGGTAGAGAGGCTGTATTTACACCATAAAGGTGCACAGCTGATATAAAGGGACACCTAGTGGTTAATGCATGTTATTGAATTTCATTATTTGTATTATTAGATATTAATAGGATCCCTATAAAGTATATTCATTACTCGTTATTCTCTACTAATAGTTAATTAAAGACTGTATATAATGACTATTTTGCACATCCCTTTCAAGATTTTCTAAGGTTTATTGACATATCATATTCACAAACGGTGTAGTTATGCATTGAATGAAAAACTTGGGTCCACAATAGTGCATTACAAGACATCTATCAATATTTGTGCATACCTCCAGCAATGTTAACTATGTTGAAGAACTTATTTTAACTGATATTATAATGTATTATACTCTTATAAGATGTATGTAGATATTTCATCTCCGGCCTTGTCAGGTATTGAACAATCAATAAATAAAGAACACAGAATTGTTAAATATAAAACACAGAATTTGTGTGATTATACTAAATGATTTACAAATAAACACCACTGCATATTTACAACTGTACACATGCTGATGTAACGCAAATGTTCCAACTTGGGATCAATAAAGTATATCTTATCTTAAGCTGATCGATGGTGACTGCCATATTTGCAAAATGTGCCTCTGAACCTTGACAAGTGCATGTTTCAGGCTTATCAATTAATGTAATGTAATGTTATCAATTAACAACAGGAGGGGTCACAAACATAAGACCAGCTGTTAAATAAAGCTCTTCTGACCTTAGCTGGCATGTGTATATATATATTAATGCTGCCCATTATGGGCACAAGCAATTTTCACCCATGTATTAATTATATGTTTTAAATTTGAGTGTTTCCTATCCCCTAAACCTCCAGGGATGTACACAGTTTAATACTGGCAACTTCTTATTATGGGAAATATGAAAACGTCTTTTAAAACTACAACTCCCAGTAGAGACGTGCCATAGATAGAGAACATGTTGCGAAACAGAATAGCCAGCATGTGTAGTTCTGGGGACGGGGTGGGGGAGGGGGGGACGCGGTGGACCCGTTCAAATGCAGTTTTGGACAGTCTGCCGTGGTTCCATCCCATTTCAAGTGCTGTTCGAGGCTCGGCGTAACCCTCGGAGCACACTCTCCAATCACAGAGCTTGAGGACTATCACGGGGTTTGTCAAACAGAGCACATTGTGTAGTCCAAACGATAGCTGGGGATTCTGGGTAGTGTAGTGTCTTCTGCCATCCTTTACTCCGAAAAAACATTTGTTTCTCCGAATCGAAGGGGAAAAATACAAAAGCATTGCACACAATTTAAACCAATCAATGTTGTGTAATTAACAAGGATAATCTGGTGTTTTTTAGTCGATGAGTAGTGCAGATATCGCTGTAAAATCAATCGACAGTAAGGGGAATACTTACTTCCGGGTGTACAATTCTCCGTTATGCAATGGGAATACATTGCAATCAGTTGAAAGCTATTTGCGTCCCTTTATGACGCTGAAGGAGCCTTGGAGCGTCACAACTGGACGCCACGGACACTGACCAAACGTCGCTCCTGGACGCTTAGGGAGTGAGAGTGTGTTGTGCCAGCGGGTTTGTCTAGCTTTAGTTGTGTGTCCGAATATTCAAAATAAAGCTGAGATGTTATCCAATTACAAAACACCAAAACTCAGTAATTACAAGCAATAAATTCATTTAAATAATTGAGGCATATAATACGTATTTAAATTGCACTTTTCTTAAATGAAGAGGCAGGTCCATTGTTGACTTCCTTGTCTCACAAACATGTAAAACCTTACTTGAGGAAAAGTACCTACTTTTCAGAGAAAGGTTTTTAGATCACAACGACATTTATAACACCAAAACTCAGTAATTACAGGAAATAGAAGAATTTAAATGATTGAGGCATATAATATGAATTCACATTGGACTTTTCTAAAATAAAGAGGCAGGTCCATTGATTTCTTCCTTGTCTCACAAACATGTACAATCTTACTTGAGGAAAAAGTACAGACATTGAGTTCTCACCGAAAGGTGTTTAGATCAAAACGTGTAAAGAGAGCTAATCACCATAATGAATGTGAGGCTGTGAATTCATTTTTACTCACTCTTTGAAAGTCGGTTGGCCATCCATGGACCACTCAGAACACTCGCTCACAGATCCACTGGGCACTGATTGTGGGGTCTTTGATCTGAAATTAATTTGTGTTCAAAGATAGCTTTCTACTTGCAACATGCATCCAGAAGACAGGTGTCCGTGTCCCATGTGAAACAAAAAGTCACATTGTACGTAGGTAACATAATGACTCCACCTTATTCCCATTTCTACTATTATAACAGTAACATTACTTTTACTTGGGCAAAAGTACATAGACCTACAGATGTAGCACCTCATTTCAGACAGTTTGAAACACGAGGGCCGTGGCCGGCACGGGCTCTGCCCTCGCTCAAAGGAAAACCTCCAGCGTGACTTGAGACCTCCCCCTTGATAAATACATTTATTATAATGAAGCCAGCTGCAATGGATCATTGATCCACCAGGGGGTGCAGTGGGGTTCCACACTGGAGCTCATGTGAAATAAACTCTGATACAGTACGGTAGATTTATGTCTGATAACCTACCAGGCCCGGGACCAGGATGAAATTACTGAGGGGGCTGTTAAAAAACCAGAGGGGGCGATTTTTTTTCACAACAACGAAAAATACTGGCAATGTAATGAATTGACACACCAAGCTTTTTTCCTTCTCACTGCTCTACAATCTCTTTGCTTCTTTATTTTTATTCCGGATTGACCCCTCTCGTTCTGTTATTTTCCTCTGATCATTAATGATAGATCATAGAATGATTTCCTCAATTTATGAATTGAAAGGCTCTGTAATTATACCATAACCTTTTCTCCTCTACCCTTTAAGTCGTCTTCCTATCAGACTTACTTACTTACTATCTACTCTAGTCATGTCAGGATTAAAGAAACATTAATACAAAATACATTTCTGACCTCCTGCTAAATTATGAACCATCCAGATCTCTCAGGTCTTCAGGGACTGGTCAGCTTTCTGTCCCCAGAGTCAGAACTAAACATGGTAAAGCAGCATTCAGTTATTATGCTCCAAACATCTGGAACAAACTCCCAGAAACCTGCAGGTCCGCTGCAACTCTGACTACTTTTAAATCCAGGCTGAAGACTTTTCTTTTTGTCGCTGCTTTTAATTGAACTATTCATATCTTAGACTGCACTGTAACTTTTATCACTGTAACTTTTATCCATGTATTTTTTTTTTATTAGCTTTTCTTTTTAATGACTGCTTTTAAATGCCATTTTCTTAATGTCTTTCATTTTTTTTTGTAAAGCATTTTGAATTGCCTTGTGTTGAAAAGTGCTAAATAAATAAACTTGCCTTGCCTTAATCTGGTTGATTTTTTATTTTCAGGATTGAATGTTCAAACCAAGGCCTAACACCTGGCATTCCATAAGAAAGTGACTAATATATAAACCAAATGTAATATTGGATCAAACACTACACCAAATGTACAGACACAGATTAAACATATAGTCCCCTGGTTTGTCTCTAGAGTCTAACTGCCATGAGAAAAAACTAATCAATGTTCCACAATCCGTCACTAGATTTTGCTCATTGTACCAATACCGTTTATATAATACATAACATATTATTATTATTAAAGTAAAAGGGCTCGCTTTGGCAAAATCCTGATCCATACAGGCTAGTGTTAATTTCGTTGACTAAAACTATGACGAAATATGTTCCTCAACGACCTTTTTTTCCATGACGAAAACGAGACGATGATGAGACGGCACCGACAGCAGTAAACAATAACTGTAACGAAATCATCATGCAATATCGTTGACGAAAAGTGACGAGACGAAAATGTAGTTTACTAAATAAAAACTATGCCAAAATCTCTCTTTACTTTGGTTGACGAAAAATGAGGAGACGAAATATTATCAAAGATAACGTTACATCTCTGATAGTCAGTTTTTCTCCCAGCAGTTCAATTTCCGGTCTGTGTCTGTGCTGCGCGCGGCGGTAGATTTGAATAACACCGGGCAGCGGCACACAGTGAACTGTCAGGAAGACTCGGGTCTAATTCGTGGTCTAACTAACCTTATTTAACAGAAAATGAAATGGCAACAACAGGGCTTGGGAGCAGTGGTCGCACTCGCGTTAACCGAATACCCCCCGTCAGCGCGAGTGAGTGATAAATTGTGCACTCGACGGGTAATAATGGATTATGACGGAAATGTTACGATCCTGTTCGTCAAAATGACTGACAACGAAAAAGTCTAACACCACCACTGCTTGGGAGAAAGAAACGATGTAATATTTGGGCCCATCTTTGCTACAATGAGGCGGAGAAAAAAAGTGAATGCATTGTTTTATCAGAAGGGAAGCAATGTGGCCATAACACAGCTGGTAAAAACACCACAAACCTGACCAGATACTCTCTGCAAAGCTTCTTAATCATTCAACCTGTGTTTTTCATCAAATAAGGACAAGATATAATCTTATTTATTTATATATACTAAAATGACAAATTATTGGTTTTGGCTAGACTTGTTTGACTGAAATGTTCTATATAATCTGATGACTAAAAAAAGACTCATTGACAAAAAGTAGACTAAAATAATTTGTTTTCTTTGACTAAAACAAGACTAAAATGCTCAGACTTTTAGTCGACTAAAACTTGACTAAATAAAAACAGGATGAAGGTGACTAAATATGACTAAAACTAAAAAGGAAATGTAACACAGGACTAAGACTAAAACTAAATAAAAAAATAGCTGACAAAATTAACACTAATACAGGCAGCCCTAAATAATAACAAGTAACCATAATGTGTGGTGCTATCTGTAGATGTTTTTTTGTCAATTTCATATTGTTTTCACAGAGCTGTGGAAATGAATTTCCACCGGGGAACAATAAATCTAATCTAAACTAATTTAATATTCAATCCCACACTTGGCGATTGAGAACATACATTCGTAATTTACCTCGTTTAAATCACTTTTGTTCTAATACTATGGATTTAGTTGACACTACTAGCCGACTTTCTTTTGTCCAATATTTTGCGGGAAGGTACATTGAATTAGAAATAGAACAAGAAGAAGGAGAAGAAGTAGAGGTAGAAGAAGAAGTAGAGGTAGAAGAAGAAAAAGGAGAAGAAGTAGAGATAGAAGCTTCTTATTATACATCCATGGGTAGAAGAAGAAGAAGTAGAGGTAGAAGAAGAAGAAGAAGAAGAAGAAGAAGAAGAAGAAGAAGAAGAAGAAGAAGAAGAAGAAGAAGAAGAAGAAGAAGAGGTAGAAGAAAGAAGAAGTAGAGGTAGAAGAAGTATTAGAACAAGAAATACGCTAACGCTACAAACAGGCACAACACTGTTACTCTGTTTTTAATGACATGTAACATTTTATTTCACCTTGCTCTATGTTTTCTAACGCACATTCCGAAAAAGGGGACTTTGCCCGGAAAACGGGGACGTATTGGTCCCTCATCCAACTGTGTTTACAGCTAATCACACATGCTAACATTAATTAAGATTACAAGCTCACTTGGGGTTGAGGCTTTTTGACACGTTGCTTGACTGCCTGCCCACATATCTGATCTAAACATAGTGACGTGTGTTGGGGAAAATAATTATTTAAAGTTATTTAATAATTGTGACATTTATTTAACTTTTCGATGGATGAATGATGCTCAAAGTGAGGGGGTATATAAGAAAACTGCGGGGGCAATGACCCCTTTTGCCCCCTCGTGGTGCCGGGCCCGTAGGCTACTACTGTATAACGGATCTTTGTTAAGATCCATATGTCACGGATAGGATCATACTCTGTGCTAAATAAGAGACATGTAATCATTTAGGCTACAAAAACATCACCATGTTTTTATTTAACAAAATAATGTTGGTTAGTCCACAACTACTGTACAAAAACATCAGGAATCTCGCCGGCTCCAAAAAACGAACGGGAGGAAATGCTCTAAATTTTTTATTCTAATTTAATCATCATCTTCACCACGATCATTTATGTTTATGTTCGCGGAATTTACATGAAAGCACTGAAAAATATGAATATACCTTAGTCAACTTCATTAAAACATTATTAACGTGCCTAAACTCAGTAATTCACAAAAAATATTTATATTTTAATGGAGCCTCGTCAAGCAGATCAGGGTCCCGACCATAGACTGTATATATAAAGGTCCCGACGCGTATCAGCATGAAGGGTGTTATTTTCCCCATAATGGCCAAGTCGCTGCACATTATCCCGCTTATTACATGGCCACATTCTCAACAAAGTAACGACATGACTCCCAATATTAATTGAAATGCTTTTATGGATTTAGAAAATGTTTTTATTGATTTAAAAAATAGTTGTATCATGTATTGATTTAAATTGACATGCATGCAGGGAGGCGTGTGGCGCAGTGGATAGAGCCTTGGTGTTGGAATCAGGGGGTCACAGGTTCAAACCCCACTGCAGTCAGCATGTCGTTGTGTCCCTGGGCAAGACACTTCACACCAAATTGTTCCTGTGGGGATTGTCCACAGTATCGACGATGTAAGTCGCTTTGGATAAAAGCGTCTAACAAGTAATGTAACATGTAATCCGCTAAGAAAAATAGTCCGTTGTTACCGAATTTTAAACAGTCTGAATGAAACGGCAGCTCTGAGCTGTGTGTTTACACACCTAATGGCCCATCAGGCACAGCTATATCTCTCCCCCCCCCTGATCTTACAGCTACACCATTGTTTGGTTTCCATGGTAGTGCGTCTCTTTAGTAACTGAAAGTCTGAGAGGGTGAACTGTGTACTTACAATAAGACCCACAAGTAAGCCCACATATAAACTATGATGTCTCACATCTCACTTTCTCCTACTGACTTTCCTCCATCACAGCTGTCTTCCATGTTTTGAATTCACCAAGTGACTCCTGGCATCACACAATTTAAACAAATGTCAGCTGAGAGTGACAAGAAAGTTGTACAAAGACTGATATGACTGTTCAGACTAAGGAAGCATTGCAGCATAATCAGACCTTTTCTGGATAAGCGACACATATTATGGTGGCCAAAAAGATAACCAAATTGATTTCAAAAGACATTATAGACATAAACCAGATTAAGGACACTTTGGCCACAGTTTGAACATAGCCTTGATAAAGTAAGCATTTAGTTATTCACTGGTATCATACATACTGTATATAGTGCTAAGTCACCTGCTACCAAAAATGCACTTAATATTGTGCTTAGTGTTTACAGGAATGTATGAGCAGAAATAGAATACAACAATTGTGTCTTTGTTTTGATAATTGTATAATCACCTGAAACTAAGGATTGTTGTGTCTGTCTGTGTTAGTTTAGAACGAGCACTTAAAGAGCCTGTGACAGCCTCCCAACAACTGTTGTGCAATGAAATATTGGGCTACTAGTCATCTCGAACCGTCAGTTTAAAAAAGAAGTTGCGATACCGTTCCGATAAATATCAATAATTTCGAACATAAATGTAGTTTCATCCACTTGAGTTTACAACTACAGAAATAATCGATTTGTTTTTATATCACATCCGACGGGAGGAAATTCAGCAGCTCTCACTACCGATTTTTAATCCTAATTTAATCATCATCTTCACCACGATCATTTATGTTTATGTTCGCCGAATTGACATGAAAGCACTGACAAATATGAATATACTGTAGTCAACTTCATTAAAATTGTATTAACGTGCCTAAACTCAGTAATTCACCATTTCTACGCATAACAACACACTTTGTCCGTGTTTGGCTCTCTCGCCGCACAGTGAAGCGTTCCCGCATTGACGTCACTTCCGGCTTCCCCCAAAACTTCAAAATGAGTCGAAGGAATTTCCCCGCGATGTTCATTTAAACACAATTAAACATTTTTCCGATTTAATTCAATTTCCTGCCTTTCTACAAATATATTACGGACTATGGTGTTAACAAATCCAAGAAAAATGTGTAGTGTAGGGTTGGGAGGGTTACTTTGTAAATGTAATCAGTTACTGATTACTAAATACAGTAAAACTCCTGTCTCCTACACCAAAACATACCCATCACAGATGGGTATGTTTTGGTGTACAGGAGACACAAAAAGCAAAAGGAAACTGAATTTGTTTTTACTGTTTTAATGGCTTATCAAGAGCACAACTGAAACATAACATCTGAAACAATGTAACAACATAATACACTTTTTGGGGATGCAGCTTGGGATGTGAGGAGTGAGGGACACGGCTTAGAACGGGCGTGTCACCTTCTGTCCTGCCAGTGTTGGCACATGAATTAAAATGTCGAAACTCTTCAAAACACAACTGAAGTACTGAAAGTCCATGAAATTGTCTTTCTGTATTTGTTAATGAAGCGCCATGGTTAAATCCTGAAATTGAAAATCTGGCAACGCCCTCTTGGAAAATAGTGGGAGGGCTTAACATTCCCAGCCGCTGGGATCCGTTGGGTCTTTGGCAGGAAGCTGTTGGCTGGAGTCTGTTCTAGAGTGCTACATCTCCACAATACATGTAATGGAGGCTGTGAAGTTACTATGACTTACAGTTTGAAATCTGGATTGCCACCAATGGACTGGACATAATTCTTTTTCAGAGTTCCACTGGGCTTTGATGGAGCTGTCCCCGATCTGAAATATATTTAGTTTCATGTTTTAACAACAACAGTTGGCGTTCTACTTGACACGCATGTTCAGTCAATGAATTTCAACATTTACATTTTGCAATAACTTCAGTCCTATCTACTTGCAAGTTGTGAAGAGTAATAATTAGGTTTTCATGTGAGACAGTTCTGGACCTTTTGCCCTCGTCCGTCTTGGACTTTGAGTCAGCAGACACTCCTGATGATTCCTTTTTATTGAAAACAGACTGCAGACCCTTCACGGTCCCCCTGAAAGGCATTACAATTGTCATATTTGCTGTTAAACTGACACTGATTATATGTCATGTCTGAGTTCAAGTGTAACTCTCATAGTATTCTGTTAATCAAGATTATGTTTTATACGTAGAAAAACACACATTTGAATTCAAAGGAAATTAAACTGATACGCAATACTATAATATTCACATGGAAAGTGAGGTAAGTGCAATTACAAAATACCTAAAAACAGTCATTACACATTTTACCAGAATCTAAACGATTGAAGCTTGTAATATTTAATCTTATTGTTCTTTTAAAAAAAGAAAGTGGCATGTCCTATGATCACTTCTCGTCTCACAAACAGTAAAGATCTTCCTTGAGGAAAAGTACCTACTTTGAGTTTTCAGTTACGGGAAAAGTTTTTCGATCACAAAGTGTCAAGAGAGTTAATCACCATAAAGAATGTCAGGGGCTGCAAATTAATTTTTACTCACATTTTGAAAGTCGGTTGGCCATCCATGGACCACTCAGAACACTCGCTCACAGGTCCACTGGGCACTGATTGGTGTGTCTTCGATCTGAAATTATTATTTGTGTTGTTTTAACAATCAAAGACAGCTTTCTACTTGCAACATGCATCCATTGCTTCTATGCCACTTTTGCTGTAAACATGTAAATGTTCCCGCTGTGGGACTAATAAAGGATTTCTGATTCTAAAGACAGGTATCCATATCCAATGTGAAACAAAAAGTCAAGGGTTACTACATCACATTCTACTTCACATAGGTAACATATTGACGCCACCTGGTTTTAATTTCAACCCAAACCACGATTTTTCTTATGAATCCAACCAAACACTTCTGTTTTAACTGTTTACATTTCTGTTCTAAAATGAAAGAAGGATGTCCTTTGAAGACTTCACTGTCATACTAAAAGTAAAAACAACTTTTACTTGAACTAAAGTACATCCTATTGTGAGTTTAGATAAGATATACTTTATTTATCCCAGATTCAGGATTTTGTTCATAGCAATTATAAAGAGTATTAAAAAAAATTCTAAAAAAATTCTAAAAAAAATGTATTCGCACCCTGAAAGGTATATAGATCACATAATGCATAGAGAGCTAATCTCCACAATAAATCTATTTGAGGCTGTGAAGTTATGTTTACTTACTGTTTCGAAACCAAATTGCCATCAATGGACTGGACATAACTCTTCTTCAGAGTTCCACTGGGCTTTGATGGAGCTGTCCCCGATCTGAAATACATTTAGTTTTATGTTTTAAGTACAACATTTGGTGTTCTACTTGACACACATATCCATTTACCTAATTTCAACATTACTTTTTGGCAGTAACTTCAGACCTATCTACTTGCAATTCATTAACGCTAGAAATCAGTTTTTCTTGTAAGTCATTTCTGTACCTTTTTCCCTCGTCCTTCTTAGACTTAGAGTCAGCAGACACTCCTGAGAATTCGTCGTTACGGAAAACAGATCGAAGACACAACATCTGCAAGCAACAGTGTCTGAGGGCTTCTTAAGATTTAATAAACTATGAATGTTTAATATCCATGTAACGGGAAGAAACTCAGCTAACTGATGATTTTTTTTTTTTAGCAAAAAAAAACACAAGGCTAACGCTGAGCCTCTGAATTAGCCCTGAGCAAAAAAAATTTAACGCCTATAGCGCAGAACTCTAGCTATACCGATCAATATACTTATTGGATCTGCACAAACTAGCTTAGCTAACATCCTGAGATTCCACAGATTATAGAAATATAAGGATCATCACTGAGCAATCAGAACTTGTGACAGGGGAAGCAAATACATACAACTAGGGTTGGGTACCGAGAACCGGTTCCGGTTCGGATGCCTGAGGAAATGTTTCTCGCCGCTCTCCGTAGCCTATTGTATGACCGCGGCGGGAAATGTAGCGTTGTACCCTGTACCCATAGATATATATAAACACGTGTTTATATCATAGGTTTATATATATATCTATGGTTGTACCTACACTTCCTACAGCGTAACCTGAGACCAGGGCCGGCCCGTCGCACTGGCGTTATAGATGTTCGCCTAGGGCGCCAGATCTGTGGAGGCGCCGCGCTGACAGCTCTGGGAGGGAAAACAAATGTTTTGACCGTTGGTGCTCATACTAATTTTCGGCCTTGATGTAACAACATTCATAATTAAAGGGGACCTATCATGCAAAATGCACCTTTGTACGTCTTTTATACATGAATATGTGTCCCCGGTGTTCCAGGGAACTCACCAAGTGTCAGAAAACACAACCCTCTCTATTTTCCTCCTTAGCCAAATCTCTAAAAAAGGGGCTGCAACGGATCTTAAAAAAATGGATCCAGATAGCAACACTTTTCTACGTCACAAAGAGGTGCTCCGCTTATTGGTCAACTCTCCACCTATCAGGAGAATGAGCCACGGCCACGTGCATTGCCAAACCTCTCATTCACATATAGGCTATCTGCAGGCTAAATCAACCCCAGTCACATCTGTGTTTTTGCCTGCTCTTGCCAGGATGTCTAAGCCAGTTAAACGTTGTGCTGTTGTTGGCTGCAAGACTCGGAACAGGGGACTGCATGCAATGCCATCAGTGGAAAAAGAAAATAATCTGTGGCTAGACTTCATTTTCAAGGGACATGTGCCAGAAGACCCCGGCAGATTTCTGTTTGTGTGTTCCAAACATTTTACCACAGACATGTGTATGAACTTGTCTCAAGTCCAACACGGATATGCCTCCAAACTAATGCTAAACCCGGGATCAATACCAACCATCCGGGACCAGGCCGGTGAGGACACATCCAATTTTGAAGCTGTACGTTTTTATTTAGCTGTGTTTTTCCTGATAAAGCTATCTCTAGCTTGTATATGTAGCATGTAGCATGTAGCTTCGCCGTATCAAAGTCACCTCAAACCAGGGTTGCCAACTCTCACGCATCTGGCGTGTGACACACGCTTTCACTCTCAATCTCACGCTCTCACGCTGCCCAAACTATTCTCACGCCAAAAACAAGAATACCGAAGACTAGAAACGGGTTTGAAAACTTTTGTCAGGTAGTGATCTCTTTTCAATAGAACATCTTTGATAATGTCTTCTGGCCAATCAGAATCAAGATAACGGCGTGATGTTGTTGCAGGAAGTCCCCACGGAGAATACTTTTGCTGTAGTACATCTCTATACGTCGATACAACATTACGTGTTGATAGAAATCAACACGTAATGAAATAAGACTGATAGGTGTGTGGGCTGTCTTTCATTTTGACACACAGAACAATGGGGGCTATCCACCCTTATCCACAATGTAAAGTAGTTCACACAGCCTCTTCCCTCTTCTCTCTGTGAGGAGCAGCAGGTTCAGCTTTCTGAACAAATGAACAAAAAACTAAAATGGCATTCATTTTTTTAAATATGTCGTGTAGTAATAGATTTATTTATATTTCTTCTCAAGAGACCAGAATGTGTATTTTATGTTAGTATTTAAAAAAATCTCCCGGGGGAGAATCCCCCCAGACCCCCCTGCAGGGGTTGGGCTTTCAGCAGGTCAACTCTTTCACCTGTGGAGAAGTTGCAGGATTGGCTCCAGGTCACCCTTTTTATTTACTACAAGACAAATGTGCCTTTTTATTTCATACAGTTCAATTTGGATTGAGACAGGGAAATAATCTAAACCTCACGCGCGGCGTTTCACTGTCAAGGGGAGCGTGTATGTAATTACATTGCAAATACTGACTTGAGCCCCACCACTGTATGGGTTAGCCCTACCATAGATTACCCAACAAAAATACTCTCTTGCAACTGCTGACCCGTATTGCGCAAGCGCAGATCTAAGATCCAGTAGAAATGATAAAAAAGTAAAAGTCTGCTGCTTATTGTTCTACTAGGCCAAAATAGAGTGTGCTAATTAATATGTTTGGCAGTTTGGAGTAAGTCTGTAGATTTGTTTGTGTGTGTGTTTCATGTATAGCTCTCACGATAATTTATTTTGTTTGATACATTTTCCCGGAAATGATTGCAATAAACGATATTATTGTCGGCACCGTTGTATGACCATTTTAGACCCCTGACATAATGATAATATATAATAATAATTGAAGTACATCCTTTCAAACTGCTAGTCACATCCTCATGTCAATCGCAATTTATCGAGTTCATTTTTATTTATCGTACGATAAGTCGATTAATTGCTTATCGCGACAGGCACACAATAAAACAGTGGAAACAAACATGTGTTTGACTTTCATTAGTGAATGAAACTGTGTGCCTTTTATAGTCTGTGTCCAATTTTGTGTATTTGTATATATATCCTATATCCTATATATATGCTAAGATCCCGCTGCTGACACGATAGCAGTCATTTAGTGCGCATATGTGTAATTAAACCCATGATACCAAAATCTCACTCCAGCCAGGTACCCAAAGTTGGCAACCCTGCTCAAACCCAAATAGTAATCGGTTAGGTGTTTATATGTTTTTGTAACATTTTATTTTGTACGCTCCGCAGTCTTTGCTTTGTCTTTTATTTTAATTATCAGGCATTTGCGAACATGTTCAGACTGCCGTAATGGCGATCTGTGTGAAGGCTGTAAAGCCACGCCCTAGCCGATAACACAAGTATTTATTCTCCTATGTATTAGTATTTTGTATCCTCTAAAATCATATTGAATAAGTTATAATAACAAACGTAATCTTCTGTAGGCAAGTGCCGTTTTTTCCAGCGTTATGTAAAAGCTTTTGTGATTGTAGTCTGTAAGAACGATCAGATATCATCGATCTGTAAACTAAGCAACGCTACGCTAATGAGACATGCCGTTTTTTGCAGCGTTATATGTCAAAGCTTTTGTGTGTTTACTTGTTTGCGCACATGAATATAAATGGGGGTGTGATACAACACTGTGTGTATGCGAGGGGACACACACACCATGAGGAAAACGGAGCTAAAGCCCTGGTCTGTTGTTGTTGACGAGGCCTTACCTCTAGCAACAGGCTAATTAGTGGCTAGCACTCATTACAGTCAGTCTACTGAGCTCAGCCCCTCTCCAACACATCATCTGTATTGAGTCAGAAACACAGCATGCACGTTGCGGTTCAAAACTAACTCAGATTGGAAAAGGCTAAGCAAAGAGCTTTGCTAAATAGAGAGTTTTAAGCCCCATCTTTTGGGATTTCAGACTATATTTATCCAAATAGTATTTTCTCATCCTGAATACTAAGTTGAGATGATTTTGTTCTAACTATGTTTTCTTCTTTACAGGCCAGCACCTCACATACTTACTAATTAGTGACTATTTGTACATCCTTTGCTATTATTTACATTTTTTTTTCTCATGGCAGAAATGAAAGACTTTACCTGGCAGCCCTGCGCTACAATGAAAACGCTGAGCGTGCACAAGCCACTACATCCACTGGAAACCCTCTGTATATAAACTGCAGTTCCCAAAGGCCGGAAAGGGAGAATGCAGAGCAAAACCAGTAAAGACTGACCCCACATTCCGTAAGTGTTTAAAATATTTATTATACAACTATTTACAAATATAAAATAAAAAAATTAGAAAGAACTTTCAGTTTTTTACATGCATATACTAATCAACCACATTTTTTGATGTGCTTTTTTTAACATTGCACAGGCTACGTGGCCAACTTGATGGACCTCATCTTCGACCAAGTCTTTGTGGACCCTGCACCATTATGAGTGACCTGACAGGGAGGAGGTCATCGCCGGGTATGCTACCCGGTTCAATTTGGCTGCTGTCTGAACCCAACATAGACATTTCACGGATCAGGAAACTCCTTGCGAATCCTGAGGACAACGCAGGCCGGAATCACCAATCTGATCCTGCGTCCAAGGAAGCCCCAGCACCAGCTCGCAAAGCTTCTGTAGGCTAGATACCTGTGACGCCTGAAATCATAAAAAAAATATTTAGTGTCATTTATACAAAATACAAGTACAGTTAGTTTTTTTTATGGGTTCAAAGAACCGTTGATTTTGACAATAAAGTTCCGAGTTGATATCAAATGTGTCGTGATTATTCATGTTTGGATGGGTAAAGAATATTCTGATTTCAAAAGCATAAGGTTGTGTGTGGACTTTTTTTGTCGTACACATGTGTTATGCCATTGCTGTGAGTGACATATAATATAATAGTACATGTACAATGACAGAATGAAAGATTGCATAAAGCCATATACATCAGTATTTATTTCCATGAACAATATTAGCATTCGTTTTACAATTTCAGTCAAAACAAACAAACCACTCACTGCTCTATTTGCCTCAACTGTAGTCCACCATGTTCAGCTCTGTAAATATTCAATGCATTCTGCAGGGAGAACACATTTAGGCACACAGGCTCCAATCCAGGATGGTCCACCATACAGGTTACAGAGTCCTCATGTTCCTGCATCCGTCTTGACACCTAGTGTGATAAACATATATTGAATGACATGTGAAAAATGTATTCTCTAAACAGACAACTTAGTGAAGCTATCAAAAATGTTACCTGTGGTATCTCCATGCAGCACATTCTCCGGTTCAGAAGGCATCGTGGCGCAATTTGCACATGTACACCTGTAGAAAGAAGTAACTGAGCTTTTAAATACACATGATACACACACATTGCTGACAACTGAGGTGTTGAAGTTATACTTTTTATTACCCTAAGTTATTGAACTTTCCAACGGTTGTTGCACGATGTTGGAAGAAAAGGACTGTAAACTATTAAACGCAATGAGGCCATTGTATATATGCTGAAAATATGAATGTCTCCCTTTATAAATATATATATGTATCGCTGTTTTTGCGTTACAAACTCTAAGTTACAAACTGTACACATTGCATTCTTGCTAATTAGCCAAAATATGAACGGAATAAGTAGCAAGCATCGTAACAAACAGAGTAAAAATAAATAGGGACAACAGCTTGTCAACTAACCATTCAGAAACGTCCTGCTGCAACCGAGATGTTTGCACCTCCACCAAAACCTCCGCTGCTTCAGGGTCAGTTTCTGGATCAAATCGATAATATGCTTGAACACATGCATTGCTCTGAGATGACATGTTTATTCCACACTCGTAATCACAGCAAGCATGGTAACGTGACTCTCGCCGGCTCATGTCCCCCTCTTCTGCAAGGGGGCGTGGTCAGCTGCTGCTCAGAATTTTCATAAACAGGTTTGGAATAGAGTGAAAATGAGCGAAACGAGGCATGGTTAAAAAATTATCTGTTTGGTATTTGGAAAAATAAAATGTATAAATATACCTTATATAGGTATGGTCATACACTATATCATTTAAATATAGCATGATAGGTCTCCTTTAAGTAAATGTAACACCCTTTTCATCCCGGTTACACTTTTCATTCGCCCTGTACGATGGGCGCTGAAAATGGGGGATGTTGGCTTATCTGGCATCCGCAGCTCACAGCCAACCTGCGAGTGAGCGTGGGAGCGAGGGAGAAAGGGAAGGTGCACCGGTACGCGCTGTTGTTGTTAGCATCTGGTGCTAGCTGCTCTAACGGAAGAGGAAGATGTTTCTACAATGATGTGGAGGGAGAGTCCTCTCCAGTCAGACTGAGTGGCTGATAACTAGCTCAGTGAGGTAAAGGACTCTGAGTGTTTCAGAGGTGCCCAGTATGTCGACCGCAAAATGAGTGCGGGACCGAGAAAAAAGCTAAAGATAAACCACTTCCACCCAGAATGGGAGGAAGAATATTTTGTTGTGATGTCACATTCAAAGGTTATTTGCCTTATTTGTAAAGCAAGCGTCGCTCTGCCAAAGAAAGGTAACGTGGAGAGGCATTATCGGAGTGTTCACAAGGCATATGACAGCGACTTCCCTCCGAGTAGCGAGTTGAGAAAGAGAAAGGTCATGTATTATTGCTACACAAACATTATCTCGCAGTCTTAGTGTCGCCAACTCGTTTCTAACATGCAAAAAGACAAAAAAAATGCGTCTATGGTCGGTGTATTTTTGATCTTTCCAATCGAGACGGGATCTCTCTCTCTCCCCCGTCTGTGTGCGAGGGGGCGGGCAGTTTACACACACGCGGCTGCTACATGCAGCAACACACAGCGGGGATGGCGGAGAGAAGCGCTCCAAGGTGTGGTTAAATGTTACCCGTCTTGAGGTGGACAATGCTCGTTGCCAAGAGTGTTCAGCATGTAAGGGCGGTAACACGAGCAATTTGTCTAAACATTTATCAAAAGTGCTCCACATTCAGACGGAGGAATGCACCGGGCTCCACTGTCTTTCTAGTAGCTCTGTAGCCCCATCCACGAGTAACGTTTCCACGTCAGGTATTATGTATGCTAGCAGCAACACACGGAGTTAACTACATTATACAAACATGGGTTAATGATTAGAGGTAACTGAGTTATTTATTTAGTTACAGTTTCAGCTATTCTGTTTACAGTTCTGTCATCACATTATTTAATACGATTTGTTAAAACATTGTTGTTTCTTTTGATGTGAAATATTATTTATTTAATTTAAATAAAAAGCAATGTTAATTTTGTAAACAATTTGTTAAGTTAATTTAATAATATATGTATTTTTGAATCAAGTATTCATCTTCATTGTTAGTTTCCACATGCCTAAAACAACCTCAAGCTAAATCTAAAAGTTGATGGCTAAATAAAAACGTTTGAGAAATTGTGCAAGGCGTACAGTAATAGTCTGAATAGTCGATTAATCGTTTCATTAATCGATAGATTAATCGATTATCAAATTAGTCGTTTGTTGCAGCCCTATTATCCCATGTATAAATAAAACGTGTTATTCGGCAACCCTTGCAATTTGGGATTTTATTTTTGGTTGGTAGACCTCGGTGAGCTGGTCATTTCAAAAGTAGCTCACCAGCCAAAAAAGTGTGGGCACCCCTGGTTTAGATAGTTCACTTTAGTCAAAGTTATCTCAGTGGGTCTCAAACGTTTTCATCACAATTTATGTAAACACATATTTCCAAGGCACTCCTTTATAATTATTGGGATAAAACAGGTTTGAAATCATTCCAATGTATACTATAGGACAGTAAACCAAAAATATCGTTTTAAACTGGAGAGATACAAAAATATGCATTAATAAAATAGTCAAATAAGATATGAATGAACAACAAAAATAAAATACGATACATGTATTTGTTATTGGCTATGGAAGGTTATTGGTTATGTTCACATACTTATTTAATTATTAAAATGTAAACCGATCTTTTTCATATGGGTGTTTAGAGTTGTACCCCCTAGATCTAGTCTCTAGTCATTCTGCTTAAAGTGCACCAGATTGAAGCATTTTACTTTAAAATGTTCAAACATTTCTTCCAGGTATGCCTGAGAAGGCAGATATGCTTGTTTTTCTCAACAAGAACTGTTCTTTCAAAGTTGGACTGTTGCACTGCTGTAGCTTCAGTGGTTCTCAGGTTACAGTTACATAGCAGTGAATATAAATAGACTGATTAATGTGAATATTACTGTAAACTAACCTGTGTAAAAGTCTCTCGAATAAATGTAATTTTTTTGGTGGAAGAAGCATGTATCATTTTTTTACCCTGCCCCTCAAAGAATCGGAATTGAGAACCGTTAAGAACCGGAATCGAAAAGTAGAATCGAAATCAGAATCGTGGAAATTCAAACGATACCCAACCCTGCATACAACACACGACGTAGCTTTAGGTAGCAAAACACGGAGATATACTCACTTTAGCTGTTAATCTGATCAAACGTTGTGTTCAATGGCATTAACACGAGAAAAAACGCGGCTGAACGTTAATCCATAGGTTAATCCAATGTGTCTGTCACTTTGAAAAAAGTATTGATAATCCATAATTCAATTTTTATGCAAAAATCAGAGAATAAAAATTAGCTGCTAATGGTAGCCACCAGAGTGTGTCACAGCTTCGGTTTTGGCTATGTGTCACTCTCACTCCTTACTTAGTAACCTATGTGTGTATGTGGAACTTTCCCTCGATTCCATTGGCTCTAGCGGTTAAAAAGAGATGTCAATCATCAAAATCGACCAAGCGGGGTCAGAGATAGGTCAAATCCAACCAAATGACCCCAGAAGTGTTTTTTTTACTAAACCTCTCTAAAAAGGTCAAATGTCACTTGTTTTGCATCAATATTGATACAGGGTACTTATTATATGTTGTACTTTGGATTCCTAAAGCTTTTAGTCTACTAACCCATCATCCAAGGGTAGTTTTCACTATGAGTAAAACGAATTTTTGGACGGACATTATAATGTACAGTTTTTTACCATGTTCAATCTGAATTTTCTTTAAAATAAAAAACATCTATATTGATTCTGACTTTTCTACATCCAACTCACAGGTTTATCATTACTTTGAGAAAGAAGATTATTAATGTTCCCATTTTAGAAGTTTAGTTATGGTCATTTGTTCTGGAAACGTAATTTTCGAGCCTGAGACCTGAAAAACAGGCTTGGGGCTTATGTTAACCCCTGCAATTAATATGAAAACCTTAAAGCATAAAAAGCTAATTAAAGCAAATTAATGAAATTACTAATTTTGACCCCAACTTCCTCCCGCAATTCCAGTGCAGATTTTTACCATGAATAGCTTGGCAGTAAAATAGCAGAGAAAGCGGAGGAACTGACACAAGCTACATGTGTTGCACTGACTGGAGACCAATGGAAATCAGTAAGCAGCCATGACTAACCCGGCGTAACAGCAAAACTAATCCCTGGCTGGTAAATGCTTGGATCTTGTTTGCTTTAGGTGCAGTGAAAACAAAGGAAAAGCATAAAGCTAAAGCATGCGCTAGCTAGTTTCTTGAAGTTGTGCAGGAGTGGGAGGTAGTGGACAAACTCATAACTTTAGGAAGCTATAGTGCTCTCAATATGATAGCGGCAGCAAGAATACTATCATATGAGCATATGCCCTGTGTAGTGCACATTTTACTAAGGGTCATGACAGCGGGTTTGTCTATGCTTTAGTTGTGTGTCAGAAAGTTCTCCGTCTTCGTGCCGAATATTCAAAACTAAGCTGAGATGTTATCCAATTACAAAACACCAAAACTCAGTAATTACAGGCAATACATTCGTTTAAATAATTGAGGCATATAATACGTATTTAAATTGTACTTTTCTTAAATGAAGAGGCAGGTCCATTGATGACTTCCTTGTCTCACAAACATGTAAACCCTTACTTGAGGAAAAGTACCTACTTTTCAGAGAAAGATTTTTAAATCACAACGTGTAAACACACTGGTTTTGTCCACCAGTGTGCAACGCTACCCCATACTCTATAGAGCAGTGTTTCCCAACCGGGGGTACGCGTACCCCTAGTGGTACGCGAGGGAACTGTAGGGGGTACGTGGAATTCCAAGGTGACAAGTAAAAACAAAAATAATCCCGTCAAAAATGATAGTGCGCCATTTGTTTCCCTAGGGAGACAATAGTCTGTGGCACGCACAACCGCGCCAAAATCCCACAATGAAAACAGCTGCTTACCTGCAGCCAGAAAAATACGGGTAGGTCTGCGCTATGGATAAATGACTGAAACGTCCGCTTGCTCTGGGTTCAGGCCAGGGTTCAGAGGAGCCCGCCGAGAAACGTAAGAAAGAGGCCAAACTGAAACCAAGGCAGTACAGTGAAACATATTATTTGGATTCATTTATTCTTCTGCAGACCCACCGCAGCCTCAGTGCTTCTTTTGCGGTGAAGTCCTGGCTAATAGTGCGATGAAGCCAGCGCATTTACAGAGACACCAGAGCACCAAACACTCGGGAAGTGTCGATAAAAGGGAATAATTTTTCAGACGAAAGCCACGAATGTGTGAATGAAAGCACTCGAGGCATCTCACGCCGTGTCCCTGCTTGTGGCTAAATAAATAAAAACTCACTCTATTGTTGAGGAGCTCATTCTCCCTGCAGCGCCTGCGTTGGCCGAAATGATGATAGACAAGAAAGCAGCCGAAGCACTCAAGAAAGTTCCCCTGTCGAATAACACCGTATCCCGTCGGATCAATGATATGTCTGTTAATATAATTGGACAAGTGGTGAACAAAATAAAACTAGCCGGTCAGTTCGCTTTGCAGCTGGATGACATGACAGATGAGAAGCGCAGCTCCTGTCCTTCGTGCGTTACAAAGATGCGTCGGACATAAACTATGGGGGTTATTCCCTATCTTTATTCAAGAGCGTGGTATTTAAATTTGAGAGCCTACTTTATGTATTTATTTCCCTCAAACCCTGTCCTCGCACTCAAATAGTGCTTGCACGTTGCTCTGCTTCTGCTCAAACTGTACGCTTGCACTCAGATATATTGTTTACAGATTTGTTCTGATCTCAGATTTATTCTGTGCGCGCTCGAAACTTTTGTGCAACAATCCTGTCAAAATCCCTCAACCAATAGGAGGCCAAGTGTCCTTGCGGGTGCGTTCGCTTTACTTATTACAGCGTCCCGTAAGGGCGGTTACTCTTTGGTTTATAAACTCCCGCCCTCCACGGCTTTATAACATAGCATGTACTGCACTTGTTTGATTTACAACTACCTTTCATAATAGCTACGTTCAGTGGCGGACTGGGACTAAAAATCAGCCCGGGAATAAAATAAAACCGTCCCTCCGTTGCCTCTGCACAGAGTGCGAGGTGGTTGCTATGCAACAACAATAACAGATAGCGATGTCGTCGTTTAGGTGCTTTTTTTTCTGGAGATAGGAACTTCTCAATCTACTCCTCCATAGTAACCCCACCCGGAGGGCGAAGTTAAACTTACATGTTTCCATCTTAAGCTTAGTTAGTTAGTTAGTTAGTTAGTTAGTTAGTTAGTTTACTATATAAAGTTTAGTTTAGGATTTTATAACGGTTCTCAGACGCGGAGGGATACTGATTTGTGAAAAGTAACAACAACTATTCCCTGGATATACGCTCATTATATCACGGCTAAGAAACATCAGATTGCTTGATTTGACTTGTCCGTTTTATAAACATATACTAACAGTTGTAAATGACTGGTGAAAAGAAACTGCTAGGCCTATACTGATTCTGGATATTGTGTTTTGTTCCTGAATTAAAGTTTAAATGCCTGTTTAAAGGGGACTTATTCAAAGGGGCTCCATGGTTTAAGCCTAAATGTTACAAGATATATATATATATATATATATAGCAAAGATAAGTTGATTATTTTGATTTCATATGTATTTATTTGATTATATTATTTATTTTCAAGGCAACATATTCATTTTTATTTATTTTTATTGAGTGATTTAAATTAAAATTAAGAAAATGCCTGAGAATTAGATGTTCAAATTAAGGAGATGAAATAAAGTTATTTTCATTCAATAATCAGTTACGTTTTACTTGTGAAGGATCATCAGCACGTATGAGTGAGGGGGTACTCATGGTATGACAAAAGGCTCAGGGGGTACACAAGACAAAAAAGGTTGGGAACCACTGCTATAGAGGACTAAATGCATCCATGGTTTTATTCAGGTGAGTTTTCTTCAAGATAAGTGCATGACCACAATAAAACTCTCCCGGAAGAAAACGTTGAATGCTTTTGGATCCATTTAAAGCATGTTTTAGTGTTGCACCCTCGTGGTTAGAGTTAGTATCAAAACACCAAACAAACAAAAAAGGTACCTACCAAAACTCTTTTTTGACAGATTAAATAAATTGTTAAAAGAACAAGCAAGTACCTATAGTACCTTAAAAAGATTATCATTTATTATCATTGCAAAAAAAACAAAAATTAGATGATTGACCAGAATGTTGTTCTCACTTACCTTTCTGGTCTTCCATACCGATAAATGATTGATTAAAATACCATATGTTTTTAAAATGCTGTTAGGTAGGTATCCCAGACTTGGAAGAAGTGTTCAAGTATTCTTACTTTATCGAAAGTAGAAACAAGGCTGTGAAAGTGCCTTGTCACATAATATATCTTATAATAAAAACTACACTAGTAAAAATCCAAAATAATCAATAGAATATCCTTATCTCAGTTAGAGCACTCGTGCAAACGTTTATAGTGTAACAAAGTACAACATTTTACCATTAAATATAGTGGAGAAACATATATTGGAAATGTCACTTTCTATTAACTATCTAAGGACTATCTAAGGACTTAAAGAAATATATGCCAAAAGTCTGCAAGTTGTATTATCACTTAGTCCTGTTTACACGGCCATGCCTGAATGTGGGACTAAATGTAAAGCTAGCCAAGTTTTTATTTTTTATTAATATAGAAAGGACATGTTTTGAGTGATCGTGTAAGCAAAAATGTTACATATAATCCAATATAATCTTCAAAATGAAGAAGCATTACATATTTTGGGGGTTAGGTTAGGTCCCTGACATTAAGAAAAATAAGAAAACGGTTATTCGATAGCAATGAATCTTAACAACCATGCACATGAGTGCGATCAGTGTCTCCTATATTGTCATAATCACATGATTATCATCAAAAGGTATATAGGAGAGACTGGAACAGATGGAACATCAAATATACATTATGTATACTGTTGACTAGATTGAGTAAAATGTTTACATATATAGCCTACCTTAATGAGTCTCCTGCTGAATCGGTGCTCGGAGAACATGAACAGAGCTTAATGTGTTGATTTACAGTACCGGGAAGGGAGTGAACTGGAAGGAAGAATGGAAATAAAAGCTCAGGATTGCATAACATTTGTTATCTCATTTGAAAAGTGTCTGACCTTTCCCTCATACTGTATGCATTACAGTATATAGAACAAGGCCACCATTCCTGTATAAAAGCCTATGGTGTTCAATATTTGCTAAAAAAATTATTATGAAATAAATTATCAATTTGTGCAATACATAAACAAATTGTGAAATGGTGGAATAGTTGATTTACCAACAAATCAAATGTACTGTCGTTATGTATTTTCCTAGTAACTGAATTGAGGTGATTATTACAGTCATTTGTATAAAATAAATCATTTTTCACAGGTTTATCCGTTTATTCATGTTATTTATATTTTTACCATAATCTCTTCATTTGATAATGAAGACTTGGGCTCCATATTATGTCATCGATGTGTGTGTAAGCTCAACTTTCACGGACACAGTAACACAGTAACACAGTAAGCATGGGAATAGTACGAACTTTGGTTTATGATAAGTTATAAAAATGGAGCGAAGCCTGTGAGCTAGTTCAGGCAGTCAACTCGAGCACCAATGATACATTTACACGTGACGCACCTCGTCCCTCTTTTTTTTTTAAACAATATGTTTATTAATTTTTCATTCTTTTAGACAACAAGACCTTACCTTACACAAACTTACAAAAAATAATAATGTGAAAAACAGAGGCAAAGACAAGACAGGACATCATTTCAAAAATAATAAATTGAAATGTATAATAAAAAGACATTAAATGAAATGAAATAAAAATAAAACAATTGGGCAATAGCAATCCTAAAAACTGTACATAGTCACAGCAGTTTAAGAAGTACTTTACTTTTCCTTTGAACCAGATCGCTCTCGTGGATTACCATTGTTATTTCTTAGCATGTTTGACACATTAACATTCCCTAACAGTTGAGTAAATAGGCCCCAAACCCTATCAAAGGTTTCATTTTTCCTTTTCAGAATATATACATTATCTTTCCCATAGAACAGCAATTACTAATTTCCCTAGCCATTGGCCCACCTGTGGCCTCTGAGTGTTCTTCCATGACAAGGCATGAACACATGTTCATGAGATTATTTTTATTATTTGTTATGACTGGGGCGGAGGGATGAAGTCCCAAAATAAACAATTTAGGATCAAGAGGTATCTTAACATCCAGCATTTTGTCAATTATTTGTGAGATCTCACATCAGAAAGTTGCGGTCTCTTTGCACTCCCACATGCAGTAAAAAAGTGTGCCTTTAGACCAACAAGTCCTCCAACTCATACGACCAAATGGGCCGATTGCTCAGGCCCTTATTACGACCAAATATGTTGTTTGTTCAAGCGCTTAATACGTCCTATAATTAGGTTTTAAAGTTTTCGCCCTCTAGTGTTCCCGTTGAATGCTAACGTTACAGATGGTCGTTTATTGACAAATAACCCTCTCTGTAAAATCCTAAATTGTAGGATAGTTTGGCCATTAAAACGCTTTTTGATTAGATTTCTAGCGAGAAGTGTATATTGTACTTTTAGAATCCACGTCCAGTCGATATGTAGGATCTATAGTTTGATAGATATTACAAAGATGATTTGAGGCGTGCGGCAGCCTCCATGTAAAGTCACGGGTTGAACACAGTATTTCCGGTCTCGACGTTTTCATAATAAAACCAATGATCAAATGATTTAACAGTGATATCTGCAGTACTCATCAACTAAAAAACAACAGTTTATCCTAGTTAATTATACCACATTTATTGGTTTAAACTGTGTACAATGCTTTTGTGTTTTTCCCATAGGTTTTTCTCTTTCAATTCTGAGAGACACCTTTCTTTTTTCAGAGGTTTTGATAGGCTAAAACATTGATTGTTTTTAGCTGCAATGCATTTTGGGATATGGTGTTTATATGATATGAAATCCGAAAAACATTTAAAAAAAATAATAATACTTTATTCCGAGTGTTCTTGCTTTTCTCTTTGGAAGTCATCACATAACGGCATTGTAATACATGGGTCGGCTGAATTAAATATTACATATCTGCCGTAGATATTTATTTATAGAGCCTTGATGAGAAGACTTTTTGACAAACAGTAAGAAATGCCACCAAAACTGAATACGTGACGTGAATCATAAATATATTAACAATTAAACAACATCTTCCATTTCATTTCACACAATACGTCTCCTTGCAGTATCAACACTAATTCGGCTGACTTTTATATTTGATCCAATTAGTAGATAGGCTATATTTACACCATAACGGTGCACAGCTGATAGAAAGGGATTTGTTTGTAGTTTTTAAAGATATTTTTTACTACCTTTCCAACTCCTCGTGCAGTTGACTGTTACAGGTCTACACAGGTTCATGGTACAATGCATAAGCTTCAAACCGAGAGACTGAAACTGTATTTTCCTTTACCGTTCTGTTTTAATTTCACAATAAAGTTAATAGTCATATTATGTTTGATATTATTATGTTTTATTAACTACACCACTGGTTTTTAACCCGCACCGCCTAGCACGTTATTGAATTTTGTTGTTGAATAAGTTATATTTGATGAAAACATTTAAATATTAAGAGTAGCCTACATACAGAATTGGGGGAAAGTAGAAGGCATGATGGAAATATAGAATATAAAATATCAAGAAGATACTATAGTGATCTCTACAATAAAACAGTTTAGTGCAGGACGTCCAAAGATATTAACAGGAGGATGTGCTAAACAGACAAACTAATAAGGCTTTATTTAAACATTAAAGAACACTTTAAGTTAAGGTCTTCTTTTGCATAAGAAAAAAAGGTTGGGGTTATCCACAGATAAATATTAAGTCTGACAAAGTGCTTAACGTCCAATATATTGCATAGTTTATTTTGGCACTTGAATTTGACTCAGGTGTAACTAAAGTCTGATTTAAGGGTTGTTTATATTTCACATCATTAATCAGAATCTGCAAAGTAACAAAAATAAATGTAGTAGAGTAAAAATACCAGGTTAACCTCTGAAGTGGAGCAGAACAAAGTAGTACATGCTGCTGTAACAAAAACATTTCCCAACGTGAGATCAATAAAGTATATTTTATCTTATGTTAAGATGATCGATGGCTACTGCCATATTTGCATAATTTGCCTCTGAACCTTGACAAGTTCATGTTTCAGGCTTATCAATGAGCAACAACAGGGGTCACAGACATAAGACCAGCTGTTAAATAAAGCTCTTCTGACCTTAGGTGTCATGTGGGTATATTAATTCACCCATTTATTAATTATATGTTTTAAATTTGATAACACCACTGTGTTTCGTATCTCCTAAACCTCCAGGGTGTACACCAGGCCCGGCTCCAGGATGAAATGACTGAGGGGGCTGTTCAAAAATCCGAGGGGGCGATTTTTTTTTTCTCTCAACAACGACAAATACTGGCAATGTAATGAATTGACACACCAAGCTTTTTTCCTTCTCACTGCTCTACAATGTCTTTGCTTCTTTATTTGTATTCCGGATTTACCCCTCTCGTTCTGTTCTTTTCCTCTGATCTTTAATAACAGATAGTACATTATCAGATGGCTGCACTTTGGTTAACAGACTGACATTGATTTCCTCCATTTATAAATTGGCTCTGTAATTATACCATAACCTTTTCTCCTCTATCCCTTAACTCGTCTTCCTATACAGATGTTACTTACTTACTATCTATCTAGAAAAATGTATCTGGTTGATTTTTTATTTCCAAGATTGAATGTTCAGACCAAGGCCTAAAACCTGGCATTTCATAAGAAAGTGACTAATATATAAACCAAATGTAATATTGGATAAAACACTACACCAAATGGACAGACACAGATTAAAAGTAAAGTCCCTCGGTTTGTCTCCAGAGTCAAACTGCCATGAGAAAAATCAAATCAATGTTCCACAATCCGCCACTAGATGTCACTCATTGTACCAATACGGTTGATATAATACAGATTACCACAACAGAGCTGTGCAAATAAATTCCCCCTGGGGACAATAAATCTAATCTAAACTAATGTAATATTCAATCCCATACTTGGCGATTGAGAACATACATTCGTAACTTACCTCGTTTAAAGTACTTTTTTTACTATACTATACTATACTATGGATTTATTCAATATCTCGCGGGCAGGTACATTGAATTAGAAGAAGAAAACTTTTTGACTTTTGCAAAAACACTTTATTTACATACGATCAATTATACATTCGATCAATAAATTGTGCAATAAAATAAACGAATCACTTAACATAATACATTAAAACCTATGTCTTAAAAACTTGTGCAAAGTGCAAATCCTCATGCACCACAGAACACACAATATCCTCATAACACCAATGCTGTTTAAAAGCGTCCAAGTCTCCAATATGTTTATAAAAACGATGCTCCAGCCAGAGTCTGGCTCTGATGTTACACAGCCAGATCGCTTTTGCCTCTTCTCCTTTCTTATTTTCAACCCTGTTTTTCCTACTTAAATAAATGGCCATTTTTTATTTTAGAGATGATGATGATGATGATGTCTTGTGTGACATTGAGGGTGTGTTGTTGGCAGAGCAATCTTATCTCAGTCTTACCATGGTCCCACCACTGCCTAAGACTGCTAAAATCTCCCTTCCTCTGCCTAAAAACACTCCAGAAATAAATAAATCTCCAGAAATAAATAAATCTTTAAAATCTTTATCAAATGTTAAAACCGAGTTAAAATGCCAATATGCACTTCTGGGTAAAACATTTCTAATAAAAACATTACATAAAAGCAAAGAGTGATCCGTAAAACCAGCAGGTGATATGCTGCACATTTTAAAAGTATTAAAATGATGCTTAAAACAATAAAAGCGATCTAGTCTAGCTGATGAGATTCTAATCTCTCTGATGTGGGACCAGGTGTACTGCCTGTTGTCTGCGTGCATCCTTCTCCATGCATCCACCAGGCCATGGGAGTGGACCAGCTGCCTCAGACCATGCTGGGATGCTGGATGCGGCTCTGCATGGTTGCGATCTAAAGATGCATTTTCTGTACAATTAAAATCCCCACCCAAGAATAAAAAATCCTCTGTGGCACAACCGTTTAAAACATCATTAACTTTGAATAAAAACAGCTTCCTCTCTGCACCGTTTGTTGGAGCATACACATTTATAAAAACAGCTGTAAAAAGGTCAAACCGTGCTTTTATTAAGAGCAACCTCCCATTGATAAAATGCTCGACCTCCAGAGAGACAGGACTAAAAAGGCGCATTCACACCGCAGTACTTTTCCCACAAAGGTTCATGCGAACTTAGTTCATGCAAACTCTTTAGTTCGCATGAACTAAGTACAGATCGCGTTCACACCGGAAAAAGTCTCTGGGGGTGGATTAGGCAAATGAAGCCGCTGACTTCACTTCTTCTTCTTCTGCTTTGGGTTTACTGGCAGGCTACAAACAACTTCACGGCGGATACTGCCGCCCAAAGTCCCCGGCCGGAAGTCCCCGGAGTTGTAAGAGGACTTCAGTAGAAGTTGCTGGGACTCCCAGCAGCTTCTACTGAAGCCTTCCGAGTAAATCGCCAGAACGCCGACACCTCCTCATCTCCACCGCTCCCATGTTTTATTTTGTGTTGCCATAAATTAGTCTCTCTGCGTTTCTGCGCTGGGCTAATGCTAATGCTAATAATGCTAATGCGAGGATAATAAAATGGCGGCTTCACAAAACTTTTTGGAAGTTTTACGGGGCGTGGTTTGCAATCCGCCCAGCCAATCAGAAATATAGCTCTTTTCTCACAAAAGAGCCGCTCGTAAGTCCCTGCTAGAGAGCAGGGACTTTCGAGCGGCTCTTTTGTGAGAAAAGAGCTATATTTAGTACCGGCTCTTTTTGGTGTGAACGCGATAAAAGAGTTCACTGAACTAAGTTCGCATGAACCTTTGTGGGAAAAGTACCGCAGTGTGAATGCGCCTAATGACTTGGAGGAGGAAGCCCACCCCCCCACTGAGAGACGTGTTGTGGCTTAAAATGACTTCCCCCTCCCACTCCTTTCTCCAGTCTGTCTCATTAAAAACGTCGCTGTGTGTCTCTTGTAAAAAGAGGACATCGATATGTTTTATTTTTGCAGTCTGAAATATTAAAGCCCTCTTTCTTTCCTCTCTGGCTCCATCTACATTTAAACTCTGCCACTCTAAAAGTATCCATTTCGAGTGAGATGTTAAAAGCAAAAATAAAAACAAATAAATTAAACACAGACATTGAGGTTTTTAAAATCAACGCTACCCATTTGTTTCCTTACTTTAGTAACAATTCTTTTTAGTCTGTATATTTCCAGCTCATCCAGGACAGACTGCTCTTTCCGGCTTATGTGGAGTCTTGCTGAGGCACAAAAAACGGACACATCTGGGAAATATTCTTCTAGGTAGTTTTGTATCATTTCAGCTGAGTACATTTTGTTGTTGTTGGCTACTGCTCAAAAAACACATGTCAGATTGTGTGTCTGCTGTCAGACACACAATCATCCCAACTCTCATCAGCCTGTTCTTGCTCTCTTTCTTCCTTTCCCTCACTCACTACTTTACTGTTTTTTGCAACGGTTGATACATCCTTTTTATTTCTCCTGCGTTTAGTAGCAGTCTTTTTTTTATTTATCATTTCTGTTGCGACCTCCTCTTCCTCCATATCAGCAACCTCCACCTGCTCACCCCATGTTTTCTTCTCCTCTCTTGTTTTGTCCAAATGTGTTTCCCTATGTATATCCTCCTCCTGTGTTTTACTGACTTCACCTGTCCCTACAATCACCTTGTGGTTCATTGATTATTCCAGGTTTTTTTTCCCCATTTGTATTTGTTTTTTTATCTTTTTTTCTCCCATCCCCCTTTTCTTCTGCTTCACACAAAACCACCACCTCATTTTCCTGGACATAATCACCCACACCCTGTGCAACACTACCGCACCGCAAGCCGGGCACAGCAGCAGAACGGCGCTGTGCAGCGCGCCCTCGCCCGCTCCGCGTCCGAGACGGCACATCACGCGCCACCGCCGACTGCTCAGGAGCAGCGCTGCCGTCAGGAGCAGCGCTGCCGTCAGCAGCAGCGGCCGCCTCCGGAGGGGGGGCCCCCACCACCGTAGCGGCCACCACCGTGGGTGACACCCCTCCCTCAGCAGCAGCCACCTGCTGCTCCATTACGGCCCCTACACACGGCGGCGTGCGTTGCCGCTTCAACGCTTCTGCCCATTCACTTTGAATGGGGTGACGTCACGATTCGCCGAACTGCATTGTGGGAGCAAAGCGTAGATTCTTTCGCAGTGCTCGCTGCAAAAGTAGAGCAATGTTCTACTTTTGCCGCCTCGATGGAGGCGTCAGCCAATCGAATCATATGCCAGTGCAAGCTCTCGCCAATCAAACCGCGTGCTTGTGTGTCTGGGGCGGGAGATTCATGTGATTGGTTGTTGGTCGAGTTTCAGCCCCCCCCGCCGGCAGGCGACAAGGCACGCCGCCATGTGTAGGGGCCGTTACAACCGGCCGCCAGCGCGGGTGACAGGCATTCATGTAGTGCCCCTCCTCCCCGCAACCAAAACACTTCATAACTGATGATGTTGCAAAAATCACATCATCATAATCATCTACTTTAACGTAAACACGGAGGTTAAGCTCCGCATTCCGATTGTTCAGTACACTTGTCTGGGTGAGACACTACGTGTTTCAGTAACTGAGACTTACATCCAGACAGCATCTTTTTTACGGGATAAACAAGTTTGCCGTGTCTGGAAAGTTCTCTACTGAGGAACTCATCAGTTATGAAGGGAGGGACATTTGACAGTACAACTTTGGTTGCGGGAAGCATCAGGGGCAGTACTTGAACAAACATTTCTCTCACCACGATGCCCGTCTCGATGACGCGGTTCACTTTCTCCACCTGATCCAGAAAAATCACCACCGTTCATCCGCGCCAGGGACTTAATGCTGCTGTGCCCGACCTTCTCTCCCACAGCCAGCCCGATCTCCTCCACAGTGCATGGGAAGCCGGCTGAGATTTTAATGCGTGCTTCTGCGTGAGTTTTGCAAACTCCCCATTTACCATGGCGTCCGCCGGCCGGCGAGACACCGGCAGGAGAAGCCCACAAAACACCCCAAAAACACCACCAAAAAGCACGAAAAGTAAAGCAATTCAAACCACCACCGATAAACTATATTAAATGAACACCCATTACACAAAAATAAGCGGAAAATATAACGAAAAAGTCTCGCTCTTCTCTTTCTGTCACACTCCAAAATCTCCCAGCATGCACCAGAAGAAGTAGTAGAAGAAGAAATGGGGCGAAGTCTGCGAGCTAGTTCAGGCAGTCAACTCGAGCACTTATGCTGCATTCATACATAACGCCCCCTTGCCACTCTACAACCAACCAAACAGAGTCTCCTTAATATGCCGCTCTCCATGCATTGCTTGCTGCTGCTTTGCTGCAGCTACCTCTACGTCGCTGCTGCTTGCCTGCCCCACCACCACCCCATCTTCCACCTGTAGGCTCGGGGGTTAGTTATTTAATCATCACTCATCGTGCTATGTATATCTATGGAGTGATGATGCCCAAGCCTAGTCGCCAAACTCAACTATATGCTGCTTCTATAAACATGTTAAAGAAACACCTGAGTTGTCTGACTGAAATACGCTAACGCTACAAAAAGGCACAACACTGTTACTCTGTTTTTATGACATGTGACATTTTATTTCACCTTGCTCTGTTTTTTAACGCACATTCAAAAACGGGAACATTTTCGGGAGTTTCAACCGGGTACCGGCCACCAAAAACGGGGACTTTGCCTGGAAAACGGGGACGTTTTGGTCACCCATCCGACTGTGTTTACAGCTAAGCACACACGCTAACATTAAGACTACAAGCTCACTTGGGGTTGAGGCTTGTTTACACGTTGCTTGAACCACACATCTGATCTAAACATAGTAACGTGTGTTGGGGAAAATAATTATTTAAAGTTATTTAATAATCGTGACATTTATTGTACTTTTTGATGGATGAATGATGCTCAAGGTGAGGGGGCACATAAGACAACTGAGAGGGCAATGCCCCCTTTTGCCCCCTCGTGGCGCCGGGCCCGGTGTACACAGTTTAATACTGGCAACTTCTAATTGTGGGAAATACGAAAACGTCTTATAAAGAGACGTGCCATAGTACATGTTGCGAAACACACAATAGCCAGCATGTGTTGTTCTGCCACTCCAACATCAAAAAGGTCTAACAAACCACGGCAGACTTTCCAAAACTGGAATTGGAGGGGTCCAGCCCCCCCAATTCCAGTTTTGGAAAGTCTGCCGTGGTTCCATTCCATTTCAAAGAGCTGTTGACGCTCGGCATAACCTTGTCGCACTGTCACTCCAACATCCAATCACAGAGCTTGATGACTAATCACGGGGTTAGTAAAGCAAGGCGGATGTTGTAGTCCCAAACAATAACTGGGGTTATATCTCTCACAGGCTCCGCCCTGTACTGGACTCTATGGGTACTACCTTATCATGCAAGCATTCACCTACTGAGATTTATATAGACGCAGCCGGCCCCGGGGCGGGCCTACCTGAATGCGTGCGCATCTCACTTCCGTATAAAAGGAGGCCTCGCCTCCTGACCACCATCCTTTACTCTTCAGCGAACTGGAGGTGATAGCCTAGCACTGAGTCCGAGACGTATGCTTTGAGAGAAAGAAAGATAGCGGACGCCGATCCCCACCACCTCTGCTTCGAGTGTTTGGGGGACCAAGATATGGCCGAGGCGGTGCCATTTCACGTTCGCCATTCCTTCTGAGTCCGGCGTCCATGGAAGTCCACCGCCCAGGGGCTGTACTCTCCCTGGATGATGATCATGGCGGCGGGTGTGTGGGCCACTCGCTCATTGCTAGAGATGCCCCCGCCTCAGCAGGTCAGAGCGATTATTGGGCCGCAAGGCCGAATAAGTAGCTTGGTCCACGAGCCTTGCCCCAGGCCTGGCTCCCCCGGGGACCGGTGCTCGGTGACTTCACATGATATAGGGTCAACCCTACTTCATCACAGGCCGCCACCGCTGCCTGCCTTGTGATGTCCATGGGATATCACGTCGCATGACATTTTTCCAAAGAGGACCGTGTTGATCTCCTGGGAGCCCCCGTCTTTACGGAAGGGCTCTATGGATCGATCTCCTTGCTCACGGGATAAGGAGTAATCGCAGCGTGGCTGATTCTTGCCCATCCCCAGCGGAAGAAACACTGTCCTACACTCCCCGCCCCCGCTGTAAACCCCAGTATAGGGAGCCGGCAGGTGGGCGTGTGCACGTGAGAGGAATAAACCGTGTGCTGTCAAATCACTGTGCGGGTTCAAGAGACGCTATTGCCGGCGTGCTGTTGTCAGAAAACACACCTTGCCTGGTATAATAGCTCTGATTAATGCATTTCACCGTTGAATGGGAAATACAGCGTTAATACGTGGGCGTGCGGCCCTCATGAGAGTGGCCGCGGTGCGTTCAGGGACCTCCGCAGGGGAACGGTGGTTTACGTTTGTAAACTCTAGTTCTAGAGTGATGTATGGGAAAAATGCATTCATTGAGAACGAGTGCATTTATCCCAGAGTAAGAGTAATCTCTCTCCACAATTCCACTTTTTCCCATAATGTCCATTTCGAAGAGACGGCATTGTGATGGCGCGCGCGGCCCTCCTCCCCTGAGGGCGGGCCGCGGTGCGTTCAAAGACCTCAGTAGAGAGAAGAGTCACCGCACCGCGCACTCCTCCACAGGCTTTTCTGCAGACGCGGCGCGACGGTGAGACGAAGGGAGAGGTGCCGGCACGGAGATCTCGTTTCCGCGGCGCCCTCCACCTCTTCAGCCCACCCCGTGGAACCGGTATGCCGGTACTCACGGGGACGGGCTGTCCGTCTTCACGGATCTGACTGGCCTGGTGGGTGGAGAAAATCTCCCCGCCCGGGACAAGAGGCAGACCCGGCGGCAGACATACGTCTCTGGGCGGGCATTTGATTTACCAGGGCGCATCTCACTCAAAAACCCACATGACTCAACCCAGCGAAAAATCAGTCTCGCATTCATTCAGAATTTCATAGCAAAATTAAAAAAAATGCTATTAAACTAATCTTTCAACATAGTTTAAAACAAAAATAAATATTAGGACAAAGCCCTACAAATAACAACAATAAACATAATCAGTGGCGGCTCCAGAGTATTTGTGTTGGGTAATCTATGGTAGGGCTAACCCATACAGTGGTGGGGCTCAAGTCAGTATTTGCAATGTAATTACATACTGTTGGAGTCTTAGTGGTTTTAGGCCCACCTCGGCTCCGCATGTTCGTTTGGTGAGCATCTTGTAAAATCACAAAGGAAGGAATTCAAAGCACCAGATACAGGGTTAAACAATAATCTGTTTTAATGATAAACGGCAATAATACAATACTCTTCTCAAAGAGGTACGCCCACCCCTGCTCTGGTCCAAATGCCGGGAGAACCTCATCGTCTTGACGGCAGGAGCAAAAGAGAACAAACTAAAAGATAGAACAGGCTTATATGCAAAAACAAAACAGGAGGAGCTGCGGTCAGATGCTCCTCCTTTTAGGTTATCTCATTGGGAGATGCAAAAAGATGGAGTGTCGTAGCGCATCAGCGCGAGCCAGCCGAGGAAGAGTCTTTTACCATTTAAGGTAAAACAGACACATTGGGAGTCCGTCACCAACCTGCTCTGAATAACAAGCTCGTCATCTTGTGGAAACCTCCACACACCCACACATTTTGCAGAGACTTCCCTCTCTGTGGCCCCCTCTCCTCTTAGTTCAATGTACACACAGTTTCACATACTTTTGTTATAGTTGACTAATACAAACAATATATGTACTACATTAATATCAATAATAACGAGGAAAACATTACCTCTGCTCTCAAGCAGTAAAATAGTAGAATATCAGCCTAAAAAGAGAACACACACTCATTTTCCTTGTTTTGTGTCACGCACCCTCATTTTCCTTGTTTTACCATTTAAGATACATTGGGTGTCCAACATGAACCCTACATAACATATACAGAGAACTCATTTCAGAGATCTGAGCTATCTTCAAATAAGGGCATTCCCCTGCTCACATCTCCACTTCTAACGCACACTCATTTTCACTTATCATATTTCCAGCTTCTCTTTAACAGACTGCTACACGTGTACCGAACCGAAGGGCCCGTACCGAATAATTTCGGTACGGGTACGTGTACCGTTACACCCCTATTTTACACACATTTGTATCATACAGATGCAGGACATACACACGCATGTTATCTAACCGACAGGTCCGCACGCACTCTCCAGCCGAAACTCTAATAAGCATTTATTCTAGGGGTGCGCGATATTGAAAAATATATTATCATGATATTTTTCAAGCAGTATCACGATAGACGATATATATCACGATATTTTTTCATGTCGGTTATTATGGTTATTTTTCAAGTTACTTAACAGTACAAGCACCTACAAGGTAACAGAAACTAAAACAAAAAGGAGTAACAGACCAAAATAGCATTTCAAGCTGGTTTTATTTTTACATTACATTACATTTCATTGCATTTAGCTGACGCTTTTATCCAAAGCGACTTACAATAAGTACATACGACCAGGAAGACACAACCCTGAAGAAAACAGAATCATATAAGTACATCAGGTATCATAGAGCCAAACATTTCAAGTGCTACTCAACTGGCTATAGATAAGCCAGTCCTTTATTAGTATATAAGTGCCTTGTTAGTAATTCTATCGCTCGAAGTGGAGTCGAAAGAGATGAGTTTTCAGTCTGCGCCGGAAGGTGTGCAGGCTTTCTGCTGTCCTGATGTCAATGGGGAGCTCATTCCAACATCTTGGAGCCAGGATAGCAAACCCACGTGTTTTTGCTGATGGGAACCTGGGTCCCCCTCGCAGCGAGGGTGCAGCGAGTTGTTTGGCTGATGCAGAGCGGAGTGCACGCGCTGGGGTGTACAGTTTAACCATGTCCTGGATGTAGGAAGGGCCAGATCCATTCGCAGCATGGTATGCAAGTACCAGTGTCTGGAAGTGGATTCTAGCAGTTACCGGGAGCCAGTGGAGGGAGCGGAGGAGCGGAGTGGTGTGGGAACATTTTGGAAGGTTGAAGACCAGACGAGCCGCTGCATTCTGGATGAGCTGCAGAGGTCGGATGGCACATGCAGGTAGACCAGCCAGGAGGGAGTTGCAGTAGTCTAGGCGTGAGGTGACGAGAGCCTGGACCAGAACCTGGGTGGCTTTCTGGGTCAGCTGGGGACGAATCTTCCTGATGTTGTACAGCGTATATCTGCAGCAACGGGTTGTAGCAGCGATGTTTGCAGTGAAGGACAGGTTGTTATCTAGGATTAATCCCAGATTCCTTGCAGTCTGAGTCGGGGAAACAACAGAGGTGCCGATGTTGATTGTCAGGTCAAGAGTGGGACAATCTTTTCCCGGAAGAAAAAGCAGTTCAGTCTTGCCAAGGTTGAGCTTGAGGTGATGAGCAGACATCCACTGAGAGATGTCAGCTAGACAAGCAGAGATGCGTGCGACGACCTGGGTCTCTGAGCGGGGAAAGGAATTAATTGGGTGTCGTCAGCATAGCAGTGGTATGAAAAACCATGCGGGCTAATGACTGATCCGAGCGAGTTTGTGTACAGGGAGAAGAGGAGGGGACCAAGAACAGTGCCCTGAGGGACCCCTGTAGTTAATTGACAAGGGTCAGACTCGGACCCTCTCCAAGTTACCCTGTAGGTACGGTCTTTGAGGTATGAGGTGAGGAAAAACTACAAAAAAGTCCCTTTCTATCAGCTGTGCACCGTTATGGTGTAAATACAGACTATCTACTAATTGGATCAAATATAAAAGTCAGCCGAATTAGTGTTGATACTGCAAGGAGACGTATTGTGTGAAAAGAAATGGAAGATGTTGTTTAATTGTTGATATATTTATGGTCCACGTCACGTATTCAGTTTTGGCGGCATCTCTTCCAGTTTGTCAAAAGGTCTTCTGATCAGGGCTCTATAAATACATATCTAGGGCAGATATGTAATATTTAATGCAGCCGAACCGTGTATTACAATGCCGTTATGTGATGACTTTCAAAGAGAAAAGCAAGAACACTCGGAATAAAGTATTTTATTTTTTTAAAATGTTTTCCAATTTCATATCACATAAACACCATATCCCGACGTGCATTGCGGCGTGATTTTAGCCTATCAAAACGTCTGAAAAAAGAAATGTGTCTCTCAGAATCGAAAGAGAAAAACCTATGGGAAAAACACAAAAGCATTGTACACAATTTAAACCAATTAATGTAGTATAATTAACTAGGATAAACTGTTGTTTTTTAGTGGATGAGTAGTGCAGATATCACTGTTAAATAATTTGATCATTGGTTTTATTATGAAAACGTCGAGACCGGAAATACTGTTTTCAACCCGTAACTTTACATGGAAGCTTGCCACATATACACGTTCTCCTGACGAAACAGGGGGTTACGTATTGTAACCCTAGTTATATAAGCACAGGCGGAGCCCTCTACTGGACTCTATGGGTAATACTCTCTATCATGCTGTGCGTGCTTTCACCTACTGAGTTTACGTAAACGTAGCCGGCCAATCGGGGCGAGCCTACCTGAATGCGCTCGCAGGCCCACAGTATATAATATGGGTACTACCTTATCATGCAAGCATTCACCTACTGAGATTTATATAGACGCAGCCGGCCCCGGGGCGGGCCTACCTGAATGCGTGCGTATCTCACTTCCGTATAAAAGGAGGCCTCGCCTCCTGACCACCATCCTTTACTCTTCAGCGAACTGGAGGTGATAGCCTAGCACTGAGTCCGAGACGTATGCTTTGAGAGAAAGGAAGAAAGAGAAAGAAAGATAGCGGGCACCGATCCCCACCACCTCTGCTTCGAGTGTTTGGGGGACCAGGATATGGCCGAATGCCAGGAAGTATTCTTGCCTCGCTTCTGAAGCAAGATGCTCGGCAGACACCCTGTGTCTTTAGTTGTAAGCCCAGTGACGATCTTTTCATCTGTCATACTGACCATGCAGGCCCGGTTCTACGGGGGTGCATAAGGGAGTCGTTATGCACCCTCATTTGAAAAATGAAAAGTGAAAAAATATTACATATATAATAATAATAATAAGAAGAAGAAGAGTAATAAGAAGATGAATTTAGTTGAAATCAAATAAATTGTAATTGTGGTTAAATAACATTGTCTGCTGCATTTATTTGGTCAATTTAAACGGTAAGTAACGTTATTATGTCAGGTGTGCGTGACCTGTGCCGCTGCGCGTTCGTCATCTGCAAAGTGCTTACACAGCAGTCAGTGATGGACATCAGAAAATGGTTAAAACAACCAGCCCTTATCGCCAGCAGTAACACTGCATCGACTGCAGGCAATAACAGTTCAGATCATGGGGACATTACGTTACTCGCGGCCACTGTCGTGGACACTAATGCCTGCCTCGCCCACGGAGGCTGAGCAGCCGCAGCCGTCTTCGTGGCCCCAAACACCGCCACCCCTCGGTGGCCCACAAGTGCCAGAGGACCTTTAAAAAAGTACCCAACTCGCCTGTACAGTGGGGTAAGGCGCTCATTTTGCAGCTCATGGTTTCAAAACAGTGATTGGCTGGAATATTCATGTAAAAAGGATGCCATCTTCTGCTATGCATGTAGACATTTCGGTTCAAGTAAGTCAGATGCCTTCACCACAACTGGCTACAACAACTGGCGCATGCTCTTATTTTTTATTTATTTAACCTTTATTTAACCAGATAAAAGCATTGAGATAGAATCTCATTTGCAATGCTGACCTGGCCAAGAAGGAAGCAACGTTACACATAACACATAACACAAACATATAAAATACAGAGAACATAACTAAGAAAACAAAAAGACAAAAAAGCAGTCACTACATTGTGCACATTAGTAAGAAAGGTGCACTACTTATTACTGCAAGAGCAGCTGGTGGTAAGGACTTCAGACAACTTCAATTTAAAACATGCTATAGGGACAAGTGTCCTCAGTTTTAGGTTTGATTGAAGGTCATTCCAAGACCAAGGACCATAATAAAAAAGACTCCTTTTCCCAGCCTCTGTCCGCACAGCAGGTACCTGGATCCGTATCCAGGCACTGGATCTGAGGTTGTAAGAGTCACAAACTGGAGCAAATCTGGCACATACAGTGGAAGCTTACCTAAAATGGCTTTATACATTAATAACAACCAATGCTGCATCCTACGCATAGTAAGTGAGGACCATCCAGTTAGGCTATACAGTGTGCAATGATGAGTCCTGTAGGGTGCATTTGATATATAACGCCGTGCAACATGGTAGAGTGGGTCAAGTTTGGCCCAAACAGAGGGACAGGCAAATCTATAAATGGTATCACCGTAGTCCAGCTGGGACAGGAATAAGCCAGAGACCAACCTTTTACGGGATGAACTTGAAAAACAACATTTAAGTCTGTAAAGGAAGCCAAGAGTGAATTTCAATTTCTTTGTTAGAACTTCAATATGGTGTTTGAAGTTCAGATTACTGTCCAACCAAAAGCCAAGATATTTGTAGGTATCGACAAACTCAACAGAGACGCCATCAAGGGTGTCAATGGAGAGGCAAGAGGACGCTGACTTGGGATCAAAAAGCATTGCTTTGGTTTTCTTACTGTTCAATAGCAGTTTGGAATCAAGAAGTGCATGCTGCAGCGTGATAAAATCAGATTTTAAATTGGAAACGGCCATATCCAGAGAAGGAGCACATGAGTATACAATAGTGTCATCAGCATACATATGATAGGTAGAAAATTGCATCTGATTACAAATATTGTTTATATATAATAAAAGAGCAAAGGCCCCAAAATAGAGCCCTGTGGAATTCCATTCTCCAAGGTGACAGGGTCAGAGACAGTACTACCCAACCTGACGCATTGTGCACGGTCGGTTAGATAACTCTGAAACCAGCAAATGGCATTATGACCGAAACGAGACATCGACATAACATTAGACAGAATGTGGTGATCTACAGTGTCAAATGCTTTGGTTAGGTCAATAAACAATGCAACACAAACATATTTGTTATCCAAAGCAGCCTTAATATCGTCTCATAAGACTTTCAGACTGGCAGTCACAGTACTGTGCTTTGATCTGAATCCAGATTGCATAGGGTTAAGGATGTTGTGTGAATTTAAAAAGAGCTTTAGCTGAGTAGAAACTAGGGACTCAAGAATCTTTGATAACACAGAACGATTTGAGATAGGACAATAGTTATTTAACTCTGTGGGATCACCAGCTTTCAAGAGGGGCGATACCAGAGCTTGCTTCCACACAGCTGGCAGTGTGTGAGTGGACAGGGAGAGATTACAAATATCAGTTACTGGTTGTGCTAAAATCTGAGCTGCAATTTTTAAAAAGAACGGGTCGAGGCCGGCAGGCTACGTGATAAGGGACTGGGAAGGCATGAATCAAGCAAAGAGCACATAAATCTCTTCATGTTGCTCTCAAAGTGTACCAGATTGATGCTTTTAACTTCAATATTTACAAAAAAATCTTCTCATGGGAGCATGCCCCCGGACCCCCCTGGAGGAGGTAAGGACCCTCCTAGAGGAGGTGAGGACCCCCCTAGAGGGTGTGAGGCAGAGCCGGACTGGGACAATAAGTCAGGCCGGGAATTATACACCCAGCCAGGCCACTACCAGGTTTTTGTGCCATTTTGCTGGATCTATTTGTCAATTGTTACAGCGTTGCTGCCCATAGTGATAGCCCTCTAAATATACTACCCAAAAATAAACATATGGACATGGGTTACTATTTTAAAAAATGTGAAAATCTATTTAGGAACCTATGTGAACATATTTTAAGTGGGGCTGTACCTCAAATCCTATAGGGGGGTCTGGAGGCATGCTCCCCCGGTAAGATTTTTTTTTAAATGTTGGACTTAAATGCATCAATCTGGTGCATTTTGAGGAGGAAATAAAGAGACTACACCCATATGAAACATAACTGTATACATTTAAATAATCATAATATCATAAAAACATGGCCAGAACCAATAACATACGATATCCAATATGAAAAAACATTGAAACTTGTTTATTTATTTGTTTTTGGTTCATTTATAGTTGTGAGTGTGTCTGTGCTCCTGAACCAGCCTCACCTGTCTCCCTCCTCTCCCCCTGCTCCTCTTTGAGGCAGCAGCAAAGACTAGTTTTAGCTCTCAACAAGTTTTAATAGTATATCTTACCTTTTTTCACCTAGTTAACGTTTTTTAAATTATTATTCATGCATATTTTGCTAATCACTCCCCCCTCAAATGGAAATATGTGTTTACATAAATGGTGACCAAACCGTTTGAGACCCACTGAGATAACTTAGACTAAGTTAACTATCTAAGCACTCAGAGAGTAATTTACCTCACCTGAGCTGTAGTTATCAGTCTCTCAGTCTGACAGGAGAGGACTCTCCTACACCTTGTTGTTGAAGAAGCTCCTTATATCCGTCAGCGCAGCTAGCTAGCACCAGATGCTAACAACAACAATACACGTAACCGGCGCACGCGCTTTATCTCACTCGCTTGCGCCACACATACACTAACACACAACCTCCCAAGCTTGAATGACACACAGAGACCAATCGAGGGCATTAGTATGATCTGTATGAAAGTGGCAATGTCGGCAGGCCACATCATGTAGACAGCCAGTCACCCTCTGTGAGGCAGAGTCAGACCCACATTTGCGCAGCGTTGCGTTCACAATACATACATAAAAAAAAAAAATCCTTAGGCCAGCAGGCCACTTAACAGGCCAGGCCATCGGGAAACCTCCCGGTCCTCCAGATGGCCAGTCCGGGCCTGGTGTTAGGTCCACTCCCCACTTGTAAAAATAGCACTTTACCACTGCACCCTCTCTAATCTCAGATGCACCCTGAGTCATTTTGTTCTGGAACCGGGCCTGTGACCATGGGTTAGTGTTCATGACTTCATGTTTATGTCATCTTAATGTTTAATCTTAATGCACACGCATTTTCCGTGCTTTCCAATAGTTTAAAATAGTTTTATTCCACTGTTAAATAACCTGTTCAATACAAACATGCTACGTGTAAAAATTAAATAACATTTCTGTGAACTGATATTTGTTTAGTGAGCTTATTAGAGGATGTTCCCTGAAAGATTGAAAAATGTCAATGAAGATGTCAGACTTAGTAGCCTATATTACTTTAAAGGTCCCATGTCATGCCTTTCTAGTTATTACCTGTCCCCTTGTGTGTTATGTAGCTTTTTCTGCATGTAAACGGTCTGCAGAGTCACAAACCCTCAAAGTACACCCTGTAGAGTAAAATCTAACACAGAAAATACCTGTCTGATGCTGCCCCAGAACGCCTCGTTCGAGATTTATTTTCTTCTTCCGGGAACCAAGTGACGTAACGATCCAAATGGACCAATCCGTGGAGCTCCTCACACACACACACTGGCCCTTTCTCATTTCTCTAACTCCCCTCCTCAAGACTTAGTCCCGCCCACAGGAGATGCGAACGGAGGAGTCGAGGAGGGGAGCCGAGGAGAGAGGAGGGGAAGCAGCAGGCGGTTAGAGAAATGAGAACTCCTCTCCTCTGAGCGGTCATTTTACAGAGACGTCCATTAATGATGACAGGAGGCACAGCAGCCCTCTGTCTGATGGACAGATGTGTTCATGACGACTTATATATTTACTTTTAATTCATTCACAGTGCGGTATAATGAGACAATAACAGGCTACAGATGCGAACTTATACACCCACATATATTTATATAAATATATACCATTTCAGAATCAAACAGAGCACTCCCCTCCCCCCCCCCCCCCCCCCCCCCATGACTACAACTGGATTGTAGTCATCATTTTAATAAATAAATAAAAACACTTCGTTTAGTTTCGGTAATTATTCTGCCGGCCTATCTCTCCCCCATTCTCATTGAGTATTTTACAAAGAGTGAAACAGCGCCCCTCTAGATGTTATGGTGAAACAGTAGATTGCACTCTGTTGCGAGAGGAGGCGAGCCGAAATTGGCTTCCCTTGGTGAAAAAAAATCGAGCGATTGACCAATTAGATGAGGCTCACGTCATGCCTCACAATCGCATCAACTTCAGTTCGTACTGGAACTGTCATTACTGCCCTTAAAAAGTAGCAAGCAACTGAAGCAAGTGCAATTATGGAGGGAGATTTGGAGTATTTCATCAAAAATAATTGTACTAAACTTCCGCTACAGCAGCAACTAAAAATGAAATCTGATGACAGACCAATGCCCAAACTGGAGCTGTGTACAGAGAGGAAAAAAGGAGCGAATCGGACGTAAAACTTTAAATAATAAACAGCGGATTTCTAACATTTGACATTTCATGTGGCCGGACTGGGTCAGTTTCCAGGGCTGAATTTTAGTCCCAGTCCACCCCTGGTACAACCTACACAAGTATCATGCTAAATGAAGCTCTGTTGCTTGGATATCACTAGATCCTGATGTCAGCGTAATATAAAAGTACATAACGATTGATGTGTAACTTAGCATAATTTACTAGCTAGCCGCTAACTGCCGCCTCGTTAATATAAATCCAGTACCATGCTGTCATGAACGTGCGGTGTTGTTACGTGTACGCAAATTCACGTGCTTAATGTGAACGAGCCTTTTGGGCGGCGTGGTGAAGATTAATTATCATCTGATATTTGGGAAGAGTGTTACATTTGAAAAGGCAGAAAGTCTTGTTGCAATTTCCAGATATTGAAAGAGGCCCCTGGAGTTTCTCTGGTAATTATCAATAGTAGCAGTTAAGTGAATACTGTTCAAACAATACCTGTGTTTGTGTTTTGTATTGATTTCTCTGTTTTATCCTTTCATAAATGTGAGGACTGAAACTGCATGAACATTCTAGGGTGCTTGGAGTAAACAGGTTTTATTACTCTGGGGGAGGGGAGCAGAGAGGGAAGTCGGAAGAATGTGTGTGTGTGAAAGCAACAGAATGAGACAGCGAACACCAGATGTGGTTGTTTTGCTTCAAACCAAGGGACTGTTTCCGGATCATCTCTGCTGGCACGCGCTGATTCGCTAAGAGAAGCCATCTTTTTTGCATCTCCCAATGAGAAACTGACCACAGCTCCTCCTGTTTTATTTTCTGCATATAAGCCTATTCTGGCTTTTAGTTCTTTCTCTTTTACTCCTGCCATCAAGATGAGAGGTTCTCCCGGCATTAGAACCAGAGCAGGGAGTGGGGCCCGAGTCCACTCCTTTGAAAGTGTAATGTATTCTTACCGTTTATCATTAAAACAGATTATTGTTTAACCCCCATCCTGGCTGTTTTGAGTTTTCCCTCCTGTTATGATTGTATCCAGCTCGCCAAACGACATGCAGAGGCAAGGTGGGTTCTAAAAATCTGCCTAACCCAACAGTGGTTAAAGTTGCGCATGCTCTATGAGCGCACATACGGGTACTTCTCAGGCATGCCGGGTAATCTGTGACGTTTCACTCTCTCAAAAGTTGGGCCATTTTGTCATCATGCGCCATTGAGCAACTCTCATAGGAATGAATGAGGCCCCGCCTCCCACGCTGTATCCAGTTCTTATTATACATCCATGGCGCAGACAGACTCCTCGCGGACAAGAGGGCTGTCTCTCTCAGACAAAACCCCCGATTTAATCTGCGCGCGAGGGTCATTTTATGCGCATGTAAAAGCACATTTTCCGCCTGTGAGTATCTTGTTTTACGCGCTAGAATATTGACCCAAATTGACTCCATACTAAGTCTCGAGGAGGGGAGTCGAGGAAGGGAGTCGAGGAGGGGACATTTAAGAATTGAGAAGCCTCTAGTGTATCCTCGGGTATAGCTCCTCCAGAGAACCTCCTCGATGCTCGATCCTCGAAGTGCATTTAGAGAAATGAGATGTCCTTCAACATGGCGCGCTAAAATTCATTTCTGGGTCACTACCGGAGGACCGAGGAGTCAAAGAGGGGGATTTGATTAAATGAGAAAGGGCCACTCACTCAGCCGTATCTTTTCTCAGCCGCGATACTCCGCGATACTCCGCGGTGTTTCGCCGGCACACTCAACTTTTCTCAGCTGCGTGGATCTCCACTCAGAGTTCGCCCACACACTCACGTGTGTGTGCTCAGGCTGAGTTCAGGCTGAGTTTCGCTGTGTCTTGCTGTCTCGCAGACCCCACGCAGCAACCAGGAAACGACATCAGTAATGAAGCTCACACTGTCGGCTCCTCGAGTCTCAAAGGGCGGAGCAGCGAGCACATAAACACACATCAGAGCACAGTGGGCTCATAGGAGCTCCAACAAGGCGTTTAGGACAGAGAGTGAATACACATACTATACAGAGATACTGTATGAGATTTAGAACATTGAAAAATGTAAATATATTCTAGTAGACCTCAACAATGGAATTATGATCAGTAGAAATGGCCATGACATTGGACCTTTAATAATTACATACAATATGGTATTTGTGTGTGTGTTCCAAGTGAATCTGTGGCCCCCTGGTGGCCAGTACATAAATGATGTGGCCCCCACCACCATCCAAGTTGCCCATCCCTGATCTCGGTGATTTATTTCAAACTCGAAAAAGGTTCTCGAGAGCAACAGAGGATATTGTTCGCTGTTTTTTTCCAGAATTGGTAATACTCTTCATTACAAATAAAGGTATCCTTATATGTTAATCTCAGTGTACCGGGCCTTTAAGCAGCAATCTGATTTTTAAACTATGAATTTCTTTATCATAAATTATGATTATTATTGTTAAGGGTGGTGGCAGTATAAGTGGTATACCTTTGTCACAAGTATGAAAGACGTCCTTAAATTAAATGCGCTGGTAATCTAATCTATTATAGTTAATAGATCATGCTCAGATAACATTTAGTTTATGTGGGTGAAGATTCCTTGTTATTCAAGTGTTTTATTCTGTGAACACTAGGTAAAACATTGATTTAAATCTTTCAAGAGGAACTAAGGAGAAATCAATTGGAAAGGAACGCCTACAGCACTGAGAGTGAAACGAGAACACACTCTTCATCTAATGCGAAGGCGGTCTGAAAAGGAATGAGTAGGATTTCGATGGGACTGCCAGTCCAAAAGCTGGAGGGGATTCAGTCAACAATGTGACAGAGTTGTCCACCTTGAAATGTAATACTGGTTTGTTGTAACATGCTGTGGATGGTGTTCCTCTCGTGTTTTGAAAATAACAAACAATAAAACACATTTGAGCATTTATTTATTGCGAGTTTAACACTTGAAAACCCATCTGCTTGATTGGGACTGTTTTAAGAATGAGACATTATTACAGTCATACTGCTGCATATTGGGCAATATTCAAATATTAAATTAAATTAAATATAAGTAACAAGTAAGCAAGAATTATTTAGGTGGAAATAAAAAAAGCAATATTCCAACAATTTAAAAACAGCATTTGACAATAATTGTTGGGAGTATTTACCTGCTTCACAGTGGACAATGTTCAAATGCAATACATTTGAAAATGCAATGTAAACAATGTAGCCTTATTTTACATTGTGCAAGCATTACTTAACTTACATTTTTTTAAAAGTCCCAATTTTTGTGACAATGCTCTTTGCACTGTCCTTTAAAGAAAGTTGGGCTTTGAGTAGGACGTCAAACATCTTCAGGACACCATAGGCTACCTTTGGCAATTTGTTAGAGCCATGACATTTTTGGCATTTTATGCGATATTGCTATACAATGGCATTCAATTCAGATTTCAGTAGGTAGTCCTGTGTGAAAATAGTACATTCTTTTTTCACAATATAACATTTCCATTTTAATAAAGTCCACTATAGGCTTCCATACATTACAGACAAATACTTCCATATCACATTACCTGGATCATATTCACTACACTACAGATTAATGAAGTTATATATTTGTTGTTGTCCCTAAATGTCATACACAATCAAGTTAATTGTTTGCATGAAGATTAACTCATTAGAGTGGTGGCTTAAGCTGGATTCTCTCATTTAAAATCAATTATTGTATGTGTTTACATGAATCAACATGTACAAAAAATGTTAATACAATATATAATATAAGCAAAACAACTATTCATCTATTGACTGAAAATATTTGACTTTCACCATGTTTGTCTTTCTTTAGGCTGTTGGCTGACCGGGACCTGGTGGCTCAGGACACATTTTAAAGCAAGCTGAAACTCCGTAAATGAATTAGACCATTAATATGATCACTTTAAAGCATTTTGCAGATGTAAATGAGAGTATCAATCCTGCTTAGACTAAGCCACAATACAATGACTTTCTGCGCTAGCACAATAGGCGATAGGTACTAAATGTAACTTTATAATACAAAAATCATAAAAATATGTACCATTTCCGGTTATAGCTCTTAGCTGCTTTATGTCAGTCTCTGTAATTTGGTCACATAATATTCATATACAGTAGAACCATTATCTCCAATTTACAGTCTTTACATTTTTGTTATATGCTACACACAAATTATATTATGATTATCAGTACTTGCCAAATATATATATATCTTTCTGTACAGGCAAACTACTTCTCACAGATGAAATTTTGTACCAAATTACAGTTCTCATCATTCCAGTCGCCATTCCCAGTTGCACGGTGCCAGAACTCCACACAGTCCTGGTTCCGACCGTCAAAGCTGTTGGGCTGGTCTTTACCCCAGAACCTGCAGAAAAAGGAGGGACATATACAATTAGCATAAATACTGGTCTATTCTCAGAGGTTGTTAAAGATGAGTTAAGCTTCTTACGTGGTGGTCAACGGTGTCCCATCAACCCATTTCCACTGCCCTTCTACTCCTGCATCCGTCAAACCAATCCAGACTTCTTCAACAGTTGAATATAAGCCATTCACAAAGGTCTATATGAGACAGAGAAAAAACAATTGCAGAGGTTTTGCAAACATAAAGTCATAGATGCATTTCATTTATTAATGATAGATGAAATTATGGTATAAGTCAAGTTAGCAAAAAATTGCTGAACATATTAAAGTTGCACACGGTTGGTGGTGGTGGCCAAAAACAGATAAAAAAGAGTAAATATGGGACCCTCGACTCCGATTTAGTGAATATCCGAACACCTTTGCCATATCAACATTTTTGTGAATGCTATGTTATTCCAAGCCAAAACCGAGCAAAACTCAATTGATATCTTGTTAATGTGAGAATATTGTTTGGTGCAGCTTTACAAAATAAAACACCATCAATGACAATGTCAGGAACAGAAATATGAACAGAACCAGACAAACCATTTCCTCTGTGCTTTTTATTATTGCCAGATCTGCGCCTTTGGTTTGACAGTTTTCCCTGGCCAGATTCCAGCTAGTCTTTTCAACAGAGGTGAAGTAGCAGCTGTTCTGAAATCTCGTCCAACCAGTGGGGCAGTTACTAGCTGAAAAATGCCAAAGAGGAATTAATCAATTATGTTTACAAATTAGAATGCATTTTTTGCACGTGTCTGTGGTTAGTTTGGAATATTTAAAACATGCCCTTTGTTCGCAAAATGAAATTTGGATTTTACTTTGGTAGAAGTTTACTTTGGCCTTGCCTTTGCACAAATCTGGAGACATTTAAAAAATGTGATTAACTTGAAAAGCTAGTTTATTTTCTTATTATACTATGTGTATAGTTTAGGAACATGGGAATACTGATTATAGGGTTAGGGTTCATTCTATTTGCAGAAAAAGTAATAACACATAATGTATGCAGTATAAAGAAAAAATGCAAGACACAAGGACTATCCAGACACCATCAAACCCCAATCCTGACTTTGTCAATTGTTAAAAGTGCGATATAAGAAATGTATCTTTTACTGTTACAGGTACAGATAGACAGACTTCAAACCAATCAGAACAAATGTTGTTGCATGTTCCCCTTTCAATCGAGATATATACATTTTCGGGGCAAATTGGTTATTTTTACTTATTTATTCTTTCTGCTTACCTGGAACTGCTGCCCTTAGTCTATCAACCTCCACCTGCAACGTGTCCCTCTCAGTAGTCAGGTTGTCATTTTTCACCTTCAACAGGTCTTTCTCCACAGTGGCATTTTTGAAAGTGTTTTCAAGCTCATCCCTTTCCTGAACCAAGGACTTGTAATTAGTCCGCAACTCATCTGTGGCTTTCGCCAGCACGTCGTAGGTGGCCTGCAGCGTTTCTTTGGATATTGTTAGATTTTGGTGACTGCTTTCTATCTTCTCTTTCTCACTGTTGGAGAAGTTGTACTTGTCGTGCAAATGCTCAACTGTATTGATCATTTCATTGAACTTCAACTGTAGCTGCTCTCTTGATCTGGTTGCATTATTGAATTTGTTCTGTAAATTGTCCCTCTCTTTGGTCACTGATTCATAACTGGCCTGTACCTCATTTTTGCGTTTGAACACTGAATCGTGCTGTTTTTGTAGCACGTCTTTAGCAGTAGACAAGTCATTGTTAGTAGTCTGCAGCTGTTCTTTACTGGCTTTAAGCTGTTCTACCTCTTTGACGGAAGCATCGTTATTGGCCTTTAACTCAGTTTGGCTTTGTTTTAGACTGCTGCTTTCTCTGGTCAATATATTGTTATTGGTCTGTAGTTCATCTTTTCTTTTCGATAGGTAATCATTTCTTTGCTGTAAGTCATTGCGGTTCATCTCAATGTATTTTTTTTCATTTCGCATCGTCTTCAAGTTCTCCTGCAGCTTCTCTTTCTCGCTACTCATGGCTGTTAAGTTGTTTTGATGGTTTTGCTCTGCTTTTTTGGCTGTGAGAGATGGAGATAAATAACAGTTATTTTAAAATGACATCAGCCAACATTTTGAAACTAGTATATTTGACAGAGACAAGGAAGGGACTTACAGTGGACACTCTGACCAATGACCACAGCCAACAGGAGAACGCACAGCAGCCCGAGACAGACTGTAGCAAGCTTGAAAGGTCTGTTCCTCAAAGCATAAACTGAGGGACAGAAAGAATAGACGCAGAAACTTAAATTATTGAAACTGCAGGTTACTCAGAAAATATTACAAATGCCAACACAAAGCTTCTCAAATGTTTTTTATGAGATACCACCTTTATTAAAATGGTGGCAATATCATTTTTAACTTGAGTCTGCTGATACTGACTGTAACCTATATTACAGTATGTGTAGTTTTATTTTTGATTTATATAAACAGAGGAATTAAATTCACCTAACACAAGATTTAAGTAGTGCTTCTGCAGGATTCTTTGTGGAAAAAATACAAAACATATGTCCAATAGATAATCAGCATCATAAGTCGACAACATTTAATCAGTGTCAGTTGACTTCCCCCTGCTATCCCAAAGTGCCAAGTGTACCTTCTTAAAATACAAAGTTGGTAAGTAGTTAGATGTGGAACTGAATAATGAGCTAGAAAATGTTTTTGAAAGCTCTGTGGACCAAAGGGGACTTACCTTTGTTTGTCCGGTTGCATTTATGTTTTTATTATTTCGAAGGAAATTCTTAGTGTATTACCTGAATGCCTAAGCTTGCTGCCATCTTCAAAGAATTGGCTATAGCCAACTTTGTTGTTGTCCATATCCATGTGTGTCACTGTAGAGGAACTGTACTCAACGGTCATGTTTGGATTTGCTTCATGAAATGGGATCTCACTAGCAAATACAAAAAACAGTAGTAATATCCTCTAAAATATCATGAATAGGTATTCCCAACAATGTCATTATAAGTAATCTCTCCCTTTTTAATTCCTTCCCTGTCAGTAAATTCCTGTCCTGACATGAATAGAATAACCCAGACTTTATGAATCTGCAAACATTGTCTTGGTGCTAAAACTTGCTGGTTGCAATACAAATATGAATCTCTAGGTTTAGTATTTTATTGGGAAATAATACCAAACGTAGACCTGAAACAACATGAATTGAGGATATAAACAAAGTCAACCTTACCTGTGCTTTTTGAAAAGATGCACTATGAAGTATTGGATATCTTGGATAGCAGAATCTCACCTACTGGCTTCCTAGAACTTCGCCCTGCAAAAGCATTGCGCTTATGCTTCAATACAGTCCGGACTTACTCTCTTTACAATTGTGGCCAGTTGACTAGAAATGTATGTTTGTTCAGTGGGCGGAGCCAGAGCCACTTCCTTCTTATTGCTGTTGAGTTAATCAAAAAAATCTGGTTTAGGTAGGATTGAAATTAAACTCAGGATATATGTAACATTCCAAGAATGATATTAACACCTCTACTATAAGCACATTTAAACTCTTCAGTGAAATTGGTTGGTGTTTTTGGTTATAATAAACACCTGCCTCCTCCAAGGTCACAAGGGAATATTTCACAATGTGAACAGATGTTACATTGAACGGATGTCAAAGATTTCACAAAAACACAAAGATGCAGAATGTGCAGTTTTTACTTTAGCATATTGGGGAATAGTCTGAGTCAGATCCATTACACAACTTTGTTCCAGCATGCATATATTTAAGGAAATGCATTTTGTGGACAATATCTTACAGTATTTTGATAATTATTTATATGAATAATAAATCCATCCTTCTGTTATTATCAGTGAGTAGAAAACCCCATGATACCGAGTTCAAATAATTACTCTGGGCTTTCGTTAATTCAATGCAGGTTGTGCCGTAACTTCATGCAAAAATAGGAACAAACTCAAAGCTAATTTACAACAAACTTTATTGTCCCCATAAGGACATATTATAAGTATCTCATTATTGTTTCTACGTGTTTTTGCGAGTCCACATTGATTTGGGTTGATAAGTAGTGTTAATTTTGTCAGCTATTTTATTTAAGATTTAGTCGACTAAAAGTCTGAGCATTTTAGTCGACTAAAACAGTAAACATTTTAGTCAAGATTTAGTCAACTAAAAGTCTGAGCATTTTAGTCTTATTTTAGTCAAAGAAAACTAATTATTTTAGTCTACTTTTTGTCAATGAAAACTGTTGAGTCTTTTTTAGTCATCAGATTATATAGAACATTTCAGTCAAACTAGTCTAGCCAAAACCAATAATTTGTCATTTCACAATAAGATTATATCTTGTCCTTATTTGTATTTTGTATTCGGTTAACGCGAGTGCGACCACTGCTCCCAAGCCCTGTTGTTGCCATTTTATTTTATGTTAAATAAGGTTAGTTAGACCATGAGTTAGACCATGGACTGTATACAGGACTGTCTCAGAAAATTAGAATATTGTGATAAAGTTCTTTATTTTCTGTAATGCAATTAAAAAAACAAAAATGTCATACATTCTGGATTCATTACAAATCAACTGAAATATTGCAAGCCTTTTATTATTTTAATATTGCTGATTATGGCATACAGCTTAAGAAAACTCAAAAATCCTATTTCAAAAAATTAGAATAGTTCCTCAGACCAAGTAAAAAAAAAAGATTAATAACAGCAAAACACAATCAAACATTTGAAAATGTCCATTAATGCACTCAGTACTTGGTTGGGAATCCTTTTGCACGGATTACTGCATCAATGCGGCGTGGCATGGAGGCAATCAGCCTGTGGCATTGCTGAGGTGTTATGGATGCCCAGGATGCTTCAATAGCGGCCTTTAGCTCATTAGCATTGTTGGGTCTGGTGTCTTTCAGCTTCTTCTTCACAATACCCCACATATTCTCTATGGGGTTCAGGTCAGGGGAATTTGCAGGCCAATCGAGGACAGTAATGCCATGGTCAGTACACCAGTTACTGGTGGTTTTGGCACTGTGGGCAGGTGCCAGATCATGCTGGAAAATGAATTCCTCATCTCCATAGAGCTTTTTCAGCAGACGGAAGCATGTAGTGCTCTAAAATCTCTTGGTACACAGCTGCATTTACTCTGGGCTTGATGAAACACAGTGGACCAACACCAGCAGCTGACATGGCTCCCCAAACCATCGCTGACTGTGGGAACTTCACACTGGATTTCAAGCAACTTGGATTTTGCTCCTCTCCAGCCTTTCTCCAGACTCTGGCGCCTTGACTTCCAAATGAAATACAAAACTTGCTTTCGTCTGAAAATAGGACTTTGGACGACTGTGCAACTGTCCAGTGCTTCTTTTCCTTAGCCCAAGTCAGACGCCTCTTCCGTTGTCTTGAGTTCAGAAGTGGCTTGACCATGGGAATACGGCTATTGTAGCCCATTTAGAGCACTACATGCTTCCGTCTGCTGAAAAGCTCTATGGAGATGAGGAATTCATTTTCCAGCATGATCTGGCACCTGCCCACAGTGCCAAAACCACCAGTAACTGGTGTACTGACCATGGCATTACTGTCCTCGATTGGCCTGCAAATTCCCCTGACCTGAACCCCATAGAGAATATGTGGGGTATTGTGAAGAAGAAGCTGAAAGACACCAGACCCAACAATGCTAATGAGCTAAAGGCCGCTATTGAAGCATCCTGGGCACCCATAACACCTCAGCAATGCCACAGGCTGATTGCCTCCATGCCACGCCGCATTGATGCAGTAATCCGTGCAAAAGGATTCCCAACCAAGTACTGAGTGCATTAATGGACATTTTCAAATGTTTGATTGTGTTTTGCTGTTATAAATCTTTTTTTTTTACTTGGTCTGAGGAACTATTCTAATTTTTTGAAATAGGATTTTTGAGTTTTCTTAAGCTGTATGCCATAATCAGCAATATTAAAATAATAAAAGGCTTGCAATATTTCAGTTGATTTGTAATGAATCCAGAATGTATGACATTTTTGTTTTTTTAATTGCATTACAGAAAATAAAGAACTTTATCACAATATTCTAATTTTCTGAGACAGTCCTGTATATAAATGGACGTAGGGTCCGTGACGTCACCCATAGGATTCTGCAGAGTTGCCGAGAAGCTCTTAGTAGGCGGAGTCGGCCACTAACGGCTCGACAGTGACGTCAGAGTTCAACTCCCGCCTGTTCCAGCCTGCTCCAAATAAGGGCAAAGAGGCGGAGCCGAGGCGGGACCTGCTGCCACCGAGCTGGAAGTTACAGAGCTAGCTGAAGCTACCAAGCTATGCTAACATGCTCCACATCTGCACACTGCCGTCGCATTTTACGTTTCTAAGGTAAGCGGACATGAAACTATTCAGCAAAACTATAAATAATAATCTAAGTTATTGAGTTTTTAGCATAATACTTCAGAATCTTGAAACCCCTTAACGTTTGTATGCAATTGTGCTAAATTCAACACTGGAATCAAGCAAATATTAATATGTTTGCATTACATTAGTTATTTATATTTTGATATCACTTAATTACACATTTAATTCAAGCTAAGGTACATGTGATGGTAGCTAGTTAGTGCTCTTACCTGTGATGCCTCCTCCAAACAGCATAATAACCAGACTGTATCATTAAAACTAAGTACCAGTTCTAGATCCTTGACTTTAGACAAACAATTCAAAAGACAACATTTATTTAAAGACCAATCTTTATTTGAATGTGCCTCTTTACCTGAGATATTAGTTATACAGTAATAGTATTGACAATCTAAAAAAACTGAGCAACTCAACAGTCAGCTTTATATTTCTTATTGTCCAAAGCATTTATTATTTTCATTTTCCCCCTCTCATATTCAGTGTGGACGGATTGAAACAGCGTGGTGTCCAGAGAACTGCTGAGACTTCAGGGAGAAACCTCCGTGTGATGGACGTCCTGTCTGTTGGTTTGGAGAGGACTGAGGGTCTTTCCTCAGAGAGGAGGATCAGGCCTGATGGAGGAGCCCATGCTGGGCATAGCTGATACCAACTGCACAGGCCTAGTCTGTCACTTTATTTGACTAAATGTGTTTATTTATACATTTAATAGGTTTACACCTTCTGTCCATATGTGCTTTTTATTTAAAACATGTTTGATTAAGTTTTGGTTCACATTTCAATAAATTGTATTTGTATCTGCACTCCTTTTGTCCATTATTCTTACTGAAAATGTTAGATTACACATTCACATCTGACTGAAGATTGGCCTCATTTATTTGTGACATTGCAAACTCTGCGGTACAAGGCACAAGTGATGTGAAGCTCATAAAGTGAGGCACATATAAATAATCAGCTGATGGAGTGTAGATGTGGAAATAGGTGCATTAGATCAGCTGACTGTGTTTTCACAATAAAAGTAGTTTCTTAGTGAATGTCCTGTACTGGTCTTAAAATCTCATAACATCAGCTTTTAATGTTCCTCTTGGATGTTCTTCTGGACCCTCAGAGAAGGAGAAAATGTTGTGTCTTGCAGGCATGTCCTTTCCTAACAAAAATGACAGGAAACATAAAACATATTATTGCAGAACAAGTGTGTTATTTATGAAAGCGGTGTGTTTGTGTGTTTAGGGGCTGTAGATATAATTATTTTGTAATTGTAATGATTTTTTTTTATTTCAACAGTGAGCTACAAAGACGATCAGATTATGAATGAACAGTATGAAGTTCATCAACATTGAAATATATGTTATTATCAAAATAATATTTAACTCTTATCAAAACGTAGTGCAACTGTAGAAGCTTGCTCTGTTGTCTCACTGAAAGAATAACTTTTACCACGTTTTTTACAGACAATATTGAGAGATAAATAGTAGCAGTTCTCACTATGTGTTAAATATCTTTGCCTTCAATACATTCAATTAGAAAGCTGACAAAACCATATTTCTTTAGCCTTTATTTATACAGGTGTAGATCTCATTGAGACACACGGTCTCATTTTCACACAATCATATTGCTTGTTAACATCTAAATGTAACCTTTTGCATGGAAAAACCCCTCAACTTAACTGATGTGTAGGTGATCTAGTATTTAGTATAGTATAGTAGTAGTATAGTATAGTATAATTTAATGTATATCAGTGTATTCAAGTCAATACTTCATTTATTTAAACAAATATCTTTCTTGATTCTTTGTACAGTATGAAAAATAGAGTCTTTGTACCTGTGCTGAAGTTCACTGCATGCATGTCATTATTTCAATTGGAGCTAATGACAAGTACGAGGAAAAAATGTTTCATCTTCTATTTTGCCAATATGGCCCAAACTTATTTTTTTATCTCATGATGACGGCTGGTCACAGGCTGAGGCGGTTGAATGAAACAAATGACATCCTCAACTAGGTACCAGATCATGTCTTCTCTTGCGCGCCCGACACTGCCTCTGTCTCTCAGCTGCACTGACTGGAGCCATTAAACTGCAATTCCCTTGAATTAAAACAAATTACTGCCATTGTTACTTAAAGATAATAACCACCATTACAATATAAACAGGTATTTAAAGGTCCCCTATTATACTGTTTTTCATTCATATATATTAGGGGTCTCAGATATACAAAATATGTCTCTGAAGTGTTTGGCTGTTTTGTGACAGTGCCTGACGTGACAGGGCCTGACGTGACAGATCAGGGCTTGACGTGACAGGGCCTGACGTGACAGGGCCTGACCGTCGGCCATTTTAACTGCCATTACTCAGCATTTCAACATGTTAGCTTAAAAATAGTTAGCTTGCTAGCAAGGGATTTTAGTCAACTTTAATACATTTTTTAAAAACAATATAATTATTTTCTGGGATATTTGAACGTGACAGCACCTGACCCTTTAGCTTGTCCACGTAAAAAGGAAAGGTGTAAAAACAAGATTAAAATATTAAAATTCAAGGACAGAATTTACCCACTTCAAGGACAGCTCCTCCTCAGTCAGATGATGTAACTCCTTCACAATCATGTTCTTAAAGGTGTATTACACAATTTTTTAAGGAGTATTTTATGAAGCGTGACAGGACTGACCAAAAACATGGGGACTGTTGTAAAACACAATTTTTTGGTCAAATGTAAGCATTATTCAATGTTTTCAATGAACTGTGGTAAAAGATAACAAGTTAAATGTGTTATTAATGACGTTTGTTTTTAAAATAAAAGTTTTTAGTTCATTAAGAAATGTAAACCCCTCGCTCCAATTTGGCTGGGGACAGGCCATTTTTAAGAACTTCTATTTTTCAAAAGTGTTTTTCAATAAATTAAAAAACACCTGAAACCCTAATGAATCATAGACCTATGTACAAACAACTCACAAAACACAACTATCTCATCAGTTTTAAGATATTTTATGGATTATAATTTGTATTCACTGTAACAATCCCAGGACAGATAATATACGTTTCTGGTAGAATGTCCCACAAATATTCGCCTCAATTCAACCTGGAACCTCTCATACTATAATACAATACAAAGTGTGTGTGTGTGTGTGTGTGTGTGTGTGTGTGTGTGTGTGTGTGTGTGTGTGTGTGTGTGTGTGTGTGTGTGTGTGTGTGTGTGTGTGTGTGTGTGTGTGTGTGTGTGTGTGTGTGTGTGTGTGTGTGTGTGTGTGTGTGTGTGTGTGTGTGTGTCTGTGTGTCTGTGTGTGTGTGAGAGTGATGGATCGTTGGAGCTATGTGCAACTCAAGGCATATGCTCGAACGGGAGCTGCCTGGACGCTGCGATCATGTTGCGCGCACTATCCGAGCTGAGTGTGCTGACTTTTCGTACAATGTCCCCCACTGTCTGGCTTCCTGCATAAAGTCAAGTGCTCGGCGCAGTTGTCGGCGAAATGTCACTCCTCTGTTTTCATTGAAACAGCTCCTTATAACTGTTAGCGCAGCTAGCTAGCACCAGATGCTAACAACAACAATACACGTAAGGTCTCTCCCGGTCCTCCCGTTGGCCAGTCAGGACCTGCCGGTGAGCGTGGAAGTGTGGTCTGCAGGAAGCGGGCGGCAGGAGCGGGGCTGCGGGGCGCTCTGAAACTACGGGGTGGCCGAGGACAAAAAATGCACATGCGTTAATCGCGTTAAAATAATTAGTGGCGTTAATTTTTTTTTTGCGTTACCGCGTTATTAACGCGTTAACTTGACAGCCCTAATATATATATATATATATATATGTAAAGTACCATGTGTACAAACAATATAACTGATTCTCTTCTGTTGAACATGTTGGATTGTGTATTGTCCGAGTCAGGGTCCTTTTTATTTTACTGTAACTTTGGAAGTTGTGTTACCAATGCTTACTGTTTATTTGATACCAATTTGGTAATGCAATTAATACAACCAACAAGGTTTGGGTTCGTTCTTCAGATGACTGTGACGTTAACGTGTAAGCTCAATAATGAACTCCAGCTCAACCAACCGTATTGTAATATCTAACCTAATCATCTTGAAATATGACATTATTATTTGTAATATACACACATCTTATTGTGAGGTTGATTTCACATATACACTACTTCGACATGAGCTTGTCTACATACTTGAGCATAGCCAATTTAAATTAACCTTAGCGATGCATACAGTTCCTACGTATAATAAAATATCTCTCTCAGTTACAAGGATGACCATATTTTATAACCTCAAACAGAAGCCGTTTGTTCTACAGTATTATCCCACTTAACGCTTAACACTTGTCTATTTCGTTTTAACCTTTATATATACAGTCTATGGTTTTTACTTGGAGACTACGATTAGCATCGTTAGCTCCGATCTAGCTACCACTCACTTACACGCTAACCCAAGCCTTAACATTCATTACGTAGCTGATTCAAATCATAAACACATCAATAAGTACTCGAATTTCACTTACCGCAAAAACCACATTCATGCACGTCTGTTTCAACCGCAGAGCGAGTCACAATAGTCCGATATATAAGCATGAAGAACAAACAACCACGGCCAGCTTCAAGTTGTGTTCCCTGGATGAACTGAGCAGGCAGAGTCCCTGTAGCTAGCTTCACGGAGCAAGTCAAGAAGCTAGCAGCAGCAGTCACTTGACAGAGCTGTCACTCAATGTGACCACGCCCTAATATATGCATAACTTTAAGGCTTAATATTAATTAAATGGATGAGTTGAGAACAAATGCACCCCCCACACAGTAGGCATGAAGGGGGAATCTAACTATACAGAGAATATGGTTTTTTGAACCACGATGTAAACATGTTTATTTCTGCTGTAAAGTTGGGCATTTTAACATGGGGGTCTATGGAAATTACTCCCTTCTGCAGCCTGCTCCTACTGGCCACTAGATGAACTGCAGTGTGTGGTACTTCCGTATTGGCGTCCCGGCTCTTCCCCAGAGTTTGCCGCTTGAGTTAGACCCGAGTCTTCCTGACAGTTCATATTTTCCGCTGCCCAGCGCGCAGTACTGCCGCAGCACCGGAAATGGAACTGCTGGGAGAAAAACTGGCTATCAGAGATGTAACATTATCTTTGATAATATTTCGTCTCCTCATTTTTCGTCAATGAAAGTAAAGAGAGATTTTGGCATAGTTTTTATTTAGTAAACTACATTATCGTCTCGTCACTTTTCGTCAACGATATTGCAAGATGATTTCGTTACAGTTATTGTTTACTGCCGTCGGTGCCGTCTCGTTTTCGTCATGGAAAAAAAGGTCGTTGACGAACATATTTCGTCATAGTTTTAGTCAACAAAATTAACACTATTGATAAGGGTAACATCAATCTGTTAAGTTAAAATGTTAGTCAATGACAGTTTTTTTTAATCCATGCCCTACTCTGAAAAACTCTGACCATTGGACAATTCAAGTTGATGACCCTTGCTAACGATTCCATAGTATGTTAACTCTGCTATGTCAGGCTTCTGTGTGAATGTTACCTCATGATGAACATGAAACAGCCATTTCATCAGCATTCTCTATATGGCCCAAACCATCCTGAAAATACCATGTACAAACAGTAACAGGAAATAAAAAGCTGCATCGAGGTCATTGGCTGTTTGAGTGATGCCTCCCATCCGTCCGGACCTCAACCCTGCAGAAGACCTTGCATGACCTGTGGCAGTATGTGACCCCCATTTATATTCATTTTGTCCAACTTCTGTCTCATATTGAATACAATTCATTATAAAAAATGTGAAATGTGCTCATCAACTGGACTACAATGGACTTGTTTTAATTGGAAATTGTTATGATTATTTTTATCTTCAAAATCCTCAAAGAATAGACTATTGCGAAAGTGTTCTCTTGTATGTTCGCATGGATTTATCGCTAGCACAATCCCAGGGTCCCAGTGTGTCAGGGCCCCTCGTGAACTTCCCCTACTAAAAGTCACTCAAACACAAAAGACACAAAAAGATTACAAAAACAGGCAAAAGAGCTGTTAAGAGAATCAAAAACACTCAATGACAAACAATGACAACAATTAAAATTGTCTACAGAAAGAGACTCAAAGCCTCTACAAAAAGAAAGTCAAATAACAGAAAAATACCAAAACAAAGAGCCACCAAATCACAGAGAGATTCTCAACAAATACTAAGAAACACAAATAAAAACAGAAAGAGGCTTAACGACAGCTATAAGTGTGTCTGTCCCCAGGGTGAAAAAGGTAGTGGATCCTTCGCTGCCCATGACTGTTGTCTCATAATCGGCCCTTGCTTGTTTGTTTGTTTGTTTGTTTGTTTGTTTGTTTGTTTGTAGCCTTTATTTAACCAGGTGAAAATACCATTGAGATCAACGATCTCTTTTTCAAGGGAGACCTGCAACCAACAATTCAACCTTGCTTGAATTGTTTGGAAGAATTACATGCATTGCAGGTCAGGAACTTAGGCGGGAACGTGTGTTCTATTTGTTCAGTCCATCTCATTCACGATGTTATGTCGGGGATGTTTTAGTAATCCACATTTAGTTTGTCACGCAGCTTGTTCTTCTGCATATTCATGGTTTCTGCATCTAGTTGCAAGCAAAAGCTCTACCATGGCACAAACTAAAATAGCAGAACTAAATGGTAAATCCTAGTTAATATGCAGTAACCCAAAGCTATTTGATACTACATAAAAGATAATAATGTTTAATATCATGGTATTTACAATGTACATTTCCTTTTTTTTCTGAGGGCTTTTGGAGGATACCGTAATGAAATACTTGAAATCCGTGGTGACCCTTTTCCTCGGCTGCTAAGGGCCTTGTGGATGAGTGATTCAACTGCAGAGAAACTAAGAGGAAGTGAGGAGTCCTGACAAAGCAGACACCAACCGCTACACCCTTCTATTATCGTGTACGAGCAGTGTTTTTTATATCAGATTATATGTGAAAAGGAGTCTGAGACAAAGAACCATGAGTATACAGAAAACAATGCTGGTCCCCCAGATATACATGCTTTGGTGTGTGGGTAAGGGCTTGAAATAGAAATCATGCAGGGATTGATGAAAGACTTTGCAAATTGTAGATTTATTCACAATTGTTCTCTTCTTTAAGAGGCATTCGAAGGTAACTCACCACAAGGACTTCACTCTGGGCACATTTATATAATGTCTTCTGTGATCATTCTAAGACATGTCAACAGAAACCTTGAGCAACTGTTCCGTTTGACCTGGCTGAAGTGGCCACAAAAAAGGGGACTCACAAGATTAAGTATTTAAAATAAATATGTTTTATTCATTCATATTCAACTGCATCAAAGGGAGAATGTGTAATACATATACACAAATATAGAAATAAATGCTACATAATATTTGTGCAAGGACATATATTCCATATTGTCAAGTTATGATTTGGTTTGCTATAGATTGACTCCTGCCTAAACTTGAAAATGTAAATTCACTCCAAAATTCACTCCAAAAGGACACACGGGACAACTCAAATTTGAATCCTTCCTCTTTATTTCTTTTTTGCTTCATTCAGCTTCCTGTCGCATCATTTAGGTTGAAAACCTTTAACACAAAACATACTTTCATTCACTTTAGGCAAATAAACATTTCAATGAAAAACATGCCATACTTAAACAAGCACTTTCATTTCTGCTCTTTGGTTTTAAATGTAATCAAGTTACAATTGAACTTAACATTTAATCAAAAGTAAATACATCTCAACAAAGTCAATTATATTCCAGCATCTTATATTTTATTCTTTATATATATATATATATATATATTTCATATATATATCATTACATTGGGGTGAAGTGTCTTGCCCAGGGACACAACGACGTCCTGACTGCAGTGGAGTTTGAACCTGTGCTGCCCTGATCCAAACACCAATGCACTAGGCCACTGCGTCACATGCCTCCATATCATATATCTATATGTCTGGAAATATATATATAATATATATATATAATATATATATATATATATATGTATATATATTACAGAACAACGGTATAATCAACAGTAATACAAAAAGCTGAAGATGTAATAAACGAATAATAATTATTCTTATTCTTAAAATCAATATGTACGTTTGATAAAATATGCCTGTTTTGATCCACCTCCTCATTGTGTTTCCTCCCCGCAATCCCGTGGACGTCGTCCAGCGGCGTAGCAGTTGCTTACTTGCTAACACTCAAATATTGACAATTTATGTAATTAATTAGTATTATTAATAATAGGGACTTCCGGTGAGGGTAGCGCCATGTAGAGACGGAGTTTTGTTGAGCTCCTCATGAGAACGACTAATGTCAGAATATTGCTCTTTTAAAACCACTTGAACGGACTCCAAGCGACTTGATACACAAGTTATATCCATAGCCAGATGATTGCTGAGTAAATATGCCAAAAAATCGCCAGGGAAACAACAAGTTGGGGCCGGCGGCGGAGGCTAGCGCTAATGCTAACCTGGCAGACGACGCAGACATCAACGACCAACACGTGGTACTTAACGCTATTGCGTCTCTTAAACAGGACCTGGTGGCGAAAATTCAAGAAAAGGCCATAGCCCAATCGGCGGAACTCAAAATACAGACTACCCAGCTTCGGACGGAATTACGAAGTGTGGTGGAACAAGTCAACAAAAGAATTGAAGTAACTGAAGGCCGAGTATCTGAGCTGGAGGCTGAGGTTAGTAACCACTCGGACTCAATCACCTGCATGACATCAGATGTTACTGATATGAAAAAAGAACTGGCCACACTGAGGGACCATTGCGAGGATTTGGAGGCAAGATCACGTCGCTGTAATATCCGCATTATAGGAGTGAAGAAAGGACGGGAGCATGGGAAGCACCCATCTCAGTTTGTGGCTGATATGCTAAAAGTTTCCCTTGGTCTCGACAAGCCCCCGACCCTGGACCGGGCACACCGCGCTCTCCGCCCCCCCCCCCCCCCGTTGACAATTCAGATTTCCCGGGAAATGTAAGTGTGGTGGTGGGCCCGCCCTGGTAAATCAAATGCCCGCCCAGAGATGTATGTCTGCCGCCGGGTCTGGCTGTTACATTACCTAGCTGATATTTCAAACTAGGATGTTGCTATATTCAGCATTGCCTGGTCAGCTGAAGAGAAGGAGCTATATTGAGTTAATTGTTCAGTTCTCATGGGGGGCTCGCATGGTAAGCAGTTTAGGAGAAGAGGTTTACTGGAAGTGCAAGCAGTCTCCATGCGGGAGACAAGCATAACGTTTGTCGTGTTGTCATTGTGTTTTATGTTTGTGAAAATGTATGTGTATAAGTGCTCATCCTCCCCTTCCCACCCTTTTTTGTTTTGTTTTTGTTTGTTGGCTACAACCCTTTTACCAAACTCAGGGACTCCCCAATGCAGTATCATAATTTGAAGGACCATATCGATGGCTTCTGTAGATAAAGGTATAGGCAGGGCGGACACCACGGTGGTGAGTTTGAATGTAAGGGGATTTAATCACCCGGTTAAGCGAAGCAAGGTGTTTTCTCATCTAAACAAATTAAAAACTGAAAGAGCATATTTACAGGAAACTCATTTATTAAATAAAGACAGCTAATGCTTCAAAGAGCAGGATTTACACAGGTTTTCCATTCCGATTTTAATAGCAAGAGCAGGGGGGGTAGCTATTCTCCTGCACAGAGATGTGCAGTTTGAAGAGTCAAAATCCATAAGGGACAAAAATGGTCGTTACATAATTATTCAAGGTAAACTCTTCAATAAGCCAGTAGTGCTTGCGATTGTGTATGCCCCAAATTGGGATGACGTTGATGTCTTCAGGAATCTTTTCTCACTGTTGCCAGGCCTAGACTCGCATGAATTAATATTAGGGGGGGACCTAAATTGTGTCCTAGACTCTGTGCTAGATCGTTCTGGCAGTAAGGTCACCGCACCTAATAAATCCGCAAGCTGCATAAATACATTCATTCAAGCCTACGGAGTGATTGACCCCTGGAGATTTAAATACCCGACTTCCAAACAGTTCTCTTTTTTCTCCCCAGTACATCAAACCTACTCTAGAATTGATTGTTTTTTAATAGACCAAAAATGATTGCCCATAACTACACAGGTGGAATACAACAGTATAGTCATATCAGACCATTGCCCAGTACTTTTGAAGCTCCGTTTTCCGGAAAATACACTCTGTCAACGCGTATGGCGCCTTAATCCTAGGCTGCATGCGGGAAAAAACTTTGTTAACTTTATAAACACACAAATTGATTTATTTCTCGAAACCAATGAGTCCCCAGAGATAAGTTATTTCACACTATGGGAAACCATGAAAGCATATGTAAGTGATATCTTATAACGCTGGTGAAAATAAAAGGAAATTCAAACGAGCTACAGAATTGATTGATAGGATTAAAGTGATTGACCGATTACATTCAGTATCGCCTTCGGAGAATCTTTACAAGGAGAGAATTTCGCTTCAGACAGAATTTGATTCTCTGTCACTTAAAATCACGCTTTCATTTCTACGATCATGGGGAGCGTGCCAGCAAGCTTAAACAGTCAGCAACAGCAGGTTTTATATCTGCAATAAAAGATGAGGAAGGTAATATTGTCACAGACCAAAAAGACATTAATGCCCAGTTCCAGTCTTTCTATGAGAATCTGTACACCTCGGGGGCAAGTGGCAAGGAATTAGTAGATGACTTCTTTAGTCAAATTGAAATGCCGTCCTTGGATGAATCAGACAAATCTGGACTGGAGAGAAATATAACTTTAACAGAGATTGACAACGCAATAAAAAAAATGAAGCCTGGAAAAGCACCATGATGGTTATCCAAGTGAATCTTTTAAGAAGTTTGCCCCTCAGCTACTGCCGCTATTAGTAAAGGTATTCTAGGAGGTCCTGGTTAGGAAGGCTCTTCCCCCAACTATGACGCAGGCCTCTATCTCACTATTACTCAAAAAGAATAAAGATCCGTTGTGGTGTGAATCATATCGCCCGATTAGTCTTTTATGTTGCGACTATAAAATTCTAACCAAGGTCCTAGCAGGGAGGCTTGAGAAAATTATGCCTAAATTGATACATCCAGATCAGACTGTGGGTAGACAACTTTCAAGCAACCTCCGCCGTGTATTTAAATGTTATCTACCAGCCCAACAATGTCGAACCTGTACTTATTATATCCTTGGATGCACAGAAGGCGTTTGATAGGATTGAATACAATTACCTGTTCACTGCGCTTGAGAAGTTCGGCTTCGGCCCTACTTTTTGTTGGTTGATCAAGATCCTTTATACAGCGCATAAAGCTTAAATTCGAACTAATGGGATAATGTCTCATTATTTCCCACTTTTCCGTGGGACACGACAGGGTTGTCCACTGAGCCCCCAGATATTCGATATTGCTATAGAGCCCCTGGCAATACTGCTAAGAGAGACCGCTAGTCTAATTGAAGTGCATAATGAATTGCATAAGTTGTCGCTCTATGCGGATGATCTTCTTCTTTTTCTTTCAGATCCCCATGCCACTATACCTATTGCCTTGGAACTTATCGCTGAGTTTGGCCGGGTGTCAGGCTATAAACTGAACCTGACTAAAAGTGTTCTATTCCCCATAAATGATAAAGCACGTCAAATGTCATATCAGAATTTCCCTTTCACTGTGTGTGAGGACAGCTTTACATACCTAGGTGTCTGTGTCACTTACAAATACAAAGATCTGCTGGACAATCATTTTAAAATAGTGCTTGATAAGGCTAAACTGGACATGGAGAGATGGTCGACTCTCCCCCTGTCACTAGCTGGCAGGGTTAATTCTGTTAAAATGACGATCATGCCCAGGTTCTTATTTCTGTTTCAGGCAATCCCAATCTTCATCCCTAAATCCTTCTTTAGGGAATTCAATAAATGTACTTCCACTTTCATTTGGAATAAAGCTGTACCTCAAATTAGGAAAGAGTATTTGGAAAGGCCAAAGGGGGAGGGTGGTTTGTCCTTACCCAATTATTTGTATTATTATTGGGCTGCCAACATCCACAAGCTGATGTTTTGGGTTGATGTGACGGGCGAATCCCCAGTTTGGTCTGTAATGGAGCAGCATTCAAGTAATCCAGTGTCACTTTGCTCTTTAATTTGCGCTCCACTACCCTTGAGTAAAAACTACTGGACGAATAACCCAGTCATCCAAGGCTCTCTAAAGATATGGACTCAGTTTAGAATTCATTTCAAACACAAACAGGCACTTGTTGCTTCCCCAATTCTGGCAAATGTAAATTTGTCTCCATCTCTCACTGATCCATCTTTTCGGTTATGGCATGGGAGAGGGATTAGGTGTTAAAGATCTTTTTAAAAATGGACACTTTATTTCTTTTGAGCAGTTAAAGAAGGATTTCAATATCCCACAGTCATGTTTCTTCAGATATTTGCAGATACGTAGTTATGTCAGGACCCACTTCTCTCTAGCAGCCCCACAGAGTACCTGGATTGATGACTGTTTAAATATATGACAATATTCAGAGGGTCGCCGCTCCGTCGCTTAATCACTTAATGAGGCAATGGGAGGAAGAGCTGGGAATAACTATATCAGATACTATTTGATCCACTTGCTTGGAACAGCCTCCAGTCCAAATTGAAATTCAGCAATTTTGTTTCTCTGAATGTTTTTAATGCACGTCTGCACGAAATGCTTTATGACACTATGGGTGTTTGTAAGTGTTGGTGAATATGTAAATATGATGTCCTCTATTGTTTGTTTTTATGTTGTTTTTATGTTTCATGTGGAACTAAATTGATGCAGGTCTCCCTTGTAAAAGAGATCCATCATCTCAAGGGACCTATCTGTCTAAATAAAGGTTTGAAATTAAATGAAATTTGGCAGGCAGCAATTCGGTTTGTCCACTCATCCTCAATGTGCATTAGACATGGGCTGCTACAATTTAAGGTTTTGCATAGGTTACATCTATGTGCAAGTAAACTGGCCAGATTTGACCCAGGTCTAGACCCAACCTGCATCAGGTGCAGTCGGGACCCGGCCAGCCTAAGTCACATGTTGTGGCTCTGTCCAAAACTGGCCCCTTTTTGGACTGGTATATTTAAAACCTTTTCGTACATGTGTAACACGGCGGTGGATGCTAACCCATTGACGGCATTATTTGGTGTGGTCACACAGGAGACACGAATAACAACTGATAAGGCTGAGGCTGTGGCATTCTCTACCCTACTTCCTACGTCTGATACTCTTTAGTTGGAAGAAGGCTGCACCGCCGTCTCACAAGCGCTGGGTAGAGGAAGTAATGTCCCATCTGAAACTTGGGGCTCTATCGCAAAGTACTATAAGGTCTGGCAACCATTTCTGTCCTACTTTGAGAACGAATTCTCTAACATTGAAATAACGTAGCCAACGTAGTCCCACCCCCCCCACATTGTTTTTTTATTAATTTATGTTTTAATTTTTACTTTTGGTTATTTAACCATGTAGTTTTTAATTTCATCATTTATGTGTACGTTTACTTTCTATATACATATTTTGTATCTCCTCTGGATGTCAATTGATATTTTGTATACTTTCTGTGTGTGCTGTATTTTTTAATGCTGAGTGCTGCTGTTTGTGATATGTGGAAAATCAATAAAAATATTTGAATAATAATAATTATTAATAATAATGTTTTTGTTTGTGGTTTAGGGAGGGCGGCGCCTTATCGCCCCCTATTGGCCAGCCGCCACTGGCACATCATTTATTTTCTTCCTTGCTAGGGGAAATATTTGCTGCTTTTCATCATCTTCTGATTCAACACAAGGCCAGACTGACTTTGGATTTCTCCTTAGCCTGTGATGTATTATTTTGTATACTACTGTATATCTGCTGATCCCCGAGTCACATTAAGATTTTAAAATGTTCTGGGTTTTTTATCCTAGAGTTGCAGTGGCAGTGGCTTGATTTCATCTAATTGCTAAAAGCTGAGGGCTCAAATGTAAAGCACACCAACAGTTCAAGCAATCATTCAAGAGAACATTATCAATTTGTATATAAACTAGGGATGAAACGATACTAAAAACTCAAGGTACGATAAAATCGCGATAACAAGTCCACGGGACGGTATTTATCGCGATATTGAATAATAAAGGGGAAAAAAATGTCACTATACATTTTTTTTACTCGGAAAATGTTTCTTTATTAAATAATACATGTGATTTGTATAGCATTTTAGTAGGATAGCAGTATTGTCAAAAACAAAGTGACAGTAACAGACTGGAACAAGAAAACCAGTGTTGTTGTACCTACAGTACTACCAAACAAAGTAGGCATTTTCTTTGTGCCACTGCATCTCACAAATAAACAAGGACATTTAATAATCAGACCCTGCAATAAAATAAATCAAGTTTCACTTTAGTTTTTCAAGTAACTCAACTCAAACTCACTAGTCACTCACTCGGCATCATCAGACAGGTTTTTAGGAATATGAGAATGTCCACATTTCCAGGTATTTATAAGCTGGGATGTTTGGGCATTTACAATATCCCCTGCTCTGGAAACAACTCTCTTGCTTGGTACTGGTGTTGCTGGGACCGCAGTGGTCGCGTTAACCGAATATTTTTTTTAACAATGACGGAAAAATCTGAAAGCAGTCTGTCATTTTGACAGATTAGAACAAACTCGGAACAGCGCCAACGTTTCCCCGCAGCGAGGCTCTGGTGTTATGCCGTGTTATGCATGCCCTCCAAAAGGAAATGATATTGTTTCCAAACCGTACTTTGCCGTACAGATCAATACATGTCTGGGAGGTTTTGCTTTACGCTGTGCGCGCTCCCGCGAGGTGCATCATGCACGGCATAACACCGCCCCCCCCCCCCGTTGACAGTTCACGAGCGTGCTCTCTCGTGAACAGTACATGCTATGTTATAAAGCCGTGGAGGGCGGGAGTTTATAAACCAAAGAGTAACCGCCCTTACGGGACGCTGTAATAAGTAAAGCGAACGCACCCGCAAGGAAACCTGGCTTGGTTGAGGGATTTTGACAGGATTGTTGCACAAAAGTTTCGAGCGCACACAGAATAAATCTGAGAGCAGAACAAATCTGAAAGCAGCAATATATCTGAGTGCAAGCGTACAGTTTGAGCAGAAGCAGAGCAAATCTAAGTGCTCCTACACACGGCGGCGTGCATTGTCGCCTGCCGGCGGGGGGGACTGAAACTCGACCAACAACCAATCACATGAATCTCCCGCCCCAGACACACAAGCATGCGGTTTGATTGGCTAGAGCTTGCACTGGCATATGATTCGATTGGCTGACGCCTCCATCGAGGCGGCAAAAGTAGAACATTGCTCTACTTTTGCAGCGAGCACCGCGAGAGAAGCTACGCTTTGCTCCCACAATGCAGTTCGGCGAATCGTGACATCACCCCATTCAAAGTGAATGGGCAGAAGCGTTGAAGCGGCAACGCACGCCACCGTGTGTAGGGGCCGTAAGTGCAAGCAGGCACTATTTGAGTGCAAGGACAGGGTTTGAGGGAAATAAATACATAAAGTATGCTCTCAAATTTAAATACCACGCTCTTGAATAAAGATCGGGAATAACCCCCATATAAATACGATGTCCTTTTGTGTTCTGTTGTTTTATGTTCATGTTGTAACCTACTTGCTGCCATGTTGGACAGGTCTCTCTTGAAAAAGAGATCGTTAATCTCAATGGGACCATCTGGTTAAATAAAGGTTTAAAACAAAAACAAAAGTTTAGAAAAATATATATTTAAAAAAAAAAAAATCCCTAATATAAACAAATCTTACTTAGCAACCCACACCTTTGAAATAAAACATTCAAACATTTTCAGAACATTTCTGCAATTCAATATATAATATGGGAAAGTTATGAGGAGGTTAGCCGTTTTGTATTTGCCAAGTTAGCCACTAATAGCCATCCCCAAAGCGTATCCATGTCAGCTTTTTGCTTTTACTATCATCAGAAGTGGAAATGGTGGCCGTGGGGGCAATCTAAGTTACTGTTAAAAAAAAAAGGCAAGTATGTCCTGTGCAGTGTTGCCCTCTGTCTATCAAAGGTAAAGTAGCTGGCACCAACTCCAACATTTTCAAAAAATTACCAGATGTTGTCATATCCTCATTTTCATATTGAATTTCAATACATTTCTGTTTTTTGAACTGATGGTCCCAAATTGCAAAATGTGTGTGTTGTAGTAGTTGTGATGGAAACTTATGAAGCAATGGAGACGTAACTCAGCGAGACACAGGGAGAGCTGGAGCTTGATGGCAAACACTGATGGTTTATTTTGAGTTAATGGCTGGAGAACTGATAAGACATGTGCTGCCGCCACGAGGTGTCACAGCGGTTGCCAAATTAATTCTGAAGATCTCTACCCCAGACCCATGAATTTAGCTGGTTCTTAGAGAATAATCAACATTGTGCATAACAAGATAAAACAGGCAAAGCACTATAACACCTCTATCAGCTGCCGCCAACAGGCAGGAATAGGGAGATAAAACACTGAGAGCTCACCAGCCGAAGGTTGCAGGTCTGTGCTCAACGAGGGCAGTACAAACTGATAAACTGGGTCAAAGGTGTGGGCCTAAGAAAATATTTCCCCAACATTAGTAGGCTCTGAGAAAAGCAAAAATGTATTAGCTGGTTTTTGGGGGGGAGAGTTGTCTATTGATACGTTTTTTCAAGCTGCAACCATAATGTTGATCACTACAGAAACAATGAAGAAATATGCCATAGCTCAACTGTCAGTCTGATGGAAACTAAATTATATGCAATAGCAGTAACCAAGAGGTAGTGACCTCTGCAGCTGTTTAAGACTTCAATAGTTTATACTGATTTCTCTGCTCTGGCTGGAAAGCAAAAGACAGAACAGGAGGAGAGCCATAGAGGCAGCTAACTTATAGTGCATGGAAACAAGTGTCCTTGTTATGTTTGTTAGTGAGTGCTGCACTGAGTCAAATCCCAGGGTGGCCTTGGCTCTTCAGTTTGTGCTGACTGGGCTACAGTGTGAAGGCCTCTGTCCCAGTCCATCTCTCCCTGTTCCCCCACCATGCCTCAGGTAAAACTGTGTTAGCTGCTGCTTCTTCTGCTTCCTGGTGAGCATGAGTCACATTCAAAGTAAACACATTGATATGTTCAAAGTGGTTTAGTTAAAGTGGTTATCTTAACCCTAAGGGATGTTTGAGCATGTTCACATTTATGAACAGCATACAGTAGAAATGCTTGCTCTTTTTGGACATTGCCTTTGATTGCAATGCTCCAACAATCATCTAAAGTAAGGAGCACACAGCTGACCTGGCATTATATCTGCCCAGTTTAACAATTCCTGTAGATAAAGAAACAATGTCTGGAAACTGCTTTCTAGACTCTCCACTTTTAAACCCTTAATTTAATCAGTGAAAACGGTGTGACGTTTAAACGTTGGCCCAACGTTTAAACGTTAGTAGCTTCAAATGTAACCCAAGCTGCTGCTGCTGGCCACGCCACCTTTGGAAATAGGGTGCAGTGAGCTCTGAGAAGAGAAGAGTGTTTGCTGGCAGAGACTCAGCTAAACGCTGATGTGATTAATCGCCATATTATGTTCCAAACGACATCAAGGATTTTGTCTGAAACAGTATGGAGCTCAAACACTTTCTCTTACCACAAGGTAAGTACCTGTTACATCCGGCTTCTTCACACATATTCTCTCCAGTACAGCGCTAGCTCTGAGTGTTAGTGATGCTTGCTAATGTAAACACTGTTGGAGCAAGGAGTGGTCTGAAACCCACCTCGGCTCCGCGTGTTCTTTGATGAGCATCTCAGATTTATAAAAGAAGGAATTCAAAGCACCAGATAAAGGGTTAAACAATAATCTGCTATAATGGTAAACAACAATACAATACACTTTAACCTGTTAAACCCCGAGCCTGTTTTTCAGGTTTCAGGCTCGAAAATGACATTCCCAGAATAAATGACTATAACTTCACTTCTAAAAGGTTTATATGAATAATTTTTGTTATCAAAGCAAGGTTACATCTGTGAGTTGGATGTAGAAGTGTCAGAATCAATATACATTTTTCTGTGTCAGAGTAAATTCAGATGGAACATAGCAAAAAAATGTAAATTCCTGTCTCCGCCTAAAGAAAACCCATTACTTATAGTGAAGACCAACCTTGAATGATGGGTTAGTAGCCTAAAAGCTTTAGGAATCCAAAGTATAACATATAATAAGTACCCTGTATCAAGATTGAGGCAAAACAAGTGACAGTTGACCTTTTTAGAGAGGTTTATGAAAATAAAGTCCAGGCGGAATAAGCTTTGGGCACCTTTGGGCACATTTGGGCACATTTGGTTCCATCAGTGCCATTTGACCTTTTTCAGGTACCAGACTATAAAAATCATTGTATTACATTGAATCATCACTATAGGTATTCATTCCACCCAAAACAAAAAAATATTTAAAAAATAAATAAATATTTTTTTTAAATATATATTTTTTTAAATATTTGTTTGTGTGTGAGTGTCTGTAGGTGTGTGTAAGTGTAGGTGTGTGTGTGGGTATGTATGTGTAAGTGTAGGTGTGTGGGCATGTGTAGGTGTGTATGTGTGTGTGTGTGTGTAACTGTACCAACACACTATACAATAAAACTACACTGTAGGTCAGTGTGTGTAGGTGTACTTGCACAATACAAAAAAAACGGAAACATAGGTAACATTTGACTCCAACTGGGGCAGATTTATTTCAAACATTTTACCAACACACTATAGGCATGTAAAAACAAACATTTTACCAACGTACTATACAATAAAACCACTGTAGGTTTGTAAAAACAACAAACATTTTACCAACGTACTATACAATAAAATCACACTAGGTATATAAAAACAACAAGTATTTCTTTTTAAAATAAACACTCGCAAAACGTTATACCTACCTGAACTTTATACCTACCTGAATGTTCCAGTATTTAGGTCGTGCCACTCCCTGAAACAGTTCTTTTTGGTAGTGAAGCACAGAGGGACCTGGCACTTCCTGCAGTACACAGGTGTCTTCACCCTTTTGAGTCCAGCATCTAGGCACCTCCTGCAGTTCTTCCTGACCTTGGTGGCATCTTCCCCATAATGCTCGGGCATGCATGTGAGTGGTGGAGGAGGGGGTGGTGGAGGTGCAGGGCCTTCAGCAAACTCCAACAATTCTGCAGCAAGCTGCTCCCTGAAAGTCTTCTGGGTGTGTGGCTTTGTCCTGCTGGGGTCACTCCTCATCTTGAACAGCTCCTTGTGGAGAAGGAAGCTGTTCACCACTGCAATGTCCATGAAATGGAAAAAAAAAGTCTTGTACCATTTCATGGTTTTGTGGAGAACGCTGTAGTACCCGATCAAAGCGTCGGACACATCCACGCCGCCCATGCTTTGGTTGTAGTCCACCACAGCGTCAGGAACGGGAACGTTCTTGGTTTGCCACACGCCAGCCTGTTTCACTTTCCGCTGGACCGTCTGACCGCTGAAGGCCTCGTGCACGGTGGAACACATGGACACTTCACGGGTGTCCATCCACTTCACAAACAGGAGTTTGCCTTTCCTTATCCACCGCAAATCTCCCCTTTCAGCCTTTTTCGGAAGGGCGTTGAACTGAGTTTGTGGAAAACCAACTCGATTTTTCCGAATGGTCCCACAACAGCCAATGTTTTCTATGGACAAATCCCCAAAGAGGGTGGGGCTGGAGTAAAAGTTGTCCACAAAGAGTGTGTAGCCCCCACCGAGCAGACGGAGTGGCAGGAGGTCCATCACGGAGGAGTAGCTGAGTCCCTTGCCTTCGGTGAACTCACTCTTCCCTGTGTACACAAAAAAATTCCAGGTGTATGCCGTTGAGGAATCTGCCAGCACAAACAGTTTGTATCCCCACTTTGTTGGCTTGTCTTTCATGTACTGCTTCATGCTGATGCGGGCCTTGGAAGCAACCATCCTTTCATCTATGGAAATCTTCTGATAGGGCTGGAAATGTGCTTTGCAGGCAGCAATGATGTCAGTGTACAGGGGCTTGATTTTGAAAAGTCTGTCGTACTCTGCGGTGTTCCTTTTGCGATCGTTTTCCTCGTCTTCTTCAGGGTTGCTCAGGTGCAAAGACCACATGATGGCTTCAAAGCGTTGCCGGGACATCCTATCAGATGGGAATGAGAAGTAGTACGGCCATTTCTTCCTCCAGTAGTCCGATCGTTGGTGAACGTGGACGAGGCCTGTGAAAATGATAATGGCCAGGAAAGTGTAAAAATCCCTCGCAGTCAGCACTTTCCAAAGATATTTCTTTCCTGCCTGTAATCTCCTCAGGGCGTGGGCGTTCGTGTTCGCAATGATTATATTAACCACGGCAGTGCTAAAAAAAAGCCTGAAAATGGAGAGGGGAGACCATGCTGCAGTGCTGTCAACGGTTGGGCCTGGGATCCTGGCTGGTATGAACCTCAATGGCTCTGGTCTTCGGTCTTTCTCCTCTCTGTTGTGCCACCTGAGTTCTTCCTCTGTTGTTCTGGAAGAGGAAGACCCACCTCGGCCACGCTTCCTGGGTTTTAGAGATGTTTTTCCTTTCCTTTTGTATGGCAGCTCTTTGGGTGTCTCAGAATCAGAAGATGATGGCTGAGGAGGGGGAGCAGAAACCCTTCGAGTGGAACGGCCTAGCTGAGTGGAAGCAGACGTTGATGGATGCGAGGGTGGGGATGGCTGGGTGGATGGTCGTGGCTTTGTTGAGGCAGGTTGAGTGGAAGTAGACGGCTGTGGATGTGAGGGTGGGGATGGCTGGGTGGATGGTCGTGGCTTTGTTGAGGCAGGCTGAGTGGAAGTAGATGGCTGTGGATGTGAGGGTGGGGAAGGCTGGGTGGATGGTCGGGGCGTTGTTGAGACAGGCTGAGTGGCAGATGGGGGTCCAGAAGCCATTTCAAACTCAACTGCATCACTGAAAACAAATGTGGAAAAACAAAGACATTCGATTAATTCACTGGCTTATACCTAATATTGGACTATAGATGAATAATATTACACCAAATAAATAAGTAAACACATATATATTCATTCACTGGCCATTCATTTAGAAAATGTAACTCCAAAAAGACAAGTAACACTATTTAGCATTTTGCCTAATCATTCATGTAGCTTCTTGGCTAAGCTAACACTGTGATGCAGTTTCACCAAACATAAAAGTAATATATAAAAAGGATAATATTGGACTATAAATGAATAATATTACACCAAATAAATAAGTAAACACATATATATTCATTCACTGGCCATTCATTTAGAAAATGTAACTCCAAAAAGACAAGTAACACTATTTAGCATTTTGCCTAATCATTCATGTAGCTTCTTGGCTAAGCTAACACTGTGATGCAGTTTCACCAAACATAAAAGTAATATATAAAAAGGATAATATTGGACTATAAATGAATAATATTACACCAAATAAATAAGTAAACACATATATATTCATTCACTGGCCATTCATTTAGAAAATGTAACTCCAAAAAGACAAGTAACACTATTTAGCATTTTGCCTAATCATTCATGTAGCTTCTTGGCTAAGCTAACACTGTGATGCAGTTTCACCAAACATAAAAGTAATATATAAAAAGGATAATATTGGACTATAAATGAATAATATTACACCAAATAAATAAGTAAACACATATATATTCATTCACTGGCCATTCATTTAGAAAATGTAACTCCAAAAAGACAAGTAACACTATTTAGCATTTTGCCTAATCATTCATGTAGCTTCTTGGCTAAGCTAGCACTGTGACGCAGTTCCAAACACATAAGTAATATATAAAAACGGAGAGATTACATACCTTTCCCGTTGTGGAAGTTCAACATCTGAGTCACTACTGTCCGGATCCAGGTCTGGCTGGAGGAGATCTTCATCATCCGAAGAAGAGTCATCTGGTATGATAGCCCCACTATCATCAGCTAGCATCTCTAGCACCTGCTCGGTGGTGAAGCTCACCCTTCTGGCTGCCATTATTTGCTAAAATGGAAAGAGGATACACAAGAAAAAGATCTAAAAGCAAAGAAATCAACGTCCTTGAAATGTGCTCTGTTACCTGTTACCTGCTATCGTCGCTGCGTGCTGTGGTGCTCTCCTGCTGCGGGTGCTCTGTGGAGTGCTCTGTGGTGGCTCCTGCTGCGGTGCTCTCCTGCTGCGTAATGCGTAATGGAGCTGGAGCAGGCGTAGTTTATACTACGCAGGATCATATCTTTGGAACCCATTGGTCGATTTGGGTGATTGACACCTTTTCTGAACCGTTAGGGCCAATAGAATCGAGTGACAGTTAGTAAGTCCCGCTAAACACTTACGTCAAGTAGAGAGAGGGTTGCGTAAACAGCACATGAGACAGCATTAGCTTGGGACTGCGAAACTTTATACCTACTCTGCTGCCATGAATGTAATGATAGATTATCAGGAACAATTCTAAAGTGACTAAAAGACATTGGATTAACCTTGAGGAGCGTTTTTATTCCCTTGAACACGAGCTTTGATCACAAAACAGCAACGGTAAGACATAATTATTGTTATGTTTTTAAAACTGTTGTTTTTTTTCTTCTCTGTTCTGGCTGCTAGCTCAGTGAGTTTGTGTCCTACAGGGATGATATTTATAACAAAATAATCTGTGGAGTATCAGCTTTCCAGATGATATGTAGTTTGTGCAGAAAATATTAAGTTTTAAAGATCGTTTTTGCTAGTTAGCACTGGAAGTAGCATCTGCCCGTATTAGCTAAGGGCTAATGCTAACGCTTCTTGTGAGACTTGTGTTTTGTTTCATTAAAAATGGTTCGTATCGTCAGTTAGCTGAGATTCTTCTCGTTAATCTGGTATAACACATTAATAGGATTTTAAATATTAAAATGCCCTGAGACACAGTGTCGTGAAAAAAAAAGACAGGGTCCCCGCCGGCGGGGACCTTGGGGCTTAACAGGTTAAATCTCAATCTCTACATGTATTGCAGCCATTCCATTCCAGTGTCTGTTGAATTCCAAGACAGAGAAACGTTGTCAGTAGTTTATAGAATAAAATAAAAATAAATCTTCATTTTACTAAAACACAAACCTATAGTAAGACCAGAGAAACTGGTAATTTTACGGTGGGCCCTTTCCTTTTTCTATTGAAATGTATAATTGCTTTTTTTTGTCGACATTGTTGAAGACGCTGTGCTTACTACACTTATGTTGTCAATTCATTCTTTCAGTGACAACATAAAAGACAAAGGCTATCTATTCTGGTATATTTGTTTACCTCATAGTAATAAAACGTAACCATTCCTCTACCATAGTGCTATTGGGGACCAGTCCATAACAAACTCATCAGGAGTTCCTCTTATCACATATAATAATCCCTCCAATGACATTTTCATATATTGTCCCATCAGCCGAAGTAGCTACATTGATAATGAAAGAAAGAGAGACAGAGAGAGTGTGGAGTAATAGCTTTCATGTTGGTGATAATTTGCGAGTGAGAAAACAATGAACACATTGGCTGTGAAGATAAATGGAGCGAGAGAGTGAGCAAGATATTGAGTTAGGGAGGGACGGAGGACGAGGAGGGAGATTGGACCATATTGATCACAACACATGCAAAACACATATGGCTGAGTGTTACACAATTGTTTTGCTGTTGATGAAAGAGGAGGACAGGAAGTCCACCAAAGAAAGCAGAGTGGGCTCAGCCTCTCTGCTGTTGAATGTACTTCCTTTAGTGAGTTACTGAATGTCTACCAGTACAAAGGAACGGATGTCCAAAATGTATTAGGTTCATCATAGCTACTCTACACTTCTAAACTGTACTTCTGGCCATGTAAATCGTCAACACAAGGATAAGTATGTCTGTGCTCACAGACAATATCACTCACCAATAATTCTTGACCAGATTTCTCTCTTCTACTACAAAGTTTAACATTTCTTTACCCTGTACTCTAGGCAGGGTGGTATTTAAGAGCAACAACAGTTCATGGAGAGTACGACTGAGAGTAGGAAGTTCTTGTTGTTGCTGATTCAGCAACAACAAGAACACTGCAAAGTTGCTACAAGACCCGTTTGCTATGATTGTGGCATTTGTGGTTTTCGCATACTACTCCTTCTTCAGCAGCCTGAGACATATATTCTTTGGTTTACTGGGTATCAGTTTGAATCAATACATACAAGTTTTCAAATCAGACAATCAGAAGATAGATAGCGATTCAAAGTATTTACAACTACTATGCATATGGCCGCTTAATGCTCTTAATGAATGGGTTATAGCATTCTTCCATTCAAAACGCAGACAATAATGCAAGGGTTATTCAATGTCTGTTATTGATTAGTCGGACTGGCTTTGGTGGCAAAGTGGTAGGTTAGTGTGTGTTACGAGAGAAACATCACATCATACAGTCCTCAATTTATGGTGCTTTGTTTGGCAAAATGGTGCCATAAATACAGGAATTAAAACATCATTATGCATCAAGGGATGGTATAGGTGAGACAGTCTGACAGTGGATACATACTTTATAGCATCACCTGCTGCTAGAAAACAATATTGGTATTTGTTGAACCATAGTGGCATTATTAGCCGCCCTTCAATCTGAGCGTCTTTCTGGAGAAGAGTATGACGTTTTTAGAAGAGCTTCGTAATAGCACATAGAACACACCTCCTACACAGTATGCCATTGTTGGTCGGAAAAGCAGCTATGTAAACGGTGATGTCATGACGAGGCTCGGAGGAAAAAAGGTTCTAAAGTGGTTACAAGTTGAACTAACTGCAATTAAAGTTAGCCCCAGTTTGGTTCTAGACAGCAACTCATGTTAGTTAAACCCGGTATAAGAGGAATGGCATACTCAGTTTGCTCTTCATAACTTACAAATACACAGAGTTGGTGAGGATCACAGTTTTTTGGTGAAAACACCAAGTTATTTTCTTGTAGAGAGGTCTTCCTTGAAAATTGTAAAACATTTAATATTTCAGATCTAAATAAATTCTTAAGAGGATAACCAACTACGAGTTCGTTTTTTGCAATTTGATCATTGAAGGTTGAACATTTCAGCATGCATAATTGCAGAGCAAAAGGAAAAGTACCATGATTAATTTTCTTGAAAATGAAACCCTGATGACATCATCTCACTTTGCATGGATAATTCTTTCAAATGGTGCTGTTGTAATACTAATTTCAGCCACAAGAGGCTGAAATGCACCTCAATATACAGTAGATATCAATATCAGCTCACCTTGAAGAAAACACAAATGCTTTGGTTCGCTGAAGAGCATGCCAAGAGCACCTGTTTTTACAGAGGATAGAAAAAAGGTCCTTGCTACAACATTTGTTCACATATGAAAAACTATTTGGTCATCTAAAAGAGATTATCCTGGCAAAACTTCCTCAGGCATTAACCTGGCATTTGTATTTGTCTCATTTGCCTTTCAGGGCTTCCATATCCCTAATTGGCTGTCTAGATTGGTTGTTGCCTTTATAAGAAGAACAAATAATTACATTGCACTAATGCAACCAGTGTTCTGCAGACTGTGAGCCAGTATGTGGAAGAAGGCAGCAGTATATGGTTGAGCGGAAGCAGTGACGCAGAGGGGACAGAACAAATGAAAGATGGGAAAGGGAGGGAGAATTGGAAGACAAAGAGAAATGTGATGTAGCAGAGGGGAGTTAGACGCTGAAATATCACGTGCGTCTTTGTCGGACACAATTGAACAGGCTCTGAAACATGCTGCTGCATCTGTGCGCATGAGAAAGATGGGCCCTGCCAATGAAAAATGTCTTTGCTAGTTTTCTGTAAAGCAATATGACACGTTGAGTCACCTTTCACGAGTACATGTTCTGGTTCTCTTTCCCTCGTTGTTTTTGTGCGTGACACAACTCTGTCTTTAATTTCTTTGTGTCTTTTGCTGCATGCACATCACCCTACCACCTTTCTCCATATTAGTGTCTTTTGTGTCCACTAATGAGATAAACCATGAAAAAGACCTATCCTGACTCACTAAGTGACCCCATTAAATCAACCACACTCCAGGATGTTAATGAAGAGAAGCAAATGTGCAAAAAGGGGTTCAATAACCGGAAGACATTATATATATTTAATAGCTTCAAGACCGGCCGGAGAACAGTGTGATGTGTGTTGTTACCTTGGCAACAGTCACACCTATACAGTATTCCATGACCCTCACTAACAATCCCTACGAATTCCTATCAGTGTTGACGTCACACAGGACAGAATTGCGCTGCCGCACCTGTAGAGAAGAGTCCAGGATTTGGATTAGATGATCGAAAGTGCAATCAGTTCATCTCCGGGAGTCTCCTGCCACGCAGAGAAAGATAACAGCACCGTGACGCACAGTGGATCAAAGCCGAGTAAGGAGAAAATAAAGTGAGATGCAGCAGGATGCAGACAGAGGGACCAATAAAGAGAGATTGGACAAAGAGACGGGCCAGCACATGTGCAGGAGTGGGTGTGGGCCGGGGAAGCCTCTATTTGATTCTGTGTGGGTATTACACAAACACCACGTTGTGAGCATCACACTCATTGATGAGACGGTGCCTACACACGCAAACCTGCTGTGTGGGTGACTGGCACAACAGGGATTGACTGACACTCCGTGGTGGCATTTAGACAAACTTGTGCCTCAGCAGCCGCACACACTGGCACAGCTGGTGCTGTGGGTGAGTGTGAAGGGGTGGCCTGTGAGGTTTTGGTCCCGGATGATCACTGGGTACTGGAACTCGTCCATTAGACCAGTTAAGGACAAGGCAGGAGGTGTGAGGGAACAACAAGACCACACCCACCAGGTTATGGGTCCATTCAATTACTCATGTCATTATAATGCCTGATGCTTCTGTTTACACACCACTATATGTGACAATTTCTTCCATCATACTCATCTGTTGAGTGTTAATATAAATGGATGCACTTCTGTCTCATGACTTTCATTCTGAAAGCCTACATTTACTTCAAATGTCAGACATACAATAATGCAAATATTTGCCATGGTCTTCTTTTTTTCTTCTTATCAAGTGTTCCACTAAAATGCTCTTAAGAAACTATGCTATAGTCACTGTATATCATTTTATATTGTGGCTAGTTCTATTGCTTTTTAAAGCAACATAATGCCGGAATCTGTGTTTTGTGATTCATCACGGTTACAGGTTCATAGCTCTATTAATTTATGACTGCTATTTCACATATGGGCAATTCTAGTGCTACACATGAACTTGTTTTAATGACATTATTCATTATGAAAAACCTAGCAAGTGAACTAATTTATTAACACGACAATCATCAAGCGGATACAACAACCCAAGACCTAGCAGGTGAGCTAACGTAGTTCTGTTACCCACCTAGCTCCAGGTCTGGCACAACACCAGCACTGCTCCCAACCAGCCATCACCTCAGGCTTGAAAACTTTGTTCTAGGTAAACAGCAACACTGCCCTAATAGGCTAAATGAGCTACCAGCTAACTAGCTAAGAGCAGTTAGCAGATAGCAGTTAGTGTTTAGTTTGACTTTTGCTTTCTGTTTTTCAGGAAACTCTGTATAGGCCTATCACAAGGCAGGGCAACCAAAACACATCATGAAATAAAATCAAGTTTCACCGAAATGTATTTAGTGCCATAAAACTGTCAGGGGATATCATATCAAAGTTACACATTGCAGAAATTAGAGTTTGGGCTGCAGAGTGGGACTGAGAGAGGCACATTTCCCGTGTTTTTCATCAAGTTTTGAAGCTGCTATTATAAGAAACAATAGGGACATAATGTTGCATTTCTTCAAGGACTTTACTGACACAAGTCCACAAGTCTGACTTAAAAGCTCATTTCATCTTGGAAGCCTGCATAAGACTCTTGAACTGATTATGTCCCAGAGCATAATCTGTACCTTTCTGTCCCACTCAGTAACTAGATGTCGAGTCACTGCAGGAGTGCACTGCAGTAACACAATAGGGAAAAATGAGCTTTACACAGTATGATAATTATAATTACATGTTAATGTTTGTAATAGAATGTTGGCATTACCAGGCGTTAATATCTATTTGCAGCTTCCTATGATGTTAAGAATTGCCCAAAATGGTAATAAGTTGTGTTTAATGGTATTTAGCTAGTGATATTTCCACCTTTACTATGGTTAGATATTTATTTTGCAATGGGTCACTGGATGACAGAGCAATATGTCCATACAGTGACCAGGAATATAAAAACACATGTTTTATGTTTTATGACAGGCAACATTTAAGCGATATAAAGTACACAACATATCACTTTTTTCAGTAATAATACACAACATTTCAAACATAATGCAACTTTACAGAGCTGTTGTATTGCTTTGCATTACAGAGCTTTATATTTGTAGAATGAAAAGGCAATCATTTTATTTATCACACTAGTATTATTGTCACCATTGATGCTATCTTGCTGTTTGGTAGTGTCATCAGCAGCTCAACAAAACAGACTATGAAAGGCGAGAAAATGTAGGCGGTTGTGTGTTGCTGTGTTTCTGGATTAATGGCGTCCTCCGTTTTCCTAATTGATCAGCTTAACATTAAGTAGTACTTAAGTATTTGTTCTTCTTTAATTAAAAAAATACATATTAGAGCAATTGCACTTTTACCTGCTTCAACAGTCTTTGTATAAAAAGATCCAATAGGGGAAAATAAGAAAACCCCACTTACATCTAACCACTCTTGCCTAGTGCATTCACTTCTCCCACATCATCTAAGAAATGATGTCAGGATCTATAATTGTGCAAACAGCTTGATTGGAGCATGTCGTATTTAACCTCTACAGCACATACTACTCAATCATGGTTGTTTTCAATGACTCTCTTCTGGCACTGAATTCTCCCTTGTCGTTGAATCATAATTTGGGGGCATCCTCTTTTCTTAAAACAGAACCATCTAAGCTCTCTCTGCATCTCTGTGTCTGGCTGCAGCGCGCCGGAAGTAGCCCATAACTGTCTATGAGAGAGCCAGCCAGGAAACGAGCCATGCGCTCTTCTCCTACCCGTTCTGCGCTCCTCCACACACAGAGCCCAGTCATCATCAATGGGCACCGTGCCTTGCCCCCCCCTCTCTTTACTGTGTCTTCACTCCATCTCCCTTCCTCCGTTTTGTTCTATGTGCGTCGAGAATGTCTCCTCCTCTCATTGCCTGAGCGCACGTCTCCAACCAGCCCAATCTTTACGCGCGTACAAGCTCTCCAAGAGAATCCCCGACGGTGGGGCCCCTCCCCTTTCCGTTCCTTGCCGCCCTCACTCATTCATGACCCGGGATTGGTGACGTAGGAGATTCCTCCTTGCCCACTGCCGTAGGCAATAACGGCATGCTTGAGTATATATGGGACAGAGGTAGCCAACAACCGGCACAGTCGCTCCGAATCGGGAACTAGGCATCAGCAGAGATAGCAGGCTTTACTTCGCCCTATTAGGCTAACTCGCTTTACGCTTTGGTTCAGGATGGACACCTCTTCGATTTCTCGGAGCCGACGATGCTCCTTTATGCTCAACTGCAAACGTAAGTTTGTCTTCTTTGGTTTTGGATTCCTGGATGCTACATTCTTAGAGCTAATGCTGAATTGTAATACTTGTACGACTTGTACTACATTTATAATCTAAGAAAGATTGATGTACTTTTGTATACATTTTAAATGTAACATCAAATATGGATTAAAAAAAACCGAGACTTTGACGTTCTGCTTGCAACTGTCTTATATTATGACTTATAAAATCCGATTTATATACACACTTATATAGTCACATTTCAAAATGTAGAGAGGAATATAACAATAACGTTGTATAGAGCTTAGAAGAGCTGTTGCGTTTTGAGATTGTTGTGATCATTGTGCGCGTAATGGTCCGTTTAAGTGTACTCTGATGCGTAAACTCCACTTATTGTAAAAATAGAAAGCTCTAAAGTTGAGACCAAATCTAGATTTGACTCGAATGCCAGTGCAATAATAGCAACCATACTCATTCAGCATGCTGGTGTGATGTGTCAGTACCACGGACAACTCGCTCACCTTCCTCTCTCCCCCGTTATCTTTCAGGCGGTCTCTCCCTCTGGTTGGTGGTGTGGCTGGTCCTCGGCAAGCCAAGTCCAGCATCGGCGTGTCCGCACAATTGCGTGTGCTACCCGACGCCCATGACTGTGAGCTGCCAGGCGCAGAACTTCACCGCCGTCCCAGTCGGAGTGCCCTATGAGTCGCAGCGCGTATTCCTCCAGAACAACCGCATCACGGAGCTGAGAGTTGGCTCTTTTGGATTTGGGACTCAGGTAAGAAGGAATTTAAAAACGGTGTTTTCAGAATGGGAAGGATAAAGCTTGATTTTTTAATGAAATTATTATTTGTATTTCACATTTAATGTTTAATAATATCCACCGAGGAGAAAAATAACCGTTCAATTTATGCGTTTTCTCGCATCAGGTCCTGTGGCTGTTCTCTAACAACATCACGTGGATTGAAGCTGGGGCTTTCAGTGAGCTGAGGGACTTGGAGGAGTTGGACTTGGGGGAGAACTCCAACCTCCACAGGCTGGAGGGGGGAGCCTTCCGCGGCCTTGAGAAGCTCCAGAGCCTCCACATGCACCGCTGCCGGCTCACTGCTCTGCCCCATGACATCTTCCACAAGCTTTACAGCCTGCAGTTCCTCTACCTGCAGGTAGGGGCGCTGGAGATACATGCAATTAAATGCGGTTAGACTCAGTGCTGGCCTTGTTGAGCATCAAATGAATTATTCTGATCTTATTACTTTAATGAAAGTAGCAATACTATGATATAGAAATATTCTCTCAAAGTAAAAGTCCTACAAAAACGCAAGCACAAAATATGTTTTTTTAGCCTTAACATTTAGAAAGTAAAAGTATTCACCTGATACAGAATAGCTTTTTTCCGAATCCCATGTAATATATATTTAGATTTTAATTAATCACTTTAATATTGCTAAAATATTTGCCTCAAATAATTTGCTTTATACACTTTTTGTAATTGTTGTTTTGAAAATGTATTATTATTTTGATTTTTTATTAAAGAATATGAAAAAGAATATGATCTACAAAGTAACTAACGTTAGCAATTACATCCAGTGGAGTAAAAAGTAAAAACACTTGCCTCTTAGATAAGTGGAGTAAAAGTATAAAATGAAAGAAAATGTACTTAGTTACTCTCCACCACTGGATACATAGAAACATATATCAGCCACCCACAGCTTCAACATACAAATACCATTGTGTCTCTTCTTTTCTTGCTTAACCTTTTTTATTCTTTGATTTTTCGTCCACAGGAGAATAATCTCCACTTCCTGCAAGACGACATCTTCTCTGACCTCATCAACTTGAGCCAGCTGTTCCTGCATGGCAACCGAATCCGCACCCTGTCAGAGAACGTGTTCCGTGGCCTGGTCAACCTCGACCGCCTTCTCCTCCACGACAACCGCATCAGGCAGGTGAACCGCAGAGCCTTCCGTGACCTTGGCCGCCTCACCATGCTTTTCCTCTTCAACAACTCCCTGGCTGAGCTACCCAGCCAGGCCCTGAGGGACACCCAGGGGATCGAGTTCCTCCGCCTCAACGCCAACCCCTGGTCCTGCGGCTGCGAGGCCCGCGGCCTGTGGGAGTGGTTCCGTGAGGCCCGCGTCTCTTCTTCCGAGGTTATCTGCGCATCCCCTGCTGCCCGCCGCAACCAGGACCTCCGCTTTCTTCGTGAGATGGACTTCGCACCCTGCCCCCTTCCCGACGCCGGCTCCATCGCTGGTTCCACCACCACCACCTTCAGCACCAAAACCCGCTGGTGGTTCCACAAGAACAAGCCTCAGTCGTCAACGAAAGGTGTCTTCGAGAAAGCCTCAGAGAATGTCAAAGCTGGTTTATATGGTAAAGGCCCATCCACAACAACCTCAGTAGTCAAGTACGAGTTGGGGGAGGAAGAGCTGGCGCTGCCCAAGCTCGACGCAGAAGAGTACTGGGCGAATTACGGCAATGAGGACTCAGGTGTCACCCTGCGATGCTTCGAGCTTGAATGCCCACCTGACTTTGACCTGCCTACATCTTCTTCGTCTCCCTCATCGCCCTCTTTCCTCACACTCCTAGCCCTTTCTGTTTGCAGTCTCTGCTTCAACCTCCACCTGCTATTCGGCTGAATCTGACTCTTAGCGCGACATCCCATTCCCCTTTCAGCCTGTTCTAAAGGCTGTGAGGAATCCTGTTAGACTGACACCCCCTTTGCCCGCTTTGCTGTAAGCCAATTCTCAAGGCACAGCCAGGGAGATAGGGGGACGGTGAGATTCTGAATCTACCACCTACAGGGCTTAACACTTTTCTAAGAGTTATTCAACTAAGGTCAAGTACATCTACAATACTCTACAGGTATGGCTTTATGTCACCTGTATGGTGTCAAGTTGAGTTTCCCTGCAATCAGGGCTAGGAGGGCTGAGTCCATCACCGATATCAGTGCAATTTGTAAATGATGTATTCATTTTGTCACCAATAATGGCTATTAGTGCATCCAATGTACTGGCTGCTACGAATACTACGATTGCTGTTAGAATCAGTGCAAGACAATACTGGAACCACTTAAAGTGTTATGTAAATAGGTATGATCTTTTGTGATATCTGTGGTTCAACTTTCATCTCCATTTAGGAGTGCTTCTACAGGGCAGAGCACAGTGTGGATTAGAGTTTGCTCAATGAGGGAACAGAGAGGAAGATATACTGTGAAGCTTGGAGGGGAAAGAGAGAAAGAACAAAGGAACAGCAGCGAGGAGAATGTCAGGGAGAAGAAAGAGAGGGGTTGTTCAACGAAACAACATTAGAAAGAGGAAGAGATAAAAAAGGAAGGAGAAGTGGAGACAGTGTTCATGCAGCAATAAGAAAAGAGGCCGAGATAACACAACGAGGCACTGTGACAGGGACAGTGCTGGCCGTAGAAGCAGCAACATGCAGGAGAAAAGTAATAAATCCACTCATCAGCTCGTTGTACCCATCCATCTCACTACCATCCACCATTTTCTGTAAACGTGTTGTCGTCTGAGACGACAACTGTTAAATAATGCTTCCTATCAGGAAGCCAGATATTCTGCTTTTTTGATGTCTTTCTGTGACATATTGATATACTGTGTTAAGATTGTTGACATGGATGCAGATCAAGATCTTGATAAAAAATAATACACCGAATATTTCCTGAATCATGCTTTTTCTTTGGGGCTGAACCAACTTTAGAAAAAGGTATTAAAAGGGGAACACCATTACAATTACAATGGTTTATGCCAATGGCCTGACAAATACTTGGAAACTACCCCCATAATCCAAAAAGTGGCAACCTTGTGATGTCATGAAGTATATAGTCTGCAGCTGCTTCATAGAAATTGGCATCAATCTTCCCTGATATTTTTGGAGTGTCTTAGACAGTAGACACAACATGAGTTACAAACTGTTTAAGGTTTCTTATGGTAATTCAGTGATGAAAGCAAAAACAACATGGAACTGAAAAAGATAGCAGATTGCCGCTATTTGACTAAACTGTGACTAACGTGGAGTCAGAGTATACTGACCACATGGAGCTGATGTCCCCTGATGGGCATCTGTCTGTTCTAGGTGTGCGCATGTGTGTGTGTGTGTGTGTGTGTGTGTGTGTGTGTGTGTTAGTGTGGATGAAAGGGGATGAATGGAGTCACATGCTGGTAGCTCTGCAAAAGGCAAATACGTCAGTAGGTTTGTCACCCCCATGACTCATCGGTGGGCGATGCAAGATGGATGGAAGAGGTGCAAATTAGCTGATTTGTAAATACGCTAAGAGATCAAGAAGAGAGAACAGGAGACAAATTAAGATCAGAAAATGATGTGAAGCGATAGAGGAGTGGGCTCAAACCTAAACGGGATTGGTAATTGCTGAGAATGCAAGAATAACAAGAGATGCTTACAGGGCCGGACTGGGACAATAAGTCAGGCCGGGAATTATACACCCAGCCAGGCCACTACCAGTTTTCTTTTGTGCTATTTTCCTGGATTTACTTGTCAATATTTACAGCGTTGCTGCCCATAGTGATAGCCCTACACTTTAAATCTACTACCCCAGAATAAACATATGGACATGGGTTACTATTTTTTTTTTAAAAAGGGCATGCTCCCCCTGTAAGATTTTTTTTTTAAATGTTGGACTTAAATGCATCAATCTGGTGCATTTTGAGGGGGAAATAAAGAGACTACACCCATATGAAACAGAACTGTATACATTTAAATAATCATAACATCATGAGAACATGGCCATAACCAATAACATACCATATCCAATATGAAAAAACATTGAAACTTGTTTATTTATTTATTTCATTTATAGTTGTGAGTGTGTCTGGGCTCCTGAACCAGCCTCACCCGTCTCCCCCCTGCTCCTCTTTGAGGCAGCAGCAAAGACTAGTTTTAGCTCTCAACAAGTTTTTAAAGTTTATCTTACCTTTTTTCACCTAGTTAACTTTTTTTATATTATTCATGCGTATTTTACTAATCACTCCCCCTTCAAAAGGAAATATATGTTTCCATAAATGGTGACCAAACCGTTTGAGACCCACTGAGAACTTAGACTAAGTTAACTATCCAAACACTCAGAGTCCTTTACCTCACCTGAGCTGAAGTTATCAGTCTCTCAGTCTGACAGGAGAGGACTCTCCTCCACCTTGTTGACAGCTCATTATATCCGTTAGCACAGCTAGCTAGCACCAGATGCTAACAACAATACACGGAACCGGTGCGCGCCCTTTCTCTCACTTTCTCGCGCCACACATACACTCCCGAGCTTGAATGACACGAGACCAATCGAGGGCATTAGTGTATGATCTGTATGAAAGTGGCCATGTCGGCAGGCCACATCATGTCGGCAGCCAGTCACCCTCTGTGAGGCAGAGACCCACATTTGCGCAGCGTTGCGTTCACAATACATACAAAAAATTCCTCAGGCCAGCAGGCCACTTAACAGGCCAGGCCATCGGGAAACCTCCCGGTCCTCCTGATGGCCAGTCCTGGCCTGGATGCTTAGCAGTGGAAGTATTGCGAAAAAGGGAGGTGGAAGTTACCATTTATAGGCATTCACTCCCCGCCTATTGCCATGTAGGAATCAAGATACTGGAGGTGTTCTGATGCTGAAGATGTTCTTTCCTTTTATTTGCACACCGGTTTCCTCCATCCCTTAACGCATTGCAAGGAAGACAGGCAGGAAGGAGGGGTCCCCAGCGGCAGTAGAGGTGATGAGGGCAAGGCCAAGATGTAGGAGGAAGAGTAGGAGGTAATGAAAGAGATGTACACATACACACAAAGATCCACTTTTAAAGCCAGAAACATATGAACACATTCTTCTTTTCTCTGTATGGCTCAGAGAGTTACTGGAAAGCCTTGTCAATGCAGTTCATAGATAATGATGTTTTAGGGAAATATTTGGTGTAATTACTCTTATTGAGTCTCATGGGAGGAGGTCAAACTGAGCCTGGGTGCTCTTCAGTGGCCATGACAGGGAGGTCACTGTCAGACGACCAAAGTGCCAGTTATACCATTTTCATGTTCTATGTTTTGTATCTGACACAGAAATAATACTTCTATATGACAGATAATTTGGTATGTTATTTTTTACTGTTAAAGAATATGTAATTAAAGGAAGGAATACATACGCACGCACGCACGCACACACACACACACACACACACGCACACACAAACACACACACAAACACACACACACACACACACACACACACACACACACACACACACACACACACACACACACACACACACACACACACACACACACACACACATTACATTTAGCTGACGCTTTTATCCAAAGCGACTTACAATAAGTGCGTTTGACCAACAAAATACAACCTTGAAGAAAACAGAATCATATAAGTACATCAGGTTTCATAGAGCAAAAACATTTCAAGTGCTACTCAACTGGCTTTAGGTAAGCCAGCCCTTTATTAGTATATAAGTGCTTTGTTAATAGTTCTATTGCTCGAGGTGGAGTCGAAAGAGATGAGTTTTCAGTCTGCGCCGGAAGGTGTGTAAGCTATCTGATGTCAATGGGGAGCTCATTACACCATTTTGGAGCCAGGATAGCAAACCCACGTGTTTTTGCTGATGGGAACTTGGGTCCCCTTGGCAGCGAGGGTGCAGCGAGCTGTTTGGTTGATGCAGAGCGGAGTGCACGTGCTGGGGTGACATACCATGTATACATCACTTCAGGGGACATTACATTGACTTTCATGCATTTTCTGGAGACTTATCCTAACCTTGACCATAACCAACACATGCCTAACCCTAACCCTTACCCTTAACCTTACCCTAACCCTAAACCTAACCAAGTCTTCACCCTCAAATTAATTATTCCCCTCATGGGGACCTCCATTTTGTCCCCATAAGGGAGTTGAGTCCCCACACGTGACTGTGTAAACAGATTTAGGTCCCCGCAAGTATAGTAATGCTAGGCCACACACACACACACACACACACACACACACACACACACACACACACACACACACACACACACACACACACACACACACACACACACACACACACACACACACACACACACACACACACACACACACACACACACACACACACACACACACACACACACACACACACACACACTTGCCATTGTGTAAGTCTTCCAGGCACTTGTCCAGCATTCTTAACGGTGCAACTATTGAGCTGAGAGAAATGGAGAACAGGAAGCGTGAAGAAAATAAAGCACGTGCACTGTAAATTTCCTCATTTACCCGTATGTCAAACTCAAGGACTCTGGATGGTACAACGCTCCAATGACAAATCACACCTGCTCTGACAATATGCCGTAGGGTTTATTTATGAGAGACAATACCCACTACGATAGTATTTAGATGACAAATTAGTATTAGCATTGTTGATCATCACAAAGAGATAATAATAATCTAATTTGTGTAATCCAAATGCACTACACCAAAAACTGTTGTGGACATGTGTCTATGTTCTCCTAAAGGAAAAGATAAACTTCAAAATGTGATGACAATTTACATTGATTTATACACATGAAATCATCTTAACTGCAAAGTTCACATAAGTACATTTAAAAGATTGTTGGCCACTGTAATCATCACACACCAAAGATCCCTTCATATTTTGTGCCTCTACTGTGACATGTTTACATGCTTTACTGTTCTTATTTTTCTCATACTGCCTGTGCTGCAGCACCTCTTTTCACCCTCTGTCTGAAACCAGAGCCCAGTCTGCTCTGATTGGTAAGCTGGCCGGCTCTGTTGTGATAGGTCAAGCACTTAGAGATACCCTGCGCCTTAGACTATCACATACAATGTGTTGGAGTGCAAGCCAATGCAAGCATGAGTGTTACATAGTGATGTCACTATGTTATGTAAGTAAACAAGGACAAGGATACAATTAGATCCGAGGCGTTTCAGGCAGGGAGAGAAAACTCCCTCTGTAGGGAACTATGGGATTTTAGCCTTTGCAGACCATTTATATGCACAAAATTATATAACACACTACAGGAAAGGGAAAACCCCAAAAAGCAATATAGAGCCCTTTAACCTGTTTAGCCCTAAGCCTGTTTTTCAGGCCTCAGGCTCGAAAATGACATTCCCAGAACAAATGACCATATCTTCCCTTCTAAAAGGGTTACATTAATAATATGTTTTCTCAAAGTAATGATAAACCTGTGAGTTGGATGTAGAAAAGTCAGAATCAATATAGATGTTTTTATTTTAAAGAAAATTCAGATTGAACATGGTAAAAAACTGTAATTTATAGTGTCCGTCCAAAACATATTTTGTACTTATAGTGAAAACTAACCTTGGATGATGGGTTAGTATACTAAAAGCTTTAGGAATCCAAAGTACAACATATAATAAGTACCCTGTATCAAGATTGATGCAAAACAAGTGATATTTGACCTTTTTAGACAGATTTAGCAAAACAACCCTCTTCTGGGGCCATTTCTTGGCCAGGTCAGCATTGCAAATGAGATTCTATCTCAATGCTTTTATCTGGTTAAATAAAGGTTAAATAAAATAAAAAATTGGGTGGATTTTCCTTATCTCTGGCCCCCCTTGCTGGATTTTGACATGTGACATCTCTTTCTGACCGTTAGAGCCAATAGAATCAAAGGGAAATCGTCCCGCACACACTCATGTTAAAAAAAAGCTGCCGTCTTCTCGCAAGCAGTTTTGCTCCATAGTGAAGCTGTCTCTAGGTCTGACATCTCAAAACCGAAAAGCAGATTTATTGCTCATGGATTATCAGAAATCATTCAAAGGGGCTCAGACACATTGGATTAACCTATGGATTAACTTCAGCATCGTTTTTATCGTTTTAATGCCATTGAAGTCCACTTTTGACCAGACTACCACACAGGTGAGCCATTTTGCCGTTTTTGGCTAACTAGCTCCATATGTTTTGATGTGTGTTCTTGTTATTATCTCAGAGAGTTCGTATCATTGAGTGATAATGAGGGTACCCATCGATTCTGTGTCCCCTCACGATGTGAAACGATGGGTTGAGATGTGCAGCAAAGATAAATAATAAGGTTTTGTGAGTGAATTTCGGTGCAGTCATCTGTTAGCATTTTTCGCTCGTTGCTAATTCAGAGGCTCAGCGTTAGCATTGTGGGTTTTTTTTTGAAAAAAATTAAAATGATCAGTTAGATGAGTTTCTTTCCGTTACATGGATATAAAACATTCATAGTTTTATTAAATGAACATTGCCCTCAGACACTGTTTTCTGCAAGATATTGCAGGAGGCCCCCGGAACCGGGGTCTCTCGGGCTTAACAGGTTAAATCTATCCCAATGCAGGTAATGGGGAACAAAAAGTTTTATTATGTTTATGTTGGAAAATAGTTGATGTGCTAAATGGAATATGGAAACGCTTTGGTCGAATAAGCTGACCTCACTGATCATCTGTTTCCATATATCAGAATCATTAACAGTAAACAGTTTGCCTGTTTACAGTTTGTATCTACATAGCATGAAACATGGACAATACTTGCTGACACTATTTAACAATTTTCTCCTGTAGCTGGGTTGATGGCCAAGGTGACTGGTTTGGTTTCTGGTTTGCAATGTATTACTTCTGAAGCGTAGCCTACAGCAGCAACTTTTAAAGAGACTACACTTTGCATAGCCTAGTGTCTGCTCCAAAGCATTTGATGGAAACTTGCATAACATCCACATACGTATGTAATGCCTCATTTCAAAAAGTTTGCTTTAAATGAGCTTGAACTGCAGTGGAAGAATAGTACGGTGGCCAACAGGTGCAAGCGCTTTACAACGGCCCATAACATTTCCAATACAAGAAATGGGCTTGTTGAGGTTCTGGGATTATAAAATTGGCTTACGATCACTGTCACTGGAAACATACCCAACATTTGAGTTTTATTGACTTATTTTAAAAATGTCATAGCATGATACCAAACTCATTTCAAATATACTTACAAGACACAATCATAAAACAGACTAACCCTTCCAGCAGTGAGAGTTGGCCAACTTTATAATCCCAGAACCTCAACAAGCGCTCAAGTCCCAGCTGTGTGTGCAATTCATGTAGCTTTTTAGTGCAACCAGGAGTAAAAACTTAATTCTATTCACCTTCAGTCTCAAAATGTCATAAAATGTGTTTGGCAATTGTCTAGACTCTGGAACTTACATTTTGTAAGGAGGGTATCTTGTGATGTCCTGACGATTGCCTTTAACTTTTTTTTTTTTTAAACATTTTTTATATTAAAGGACGATATGATGCACCAACCATCCCCTCCCACCCCACATACTGTAAAGATAAGTTTGATTAAAAAAAAGCACATTGATTCCATTCACTAAAAATAATATAGGACCATTTTGTAATAGTGTATGATAGTGATTTCACTATGTAATTTTAATAATATTCCCCAATATTCATGGGTGTTTGGAGGATAAAATAATGTATCAAGCACAGTCATTTCTCATACAAATGGTCTGCAGAGCTGCCTTCCATCATGCATTTTTGCTGATTATTGCTATGGGTTATTTTGTAGCATTTAATAAGTCAGGCTTAATTTGTTGTTGTCATGGGAACTTCGTATCCCACATTTAGGTATTATACAAACATAATCATTTGTCAAAGGAGGATAAACACACTGTGTATGCAGTTTATTTGGGAAGCATAAAACATTAAAAAAGCAGTTATGGGACAGAACCATTACTTATGAGCAATGTTCTCTTTGTCTAAGGACCAGACCTTGCTATGAGCAAACAGACAACACAACTGAAATGTGTTACATGAAAAAATGTCACAGACCCACACTGCGAACACACACACAGATCACAAAATGTGGCACAGAGCTAACTCACAGCCTGTCATGCCTATATAAGGATGAAACAAGCGCATCGCCCTGCTCATTCCAATTGGTCTTCAAGCCTTTGTGTGGCAGAAAAAAAATCCATGACGCACCTTCTCCGTCAAGAACATGTAAACTGGGTGGATTCCATTGGAGGACGTCCATGTCACTCACCCGTCAGACGGGGGCGGGAGGAGCACATAACTGTGGAAGCTACAGCACTGTTTGTTGGATAGATGAATATGAATGATTCCCAGTTTTTTTATGAGATGAGAAGGAGCACATCAGAGATGGGGAGGGGGAGCTGGTTACTGCGAGCACGTTTAAGTGCGTCACTACTTTGTCACAAGTTGCCTCCACCTGCTGGGCCCGTCCCTTCTTTCTCTCCCTCCCTCACAAACACACAAGTATATTCATGAACTGTTTCTCACTTTCTCATGCACATACGCAATTTGCATGTTGTTCGCCCTTTCATGTCTATTTTGAGCAGTTCAATTCATGCATCCTCTCAGACTCTTATGTAACAAATCTGACATTCTGTCACCAGGTCTCTGCGTTCTTGCTTTCGCACGCACCCTCTTTTTTCAAAAGCGCCCTTGACGTCGTGTCTCCTGCTCTTCTCCTTGCATCTCGTCATTATTTCGAACATGTCGCCTCAACAAGAGGCAAGAAACTTCAAAGATTATCTTTAGAAATCCATCAATCCGATCAAATTAACTAGAAAAGTGTGACTTCTACACACCCATTTTGGAAGTCATGTTTGGTTGACTTTCAATTGTTTATTGTTCCGTGCATCTTCTTCTTCTTCTACAAAAGAAAAGCCGATAGTTTATTTTTCATCTTTATGCTTTTGTTCTTTTTCACAGCCGGTAGGAATCAACATATTTTCCATTTCAAAGAGATGAAGGTGTTGCTGCAACAAGCAAACAACATGAGAAGACTTTTGATCTGGTGTGAAGCAATGAAGCAATTTGGTGGCATAATGCATGGATACAAACACGAGATCATATGGACACATACGCAAGAGATGGTTTGGAATGTAATCCAGAACAACAAACAGCTCCTTAAAGGAGCTCAAAATGATTATCTCTGTGGTGATGCTGTGTGTGATGGCCTTTATGTCACCCACTGCAGACAAAAACCTCCCGAAGTGAGACAGTCACTTAGCATGTGTGTGTGTGTGTGTGTGTGTGTGAGAGCATGTGTGTGTGTGTGTGTGTGTGTGTGTGTCACAAAAAGACTGAAAAAGGTCACTGACGCCAATATCGCCTGGAAAACAGAGCTGGCTGTTGAGAGAAAATGAGAATTTGTGTAAATGAGAGGGAGACAGAAAGATAGCAACAGAAGAGGTGTGACGTTTGAGTCATGTACTTGGATCTCTTAGCAGGCGAGAACATTTGGAAGGCTTAAGTGTGCACACGCACACACGTGCGAACGCACCCTCATTGGCAGCGTTCACCGTTGCTGGTACGCCTTGAGAGAGGCCCACTGGGAGACAGACGTTCCTTATCGCATCACAGAAGTGGGATCCACGCACAAGCATGCCCACGCACGCACGCACGCACGCACGCACGCACGCACGCACGCACGCACACACACACACACACACAGACACACACACACACACACCTAGAAAAACTAAAACAAAACGTATTCTTATGTGAGACATTTTTGTAAGTAAACATGTTCTTATAGCAGGAGGCCCCAACAGAGTGTGTCTGTGGGAATTTCATCCAGAAGAGCATTTGTGAGGTCAGACACTGATGTTGGACGAGAGGGCCTGCTCACCATTCTAGTTCATCCCAAAGGTGTCCAATGAGGTCAGGGCTCTGTGGGGGCCAGTCCAGTTCTTCCACACCAAACTCATCCAACCATGCCTTTATGGACCTTGCTTTGTGCACTGGGGCACAGTCATGCTGGAACAGAAAAGGGCCTTCCCCAAACTGTTTCCACAAAGCTGGGTGCATAGAATTGTCCAAAATGACTTGGTAAGATGAAGCATTAAGAATCCCCTTCATTGGAACTAAGGGGCCTCGGCCAACCCCAGACAAACAACCCATAGCATTATCTCTCCTCCACCAAACATTACAGTTGGCAGAATGCAGTCAGGCAGGTAACGTTCTCCTGGCATTCGCCAAACCCAGACTCGTTCATCAGATTGCCAGATAGAGAAGTGTTGATGTTGATGTTATCTGTCTGAAAATGGACCCGACCCCAATTTGAAAAGACATCCCAAATGTAATAGACAAGTATTTATATTTAAGTGTGTATGTTAGTGCTCCTGAGAAGAGTAGTAATTTCAGTTGTCATCTTGTACCCCTTTAAATATATACGAGTAAATGATGCCCTTTTACAGATTTTACAGAAAAACACTCCACACAGAAGGCTGAGTTTACAAAACACACCCATATGCGAACATGAGCACAAACAAAGAGCAGATGGACAAACGTGCATACAGATGTCTCGGAGGGATCCCATCCGTCCTTTAAAGGGAACTGATAGACTGTGAAATGGAAGAGGAAGGAGAGAGGGTTGGAGAGAAATAAAGGTAGAGAGTGAACAGAAAACAGAGCAGGGCAGAAAGTGCCTACCACTCAAACTTTAAGGCTTGGGTTTTGGAGCCTGCAGTACTACTGACCGGATGCACCCTCATCAGCCCTATTCGCAGCAGCCTGGCCACTAAGAAAAGCCCCAGCGGCTTGTCCAACAGCCCCTGACCCAGCTCCTGACCCAGCTCCTGACCCAGCTCCTGACCCAGCTCCTGACCCAACCCCTGACCCAACTCCTGACCCAGCTCCTGACCCAGCTCCTGACCCAGCTCCTGACCCAACCCCTGACCCAACTCCTGACCCAGCTCCTGACCCAGCTCCTGACCCAGCACTTGACCCAGCACCTGACCCAGCTCCTGACCCAGCCCCTGACCAAACCCCTGACCCAGCTCCAGCCCCTGACCCAGCTCCAGCTCCTGACCCAGCTCCAGCTCCTGACCCAGCTCCTGACCCAAGTCCTGACCCAGCTCCTGACCCAGCTCATGACCCAGCTCCAGACCCAGCTCCAGACCCTGATCCAGCCCCAGCTCCAGCTCCTGACCCAGCTCCAGCTCCTGACCCAGCTCCAGCCCCTGATCCAGCTCCAGCCCCAGCTCCTGAACCAGTTCCAGCCCCTGCTCCTGATCCAGCTCCAGCCCCTGAACCAGCTCCTGACCTAGCTCCAGCCCCTGACCCAGCTCCAGACCCTGACCCAGCTCCAACCCCTGACCCAGCCCCTGACCCAGCCTCTGACCCAGCTCCTGACCCAGCCCCAGCTCCAGCTCATGACCCAGCTCCAGCTCCTGACCCAGCTCCTGACCCAAGTCCTGACCCAGCTCCTGACCCAGCTCATGACCCAGCTCCAGACCCAGCTCCAGACCCTGATCCAGCCCCAGCTCCAGCTCCTGACCCAGCTCCAGCTCCTGACCCAGCTCCAGCCCCTGATCCAGCTCCAGCCCCAGCTCCTGAACCAGTTCCAGCCCCTGCTCCTGATCCAGCTCCAGCCCCTGAACCAGCTCCTGACCTAGCTCCAGCCCCTGACCCAGCTCCAGACCCTGACCCAGCTCCAACCCCTGACCCAGCCCCTGACCCAGCCTCTGACCCAGCTCCTGACCCAGCTCCTGACCCAGCCCCTGACCCAGCTCATGACCCAGCTCCTGACCCAGCTCCTGACCCCAGCTCCAATATGACCTCAGATCCCCTTCCTCATGCCCCAAAGCAATCCGCCTAAAGAACTATGTCCTGTTTCTGCCATTGCCACACATATTATTTATAAAACTGCACAACCCATATTTAATTTAATATAATGTATATATTAAGAGTAATTGGCAGATTTGTATTGTGTATTCTTTGCACCCTTTTTACGTTATAATGTTTTCTATAATATTTAACCATTGATTTGCACCTCGAAAACACAGAGATGCATTACAAATACAAATTGTAGGATAAATGTGGTATCCCATTCTCCTGTTTTTGGAGGTGACTGTTTTCTTGTCTGGCTTTCTTGTAATTGTATGTCTAATTGCTCATTTGAGATTTTACCAGGCTGGTTTTTTGTACCGAAGTAATTTAGGTATTTAAGCTTGAAGTGAGTGAAGAAGTGAAAACAGATTTTGTGGTTATGATCATATAATAGGTTCATTTTGAGTAAAACACTATATTGGTTAAAAAATGTTATCTGGATAATTAATGATTTCACGTTTTTTTATATACCTTTATAAAATGTCAAATCTGAGAGTTAAAAACACAAATGATCCGTGTACTCGGCTAGTATTCACCTTTTAGCTTGGTGATTTAATGAGTGCAACCTTTTTTCTCCTTAAGTTTTGCCCTATCAAAATGAGAGCCATGAATCGCTGCAACAGTCCATATCATATTAAGTATACAGATACATAGTTTTTATCAGGTTTCTATTACATGCGGAGAACCTAGGACCCTGGGGACATCATAATTACCCATTTTGTCCCACACTTCATTCTTTTTGGCTAATATTACTAACTGCCAAAGGCTAAAAAGCTGAGATAATATTTATATTTTTGGAACTAAAGGAAGCGGGCATGTCTAATCGATGTCATATAATCATGATACAGAACCAAATAATAAATCCTCCTTAACACAGTACCCAACCCTCTATCCTCATTTCTGTCTGTATTTCATGGATTAAAACTGTCACCAGCCAACTACATCACAACGAGTCCATGAACATCACTGCCCCCTTCTTTCTCTCTGTCTTCATGGACATGTTTTTCTGACTCACATGGAGCCTCTCCACCTGTTTTCACCTAATCATCCCTCTCTCTTGTGTCCTGCAGAACATAATTAAACTGTGTACTTCTTCCCACCTCTTTGTGTCTCTCTTTCCCTTTCCAACTCCATGCTGTCTCACCCCATTCTTCCTCCTATTTTAATCTCCTTCTCCGCCTTCTCCGTCACGTTCCGCTCTGTTCTGTTCTACTGGAGATGACTGGCCGTGTCACTGAGGTGTCACCAGTCAGCAGTGATTTCATCATTCCACTGCACTGTTGTTTTTACCATTTTCTCTAAAGTGTAACTACAGAACTGTAGGCACTTTACACTTTCAAGTCCAATGCAATGACAAACCATTCTTGATCACTTAAAAAGCCTTTTTTCCCTAAATTAAAACATTATTATGTGATTTTTCTAATAACCAAAGATACCAAAGAACACTTAATGTTATTTTAATGTACATTTTTCTCAGCATGGAGGGTGATCAATAGTCCTTGTTATATACATAATACATTACATTTATAAAGCGCTTTTCCTGGTGCTCAAAGCGCTTACAAGCAAGTAAAACAAAATAACAACAAAAGTTGAAAGTGCTAAGAGGAATAAGGCCAAGGGGTTAGTTGATTAGGAGTTGAAGGCAAGAGTGAAAAGGTGAGTTTTGAGGGATTGTTTGAATGATGTGAGAGTGTTGGCAGATCTGACGTGGCTGGGGAGGGAGTTCCAGAGTGTGGGGGAGGCTGCTGCGAAGGCCCTGTCACCCCAGGTCCGGAGCTTTGTCCTGATGGGCTGCAGTAGGTTAGCTTCAGCGGACCTGAAGCGACGGGTGGGGTTGTATCGTTGGATGAGGTCACAGAGGTAGGGGGGGGGGGGCAAGTTTGTTGAGGGCTTTGAAAGTGAAAAGTAATATTTTAAAGTCAATGCGGTGTTTGATGGGGAGCCAGTGGAGGTCATGGAGGATAGGGGTGATGTGGTCGGAGCGTCGGGTGGAGGTGAGCAAGCGCGCAGCTGAGTTTTTTTAGTGTGAATGCAGGTGATCCAAAAAGTATGCTGTTGTAGTAATCCAGTCGGGATGTTATAAAGGCATGGATCAGAGTTTCAGCAGCGGTCTAATGCGGGCGATGTTCTTTAAATGGAAGAATGCGTTTTTTGTGACCTGGTTGACGTGAGAGAGGAAAGTGAGGATGGGGTCGAGGATGATGCCAAGGTTACGGATGTGAGTGGAGGGGTTGACAATAGAGCCATCGATGGTAATAGAACAATCTTGGGTTGAGCGGGTAAGTGAGTTTGGGCCAATGATTATAAGTTCCGATTTGTCACAGTTAAGTTTTAGAAAATTGTTTTGCATCCAAATTTGAATGTCAGTGAGGCAGGTGCTGAGCTGGGAGTGTGTGGTTGGAGAAATTGATTTTGTTGAGAGGTAGAGCTGCGTGTCATCAGCATAACAGTGGAACTGGAGTTGGTGTTGACGGAGGATTTGTCCAATTGGGAGGATGTAGATGATGAACAGAAGGGGACCAAGTACAGAATCCTGAGGGACGCCATGATTGACGGGGTCTGTGGGGGATTTGGAGTTGTTAATGGAGATGAATTGATGTCTGTCAGAGAGATAGGATTTAAACCAGGAGAGGGCAGTACCGGTAATGCCAATGGAAGACTGGAGGCGGTTAATGAGGATGGAATGGTTGATCGTGTCAAATGCGGTTGTTAGGTCAAGGAGAATGAGAATTGAGAGGGAACCAGAGTCAGCAGAGAGGAGAATGTCGTTGGTCACCTTGAGTAGGGCAGATTCTGTGCTGTGGCGAGTACGGAAACCAGATTGAAAAGGTTCATGAAGGTTATTGCAGTCCAGATGGGATTTTAGTTGGGAGGCAACAGTTCGCTCCAGAATTTTTCACAGGAATGGGAGGTTAGAGATGGGCCAGTAGTTATTGAGGGAATCAGGGTTGAGACCAGGTTTTTTTAGTATGGGAGTGACAGCAGCGAGTTTAAGATCAGGGGGGACAAGTCCAGTGGACAGAGAGGAGTTAATGACTGTGGTGATAAGATGAGTGAGTTGGGGGAGGCAGGCCTTGACAAGGGTGGAGGGCATGGGGTCCAGGCTGGAAGTTGAGGTATTCATGCCGGTGACTTGGGCAACTATGTCCAGTGAGGTAATTTGTCTGAAGGCTGTAAAAGGGTGCCTGGAAGGAGGAGGGTAGGCAGGTTCCGGAAAAGGATGGGTGGTGGACGAGACGGAGGAGTTGGCTATGTTGCTGTGTATTATTTCAATTTTGCTTTGGAGGAATGAGAGGAAGGATTCACACTTTGAGGTGGTGAAGGAGTTGGAGATATTATCCATGGGGTTGAGGAGCTTGTTAATAGTTGAAAAAAGGGACTTTGGGTTATTGCTGCCAGATTGTATTACAGAGGAGTAGTGGAAGGAGCGTGCACTGTTGAAGGCATCGTTGTACTGCTGTTGGTGCAGTCTATAAATGTCTTTGTGGATAGTGAGACCAGTTTGTTTAGCATGTCTTTCGAGCTGGCGACCTTTCGTTTTGAGGCAACGGAGATGATCGGTGTACTAGGGGGCCGAGTGAGTGAAAGAGACATACTTGGTTTTTATTGGAGCGAGTTGGTTGAGACAAGAGGAGAGGGAGGAGGGGTGTATGGACTTGATATTCCGGAATTGTATGGTGCGCTTCTGCTTGAGGGGGGTTGGGGTTAGGATGTCCATGATGAGGGCCAGGTGATCGGAGATGGTGAGGTCATAGGTGGTCAGGTTGCTGATGGCGATGCCAGTGGTGCAGATGGCGATGCCAGTGGTGCAGATCAGGTCCAGTGTGTGACCTTTTTTATGGGTGGGTAAATCAACATGTGTGATATTGAAACAGTTGAGTATGTCCAGGAGTTCTGAAGCGGTATTGGAGTCGTTTGAGTCGACATGAATATTGAAATCACCAAGTAATAATACAGATGGAGAGAGAGAGCAAAGTTGTGTGAGGAATTCAGCAAGATCCGAGGGGAAAGCAGGGTTTGGTTTGGGGGGGAAGGTAAATGACTGCTGTAACCAGGGGTTTTGGACCAGACAGTTTAAATGCAAGGTGTTCAAATGAGGAGGGGCAAGGGATGTTTATTGCAATTGTTTTTATATTATTTCTTAGAATTATGGCAATTCCACCTCCACGCCCATGGTGGCGTGGTTTTTCAATATATGTGTATCCTGGGGGTAGGCACTCTGACTGTATAGTGTGTTTTATTAAAGACCATTTTTATTTTATTTTACAATTATTTATTTAGAAACATATGTCAATATTGATGTGGTTTTTTCCGTCTTAAAGGTCTCCTATTATACTCTTTTCTTATGCATATATTATAGGTCTCAGATATATAAAAAACATGTTTCCGAAGTTTTTTGCTCAAAATACCAAACAGATCATGCATTTAAGCATGCCCCACATCCCTCTGTTTCAGCCTGTGGATTCTCCGCCTCCCCAGCATGGCCGGTCGGCCCGAGCGTCATGTGACCATGCTTATGTTACGGGTCCCCGATATAAGGACCACAGTACCAGTAATAACACCTGTATTGTGCAAGTGAAACAGAAGCAATGAGGACACGTTGTATTCAGTTTCCTTCCAGATCACTTCTGCAGTTGTTTCATTACACAAAATCATGTAAACATATGAATTATCCTATGCATTTCAGTTTCCACTTACATTCCTCAATAAACCATTCACATACCTTCACTCTGTAGGTTACTCTTTTATGTGATAAACACATATTTCGAATTTAATTTCACATTCAATAAAATCTGTTGTACCTTAAATACATTTGTATACAGTATTAAATACTACTCCTCTTTTTACTTTGACTTAAAAGTAGTATTTCATGACCCCTTTAACCTGTCATGTTGACTATTAACCTTCTGTCATTAATGGCAGGTCACTAAAATGCATTACAGAAAATAAATTGAAGTGTAACAAACAACTGTTTTACCAACAGTAACTAAGTTGTAACCCTTACAAAGTACATATTTATTACAAACTCACAATCACTATACATGTATGCAAATACTCAGTGTGCGGGAGCCTTCAGACATACTGACACATTTGTATCCTTACTGCGTCAGACCACGTTGTCCCCAAAATGGCTCCGTACCAGGGAAGCTAGGCTAATACACACACTATTTAACGGCTTTACATAATAAACTCTTTAACTGTTAGCGGGCCATCACATATTATTTACGCAGACCTTATTCATAGTACTTTGTTATAATTATTATTATAAGTAAAAAAGAAAAAATATATACAGTATACCATTATTATTGTTGTATGTTTTGTTTCTGACATGTTCAATAAATTGAATTTTTTTTTTATGAATGTATGCAAAGTTTACCAACCTGTATTGTGCAGGTGAAACAGCAGCAATGAGGACATGTTGGCCCAATTCCAATTCACCTCCTACACCCTACCCCTACACACTACCACGCCGTTTGCGCGTTCTCGCGGAGGGTCCGCCACATTAAGCAGGGCTGCCAACACTCACGCATTGAGCGTGAGAGTCATGCAATTAACCCATATCTCACGCACTCACACCACACTTGCCTTTCCTCACGCTAAGTTTTCGCTTCAGCAGACAACTCGGAAGCGGCCATCAGCGGACAGGAGGAGAATGACCCCAAGGACTTCCCTGCAGCAGACGGCCCAGATGCTGCCGTCAGCGGGCTGGGGGACATCACGAGGAAGCAGAGGAGTCTACTTCTCTCTGATCAGATTCATCAGTTCCACCATTGAAGGAAAAGCTGCCCCTCTCCCTCCGTACCAAATGCCCTTGTTGGCGTATGCGGAGGGAGAGGAGGAGTATGATGGCTCAGCAGACAAGGACGCCGTTTTTTAACATATTTTGGTCTTTCTCCACTGTCATAAGAAGTTGTTATGATGGGCTGTTCCCAAAGGTTTAAAGTGCTCTAAACTTTCCTCATGCCGTCAAGATGGTAAGTTCTCCCGGCATTGGGAACAGAGCAGGGGATCCCCCTTTAACCTGTTAAGCCCCAAGGTCCCCGCCGGCGGGGACCCTGTCTTTTTTTTTCACGACACTGTGTCTCAGGGCATTTTAATATTTAAAATCCTATTAATGTGTTATACCAGATTAACGAGAAGAATCTCAGCTAACTGACGATACGAACCATTTTTAATGAAACAAAACACAAGTCTCACAAGAAGCGTTAGCATTAGCCCTTAGCTAATACGGGCAGATGCTACTTCCAGTGCTAACTAGCAAAAACGATCTTTAAAACTTAATATTTCTGCACAAACTACATATCATCTGGAAAGCTGATACTCCACAGATTATTTTGTTATAAATATCATCCCTGTAGGACACAAACTCACTGAGCTAGCAGCCAGAACAGAGAAGAAAAAAAACAACAGTTTTAAAAACATAACAATAATTATGTCTTACCGTTGCTGTTTTGTGATCAAAGCTCGTGTTCAAGGGAATAAAAACGCTCCTCAAGGTTAATCCAATGTCTTTTAGTCACTTTAGAATTGTTCCTGATAATCTATCATTACATTCATGGCAGCAGAGTAGGTATAAAGTTTCGCAGTCCCAAGCTAATGCTGTCTCATGTGCTGTTTACGCAACCCTCTCTCTACTTGACGTAAGTGTTTAGCGGGACTTACTAACTGTCACTCGATTCTATTGGCCCTAACGGTTCAGAAAAGGTGTCAATCACCCAAATCGACCAATGGGTTCCAAAGATATGATCCTGCGTAGTATAAACTACGCCTGCTCCAGCTCCATTACGCATTACGCAGCAGGAGAGCACCGCAGCAGGAGCCACCACAGAGCACTCCACAGAGCACCCGCAGCAGGAGAGCACCACAGCACGCAGCGACGATAGCAGGTAACAGGTAACAGAGCACATTTCAAGGACGTTGATTTCTTTGCTTTTAGATCTTTTTCTTGTGTATCCTCTTTCCATTTTAGCAAATAATGGCAGCCAGAAGGGTGAGCTTCACCACCGAGCAGGTGCTAGAGATGCTAGCTGATGATAGTGGGGCTATCATACCAGATGACTCTTCTTCGGATGATGAAGATCTCCTCCAGCCAGACCTGGATCCGGACAGTAGTGACTCAGATGTTGAACTTCCACAACGGGAAAGGTATGTAATCTCTCCGTTTTTATATATTACTTATGTGTTTGGAACTGCGTCACAGTGCTAGCTTAGCCAAGAAGCTACATGAATGATTAGGCAAAATGCTAAATAGTGTTACTTGTCTTTTTGGAGTTACATTTTCTAAATGAATGGCCAGTGAATGAATATATATGTGTTTACTTATTTATTTGGTGTAATATTATTCATTTATAGTCCAATATTATCCTTTTTATATATTACTTTTATGTTTGGTGAAACTGCATCACAGTGTTAGCTTAGCCAAGAAGCTACATGAATGATTAGGCAAAATGCTAAATAGTGTTACTTGTCTTTTTGGAGTTACATTTTCTAAATGAATGGCCAGTGAATGAATATATATGTGTTTACTTATTTATTTGGTGTAATATTATTCATTTATAGTCCAATATTATCCTTTTTATATATTACTTTTATGTTTGGTGAAACTGCATCACAGTGTTAGCTTAGCCAAGAAGCTACATGAATGATTAGGCAAAATGCTAAATAGTGTTACTTGTCTTTTTGGAGTTACATTTTCTAAATGAATGGCCAGTGAATGAATATATATGTGTTTACTTATTTATTTGGTGTAATATTATTCATTTATAGTCCAATATTATCCTTTTTATATATTACTTTTATGTTTGGTGAAACTGCATCACAGTGTTAGCTTAGCCAAGAAGCTACATGAATGATTAGGCAAAATGCTAAATAGTGTTACTTGTCTTTTTGGAGTTACATTTTCTAAATGAATGGCCAGTGAATGAATATATATGTGTTTACTTATTTATTTGGTGTAATATTATTCATCTATAGTCCAATATTAGGTATAAGCCAGTGAATTAATCGAATGTCTTTGTTTTTCCACATTTGTTTTCAGTGATGCAGTTGAGTTTGAAATGGCTTCTGGACCCCCATCTGCCACTCAGCCTGTCTCAACAACGCCCCGACCATCCACCCAGCCTTCCCCACCCTCACATCCACAGCCATCTACTTCCACTCAGCCTGCCTCAACAAAGCCACGACCATCCACCCAGCCATCCCCACCCTCACATCCACAGCCGTCTACTTCCACTCAACCTGCCTCAACAAAGCCACGACCATCCACCCAGCCATCCCCACCCTCGCATCCATCAACGTCTGCTTCCACTCAGCTAGGCCGTTCCACTCGAAGGGTTTCTGCTCCCCCTCCTCAGCCATCATCTTCTGATTCTGAGACACCCAAAGAGCTGCCATACAAAAGGAAAGGAAAAACATCTCTAAAACCCAGGAAGCGTGGCCGAGGTGGGTCTTCCTCTTCCAGAACAACAGAGGAAGAACTCAGGTGGCACAACAGAGAGGAGAAAGACCGAAGACCAGAGCCATTGAGGTTCATACCAGCCAGGATCCCAGGCCCAACCGTTGACAGCACTGCAGCATGGTCTCCCCTCTCCATTTTCAGGCTTTTTTTTAGCACTGCCGTGGTTAATATAATCATTGCGAACACGAACGCCCACGCCCTGAGGAGATTACAGGCAGGAAAGAAATATCTTTGGAAAGTGCTGACTGCGAGGGATTTTTACACTTTCCTGGCCATTATCATTTTCACAGGCCTCGTCCACGTTCACCAACGATCGGACTACTGGAGGAAGAAATGGCCGTACTACTTCTCATTCCCATCTGATAGGATGTCCCGGCAACGCTTTGAAGCCATCATGTGGTCTTTGCACCTGAGCAACCCTGAAGAAGACGAGGAAAACGATCGCAAAAGGAACACCGCAGAGTACGACAGACTTTTCAAAATCAAGCCCCTGTACACTGACATCATTGCTGCCTGCAAAGCACATTTCCAGCCCTATCAGAAGATTTCCATAGATGAAAGGATGGTTGCTTCCAAGGCCCGCATCAGCATGAAGCAGTACATGAAAGACAAGCCAACAAAGTGGGGATACAAACTGTTTGTGCTGGCAGATTCCTCAACGGCATACACCTGGAATTTTTTTGTGTACACAGGGAAGAGTGAGTTCACCGAAGGCAAGGGACTCAGCTACTCCTCCGTGATGGACCTCCTGCCACTCCGTCTGCTCGGTGGGGGCTACACACTCTTTGTGGACAACTTTTACTCCAGCCCCACCCTCTTTGGGGATTTGTCCATAGAAAACATTGGCTGTTGTGGGACCATTCGGAAAAATCGAGTTGGTTTTCCACAAACTCAGTTCAACGCCCTTCCGAAAAAGGCTGAAAGGGGAGATTTGCGGTGGATAAGGAAAGGCAAACTCCTGTTTGTGAAGTGGATGGACACCCGTGAAGTGTCCATGTGTTCCACCGTGCACGAGGCCTTCAGCGGTCAGACGGTCCAGCGGAAAGTGAAACAGGCTGGCGTGTGGCAAACCAAGAACGTTCCCGTTCCTGACGCTGTGGTGGACTACAACCAAAGCATGGGCGGCGTGGATGTGTCCGACGCTTTGATCGGGTACTACAGCGTTCTCCACAAAACCATGAAATGGTACAAGACTTTTTTTTTCCATTTCATGGACATTGCAGTGGTGAACAGCTTCCTTCTCCACAAGGAGCTGTTCAAGATGAGGAGTGACCCCAGCAGGACAAAGCCACACACCCAGAAGACTTTCAGGGAGCAGCTTGCTGCAGAATTGTTGGAGTTTGCTGAAGGCCCTGCACCTCCACCACCCCCTCCTCCACCACTCACATGCATGCCCGAGCATTATGGGGAAGATGCCACCAAGGTCAGGAAGAACTGCAGGAGGTGCCTAGATGCTGGACTCAAAAGGGTGAAGACACCTGTGTACTGCAGGAAGTGCCAGGTCCCTCTGTGCTTCACTACCAAAAAGAACTGTTTCAGGGAGTGGCACGACCTAAATACTGGAACATTCAGGTAGGTATAAAGTTCAGGTAGGTATAACGTTTTGCGAGTGTTTATTTTAAAAAGAAATACTTGTTGTTTTTATATACCTAGTGTGATTTTATTGTATAGTACGTTGGTAAAATGTTTGTTGTTTTTACAAACCTACAGTGGTTTTATTGTATAGTACGTTGGTAAAATGTTTGTTTTTACATGCCTATAGTGTGTTGGTAAAATGTTTGAAATAAATCTGCCCCAGTTGGAGTCAAATGTTACCTATGTTTCCGTTTTTTTGTATTGTGCAAGTACACCTACACACACTGACCTACAGTGTAGTTTTATTGTATAGTGTGTTGGTACAGTTACACACACACACACACATACACACCTACACATGCCCACACACCTACACTTACACATACATACCCACACACACACCTACACTTACACACACCTACAGACACTCACACACAAACAAATATTTAAAAAAATATATATTTAAAAAAAATATTTATTTATTTTTTAAATATTTTTTTGTTTTGGGTGGAATGAATACCTATAGTGATGATTCAATGTAATACAATGATTTTTATAGTCTGGTACCTGAAAAAGGTCAAATGGCACTGATGGAACCAAATGTGCCCAAATGTGCCCAAAGGTGCCCAAAGCTTATTCCGCCTGGACTTTATTTTCATAAACCTCTCTAAAAAGGTCAACTGTCACTTGTTTTGCCTCAATCTTGATACAGGGTACTTATTATATGTTATACTTTGGATTCCTAAAGCTTTTAGGCTACTAACCCATCATTCAAGGTTGGTCTTCACTATAAGTAATGGGTTTTCTTTAGGCGGAGACAGGAATTTACATTTTTTTGCTATGTTCCATCTGAATTTACTCTGACACAGAAAAATGTATATTGATTCTGACACTTCTACATCCAACTCACAGATGTAACCTTGCTTTGATAACAAAAATTATTCATATAAACCTTTTAGAAGTGAAGTTATAGTCATTTATTCTGGGAATGTCATTTTCGAGCCTGAAACCTGAAAAACAGGCTCGGGGTTTAACAGGTTAAGACAAATGTGGAGTGGTATCTTTTTTCCAGAGCTGTACTGTATACAATTGCTGGAAGATGCAGAGTGTCTAAGGGTCTTACACTGCATCACGTCAAGTCTACCGTTTAAACCAAACCCTAATTAGCAAAATAATGGATAACATATTTAAAATTGTATTATCTCTCTTCAGTTTGAAAACGATCTTTTGAAATCCAGGCAATGAAACGTCAGGTTACGTATTGTAACCCTTGTTATATTAGCACAGGCGGAGCCCTCTACTGGACTCTATGGGTACTACCCTATCATGCAAGCATTCACCTACTGAGATTTCTATGGACGTAGCCGGCCCCGGGGCGGGCCTACCTGAATGCGTGCACATCTCACTTCCGTATAAAAGGAGGCCTCGCCTCCTGACCATCATCCTACACCACTCTTCAGCGAGGGGTATAGGACAGACAGTGCCTCCAAGGTAGAGGGCTCCGCCTGTGCTAATATAACAAGGGTTACAATACGTAACCCAACGTTATATCTCTCACAGGCTCCGCCCTCTACTGGACTCTATGGGTACAGTGGGCGGAGCCCCGATGTATGCACGCACTGTTGTCCAGCACATCGTTCCACCTCACTGTCCCTGACCGGCTTTAGCAGCCACTGCGCCTCCCTCACCTCCCCCTCGGTTGTAACCGTGGAGAAGTCTGGGCTGCGGCCGATAGAGCACACCCTGACGCGCTTGCCTCGCGAAAAAACGTGTGCTCGAAAAAAACAGTGCTGAGGGCTCCCCTGCATCCACCTATAGGCAGACAGGGAAGAAAAAAACAGCCCTGTATGGGTTCACTATGCACTCTCCCTCCTGAGTCCCTAAAGAGCACAGGGAGAATGCAAGTGCCCCCTATGTCCCCACACTCAAACACTGACCCCGTGCAGAGTGTGTAGGGACTATAGTATGGAGGGCTCTCCCCCTCCTGCCCCCAGGACTCAGGTACTCTGTTGTACTCGTAGGCTATCCCCTGGAAGGCAAAACGCAAACACTTTCTGTGCCCCTGAGCAATTTCCACATGAAAGTATGCGTCTTTCAGGTCGATGGTGGTCAACCAATCGCCCGGTTTGCACAAGCCCCATTAACTGTTTTTATAGTTAACATGCAGAATTTTCTACAGGTAATGTAGCGATTAGGGCTGCTGAGATCTAGAATAGATCTGAATTCCCCTGTCTTCCTGAGAACCAGGAAGTACATGGAATAAAGACCATTTTCTCTGTGCTGAGGGTGCACAACAGACACAGCCTGTTTCTGCACCAGAGCCTGAATCTCTGCTGAGAGGAAACCAATCTCCTCCTAGAAAGACAGATTTCCTCTCACATGCCCATAAAAGGAGGTGGGACCCTGGAGGGGAGAGGAGGAGCAGCGACATGTGAGGACGCAGTTTTCTGAGCTCTGCTTGGAAGGAACATTTCAAAAGTTATTTTCGCCTCTTTTCTCGCTCCCGTCGGGCAAATGTGTCTCTAAAGTGTTCAGCTATCTAAAAGTGACCGTGTTTTGATTGTATTATATCTGATTATCTACTCGTATACTGTCTATTATCGTCATTTTTGTTGTATGTGTTTATTTTGGTCTATTCCTTATTTTTTCATTTATTTTACTTGTATTTATATATTTTTTATATTTTATTTCTATGACCATTCGTTTTTTGTTTTTTTTGGGGGGTTTTTCTCTCTCGTTTGTCTTTTCACTGGGGAATACCACCTGGAGGGGGAGGGGGGTGGGATCTGGGGCGTTTGCAACTTGTTGTCATAAATGTTGGACATACTGTATTTGTGATAAACTGAAAAATAAAGTTGTTTAAAAAAAAAAAAGGAGGTGGGACCCTGCAAAACTGGAGTAAATAGCCGGCGTCCTGTCCATCCACTTTGTTAGTACACAGCTGAGTTTCAATTCCCCATAACATTGTGTTAATGGAAAGCCCTCAGCTGTGAGGCCGCAGCTACTGTGGTACTCTCTGGTGACCCGTTCCGCCGCAAAACTCCCCGTGTAGGGAAGATTTGTCCATGGAGGGTCGACACAGAAAGGGCCGATTATTTACTGAGGTCCCTGAACGCACCGCCGCGCTCCACCATAATGCTGTTTTTACCACTACGGTAAACAGCATTTAATCGGAGTCTTTATAGGCGTAGTGTGTTCTACTGAGGTCCTGAACGCACCCCCACACGCTCTGCTCTTGTGTGAGCGCGCGCTCCACCCTAATGCTGTTGTTCTCACCACTACGGTAAACAGAATTAATCGGAGTCTTTATAGGCATAGTGTGTTCTACTGAGGTCCCTGAACGCACCGCCACGCGCTCTTGTGTGAGTGCGGGCTCCGCCATAATGGAGCCTTTACCACTATGGAAAACTGCATTAATTGGAGTCTTTGCTCTAGGCGTAGTGTGTTCTCTGACAGCAATACGCCGGCCATAATGTCCCTGCACCCGCATAGCGCTCTCCTTTAAATAGCACTCCCTGTGGTTCATCCCTCTCATCTGTGCATGCCCACTAGCCACCTCCTTTACAGGAGCTACAGCGAATGGGGAATTTGTACGGTTAACATTGTGTGTAAGTGTAACATTTATGGAAACAAAAGACACTCAGATTTGGATACAGATCAACCTCATTCTTGTTAGAAAACGTCTATGATCTGTGCATTATACAGGGAGGAGGCGAGATTCGCCCTCTCGTCCCGGGCGGAGAGATTTTCTCCACGGTCAGATCCGTGAAGACGGGCAGCCCGTCCCCGTGAGTGCCGGCCACGGGGTGGGCTGAAGAGGTGGAGGGCGCCGCGGGCACGAGATCTCCGTGCCGCCGCGCTCCCCCGTGAAGGAGAGCGCTATGCGGTGACTCTTCTCTCTACTGAGGTCTTTGAACGCACTGCTGCCCGCCCTCAGGAGAGGGGGGCCGCGTGCCGTCACAATGCCGTCTCTTCGAAACGGACATTATGGGAAAAAGTGAAATTGTGGAGAGAGATTACTCTTACTCTGGGATAAATGCACTCGTTCTCACTGAATGCATTTTTCCCACACACACACATCACTCTAGAACTAGAGTTTACAAACGTAAACCACCGTTCCCCTGCGGAGGTCCCTGGACGTACCGCAGCCACTCTCACGAGGGCCGCGCGCCCACGTATTAACGCTGTATTTCCCATTACGGTGAAATGCATTAATCAGAGCTATTATACCAGGCAAGGTGTGTTTTCTGACAACAGCACGCCGGCAATAGCGTCTCTTGAACCCGCACAGTGCTTTGACAGCACACGGTTTATTCCACTCACGTGCACACGCCCACCTGCTGGCTCCCTATACTGGGGTTTACGGCGGGGAGTGTAGGACAGTGATTCTTCCGCTGGGGATGGGCAAGAATCAGCCACGCTGCGATTACTCCATATCCCGTGAGCAGGGAGATCGATCCATAGAGCCCTCCCGTAAAGACGGGGGCTCCCAGGAGATCAACACTGTCCTCTTTGGAGAAAAAAATGCCAAGCGACGTGATATCCCAGGGACATCACAAGGCAGGCAGCGGCGGCAGCCTGTGATGAATTAGGGTCGACCCTATATCATGTGAAGCCACCGAGCACCGGTCCCCGGGGGAACCGGGCCTGGGGCAAGGCTCGTGGACCAAGCTACTTATTCGGCCTTGCGGCCCAATAATCGCTCTGACCTGGTGAGGCGGGGGCATCTCTAGCAATGAGCGAGTAGCCCACACACCCGCCGCCATGATCATCACCCAGGGAGCTTGAAGGAAATGGCGAACGTGAAAATGGCAGACCTAGCTCAGGCAGACCTAGCTCAGGCTAAGAAGCTAAGCTAACATGCTCTCAGTATTAAGCTAAATAATAATGTAATAATGTAATACATGCATACCAAGTCACTGCGTGGCACTTTGGTTTTTGATAAAACAGTGTAGTTCCACTATATAAACGTTACATTCATAATCAAACGAGACAATCTGCAAGATAATTAGCTATTTGGTATTATTCTTAATGCTTGTCATTCACACGTTAATAAAATAAAATAAGTACCGATACATAGCAGAATAATTGTGGCAGTGTTCAGCTTAATAAACCTTGCTCAACGGGACCTATGGCCGGGACGCGCTAGCGAGTTAGCCCCCTGCAGCCCCGTTAGCTTCGGCGGTGTGGACTCCGGCGGCCCCACTGGGATAATTGGGTCCCCTTTTCACATTTGCTCCCGTTTAGCATTATGGGCGTCATAGCAATATAGTATAAAAGTCTTACCCAAGGCTGAATCATAAACTAAACTGTATATATGTATAAAGGGTTACGTCCTTAGCTGACTAATAAGCTACATAACAAGCTAAGCTAACCAGCACACAAACACCTGCTAACGGGGTTAACATGTATAATATTATCATTTTACTCAGCGAAAAAAGCTGAAAGTAGAGTTCTTGGAAGTTCTGTTAGTACATTCAAGCGCACAGCACGACATTTTAATTATCTGGTATTTGTAACAATATTCCCTAACAGGCACGATCACCACAAACACAGCTAAAGGGTCAAGTACAGTAACTACAACTAACTAACGTTGTAGCCTCTATGGTTGTAGCCTAGCAGAGTGGACAAGTTGCTGTTAGCTGACAGTGAGGCACGTATCTGTCAATCAACGTGACCACGCCCTAATGTGTGCACACACTTTAAGACCTAATATAAATAAAAGGGTCGCGTTAGAAAACAATTCACTCACAGATCCATAATCATGAAGGTGGAATCTAACTATATCGATAATACAAATGTATGGAGCCAGGGGTAGAAACATGTTTTTTTCTGCTGTAAAGTTGAGCATTTTAACATGGGGGTCTATGGAAATTGCTCCTTTCTGCAGCCATCGCCTGTCGGCCAATATATGAACTGCAGTGTGTGGCACTTCTGTATTGGCTTCACGGCTCTACCCCACAGTTTGCCGCTTGGTAGTACCATAGACTGTATATATAAATGGACGTAGTGTCCGTGACGTCACCCATAGGATTCTGCAGAGTTGCCGTGAAGCCCTTAGTAGGCGGAGTCGGCCACTAACGACTTGACTGTGACGTCAGAGTCTAATCCCGCCTGCTCCAAATAAGGGCAAAGAGGCAGAGCCGAGGCGGGACCTGCTGCCTCCGAACTGGAAGTAAACAGAGCTAGCTCAGGCTAAGAAGCTAAGCTAACATGAAATACATGCATACCAAGTTACTGCTAACAGTGTAGTTCCCCTATATAAACGTTACATTCATAATCAAATGAGACAATCTGCAAGAGAATTAGCTATATTTTGTTATTCTTAATGCTTGTCATTCACACGTTGAGAAAAGACGGACTCCACCGCCCGGACCTAACGGAGCCGCAGTAGGCTAGCTCCGGGATGCCGGCTGGAGCTAGCCCCCTGCGGCTCCGTTAGCTCCGGCGGCCACCACTGGGATAATTGGGTCCCCTATTAACATTTGCTCCCGTTTAGCATTATGGGCGTCATAACCATAGACTATAAAAGTCTTACCCAAGGCTGAATCATAAACTAAAATGTATATGTATGTATAAAGGGTTACGTCCTTAGCTGGCTAATAAGTAACAAGCTAAGCTACCAAGCACACAAACACCTGCGAACGGGGTTAACATGTATAATATTATCATTTTAGACTTCTTGGAAGATCTGTTAGTACATTCAAGCGCACAGCACATTTTAATTGTCTGGTATTTGTAACATTCCCTAAAAGGCACAATCACCACGAACACGGCTAAAGCTAAAGGGTCAAGTACAGTACTATGACTAACTAACGTTGTAGCCTCTATGGTTGTAGCCTAGCAGAGTGGACAAGTTGCTGTTAGCTGACAGTGAGGAATGTACGTGTCCATCAAAGTGACCACGCCCTAATTTATGCAAAAACTTTAAGACCTAATATAAATAAAAGGGTCGTGTTAGAAAACAATTCACTCACAGATTCATAATCATGAACTATAACTATATTGATAATAATATTTATTGCATCCAGGGGTAGAAACATGTTTTTTTCTGCTGTAAAGTTGGGCATTTTAACATGGGGGTCTATGGAAATTGCTCCTTTCTGCAGCCAGTCCCTAGCGGCCCATGTATGAACTGCAGTGTGTGGCACTTCCGTATTGGCGTCCCGGCTGTTCCCCAGAGTTTGCCGCTTGGGTAGTACCCATAGAGTCCAGTAGAGGGCGGAGCCTGTGAGAGATATAACATGAAGTGCTTGTTTTTGAACCTGTTATTGGTGCCACTGTGTTCCATGTTGTTTTACAGTACCAGTTTCCAGACTTGAGATAATGATATAGTTTCCAATCCTAACTTTGCCGTACAAATCATTGAAATGTCTGTGAGTTTTTGCTTTACACTGTGGCGCGCTCCCGCAAGCGGGCACGCCTGTTGACAGTTCACGAGGCAACCCCCCCCCCCCCCCACCCTAATACTACCGATAACTTTAACAATGACAAGGTCATTAGGTCCCTGGTTGAATTTCAGTCATGGCTGTTGCATGTTGTATGTCCTACTGTCTGTGTCCCCTGTAGTTCCTATTCATGTAAGGCAAATTCTTGGAAAATGATACTCAGGATCTATTATCTGCTTTTTTGTAGGAAAAGCATTTAAAATGATTGTCAGGTCTCAAGGATACACAATACATAATTTTGTTCTGTACTCCATAGGTGTTTATTCTCCATTCAGCTCAAAAACACTGTTTTATTTATCTTTTTTTAGTTTTAACTCGAGCTACTTCGTCTGATCTGCATTTCTGAACAAACCTTTGTCTTTTATGTTGACACTGAAAGATGAATTGCCTTGTAAGAAGGGGATAAACATAAGAACAGTGTCTTCAACAAGGTACCACTTTACAATAAGACTACCCTTATAAAGGATTCATAAAGGGTTTATAATTAGGTTATTATTATTTGGCAAGATGACGAAGCCTTATATTGGCTACCTAGCGTACTTCGTCTTCTTCATCAGCCAGCATCCTTGGTATCTGTTGTTCACTGAGTTGATTCCCCCCCCCCCCCCCCCCCCCATCCATCTTGATGTTTATTGGTATCTCTTTATGACCATTTATTTACTAGTTACTAGCATTTATAACTGCCAAAAGGGAGCCTTGTAAAGTGTAAAACACATTCCCATTTATTAATGAGTTACTACCATTTCTAATAAGGCTTAGCAGTACAGATAAATGGGAGCTCACTATTTGGCAAGCAACCGGTCACAGTTGCCCTGTTTATCTCATTTCTTATAAAAGCTTATTAATTATTTATAAAGTGTTCACAACCTAATTAATAACTGAATTACGAACTATTCGTAAACCCTTTATAAGGGTATAGTCTTATTGTAAAGTGCTACCGTCTAAGTATTGCTTTAGTAAGGCCTGGTGGCACAAGAGACTTGTCCTCTAGCACAGTGGTTCTCAAACTTTTTTCAATAATGTACACCCTTTGAAAAAAATATTCCGCCAAGTACCCCCTGATCAGCGCAAAAACAATTTGTTCGGGACAAAATGCCTATATAAAGAGGTACAGTACAGCCTTGCACCATCAGTGTCTGATTTATTAAAACAACAACCTTGTAACTGAGAAAAACTTAAATGCTACATTCCAAATGTTTACAATCCATCACTAAATTCATGGCAAACCAATTTTAACATCATGCAATAACACTAAGATGACATTAGTTGCATTAAACTGATCTTTGTTGTACAATGTAGTGAGAAACATGGGCTTGAGCTTCACTGAGGAGCTTTGTCATTCTGACAGGGAGGCAAACTGCAGTTATTACACTTCGTGTTTTGAAATATGTGTAACTCTGTTAATATAAAACCCACACTGCTCAAACTTCGTTACTTTTCCTAAAATTGGTATATTTATTTATTTATTTTGGGGCGTGGGGAATGAGGAGAAAAAAATATATGAGCATTTTATGAGCATGGGATTTTGACCCCTCATATAAACATATACTATATATACTATATTTTGCGGCCACACGCCATTGCCAAGCAACGCTTATTGTTTAGGTTCTTTGATAAGCAGGCAGTCATATCATTAGCTAGAACTAGCTAGATCTGATAGATTTGGACAAAAACGCGAGTGAAGTATAACCGGACGCGAGAGAGTGATCAGAGATCAGATCAGCTGCTGCTGACGGAGAACACGCAGCTCTGCATGATCACAGCTCCGCCGCTGTGACGGACCGGTGAGCGGACCAAAATACAGTTAGACCTAACACACTTAGCTAGTTTATCTACTCTGGAACAAGCTAATCTAGTTATAAATATATTTATTCTTTACTGTCGGGTCACTTATTACAGGTTCAGCGAGCTGCACGAGACTGACGGGCTGTCAGGAAAGGGAGAGGAAAAGAGACCACCCCGTTTATTTTTCCCATTTTATTATCCAGAATTACTGTAAACCTTTGAATAAAGTAGTTACTATTATCTACTATTAGTAGTTTGTTTAAATGCATTAATGTTTCTTTTTTCATTAACATAAAATAAATCTCACGTACCCCATGCAGTACTCCAACATACCCCTAGGGGTCCGCGTACCCCCATTTGAGAACCACTGCTCTAGCAAACAGAACTGTGTTCAAGGTTTTTTAATACCACCTTCCAAAAAGGCAGTACCCTTGGGTAATCCCATAGAGCATGAAGAAATGTGCCCACTTCTCTATTACATTTACAACATTTATTGTCCTGAGTTAAGCCCATTTTAAACAATTTTAGGGGTGTGAAATAATATCTATGCACAATTTTATAATGGATAACCTTGCTTCTCGCATCCCTTGTAGCCCAACCTACATTCGAGATGATATCCTGCCATAGATCCTCCCTAATCTCACTACCTAGATATTTTTGCCATATTTCACATAGTCTAATTTGAATATTTGAAATATTTCTATAGAATAGTGAGGCAGAGTGTAGAGTATGGGGAGAATTTAGAAACTCTTGAATCGTATTCTCTTCTTCCTCATCCCTTATCAGTCCAAATACCGAATCAACGCTGCTCCTCAGCTGTAGATATTTCCAGAAATCCCCTTATCAGTCAAGTTAAATAGTTTCTTAAGGTCCTCAAATGACATAAACAAGCGATCTCTGTAGAGATCATTGACAACATGTATCCCTTTGCCAACCATGTATGCCATAAAAATACTGTTTTCCCTATACAGATTGAGGGCTTGTTCCATATGGAGGAGTACATTTGTTACCCTTTGTGTTTGCTGTCTTATTTTCTACTGGAATAGGCTATAAGTCTCCCCCTGATATATGCCTTAAGGCCGCTACACACCAACCTGAGGCCAAAGAACGCGTACCGAAGGCGTCCCGACTTTTACATCCGCTACGTCGCCTGCGTCGGCTACGCCGCCCGCCTGCGCCTGCGCCGCCTGCCTACGAACACACCGCAAGACTTCAGTCGATGAGTGGCAATAACTGTCCTTACCAGCAGGCAGCGGTAGTGTGTATTCGTCATTCAAAAGAGGCAACAGTCAGAGTGATTTATTTGGCCGACTTTCTTTGGCCGATTCGGCCACGGGAGGCCGCGGGAGGTGTGAAAATGTGCCGTAAAGCAACAACGGTGCGGGACACACCAACCTGAGTAGGGCGCCGCGAATGCCCGACTGCCTCTGACGGCCTCTGACTCCCAAAATCGGGTAGGTGTGTCAGGGCCTTTAGAGGCTTCCCAGTCTGTCCCTACTTTATCTGTTGACCCAATGTTCACCAGAAAGAAACTCTCAAGATTCTCTGCCATTAAACTATTACATTCTGTGTCCTGAAGCAAGGGAACATTCATCCTCCATTTGCTTTTCTTAACCCCATCTGGCTCCATTACTAAGCATAGTTAGCACGAGGGCGGTGGTGGCTCAGGCCGTAGGGACTTGGCGTGGGATCCGGAAGGTTACGGGTTCGTGTCCCGGAACGACCAAGTGACTACCGAGGTGCCCCTGAGCAAGGCACTGTCCCTACTCTGCTCCCCGGGCGCCGTACCTAATGGCTGCCCATTGCTCCTAATAATAGTATTGGTAAAATGCAGAGAACTTCCCCGGGCGCTGTACAATAGCTGCCCACTAGACTCCTGGTACTAGGATGGGTCAGATGCAGAGGCCAAATTTCGCTGTGTGTGCTGTGTGCTCTGCATGTGTGACCATTAAAGAGGGTTTCATCCCTCCGATTCTATCCATAGTTGAACTGCAGCATGATCAGTCAATGCTAGGTCCTATCGAGCAGTCTGAAAGACTCTCCAGCAAATCTATGCTGATCAGAAAGTAATCTACACTGTAAAATATTACCATGATTTCACAATATCTAGCTGAAATATTTTACAATAAATTACTGTTTTACCACTTTACAGTCTTTACCTGTGATGCTCACAATATAATACTGTCATTTAGAATTTCACAGTGAAATCAATGCAGGCACAGTTAATTACTGTGAATGTACAGGATCAATGATTACCAGGATTTCACAACATGTTACCGTATTATTTCATAGTAAAATACTGTATTCAGACCATCCTCTGTGATAACACAACAAATTAAGTGATTTTCTTGCTTTTATCGCTCTTGCTTGGCTTTAAATACTAATTTGTTTCTTTGGTGCAGGTTTTACTTACATTGAAAGGGGCACCGCTGCATGTGCCTTAAAATAAACTATGCAACATATAAATCTATGTGAAATTGAAATTGGTGTCTTGGCTTATTGTTTTCAGGTGCTTCCTGGGCATTGACCCTGAGACGGGCACAAAAGCCAAAAAGAGGCATGGCAAATTAAACCCCCATGTCAGCACATTCTTCAGAAAACTTGTTGACTTTGAGTGGACGTCTGTGTAGACAAGTGCTTCCTCCTTGTTTTATTTTCTGTCTGCCTGCTACAGGTGCACCAGAGGCCTGTACTACGAAGCTGGATTTTCCTAACCTGGATATGTTTGCAGGCCCGGTTCCAGAACAAAATGACTCAGGGTGCATCTGAGATTAGAGAGGGTGCAGTGGTAAAGTGCTATTTTTATAAGTGGGGGGTGGACCTAACATCCTCTAGGGGGGTCCTCACCTCCTCTAGGGGGGTCCGGGCCCGGGGCATGCTCCCCCGGGAAGATTTTTTTTTAAATATTGAAGTTAAAAGAATATAATAGAATAGTTTAATGTCATTATACATGTACAATGAGATAAATGCTTCTCCCTTTCAAGGGTGCCATCAAAACAAAAACAAAACTCACAGCATAAGACAACAAAATACACGCAGCATACATACTTAGGAATAAGGGCTAAAGGAATACAACCGGCTAACTCAAACATAATGTTTGAGTTAGCCGGTTGGCCTAATCCAAAACATACGCGCTGTCGCTAAACTGTACTACGACGCTGGTTATCAAGTGGATCGCTCAAGCCAGCCGTGTCCTATCTAGTTAGGTGCGCGTTCACATGAAAGGGGTGGTATTTGGAGCATTCGACCAATCACAAACATGGAGAAGCGCACTGACAGCGCAGCGTCATACTTCCTGAATGAAAAGTGAACTTTAATACTAGTCAAATATGAAGAAGTTAAACTTTAAACATCCATGACTTAAACACTTTATCCAGGATAAAAGCCACATAGCTGCACCTGCAAGGTGAATACAGCTGGTAAAAGAAAATGTGCGTACATTAACAGGTTTATGATATCACTGCCCCGTCTAAAACACGATCTGACTTTAATTACATTTGACTTGAGTGTTTCGTCAACTTAATGTGTTGCTTAAAATAATACTTACTGCATACAGACACTGTAAGTGTTGCACGGCCAGATACGGCTCAAGAAGCTGACTCAGATAAGGAGATATATGATACATTATGATGTGATATGAATGATAATGGGACACATCGACGTCTTATGTTGTGGCAGATATTTAAGTAAGCTTTCTTAACGCTAATGTTATAATTGTCAGATTGCTCTGAAGATGGGAGGTGATATTCTATTCATTTTCACGTTCACACAGTCGGTGATTGTTGCCGGCCGTCTTTCCTGCAACGGCAGTTTTTCTGTATTTCATTTCTCCTGTAATATGACTTGATCGCTTTAAACTCCGCACACCGAGCTCTGATTGGTCAGCAGGCGGTGCTTTCACTGAGTTGATCTCTTAGCCTGCAATCTAACCTGCTCCGAAGCAGGTTAGCCGCAAAGCATAAGTTACCATGGAGATCTAGCCCGCTAAAAAGAGAACCAGCGTCGTAGGACCGGAAAGCCGGAGTTTTCCCTGAAGTTAGCCAGCTAAGCGAAAATCCAGCTTCGTAGTACAGGCCTCTGGTCTGCCCCTGGCTCCTCCTCTGCCCAGGTGTTCCAGATTCCACTCAGCCGTGTGTATATAAAGAGAAGCTGGAGGAGAAGGATGTCTCGCCTATCCTAACGCCGGGAGACACTCTCCGCAGAATACCTCTTTGCCATTTTGAGCTGTAGGCCATATTTTTGCAGATGGAGGACCTGGTAGTCCAGTTTTCGCGGCTTTATTTTGTTTCCCATAGGGTTTATATTTGATTTCTGGTTAGGGGGGGGAGCTCTGGGTCCTACGGCCCGTGGTGTAGCTGGCTCGGGTTCCCTCCTTCTGTTTGTTCCTTTTGGCCACTCCTCCAGACCTCTTTTTGTTTCCCGTTTCGCTTGTGTGAGTAAATGGCTGATTATCAATAAATGCTCGTTACCAAGTACCGGTTATTGCGTGTATTCTTTCATGTTGCGGGTCTCAGCACAAGCCACTACCGCAGAGTAGAGGTTGGGGCCGTAACAACATGTCCAAGACACTGTGAAATGTACTTGGCACTTCAATGGAGTAATACAAAGTTAAAATGGGCATTTCCTTTGTTTTTCTTTGTTGATTGAGCTGATTGAATTGTGTAGTTATGGTAAACTCCCAGTTAACTAGTCAGATTTACAATATAATATCGTGTTATTTACATTTTTATATTTACAGTAAATTACTGGCTAATGTATTGCATTACTTCTACAGTAAAAGTGTAAAAATACAGGTAATTACTGTAATTTATTTACAGCAAGGTACCATAATTGGGGCGGTTTTGGCGCAGTGGTTAGAGCGTTGATCAAGGGGTGTTGGTGAACTCCAGTTCGAATCCCGCCTCGGCCGCCACTGCGTCAGGCCGTTGTGTCCTTGGGCAAGACACTTTACCTGCATTTGCTCCTGTGGGTAATGTCCGCAGTAATGACTCTTACATGTCTAATATGTGTAATGTGTACTTGTAAAGCGCTTTGAGCACCTGTAAAAGCGCTCTAATAAAAAATGTAATGCATTATTATTATTATTATTATAATACCACAGCTCTGTACTACTGTATATCACAGTAATTCCATGGGCATGGCAACTGTAAAGTCACAGTATTTAGTTGTACTTTTATTCTAATTTACTGTAAAATATCTACAGTAAATTACTGTGAAATATTTACAGTCAATTACTGTGAAATATTTATAGTAAATTACTGTGAAATCCATGCAACAAGTAGCCAGTAATTTACTGTAATTTTACAGCCAAACATTTTACAGTGTAGGAGTTAACTATTACTTGCATTAAAAACAGGTGGGTGTTGAGTTTAGTCAGCGAAGGTGTAAAGTTTACCCACCTTGTTTTTACCACTTCATCCCCTCAGTTATTTTGTGTAATCTACAACCATTTTAGGTTACACGATGTAACCTGAAATGGTAATACATTGTAAGATATGAAATAGCCATTCTTCAAATGATGATTAAATATCCTGATCCATGCAATTCTATACTCGATCCATTCTTGGATTTCCTAGCTGTTTTGTGACTTATTTAAAGAGGTTAGGGGGTGTATAAATGCTAGAAACTTAATAGAAATTAAGCTTTTTTTGCCCAGGTGCCCCTTAGCAAGTGTATCCCTTCGTATAAAGTGTTTTCTGAGCACATCCAAAGGCAAAAGCGTATGAAACTGTTCCAAACAAAACTTTAAATGGGCAAGACATGTGTCCAGTCAAATTTGGACGCACATTCCCAGACAGTCTCTCCTAGAAGACAAGACAAGTTAAATCTTCAAATCACAGAAACAACTCAGACAGTTTCAAATAACTTGTTTTCAGTTTTCAAAGTACTATTTCATCATCCGGCCTGGGTCAAAGTGGAATAACCGTATTGACGGTGGATTACCTCCCATCACTCAGGATTCCGACACTTTCATTTGGATCTGCACCACTGTCACAGAGCAGGACAGAGAGCTTTCAGTGGCTCCACTTGTACAGGTGACGGACTGCAGAGTAAAAACAAGAACAAACAACTATTAATGGTTGGATTTGTTGCTTTTCTCCCACAGACTGCTGCTTCTGAGGCTAGGCCTCCCTCCTCTCCCCTCCATATCGTCACCTTTAGTCATCAGACTCCCTCTCCTTTCTCCTTGCATCCGTCTGTTCCCCTTTCATCTTTTATTTTTAACCTTCAGCCTTGCCTCTTGCGTGACGCATATGGGCATGCAATGTGGACATGGTAAACTAAAAAGGGAAGAGGCCTGGGCTGCAGACAGTGAAGGCGGTGACTGATATGAGAGAGGAAAAACAGGCAGATACAGGGGGTCTTGTTAGAGAGACAAGACTCAGTTAAAGGCTTGGAGACAAGGGAGAGGTTGAGGGAGACGGAGGCAGAAATGTTCTCATCCCTGATTTAACACCAGGAGCGAAACAGGTAGCCTTCCTAGAACGTGTCACCTGCCACGTAATTTAAAATACCTGCCAGCTAAAAAAAAATGTATTCCCTTGCTGTGCTGTAAAACATGTCAAGAATCCTAAAACATAATCAGCATTGTATTATTCCAAATTCTTACCCCTCCCTATCCCCCCTTCCATCGTCCTGAAAGCTGAACACACCCACTGATTTGTCTGAGCTGAAAGAAGAGGAGTTACATATCAATCTTACATCACTCAACCGTCAGCCGCAGACATTTCATAGAGGCATTTGAATGAGCATCAACACTGCATGACGCACACCAACTGTCAGGCTGAAGTATGTGCTTGTGTGTGTTTGCATACATGTGTGTGTGAAAAGGAGCAAATATATGTGCCAATTGATTTGTGCATATCGTTGATTTGTGTAGCTGCCGAACAGATTTAGGCATAAAGTAGCTCCACAGATTCTAACAGCACAGAGTTCTTACTCCATATGGTCCGATTCCTTACCCATTTCCCTCCAATTTACAATGATTAGTTAACATTACTCATAATTGGACAATGAAACTAAAATCGTCAGTTCACTCCTACGTGGGCAAGCGGTTCTCAAACGTATACATCACAATCCCTGCGCATAACAATGCCAGGATGTAAATGAATGATTAATAAGGCTTCTCGTAGGATTTTGTTATTCAAATATCACGTTAAAATTAGTACTGATGACACACACGATTGCCAGCATTAAGCTGTGGCTTTGATACGAGTAAGCAATACAGAGAATCATCCACTCTGATTTGATTTGATCTGCCTGTAACTCTGACTAAACCCTATTAAGCTCCCTGAGAAACAGTTGCAATGCACTCTGTGGAAAGGAAAATAAAGTCAGCAGCCGAATTTATGAAGGATCAAACATGACCCATTAACACAAGATGGAAGTACATAATAAATCAACATAATAGTCAAATAAATGATGTGAATAAGAAACTAATGAGTCCCAGAAGGGACATAGAATGGGGGGGATTCAAAGGTTAAAAAGAGAAAGAGTTCAAAATATGTTTTTTGCAAAACGTTTTAAGTTCGATATATAAACTTCAATTTCCGCACCAAAGAAAAACATGGTAGAGGTTCATAGAATATTATTTTGACATTGATCTGAATAATGAATACAAGAGTTTGACAGCTAGGGAAACACGTATTCCCCTCGCCTTATTCCACTTAATGAAAAATTCATTAAAAAAGCTTTAATTAGCAACTGTAACTCCAAATTGTGCCGACGCTAACCCCAGCGTCCATGGTCACATCAGATTGACAGGGTTAACCATGGTGTGCACTAGGTAGCTAACTCTTGTCTCAGTTGTGGTTTGAAAAAAAATGACTTTGTCAAACTTAGTGCCCCAAGCAACTGAAGCTGTCATATTTCCCGGCGGGACCCAGGGTTGGCTGGCTAGCTCGTCTTTAGAGTGGAGGCCAATATCAAAATTAATTTCCAGGAACATCTTCGTGTGTATGCTCCATTGTTATGGTTGTTTCCATGATGCTGAACTGAAGTGCATTGACCAAAATAAAAATGGTTTTGAGAGATCTTGAGATAAGTCGTGTTGTTGTTATTTTACCTCCAGGATCCAATGTAAAAATATATAATAACACATATTTGTTACATTACATTACATATCATTTAGTTGACACTTTTGTCCAAAGCGACTTACAATAAGTGGAGGAACCATAACGAGTCAAACTCCGAACAACAAGGGAAGTGCAGATATATTCACTTCAAGCAAGATCACACAAGTTCTGGTGAATCAGTTACAAGGCCTAAATTAGCTCAACAAGTGCTTCATTCTCTTTTATTTTTCAGCAATAATCAAAATAGATACGTTTTCAGTTTGAGACCAAAGATATGCAGAGTTTCTGCTACCCTGATGTCAATGGGGAGCTCCTTCCACCATGTAGGAGCCAGGGTAACAAACAGGCATGTTTTTCCCACTCGCAGTGATGGAGTAACAAGTCGATGCTGACGCTGAGCTAAGTGCACTTGCTGGATTATATGGTTTAACCAAGACATGAAGTAGTTCATCTTCCTCTCTTCCACGGAAATTGCAAATCTATGTGTTGTCGTTACACACAATTCATTCTGGGACTTCATCCCTCTGGAAGCAGAATTTGATTGGTGAGCACACACTTCATTATCTACATCAGCTTCTTATTGACGGGATATGTCTTTATCTGCAATTGTGAATGACCACCCGTCTGAGTAGCCAATCAGCTGTGAGAGCTACTAACTCAGAAGACAGAGTGAGAAGTGTTGCGGTGGAATAGGAAGTGTGAAGGTGGAGATTGGACGGATATGTACTGTATGTGTGTGAGGGTGTGTGTGTGTTGAACACAGTCTATCTCTATTTCTCTCAACCTCTAATTTTGCAGGATTCAACCGCATGGAGTCATTAAGCTCTTATAAGCTATCCCATAATGCCCTGCTGCTGAAAGAGTCCCAATTCACAGAATGACATCAGAGGCAGGGTTGGAAAGAAGGTGTGTGTGTGTGTGTGCCTGCCTGCCTGCCTGCCTGCCTGCCTGTGTGTGTGTGACTCCTCACAGATGAACATCCAAATGTGTGTGTTAGCGTGCGCGTGTGTGTCAGTCTGACGTCAATACCTCCTCCAATCCATATTTAACTCCATAGCCAGAAGGGCTTATAGCACCTTGTAGGTGTCTTATCTCACAGTATTTATAGACTAATCTAAACTTGGTGAGAGTCTGTGACAGGTGAAGTGATCCTCTCCCTCTTTAGTTTGATGGAGAAAGACCGCAAAGCTGATAATTGGAGTTTATTTGGTTGAGGGCATTGATAGATTGATAGAATTGGGTTTTTAGTGCAAGTACAGAAGTATTTTAGATACTGGATGAAAAAATTATGAGGAAAAGGGATGCGTCATCACATATTCAAATACACCTTAAAAGCACTTTACCCCGTTAACAAAAATAACTTCTGCTTAGATTTAGGTCCAAATGTTTACATGTGGCGTCACAGAGACATTTTTCCTGGGCAGATATAAAGGGACTCAAGAAATAGGAAACGTCACGTGAATGCAATTACGTTATAAGTTGTGTTTGTTTAAGTGTGAATGTTGTTTCTCAGCTGGCAGGCCACCTCCTGGTTGCTATTTCTGTTGTTCTCACCTCCTACATGTTAGTGTGGTGACGACAGCGTGCTACAGCTGTATCCTTTGTGTCTGTGAGGTCTCCTTTTGCTGTATTATATCCATTCATGTAGTAAATGAGACGTTCAATTTACTCTCCAAATTGAATGTCCCACACCTGTCAGTGAAATAGTGTCCCCAGGAGGAGCAGAGAGAGTGGAGCCACATTTGAATCTGTCATATGGCATCAAGGATTGATTTAATTATACTAATATAACACTATCACATTTTTTTAGTTTGTGTTGGATAATTACTTTAATCCTATTAACACATTAATCTCAGCAATTATTGCGAAGAAGCCAGCCAGAATAAAGCAGAGCTGAATTAAATTCAGAGGTCTTTGCAACTAGGATATTTCTCCCAACATTGGCTTGAATCAGAGATGAAAAGCATTCAATATTAACAGAAGTCTACAAAATGTGAATTTACCCTTCAGTCTTTGAGTTTGTTTTACTCCTGCTGTTTTACTTTCTAATCAATGAGTCCAATTTTCCTTTTCAAAGACATCTCAGTTTTAATTCTGTTTTTAATTCATTTTCTTTAAAATCGTAAATGTTTGTACATGTCCTGTTTGAAACCAAAAGTAGATATTACATTATTTAAACCTATGTACTTAATTTAACTAACGTAACATACGTACGAACCATGATCTTCTCCTATGCTTAACCGTTAAGTTGTATTGGCTAAACCCAACAGAGTAGCACTGCATGCAGCATAGCATTCTACCACTTCCGGCTTCCTTGTTTGAAGTCAACGTTTATTTGAACGTGTTTATGGAGAGTCAATTATATTGAGTAATTGATTTCATATTGGAACATTTATTTCTCAAACCTATGTTTTATGGAAGAAGAAATGTATTTCTGATAAACTAATCTTTTATCAAACGGTAAATGGTGAATTAATATAACATTTAGAATCATTGAGAAGGGGTTATATCCACAGGGACAAGCTCACTTTTAACTTACAATAACATTTCTCTGCTTTGGACTGATATATGATTCTTGCATGTTAAATGACTAACACAAACCTTAAATGTATGCATGTGCATGTGTCAGGAAGGCTCCCAAATAATTCTGAGGGGCCTATCCTATTTTTGTAATTAAATGATAATGTGCTAATCCATTACCTTGAGTTGTCTTCACTCAGGAAAACATCCCTACTAAGGGTTAACCCAATAACCAGGACAGCTCTGAAGGCCAAGGGTCAGAGAGAGAGGGTCACACTCTCTGCACACCCAGCCACGGGCAAGGCAGCACAAGGTCGTTCGAGATGAGAGGATTCTAATCTTCAACTTTCTGATGAGATGGGCTGCTTCTTCATCTTTCTGCTCAGTGGGCTCAAGCAGGCAACCCTGCGGGACGAGCGAGGGCTTCAGAGGCTTCTATAATACAAGGTTCCATGTTTCCTGGAGAAGCAGATGTCTTCCTAACCTCTCCCATCACGGGGGGGGGGGGGGGCTTCTGGATGTGCCACTTGGAATAGGCAGTTGCACTGCTCTCAAGCAGATAGCAGAAGGAATGCAGGCAGATGAGCCTCCATTTCACTGGGGGATCAACTACAGTGCTCACTGAATGAGCCACACAAAAGCAGAGCAATTGGGGGGGGGGGGTTGAAATATGGCGCTCTGATGAAGAAGAGTTTTGAGTCAATCAGCACCTCAGTGCTAATCTACAGTATCAGGATGCCTTTACACACCAGACATTCTGTGTCATAAAGAGAGGAGGAGAACGAGTCAGGAGGCCATGTTCTTCATTACATTACATTACATTGCATTTAGCTGACGCTTTTATCCAAAGCGACTTACAATAAGTGCGTTCGACCAACAAAATACAAACTTGAAGAAAACAGAATCATATAAGTACATCAGGTTTCATAGAGCAAAAACATTTTAAGTGCTACTCAACTGGCTTTAGATAAGCCAGTCCTTTATTAGTATATAAGTGCCTTGTTAGTAATTCTATTGCTCGAAGTGGAGTCGAAAGAGATGAGTTTTTAGTCTGCGCCGGAAGGTGTGTAAGCTATCTGCTGTCCTGATGTCAATGGGGAGCTCATTCCACCATCTTGGAGCCAGGATAGCAAACCCACGTGTTTTTGCTGATGGGAACTTGGGTCCCCCTCGCAGCGAGGGTGCAGCGAGTCGTTTGGCTGATGCAGAGCGTAGTGCACTCGCTGGGGTGTACAGTTTAACCATGTCCTGGATGTAGGAAGGGCCAGATCCATTCGCAGCATGGTACGCAAGTACCATTGTCTTGAAGTGGATTCTAGCAGTTACCGGAAGCCAGTGAAGGGAGCGGAGGAGCGCTCTCATACAAAGATAACATTTGAATTGAATGACCAGATGTTTACAGATGTACAATTAATGATTGTTTTATATTTCCAATGACCAGACATGTGTTAAATAGTGGTGATAAATATATTTTGTAAGATCAGATAAATTAATTGATATTTTCAGATTATAAGGTATTGAACAATAAGATATTTCTAATATTATAACAGATAATGTTACTATCCTTAATTGTCCAGCAATCAGGCTTAACAACACTACTCTTCAATGTATTACCCATGCACAAACAGACCTAAAATGATGTTTCAAGTTTTAAGAATGTGTAATCCTTCCTTTCCAGGTTTTTACAAAAGTCTTTGAATATTTGCCTAACTTTTCCTTTTCAGATTGTTAAACATTTTGAGAATTGTTTAAATTTCCCTTCAGATTTTGAAATGACATAATGATTGATAGTTGAAGTAATGTAATTATGTTATCATGCCATAGTCTTTTGATTTAATATGTAATGAAGTAAACGGAAAGTAATCCTAAAAGTGAAGACACTGCAATTTTGCAGATTACAGATTGATCAAAATCACACAAGTGTATACCTTAGCTGGATCTCTTATGGTCCTGAGTTTTAAATGCTTTTGACTAGTGATTGCCTTGAATACATCTTTAAACTGCAAGCTGGTTTTGATGTTATAGTTTGATAAGTGAGATCAGCTAATGGTTAATTGTTAAAACATATTATTTTGAATAGATGTTTTTGCTATTATGCATCTGTGTTTTATGTGTGTTCATTATTGTGCTTTTGACAACAGATGATCCAAACATTGATGAAAGATGATTTTTTATTATGATTGGCTGAGCAATCATTGTGATTGAATGTTTCAGTCTTATTCTACTTTGTTATGTAATTGATGTACGGTGGGACCACACTCAAATCTGAAGACATCTATTGATTTAAGTATTGACCAAATTATTATTAGACTAATGTTTTCAGGTTATCAAAGATGATAAAAAGAGTGGACTGTTAGAGAATATTTCTTCTCTCTTCCTAAGTGTCAAAGAATAATTATTTATTTAACCTTATTGCCTGTTGACGTTAATAACAAATCCTGTTCGTGACGCCAGCTTTAAGGAATGTGCTCCAGCACTTAGTGTCAAGTTTTATGGCCTGATAGGGAGTTTTACGGCTGTGGGAACACTGGCTTTCTAAGCTCCACAGATGTGAGAGACATCTCCTGTGTCTCCAGGTGTTCACGTATACCTTCCCCCAATATGTGGGTTGACACTCTGTAAACTAGTTAAAGGGTCTACCAAGATGCGACGCTGATCAGAATTTACATGACAACCCACCCGTGCAGTCACAACCTTTTGCTGCTGTGACTTGTGATATGAATTATACGGCCGTATCCTTGAAATAAACTATCATTGTTTGACATCAAAGCTCCAACTCTCCTCGTGTCTCTCTGAGTCCTGACTCTCCCTTGCTGCAGAAGTTTCCCTTACAGTTAGCAGTCTGAAAAACGGTCTGGGGTTAACACAAGCTGAAGAGATTTCCATGTTTTGTTCTGCGACATAAAATACACCAGTAAATACTAAAAAATTACTAAATTAAACTACTAAACGGCATCAAGCCGACACAAGTCCTCCTTTAGCTTATCGTTGGTGATGTGCAGTCATGCGACCATGATGTAGTTTGTTCATAGCGCTAGAGTAGCTTTTTATTTCTGCCAATTGCATTGATGCTTCATAAATCACAAAGTGGAGTCAATATGTGGAAATGATCCTGCTGAACAAAACATGTTCAGTATAATAAACGTGTGTTTGCCACATAGCTACTTTTCTTCAATAAATCCAACGGGGAAATACTTTTTATCGAGGGACCCCTTCCGATGCTAACTACCGGGTCGGCCTACAAAATGAAGTCATCACTGAACTACTCTATAACTGCATCACCTACATTACGTAGTTAACATACGTACATACTGTAACATTCATATTTTATTTCTATCAGATAACCCAATGGGGTAACCAATGCGTTAAAAAGTGACACCAATTGGTCCTGGCATATTTCAATGTGACTGAGTCAACCAAGACTGAACATTGAAAGCTTCAAAGGGACTACATTTAGCAGAGGATTTGTGTTGGATTGCATCAGCTTTTTTCAGGTGTGTTGTAAGAACTCCTTGTTTTTTGTAGCTTTAATAGGCTACTCAGTATTTTTTGCCAAACTTGAAAGACATCAGTCTCTATTGACCCTTTCTCTTTTGGTATCTTACTTTATTGTGAATTCACTGTGATGAATACAACTCAACAAAACGGCTTAATGCATTAGCACAGGATATTGGAATAGCTACTGTGTACTTAAGAATCACACAGAGGATGAACTTTAACCCACTTTTCAGAGCTGATGCATTTGAGACACTGGAACAAAACATGTTATTGTGTTACATTTGATATTTGAGTGTGTACGTGTTTGGTTCAGCAAGTTGGCAAAAGAGAAAAAATACTGAAAGACATAGTGAATCATATTAATTTACTGTAAGAATAATTTTCTATGCAAACAATGATTGAATGCAGTTTACCGAAACGTAGCTCATTGTATTTAGAGGATGTGAAGCACTCTCAGCAACTTAAAAGCCCTGTTCTATAAAAAGCTGATCAACTACGTCACATTGTGGGTCAACCACATTACACAGGAAATTAAGACATTATAAATGATGTAGTTTGGATATTTGTAATGTTTAATTAGACTAGGGGGATTGAATAATTGAACTTGTGGTTGAGTCCATTTTGGGGCTGATGTTTTTCAGACCATATAAGGCATCTGTTTTCTCTCAAGTCAGGTATAAATAATGCATGAAATCATAAAAAGCTATGCAACATAACATGTGATATTTCCTGTGAGAGTGCTATGGTAGAGGAGACGGAGTGAGTGCTTTCTTTTTTTCACACATTAATAACTGTTTTCTATCACTATACATCAAATCATTATCTCTGCAGTAGGCATAATGTTGAGCGATCACAGTGTGCTTGGACTGGGGATAGAAAACTCAAATGACCTGAAATGTGCTCCAACAATACCAACACCGTTCAATACTTCAAGTTATTTGAAGAGTTAGAAGTCGATAGTGGTGCATTTGATGCTTTAGGCCTTTGAAATACTATAATGTAATGTGGAATTGAGTAGGTGAAGCTGCAATGACATGATACACGTTTTGCTCACTGTGAGGTTTAGCGCAAAGCTTCTTGGTGAAAACAACTAGTTATGTTCCATGATTATTTACCTTGCTAGCTTGTGGCGCTACATAGAGTTTACGCATTGAAAGATCTGGTAACAAGGTGTAAGTTTAAGTCATTTGAACTGCATCGCAATCAAAATTGTTACCAATTCTTGGGCGATGCCGAGGGCTTTCCGCCTAGTTGGGTGGCACGGCTCTCTCCAAAGAAACACAACGTCTTTGCAGAGCCATTTTACCGCGTATCATGTGAATGAAGCTCTAAGGTTACAGTGAACAAGACAAGATGCTCAGTTGGGCATGGGTTGATTACTAAACCCAAAGACTTGGATGGTCCTCAAGAAACTCCCAGATGGCTGAAGCTCCTAGAAATCAATCTTTATCACCATCCCAACCACCCGCTCCTAGAGCAAAGAAACCGCGTTCGGTAGCAAAGAAAATGAACTAACATTTAACTGAGGCCTAACTAACAATTTTGACTGCTAAATAATAAATAACATACTATAGGCTGATGGAACAATTGAAGATTGTTCAATCCAATCCCTCAGAATGTTAGTTCATTAGTTGAAATGTGCGCATTATTGCCCTGCTATTAGTCTAGTTGACTAGGTAAATGATATAAAGTAAAAAGCAAAAAGGGGTTTGACTGTAGTCACACACGTTTTCGTAACATTTGTTGAATGATAAGATTTACCTGTAACTACTGTTCAACTTGTGAGAATTTTATAAATTCATATGAAAGAATACTTTTCCTCTTTTTATCACAAGCATGAACAAACCCTTGAAATATGTATTTTTTTTGCTTATTACTTCTTCCTTGTCTGAACATTGACTCCCATATTGCCCAATTTGTAGTTTGCAGCCCCCGTAAACCTTTATGCAATACAATTTAAGGCCAATGTTGGTTTGTGAAATATGGCTATATTATTTAATAGTTTATCATTTATTCTCTTGCTGTTTATTGTAAATATATTCTTAGTTAGTGTCATAAGTTAAAGTTGTTTCTATGCTCTTATTTTGAAGGCCTGTTTGGGCACTGTGATTAGAGCACCTGGTGTAATTGTATATATTGGAGACAAGTGGAGGTGGGAGCCAGAGCACTAGTAGGCAAACGTTTTTTTTTACCAGGGTGTTTCAAGTCACACAAAGGAAAGCCATAGGAAAGGCTTAAGGAAAGAGATATAGGAAACCTGTTCATTGTATTTTGTTATAGGAATAAAATGCACAACGGAGAATCTTGTCTGGACCTGGATCATTGCCCTGCGTAAGATCCGCTAACTAGTGCCTCAGCGGCTGTATTATTTTAAGTTAATTATCTGTTTTAGTTCTATATGATTTTGGCTGCTACAACTACCTTAAACACATTTGGTCACCTGGGGGCGGCAAAAACAAGCTTTAAAACATAACTTGACATATTATTTCCTTCTATGTTATTACAGGTTCCTTTTAGTATTCCCATATCCAATAGAAAGCATTCATTTGGAATTCTCCTCAAACTCCTGAGGGAAATATCGGATCCATTTACCTGGGACTTAATTATCACAACCATGTTTGTCAAATAAGCCGTCATTCTGAGCGGATGCAGGATGCTTTATTGGGGTTTAAGGTCAATGTGACAGCGGGAGCCGAGCACCGAGAATTTACCACCACTTCCTTTTGCTGTGGCTCAGATCCCCTACCACACAGATAAAGCCTAACAAATACTCAAACCCCCCCCCCTCTCGGTGAGGCTCTAATAGGCTGTGTGAGGGCTGACGTTAGTGGGATGTTGAAGGGAAGTGTGGGAGGGAGGCATGGAGGGAATGAGAGATTCAAATTGGGAGCTCACAAACAGAGAGGAAGAACAAAAATGGAGAGAGAACGTTTTTATTATCAGATCCAGTCACGAAGGGCAGTGTAATCTTCTCCTCCACTTTGAATCACTTTTTCGTTGCTTGCTAGGTTACATTGTTCCATCAGCGAAAAATAACATGCTGTATTCCCTTCATTCTGTATTCAAAGCGACAAGGGACTTTTGGTCAGAGCAGAAAACATTACACCCTCTCCTTCCTCCTCTCCTTCTTGGCCCTCCCTCCTCCCCAGCCGTCTCTTTGCTCGCTCTTGGCCTCCGTCCCTCCTCCGATCCCTCTCTTCTTCGACTTCACTGCGTTTCACTTGGAGGACATGGTGTAGCAGCCATGGGGGTGCCACTGCATGTCACGGATACGCCTGATGGACTGCATCTGGGGGCAGCGGGCGCCAAACTCATTGAAATGCCTGTACTCGCCCTTCTCCAGCAGGTACTGGCTGCCACGGTAGCCGGGGAACTGGTAACCCACCCAGCTGAGTAGAGAGAGAGACAGAGGGAGAAGGTCAGGGGGGAGAAGTGGGTGTGAGGAGAAAGGACAATACAGAAAGTGACTGCGACAAAGTGGCAAGATAGATGAGAGAAAATTAGGAGAAAATTGTTTCCAGGAAAGGTAAACCCAATATGGTTGAAAGAGGAGTGAGAGTGAGAGTAAACCATGTGAGAGAAGGACTAGAGAAGCACAGATGTAGAGGGAGGATAAACATCAAACGAATAAAGACATCGATCTGTTTGTCATGCTGTCAGACCGCAGATGTTTCAGACAGCGCGGAGCCTAACAAATGAAGTCATCTCAGCATTTAAGAAACAGTGTCTGAAGTCAGCCACACCTCTGAGAGCAGACAGAGCTGCTGACGTTCATGTCACCCTCTGTGAGCTGCTGATGGAAAATCCTTTTTTCCCTTAACACACACCTGCCGCTTTCAGATAGTGTGTGATCCTTCTGAATTCTGCTAGCTTGAGAATGACGACACAATTTGAAAACTACTTAACACATGCGGCTAGATATGTGGGTTCAACTGCGTTTGCAAATTGGGTGCAATATATGCAATGTAATAATTGCTTAGGATGAAAAAGGTTTTGATTTGACTGGTAGCTGCAAATAGAGAGATGTATGCTGCAGCTCCTTGAACAGTGGGATGAGAAGATCAATACCAATCTCAAAACATGGAGATGGTATTCATTCAAGTCTCTGCAAGAAAGCCATTAAGGGTTTTTTCCAAGAAACACAAACTATGGAATGAGTCTGCCTGTTAAGTTCCCAAAAACAGTCAATAAGGCCCACAGGAGAACTGTCTGATGGGAAGTTGTTTGGATGAGTCGAACTATCTCTATCTATATAAAAGTCAATAAAAGACCCGTAAAATGGTGCGAGACTACTTACGTTCCACAGCTGACCATGATGCTGCCAACCCTATCGGTGAAACCGTAGGAGTACAGGCTGGGGACATCATCGTCCATGATCTCCATCTTACGGCCCTTGAACTGTCCGACCTCATACAGGCAGATCTTGTGCTTCTCGGGGTCCTACAAAATTGTGGGGAAATAAAAATCAGGGAGAAGTAGTTGCAATTAGTACAAATAGAACATGAATCCAAGCAGGCCAAATGGATAGAAGCCGCTGAATTCAGAGCGTGTGTCCTAACAAGCGGACAGGAGATTTACCATGCGGACGGGCCTGAAGGACAGCAGGTAGTCGTTCTTCTGGCAGTTGCTCCAGGAGTCCCAACGGGGGTACTCTCCCTTCTCCAGGATGAACATCTCTCCGCAGAAGTTCATCTGCTCATAACCCACGAAGCTGAAGAGGGGAGGAAAGGTCACAAGGACGAGGGGGGCAAGGGGGTGAGCTTAAAGAGTTTTAAGCATTGTAAATTGTAACAAAACCATGTGGCAAGGTTAAGGAGAAGATCATGCATTGCGTACAAAAATAAATGTGTTTGATATGTAACCTGTATTATGTACGTAAGTTACGGGTTTTACGTAAGTACATTTATTTCACGGAGTTGGAATAATGTTACATAACTTAGGTTAAATATGTTAGCTAAGTACTGTAGGTCTATGTGACAAATATGACGTTAGTTACATCACAACTTTTTTCTTTGATCCAATTACAATTACGACGGTTTGTTTATAACAGTAAGATATGCTTTCTTCCTACTTGTTGTTACATCTTGAAATAACTAATATCCTTAATGGCAATTGGTCCACATTGATTCATGATTCACTAATTGGTCCAATCAGTGGAAAACTGCTGTACTACTTTCAGTCGTTTCTGTATGTTGCTTTTTCATGTTGCTAGGCATTGAAGTTCACTCTAAATCTGCCCTCTTTGCAAACCATGGGGGATAAAAGCATCAGATACCTTCTCAAAATGTGAAGAGGGAAATGTCACATAATGATGAGGTACAGTTTAGCTATCACCTGCTCTGTGCTCAGAGGAGTGTGGGTGTTGGGTGCAGTATGATTACTTGCAGGTGGGTGGTGTATCCGCAGCAGAGGCTACTTACGGGCCACAGTTGACGCGCAGGGAGCGAACTCTGTCCATTCCCATGTCGCACACGTTCATACACTCGCCGTTGATCTCGATGCAGCGACCCTGGAAGTTCTCCTGGTCGTACACGCACATCTGGATTGTTGTGGAGAAGAGAATGGCAGTGAAAATGTGGTCGCAAACGTGGTTTCAAAGTTAAAGCTAATGAGAGTAGAAACCTGATTTGTATGGAAAAGTAGAAGTGGCTTTAGGTTTGGTAAAAGGAAGTGACTGTGATGTTATGAAAGCTTTCTCCACAATGACTGAAAGCACAAAAGCTTTACATGGTATTTTCCTGTCAGTTGTAGTTGTCGACCGCCCCCTCACTGAGCTTTAAGAAGCAGCAGGTTGTGAGAATAGACATCCGGCCAGAAGGTAAACTGTTAGCATGAAGCCAGCTGCATCACATGGTGTGAACAAGACTGTATGGTATATCTGTAGATGTTTGATAATCTAGTGTAGTTTGTGAGTGTACGTGTGTGTACTTCACCTTGTAGGAGCCCATATCGGACATCTTGTTGTGAGCGGCCTTCCCATCGGTCTGGGAAGCAGACTTGGACTTCTCTCCTCCAGCAGACATGATTACTGAGGAAAGAAGATGCTTTGAATCAATTACAAGTGTGACATGTCAATCGAGTCAAGTTAGCCACGCCCTTATGCACTATCGTCTAAATGGGAACACCATTTACAAAATATCCAGCATACTGTTTTTTCTGAAGACTTGAAACTAGTGATTCAGACTCTAAAGTCATAAGTCAAATCTTTACTGAGGTGATAAATCAAGTCAGAACAAGGGTAATTTTCTCATAGACTTTTTAACAATTAGACTTCTTTCTGCAACCAGTGGAGTCGCCCCCTGCTGGCTGTTTTAAAGAGTACAGGTTTTCCACGATGGCTTCAATGATCTGACCGGGAGGTTCCTGCTTGGGTAAAACATTATTTTTTAAATATATAGAAACACTGATGTTGATATTTCTTTTGAATATCACCTTTACTAAGAAAAAAATGTTATCCACAATAAAGTAAAGATGACATGATTCTATGTTTAAAGATTAAGAGTATCATATGTTTAGGAAAATAATCAAACAAATAACCCTACCCCTTTTCCGAGCCCCACACCCCACCCACAGAAACGTTCATACAATCTCTAACAAAGCATAATTCAGACCATAGAGACCACTACCTTCTCACCCTTTCTTCTTTACACATTTCTAGAATAAAACAACAAACATGTCCAAAATAGAACTGTAGGCAATAGCAGGCTTTGCTATCATAAATAAAAACCTAGTGATCCCTTTTAACATGAGCATATAGCATACAAATAGCATACAATACAACTTTCTTTTTAGTTTTGAAAATACATTTAAAATAGTTCTGCATTTGTAGGACCAACTTCATTTTTAAAGTTCTATTTTGGGTTCCACAAGCAATAGTGTTAGCATACTATATATAAGCAATGTTGGACTCTCAAATCACGAGCTCAAACTACTAAATACTTTTGTCATTACTAGGTCAAACGTAATTGTAACCCTCTACCTCCCTTTTGTCTCTGCTGCTCTCTGTATGTGTGTCCACTGTCTTACCTGTGGCAGTGTGTGCGTAAAAGAGTAGATTCGGGGCTGAGACTGGTGGTCTGTGTGTTGCTCCAGGCCCCTCGTGGCTTTTATATGCTGGCGCCCAGAGAGAGGGGATTACGGACACAGAAACAAACTCGCTGAGCTCACAGCCCCCACAGAATAGAAATCCCCCCATCATCAAAGAGAGAGGGAGACACAGAAAGAGAGGCAGAGAGGTAGAGGTTTGAAAGATATGAGAAAATGTGACAAACTGAAAAATCAATGTGTGGTTAGCCTCGGAGGACTTGATGGAAGACTGATAACTTCAATAAAACAATAGAGAGTTGTCACATCCAAAGCGCGGACACTCGTAGTTCCACAACAACAACAACAACAACGGCCAGCCGGACCAGGTTATCATGTTTCCTGTCACAAAGTTATTCATTCCAGGACTGTAATTGAAGAGGCGCTGGGACAAACAATAAAAGGAAAAGCAATAAACTGCGAGAAGCAATAACCTCGCTCCGTTTGGGAGAGAGGTTCAGGTGTACAATAATCTAAATGTCTCTCTCAGCATTGTAGGAGAAGGCTATTAAATTAAAGCAAACCTTTTTCATGCGGTGGGCGTTCATCCGCAAGGTGATTATTCTCAAGTGCACAAGAGGGAGCAAGCAACCCTAATCCAATGTATCTCCAAATGAAGAGGGGAGGTCACATGTGCTGCTGAGGACAGGAGGGAAATCAAGGCTGCAGCTCTTCACCAGACGAGAACCTACTTGTGTCTTGGATTCAGAGGTTGGCCTCATTAATCAGTGCATGATATTAGTATGTCCTTACATCCTCATGCTCAAGTTAGGATGAGGGAAAGGTCAATTGGGGACTGATTGAAGGCCTGGATCACACGTCCCTCTCAGTGAGGAGTGTACGTCCTGAGAGAACAAATCTGTCCTTGTTCTCCATCCTCTCCACAAGACAGAAGGAGGTGCTTCCCTTTTGACTTGATTCTTAAGTATTTCATTATGAAGGGGTTGACTGATCACTACAGGAAATTAGCATAATAAGGCCAATTTCAAAAATGACATTCAGTAACAAACAAAAAATAGAAACAAAGGAATGTGTATAATAATAATAATAATAATAATAGATGACATTTGTATAGTGCCTTTCAAGGGACCCAAGGCCACTTTACATAGTGAACAAACAAACAAACAAAGGGGCAAATAATAAAGTAAAAAATTAAATAAATGGCAGTATCCCTATAAACATCATTGTAATTAGTTCATTAATAAACTTTTGGAAGATAATTAACAAACCACACATTTTTGCAATGCAGCACATATAAAGGAATTGAGTTTTGTAATGCACGGTAGGGGTCCAAAGATGTTCCCATTTATACGTGGCGCAGGTGGAAACATCGCCTTCATCATTTACACTATGATCCAGCTCCTTATAAAGAGATCATTCTTAGCTGGAGCTATACAATGCAGCACCTAATCTGATAGAACAGATCAACTCAACCAGAAACAAGCTCTTCAAAAAGCCCTTTGATCAATATCCTGAGTGTGGCTGAAGTTTGTGAAAATCAACTTCAAAGTCTAATCAATTCCATGTCCTGCATGCTTTCACAGATACTACTGCATAACAGGGAATATGTCCATTCACTAAGTGGGACCCACGTACTTCATAAGGAAGTCAATATGACGTCATAACCCAGCTCTCTGAAGTTGATTGGAGCGTCTCATTAGATATGGATTGTGTCACATTGAAGTGTATTGGAGTGATGATCAAGGGGGAACCCTCATCTACGATGACTTCCAGTTGATTACATAAACATAGAAAAGGAAAAGCAAAACATCAACAACAAAATGAAAAACATTTAAACAAGAATTTTGAAATAAGTGCAAATCATTGGTTGGATACATTTAAATATAAAAAGTTAACAAGACATTTGTATGCACTTCCTGACAAATGCAAGCTTGAATAATGATGTGTCTTATTATTATTCTGACTAGCAGCCATTTGATGCTTAAGATCTCAGCTTTACAGAACTGAGTTTTAATGTACACACACGTTTTGTTTATTTCCAACAAGAACCAGAACAAAGTGTTTTTAAGCATCAGTAGGAATGTGATATTCAATATCTCAAACATAGCATTATAAATCTTTATGTCCTGTTCCTTTTGATAGTATAAAACTGAAATGTTTCCTGAAAAAAGTGAGATGCTTTTACATAGCAAAACATTTTATATTTCATTTTCTTCCTTTGTCTTTCATCCTATTCAGTAAGTAGTTGTATATTGTTGTGTGACATATGCATTCTGATTCTAATGTTGGCGCAGATACTTTGAAGGGCAGTGACTTTAGAAACTCTGTGGGGAAATGATGCTGGTCGTGACTTTGGCGAGTGTGTGTCTGCTTGACAATGAGCATGGCTCTCTGGGTGATATGTCAAGGACCAGATGAGGCTGGGAGAGACGTCGCTGTGCAGCTGTATCCCAAATGTGAGAAGTGATGGACTTGGTGGTTTTACATGTGACAGACTGACAGTATTTCAACACAAAGTTTTATTTTTTAGGGCCTTTTTTCCTGAACAAAAATATTCTCCTAAACTACTTTTCTATGTATGTATTTTATTAATGCCCAACGTTACAAAGTGGTGCAGGAATGAGTCCTTAGACCTGGTTATGAGTCACTTATGTTTGAACATGTTGCTTAGGTGACTGAAATTGGATCTGTGAGTAACACAAGTTTAAGGAATTATCACGTTTGATTTTTTGACATAACAAATACAATTAAATGTCAGTAAATATTCCAATATGTAATGTCTGAAGCTTCTATGTGTCTTTAACACGGCAGTTGCGAATAAGTGACTAAATGGGACTGCTAAACATCATTACGCCGAACATTAGCCGCAGTTAACTTAGCGGTGGTTAACTATGATGTAGTTCCTTTACAGCCTAACATTAGCGTTTTACTTCTCGGGATTATTATAGGCTTAACACATCTTAAAAGTTGTGGAAATTATCCTGCTGAACAAAACGTGAAAGTATCATAAACGTGTGTTAACCATAGATCTAATTCTCCACCATGTTCCAATATAAAATTGAAAAATCCCACTGCTTTTTCTCTCAAGGGAGCCCTTGTGATGCTAACTGCTGTGTCATACATCATCACTGCACCACTCTATTCATTTTTTTTATATTATTCATTAATAGTATTTCACTTTAATTGAGCCTGTGTGTAAATTACCTCAACTTTAGAGTGGCTCCATTGAAACAAGCTCTCCAAATCCTTCTCATTCTCTGCCTATAGTCCCGGACTCCCCGCCATTGTTGCTCTATACGAAGGCACTGCTGACCTATACGAATAGAGCAACAACAGGCCGCATTCCCCAGCCTCACCTCTGTGCCTGTTGTATAGCCCACACACTGCTGAGTCTGCAGGCCACATAGAGTTACAAAGAGAGAGAGAGAGCTCGAGAGGGCTGAGCGGCAGAGTCACCGACGCACGCGCACAAACACGAACACAGAGGAGCGCATGGGAGGTTCAAACTCACCTGAGTAAAGTTGGCTTCATAGGAATACAGAAACTCTCTTACCACTGGCCTTCAAAATAAAAGCCTAAATAGTTCTGAGGCAGGATAACTTTCATCTAAAGCATTTATTTGTAAGCATGTTTTTATATTTACACTGATATTTTATAAGTATAAATATTTCCCCATATGTATTATTTATATATTCTGTAGTATATGGCACATATTCTCACATTTATTTATTTTATCTATTTATTGACCTATGCTTATATTTTTATTCTGCAATGTGAACAAATGCAACAAAACTCAATGTCCTCTTTAGAAACTACAATATTTTACTGATTCTGATGAAAAGTGAGTACTCACTATGTGTATTGATAACAATCAATTAATTGTCATGTATATAACATTACTTACTGTAGTAATATTGTTAAATATTAGTGACAAGCCAAACATAAGGACACAGATAACATAAAATGGCTTAATTATTAAATTATCCAAAGAGCTGCTGATAAATGTTATATTTATGCCTAAAACTCTCGAAAAAGATCCCACTATCTAGAAGAAAATATATTTCATTTGTATTCTCTGTATCTTCAAATAATCATTGTAACACTGCACAGGGGTTACATTGTACAATAGAGATTTTGAAAGCCCTGACCGGAAGTGTGATCCTGAATTCAGGCTAACCTCACACACACTCGCTTAATTTACATTGTTGGCGTGGATGGGGAAACACGCGCACATGCGCGAGCACGAGGTTCCCCGCGTGGACGCTGGTATATAACGGGCGCGCCAGGTTCACACAGAGTCTACGTAAATAGGATTTGGAGTATGAGGAGCGCGATGAGAGCATCAGGTAAGCAGCAGCGGGAAAATAAATGTTCACAGAAGTTTCCCACGGGATGGACTTTACTGTTTTTGCGGATTAAATGTTTGTTTTGACTTCTCCTAACAAAGACATTTTAGTTTCTTCATTAGAAACAATGAACAAATTATTATGAACTATTAGGACATATTTAAATGCACTCAAAGTTGACCTTTAAGGAAAAATGATTCTGTTGATATCCAATAAATCTAATGTTGCTCATACATTTGACTATGTATATGATTTCTCTTATAAATGCTTTTTTCTTTTTTTTTTCAATTTAGAGATGAATAGATTTACCAGAACCCACATGACCTCTCCCATGTTTTTCCCAAGCATGGGTACAGCCCCTTACTTTAAGGTAAATGTACACACACACTACACACACTACACACACACACACCACACACAAACACTCATGCCTTTCTTCCCCTGTGTGCAGGTGACTGTGTTTGAGCGGGAGCATTTCCAGGGAAAGTGTATAGAGTTCACCTCCGAGTGCTGCAACATCCACAACTGCGGCCTGGACAACATCCGCTCCATCAGAGTGGAGAGTGGAGCGTGAGTCACCGAGCCTGTACACCCGCATGTCTCTGTGGACAGCTGACTGACGTGTGTGTGTGTGTGTGTGTGTGTGTGTGTGTGTGTGTGTGTGTGTGTGTGTGTGTGTGTGTGTGTGTGTGTGTGTGTGTGTGTGTGTGTGTTTATGTAAGTGTGTGTCTGTGAGGCAGGGAGATAATGAGAGAGGAAGTAGTTTCCAGGCTCACACTAAAGGCGTATGACCTCTGAGGTCCTTCTTTTCTACGTGTATGCAGCACCCAGCATTAGAAGTGATGGAGAGGTCAGGTGTTTCTCCCACTGCTGCCTTTTTCAGATGAAAGACTGAGAAAGAGTTTCACCTAAGGAGATGACGGATGCTTTTAACAGGGATTATTCTCAGAGCTGGTGTATACATACCTCACCTGTGGTCAGCAGAGGATCATTTAAGACTGTGTTTAGCCTTTGTTCATGAAATGGTGTGATACTTTACTCTTTATCAGTGTATGCGGAGGAAATATACAAAGAGATAATACAAAAAAAAGAAACGGATCCCATACATTGTTTATATTAATTATTTAAATTGATCAAATAATATACCACTGGTTTTAGGATAATGGTGGTGGAGGCGTAGTGACTTTAAGTCCAGGTAAGTCCAACATGGAAAGGAAATGTTCCATGAGTTGGAGCTAGGATTTCAAAATAAAACGCTATAATTACACTATTTTAGACATATATTTAAAAGTATTTAATGTTAACCTAAGGAAATAAACTGGATTAACCCATCGTATCATTAACCCTTTCTCCTCTCGTGGGTATTTAAGGCCCAAATCATGCAGTTGAGTTTTACCAACTGCATGTCATACATTTTTAAAAGCGTGTTTTTTGTTTGAAAGAGCACAGCCTCTCTCCCTTCACTACATTCTTTGGAGCTCTTTTAAATAATTCAAGAGCTTAATTCTCCTCTCCTCTTTGCAAACGTGTTCCCCCGCTGTATTATGACGCACTTCTAGCCTAAATGTTACTCTGAACTGTTGTCCCATGCTGACTGCAGCAGATGAATACAGATTTAGCTCCAGAGGGAAAATGGTGGGACCTTTTTTATAATTCAAGACTCAAAAAAACGGAAAATGAAATCACTGTATATCCACTGAAACCATTTGCAGAGTGTGTGTGGAGGGCAAGCGACTTAGGTTACACCCTAAATGAAGAACCAAAAGTCAATTCAATGTAAGAATATCAATGTGAGTTTTTTTCCAGCACCTATAATAAGTCTATTATAAACTGTGTAGCAAAGCCTTAACAAAAGAAAAGGTCCCATTGAAAGACTTTAAAAATCTCTTTTTTGGATTCTACTACGCTTACGGCATATGCAATCAATTAAATGCATGCTACTTTTTACTATGTATCACCAGATTGAGAAATGTTTCCACATTTGCCTTATGGGGCCAATACATGCTATTCTTCAGGTTTCCACTAGGGGGATTTTTTTAGTATACAGAAAACAAATTCATTTTTATGGGGTGTAATAGAAAAAAATAAAAGGATTCAAAAGGGGGCTGGATCAGGACTTTGGTTCGTAAAACATTTAATTCAGTGAAAAAGGAAAATAGGATTGCCATGCAGTGCTTCCTGTGACCACTAGAGGGACGGACCATCTTCATGTCCCATCTGCAGCTACTTTTCCTCATGCTCTTCATCTCCTCTCACCCTGTGTAATGTCGCCTCATTGTGTTATGTTCACACTGACTTCAAACCAATGTTGACCGTTTCTACTCATCTGACATTCACCTCTTCTTTCCCCCATGTTTACAGTTGGGTTGGATTCGAGCACCATGACTTCCAGGGCCAGCAGTTCATCCTGGAGAGGGGCGAGTACCCCAACTGGGAGGCCTACAGCGGCTCCCTGTCCTACCATAACGAGTACTTCATGTCCTTCCGCCCCATCTACTGCGCTGTGAGTATCTAGCAAAAAGGAGGATAGCGAGTGACAGAAGGAAGGAGTGATCATGGATGTATAAAGATAACTGGATAGAGTGTTGGAGGTGGAGCCACATTCATTCCTAAAGTTACTCAATGAAGCCAAAATGTCCTGGCTCAAGTACAAACATGCCCAGATCATCTAGGGATCTGGGCCCATAGAGCATGAGCATATGTTATTTCCTAAGCTTTCCTTCGATCAGCTCTGTCTCGTCCGCTCTTGACTAAGTCAAAGGATGTAAGGAGGGAAAATAACGCTGGAATTGGCTTTTAGCACATTTTACAACTTTTAGAACCAAATGATTTAAATTAGGTATATCCAAATGTTGGTACTGGGAAGTTGATTTACCTAAAACTGCTGGTTTAAAGACGTCCCTTTCCCAATGTAAGTCAATAGGAAAGAGTAGTTTTGGGCCCAATGATGTCAGTGAAACAGAATAGTGGCACCGTTTGGCCACTTTGAGAATTTGCTTAAATGCCCGGCTCATTTCCGAGGTGCATTGGCCACAGCACAAACACTTGAATAGCCCTTATTTGAATCATTAGGTCCAGAAGATGTAAAATACGCTTTAAGCCAAATCCATTTATTCCTCTACAATAGTTGGACTGACCCGACTTGGAGGCAGAGCTTCAAGAAAACGCAATTGCGCATGCTCTATGGGCCCAGATTCCTGGATGATGCGGGTCATTTTGTATATCGCCGTGCCATTTTGTACTTTGTGGCGCCAATGTGGAACTTCTTCAGGCATGAACGATGCCCCGCCTCCAACGTTGTATCCAGTTCTCATTATACATTCATGGGCCAAATAGGAGGATAGTTAGGGACTGGAGGAGGAGTCACCCAGCGAGGGGCTGAAACAGCTCAGATATAGAAACAATACAACAGTTGGTCTGTAAGGCCTAACAATACCTCCCTATCCACCCCCTCCTTCCCCGCTTCCTCTCGTCCACAGTCCCACCAGAACAGCCGTATGATGATCTTCGAGAAGGAGAACTTCATGGGCCGCAGCACCGAGCTGTGCGACGACTACCCCTCCCTGAAGGCCATGGGCTGGGCCACCCCCGAGGTGGGCTCCATGCACGTGCAGAGTGGAGCGTAAGTAACCCCAACACTTTTCGGTTCCAGTTAAATGAGAGCATAAATAGGTTTGAGATGGCTTTAGAGTGGAATAAAGAAGCAGTAATTGTAGATATGAGCAGAAAGGAGTACTATACAGTACAGCAACAGTAATCCATAATGTAGTTATATATATATATATATATTACATTACATTTAGCTGACAGTTTTATCCAAAGCGACATACATACACATCTATAATGCAGACATGCTTACAGGATACATTTGGGATATCTTGCCCAAGGACACTTTGACATGTTGACTGCAAGGGCTAGGGATTAAAGCCCTGAAACTCTGATTGGTAGACCCCATTTACCCCGTGAGCACCTCCTGTCCATTTAACTAGTTTAGTTAAATGGGCAGGAGGTGCCCCCTCCACTTCTCTAGGGTTGCAGTCGAATAGTCCATTTAGCTTAGGAACCTTCCTAACCGAGTGAAATGAGCGGCAGCCATGATAAGTGCCGTTCCAATTCTCTAGATGATAGGAAAGGAGGTTTCAAACTTCCTTTATAACCTCCTTTAGCTTAGGAACCACTGGACCTCCCTTACCGAAAGGAGAGGAGAAAATGCTGCCCCACAATGCCTTGCAGCCGCAGCATTTGCCGTCTCACTACAGTCGGCCTTTCACGAAAACAACGGATTATGACCGAGAAATTATGTCATGAAAATTACTGTGCTTATTAAGCTTTTTAAAACGTATGTGGTAACTTACCAAAGTGCTTTGTTTTGAACGTTCATCAGTATTATAATCAAAAAGAGAAATATGAACGTATAATAAATACATTTGTATTGCTTTTAAGATCTTTTCATACAATCATACGCATACGGATCATTTGTATTAATGTGGACCGGAGGGAGAGGGCGACGAGCATAAGTTTCACTTTCCTTTTTTATTTCAATTCCAACTTTGGTCATGAAGAATATGTTTCTCTGCTGTCCACGTTCATAAAGCATAACGCAACAGCATCAGAGCACGGTACAAAGTCTCTAGATGAGTTTACAGTAGTCCCTCGTTCTTATTAAACATCCATGTTGTAGTCCGCTGTATAGAAAACTGTAGTTTCCATAGTTTCCCCACAGCAGCAGATGCACATGTATGACGTCCGCTGGCGCATCATAAACACGTCAGATAGTGAAAGTGCAGTCGGATTCTCTAAAGTCCTTTTGAATTCTATCCACTATCCCTTAACCCTGTGACGTTTCACTCAGAGGTCAAGGGATAGACGTTAGGAGCTGATTTTTGGACTATTTGACTGCAACCTAGAACTCTGAATTCCCACTTAAGTTCTCCTCTTGAGCAAGTTTAAAAATTCCTAAAACTGTCAAAAATATCACACGCAAGATGGAATATTCAGTACAAAATATTCAGATATCTTTATTCCTAGCCTCCCTAGCAGCATTTCTTTAATTCTGTAATATCCAAATTTAATCTGAGAACCACCTGGAGAAAATGATTTGTGTAAATCGATCAGCAAAAGGTATTTCAGTTCCTACTTACCTACTTGCTATCTTCCTCCTGCAGCTTTGTGTGCTACGAGTACCCCGGCTATAGGGGCCAGCAGTACATCATGGAGTGTGAGAAGCACAGCGGAGACTACCAGCACTGGAGGAACTGGGGCTCCCACTGCCAGACTCCCAAGGTCCAGTCCATCAGACGCATCAGGCACTAAGGAGGACCGGACCAGTACCAGCAGGATCGGCTCAGGCTAACACCTGGACGCCTGACTTAAAGGCCGGAAAACTGAACTTTAAGCTTCGGTTTTGGGTTTAACTACAACACAAACCATCAGTGACTTAGCAGCTACCTCTTTATCCCAGCTCATATTCATATTTCTGTTAATACAAATAAAATAAAGCTCAGATTGAAAACCTGACAAGTCGTTTCTGTCATTCCTGTGAGTCGTTTTCAATGATGTAGTCTATATTTATATTTTGTGTGGGTATGTATGTGAATTGTCACAATTACTACAATGAAATTAATGAAGTCTTCTTTGCATTGGACTTGCTTTAGAGTTCCCATAGCGACAAACGTTGAACCCGGACCATATATAAAGTCGCTGACTTTGACATCACACCACCACCCACAGCAGCAGTTCATTTCAACACCATCTTTAATTAAATGTACGAGTATTATCAAGCGAGAAGCACAAAATGTTGCATAAACAGAGTTTTCGCACTCATTGAGTCAGTGACATGACATTGCATACATTAACAACTTCAAAGTGATAAGTAAAGCTTTGGCATCATTGTAAAGTCGGGAGTGATGTTAACTGCAGTTATTTTTCTTGCATGAACTGGATCTTCAGCCTAAAATATACAGTCCTGAAAATAGTCAGGTGATTCCCAAGTGAATGTGATGGGATTTTAGCCTTTACATGCACAACAAATGATATGACACACTATAGGAGAGGTAAAACCCTACTAATCATTATAGAGCCCCTTAAAGAAATGCACATTACTGATTGTAGTTCCAGTAATCCAAAATGTACAGTTAGCAATAAGCTTGACTCGGACAAGATACGTCTCAGGATAGTTTGTTTGACTCTTTACTTTAAAACAAAAGGTATCAATTACATATGTTCACAGGTCAAAAAACTATGTTGCTCTGTGCTTCTTTCTCCTTCTCACACATACACTATCACCAGCAGCTGCCGTCGGCTATAACGTCAATTCCACACGGCTGGTTCAAATACATTACATTACATTACATTTAGCTGGCGCTTTTATCCAAAGCGACTTACAATAAGTACATACGACCAGGAAGACACAACCCTGAAGAAAACAGAATCATATAAGTACATCAGGTATCATAGAGCCAAACATTTGAATTAAATAAATGATATAATAGCACTAACAACAAAGGATTATAATATTCAAATATATCAAACTTTACATTTTAACATATGGCTGCTACACTGATTATTATTTATCCAAATGATCATTGTGTAAATGTAATATTGAAGCATCGATGGTCTTTCAAACACTATTGTTAAAATTTAGATTTTGAGGTACTTGGTCCAAAATGATGTGATATTTGGTTATCTTCAGATCGCCCAGCTCTAGTGACAAATAGGCGCAGGAGATACAGTAAGTGTTATATACACTTAGAACAACTTTAGGCAGTTGGTCTCGGTTCTCTATTAGAAAACTAGAAAATGCATTTCCTACTGAAAATGCGTGTGAATGCTGTAAACTGTGTACATTTGTTGCTGAATTTAGCTGAAATTGCAGAAAAAGCCATGGGAGCCTGCCTGCCTGCAGGTGCCAGTCTCAGGACCATATACTGTATATATAAAGCTCAGGACACCTCCACTCTGAGGACACCTCCACTCTCAGGACAGGAAGTGCATGCACACTAAGAATTACAAAATAGAATCGCCACTATCAGTACAGCGCCACTCTCAGTACAGCACCACTCTCCAAACAGGAAATGCACGCAAATACAAAATAAAATCGTACTGACACTTATTATATACATATATGTTTATATAAAAATAGGGACACCTTGTATTGTATACTCTCAGTACAGCACCACTTTCCGAACAGGAAATGCACGCTAATACAAAATGAAATAACACTGACACTTATTATATCTATATAGATATCTATAGGATCTATATAGATATATATATATATATAAATAACGACATCTTGTATTGTAGTTACACCCGCTAGACAACAGGGAGGGTTCGAGAAACAACTGTGGTTGCCGGGTGCAAAACACTGACGGCCCCTCCACAAGTGCGTTGAAGCTTCAATGCTTCTGCCCATTCACTTTGAATGAGGTGACGTCACGCATTGCCGAACTGCATTTTGGGAGCGTCGCTTCGCTGTGCTCGCGTTGCTCGCTTCAAAAGTTGAACAATGTTCAACTTTTGAAGCTTCGACGGAAGCGTCAGCCAATCAAATCATATGCCAGTACAAGCTCTAGCCCAGGGGTGGCCAACCCGTGGCTCTCGAGCCGCATGCGGCTCTTTGCCTAATTTCATGCGGCTCTTCAGTTCATATCGAATTTTATATGTGTGAGTTTGGGGGAGAGACACTGACTCCTGACTAGTGTTGCACGGTGTACCGATACTTGAAAGGTATACCGCGATACCCTGCCGTTAAAAACGTTACGATTCCTCCATTTCATTAGTATCGGTACTTTAAGAATGACGGGGGAAAGTACTCCGGTGAGAAAGCGCCGTTTTACTAAGAGCCGTGTGTGTTCAGCGCTCTGCTTCCACTCCCTGCACTGCAGCCGTGCCTGCAGCCCCTCCCCTCTCAAGCACGCTCAAGTCCCTCCCCTCTCTTGTGCACGCGCTAGCTGCCAGAGCATGTGAGAAAACGAGAAGCATGGCTGCAAGTGGGAGTGCAACTGCCGCTGCGCCTCGGCTTGTTGACAAAAAAGACGCCAGAAGCGAAATTTGGAAGTATTTGAGCTCTATCTCTGACAGTGAGGGCAAGCCTACGGACACCACGAGGCCTGTCTGTCAGACATGTATTAATTGTATTTAATACGAATTGTCATTTATTTTATTTATTGTTCTCATTGTTTAAAAGTTTGTGTTATGGTTCTGGTTCTGGTGTGAAATAAAGCACAATAATTACATTTAAGACTGTTTCCCTTTTTTTAAGAAAAATAATTGGAATCGCAATTCTTGACTTGGTATCGAAACCAACATGTTGGTATCGTGACAACACTAGCTACTCCTAACAGTTAAACCTGATATTTAGTAGGTCTGTTAAGTATCATTCTGACATAATTTGGCCGGTCAAAATTGTTTGGGCTCGGATAAAATCGCTCCGTTACTTTTGTCCCGTGTTACTTTCGTCCCGGCTCTCCCTACGTGTGTGTGTGTGGTGTCAGGTGTCAGTATGAGAGGATGACAGCGCGTCTAATTTTGATGTGGCCCAAGAGCCAAACACAATAATACCTGCAATGCAGTGAACCAATCACCTTTGAGGGGGGGGGGGGAAACCTATCGTTGATTAAACACTACCATTGTCTTGGAGGGGCGCTGTGCCCCGCCAACGGAGCCCCCCCCCCCCCCCCCCCGAAATTCAAGGTGTTATATATAAAAAAAATTTTAAATATATATATATATAGCACCAAATTGCAAATAATCTATAACTACTTTCACTTTTCACATTGAACATGTGCTCTTTTATTAAATAAACTAAACGCTTTCATCTTAAGTTGTGGGTTTAGTGTTTTTGACCCTAAGAAACACTGATGCATTAATCAATAACAATAATAATAATAATAATAATAATAACAGCTCCTCTCTCTGCTCCAGAGGATTTAAAATATATATCCCAATGCCACAAAAATGCATCAGTGACGTGGTTGAAATCTTGTCTCCAGAAAACAAAAAACTGAAACAAGCGGTATCAGTGACTGTGTGTTTGATGTGGCTCTTTGCAGTAACATGGAAAAAATGTGGCTCTTAACCTCTGACTGGTTGGCCACCCCTGCTCTAGCCAATCAAACCGTGTGCTTGTGTGTCCGGGGCGGGAGATTCATGTGATAGGTTGTTGGTCAACTTTCAGACACGCCCACCGGCAAGCTTCCATTGCGTGAGTCAGATGGTGCGTCTTGGTCACGCTTCATATCGGCCGACACGCAGAGTGGGGGAAGTCCCCCACACCAACGCAGCACACCCTCCCGGCCATCAGAGTCGAACTCGCAGTTCCGAGGAACCGACCGTCAGAGCACCGGTACTAGGCCGGGCCGGTGGAGGCCCTCCGATGGTGGGTCGTGTTTGCCATTCGATCAGTGAGAGGAGAAAAATGAAACAAAAATTGTCAAAATCCGTTAATATATGGATGAGTGGGGGGGGGGAAACGGCTGGACACAGGCCGTGGGGGGACACCCGAGACCGGGCAATGTCACCGGTAGAAGGAACCGGGTGAAATAGCCAAAAAAAGAAAAATGAATAAAACCGGGGAAAAGTGAAAAAAAGTGTCTGAAAATAGGCACTCGTGAGGCGGGCAGAGTCCCCTGTCAACTCCCTTTACATTCCTCCATGGTGTCATTTGATTTTTACAAGAACCAGGCTGGGGGGGTCAAAAGGGCTTGACCAAGGCCGACCCAAAGTGCGTGGTGAGCTGACTCATCACCTCCGTGATGAGTCTCCATTGTGATTTGAAAACTTCCATCAGATGAGTCCTTCGGGGGGCGGGGGAAAAAACGTGTTCGTCAGAATCGTCACTTCCTGTCCTGACAGTGGAGCCTACACCGGAACTGTCCTGAGAGTGGAGGCCTGCAGGCAGACCCCTTTCGAAAAAGCTGTTAATAGTTGAATGGTCTCTGTAGCTGCTTTTAAGATTAAGATGGACTTTTATTAATCCCTCGCGGGGAAATGGTTTCTCTGCATTTGACCCATCCTAGTGTTAGGAGCAGTGTGCTGCCATTTTGAACGGCGCCCGGGGAGCAGTGTGGGGAACGGTGCCTTGCTCAGGGACACCTCGGTAGCACTTGGTCTTGCCGGGACTTGAACTGGTGACCTTCCAGTTGCCAAGCCAAGCCCCTATCGACTTCGCCACCACTGCCCGGCCCGTCACGGTGGCCGGCAGCGTTTTTCTGTTGTATTTGTTTTCAGAGTTTGTTTGTTTTTCATTTCATTATTTGCAGGTGTTTCCTGCTTAAGTATGCGTTTTTGGCCGTTGTTCAGCCTTTGCAGCTGCCGGCCATCTTAGCTACAAAAACCAAGTAAGTGTGTTGCTGAACTTAGCGGAGAAATGCAGAAAAGTGAAATGATTTGAATCAAAATTGTTACAGCTCAAATGCATTGCAATGACTTTGTTGAAAACTTGAAAGTGAAATGTTAAACTGGAAGAGTAGGACAAATAGTGAAGAAGCTTAATATTAAAAAAAAAAAGGTATAAACAACAAAATGTATAGCGTCAATGTCCTGAAATAGCTGAATAATGTAATAGTTTCTGTAGCTGAAAGTAGGCTGAAGGAGTTAGATATTAAATGTAAGTAATAGTGAATGAATGTTTACAAACACCTGTGTGTGTAAGCCCAGAGATCAAAGGTTACCACAGTGACGACGTTATCAAACATCTGTGTACGTGAGGCCAGAGATCAAAGGTTTCCATGGAGATGTGCTGTGAAAGGAGAGCCTTTCCATTGTTCTGAATGAGAAATAAAACCCTTACATTTCTAACTATAGTTTAAAAACGGTAGCTGCTTTCGTAAAATGTCAAAATGTGTGGAGGATGTCAGGACCGTGAGGAGCGTCGGAATCTGCTTTGTGTGTACTTTCGGGTCCATAATGTAGCATTTATGGCAGATTTACTAAAGGTGTGCAGCTGCTGCTCTGAGGACAGATCTGACTTGATTTACAATGGGCCTTAATGGAGACATGTTGAACGTTTTTGTCACTTCATGCCCTCAGGAGGCATTTTGTTTAATTTGTGTCCTTATTTTTCTTTTTTCAACGTAAGAGAGGTTTTCCTACAATTAAAGCATAGAATTATGTCCCAGGAGTGTAGGGTTTCGAAATGATGGCAGTTAAAAAAAAATATGAAGGCAAATTTCAAGCTGTAGCAGCTTAACGAGCTGCTCAATACACACATGTTAAAATCTGAAGAAGGCCTCTTTACCAAGTTCCAAACTAACTTGAATATCTCAAAAAGTGTAAAAGATATGAAAAATCTGAAGAATAAGTTTTATAGCTGAAGGTCTTGTGACCGTTTAAAAGTTGGAATGAAGTCTCAAGCTGAAAGTATGTGGAAGGAGTAGCATTTGGCGCACGGTGTAGGTAAAAGAGGATTTGAAGGTTCCTCCAATTGAGTTACATGTTAAAATAAAGAGTTTAAAAAGCTGAATATTTCCAAATGTATAAAATATTTTGAAAAGGTTGAAAGTTTCCCATCATGTGATGAAAAGGCTGAATATTTTCATATTTGAATGGTTTCTGTAGCTGAAAGTAGGCTGAAGTTATTCGACGGCAAGATATTGGTTGAAATAATAATAATAACTAGAAAATGCATTTCCTGCTGAAAATAAATGTGAATACTGTAAACTGTGTACATTTGTTGCTGAATTTAGCTGAAAATGCAGAATTTGCACTAAATATAAGAGTCAAACATTGAATTTTGGGATTTCTATCAAATGTTCCACCATAAATTGATTTTGTACCAAATTATGGTGGAAATGCCTTAATTTATGTAAAGGATAAGAAGAAATGCAGGCTGCTTTAGACAGTTAAAAGTATAAAAGATAGAGATATGGCAATAAGGCTGTCAGGCATTCAGTATTATTTTTCAAGTATTTATTCTTCAACATACATGTAGGCATGTCGACCCTCCTCTTTAGTTTTTTTGGAAGTAACTTCATTACATTTGCATGTGCCAGCTATTCATACATTCATTATATATTTTTACTTTATAAACCCCTGTAGCTGCATAACTCCTGTGGAGTTGAACAAGATTTTAAATTTGCATCATGACATCATTTTATAAATCTCTAAAATATTTGTACCTTAATGTGTACACCTTAATTTGAGTGCCTTTCTTAAGAAATAGTCAGCACAATATTTCTGTACCAGCTTGGCAGTTAACAGTTCATTCTGTGTTTTCTGTACAACGCTATATGGCTAATGTTAGCATGCTAACACACTAAAGTTAGGTGGTGAACAGAGCATTCATTAGATCTGTTAAGCCAGTTAACACGAGTCAAGTTAGCATCCTAATGTTTGCAGATTTTAACTGAACTTTTGATACACCAACGTTAACATCCTAGCTTACTAAGCCAACTGCAGCATTTTCACTCTGATAAAGGTAGCTGATAAAGCACATAATAGACTTGCTAGCATTTTTGTAGACTCTTAATCTTGTTTACTGTATTGTAGATTATACAAAAAACTATTTCACGTATAAGTAATTATAATATCCCTCAACTGACATACTTCACTCACTTTGGCTATACATGACTGATTGTCCGGTAGCCTACCTGTTGCATAAAAGCAAACAATTACATTCATTGTCTGTAAAAAAGCGAATGAAACAGATATTTTCCAAAGACACATGCCAGGCATCTTGTCTGAGCTAGTAGCTCCATTTAGGTTGTTTCTTTTGTAGAAATTAGCATAAATGACATTTTTAAAAAGATTGTTCACATTCAGCAGAGCTCTAAACATGACTCCATCCAAACAGACTTCACTGAGGATAAACTTAGAACATCTATTTCTCAATCTCTTTTTGTTCCACTTCTTTTCTTTTCAGATATGTTTTATACTTGATGATCTATAATAATGGGCCACTAAAAGAAAAGTATTTGTTGTAGTCGTGTTTTATCGAGTGTGTGCTTTTAATTATTGACATTGATATGTTCCCTTTCTTCTGGACTTCTGTTGTGATATTGACTTCCAAGGAAAGAAAAACAAGATAATGAAAAAAGTATTGTGTACCTTATTCTGTTGTTAAAGCTCTTATATTACAACATGGTTTTTTTACATTTAATTTTTTATAATAAATACTTTTTTTTATCATTTGAAATAAGTTATTTAAAAGTGTATGTTTTATATATTTAATGATAATGTTAAACATTTTAAATGTATTTTTTGCAGCCGAGTTGAATTTAAAGTAGAAATCCACTGTTAATACATATTTGTTATAAAATAATTTAATATATTTTCATTATTATGACTATGATGTTGCCATAATGGGGTAGCCCTTAATTAAAAGAAATGGCAATATGAAATGCTTTAGTTAAGTGTCGTATGTGAGATTATATAACAACATGTGTAAAATATGAATGGAGTAATGGGCCCAACAGCCCTTCTCTAATTATCTTTCTCTTCTGCATATCTGCCATCTGTCCTCTTGCCCCTTCCTCGTCTCTCCCCCTCATCCCTCAGTTAGGCCTCCGCCCCTCTGTGGTGCTGACCCTCGGCTCCTCTCCTCCGAGCTCCGGGTGACTCAGCTGCAGGGCCCCCTGCGTCTTGGCCTCCTCCGTCCCCGTCCTCAGCTTCCATCTCCTCCGCCACATGCTCGTCGTCGTCCAGCCCCTCCTCTTCGTCATCACTCCTCTCAGAGTCTGACTCATCCGAGTTGTCCTCTTCCAGGTAGCGGTAGCCTTTGACCTGCGGACACAAGTAATATATGTTATTGATGGCTGGGAAAGAGAGGTGTTCCAAAGTCAAAATGTGTTTGCTCTCATTCTATTTACATATAAAAAGTTTCACAATAACTGACTCGCATTTCGAAAAGATTTCCTCTACAGGTTTGTTCCTTCAGCTTTTTCAGAAATTGGCGTTATAGGCTATTTACGCATGCCTCTAATTTGACAGTCAATAGTGTAGTGGAAGACAAAAAGTATTATTACTTTTGTGTACAGTATCAAGATATATTAAGTACTCTGCTTTGAATAACAATTTGTGTTAAAAGTTTTCCAAAAATAAGTTCAATTACTTAAATGACATGTACTCCTTCTTCCTTCCTTAACATCCTAGAATCAATCTAAAACAAATAGAAACAAATATCATTTATTTAAAAAGATGACTGACCTCACTGCGGTTCCTCATTGTATGTGCACTGGGCATTTCAAATGTCCACATCACACTTTTGTGTGATGCATATTTGACTATGAATGGCTCCAGACAAGTTGGGATGTTCAAAAATAATGCATGTATAAAAGGCTTAAAATGAGATATAAAGGGAGCGCACGGAAACGTCTCCGTTCAGTGTATGGGTGACATCCAACTAATGGAACTATAAGCTAAACACATTTCTGGTTCTTTTTGGGGGGGTTTAATACCAACATTTTATTGACTTGAAATGAGAAATATAAAACAAACTAGCAGAAAATGCTTATTTGTGAAATTGCAATCAAAATAACAAATGAACATAGCAGCATGTGTACAGATCAGGGTTTCCGCTAGGATTTTTTCTTGCCGGTCGAATGTCCAGAAATAATTTATTTTGGCAGATTTTGATTTTACCGTTTTTTTTATAAATGTTACCAGCTAAAAACCGGTAATTCCCGGCTAACGGAAACCCTGGTACAGATAATGGCTGCTTCTCTACATCACATGGACATCAATATTAGTTTTGCTGTGGAGTGGAGAATGAATTCCTGTTGTCAATTTGTTCAGTTAAATACCCTAAAATATATTCTCCTTATCTGCAAGCTGCAACTGATTTCCCCTTAGGGACTAATAAAGGTTGACCTTTATTCTTCAGCTGTCAGACGGTGACTGGTTACCTTGTGCCGGGGCCGAGGGATGCGAGGCAGTCTGATAGGAATCTTCCTGGCCAGCCGGCGCTCCATCACCCCGTAACAGAAGCAGGCCAGCAGCAAGGTGGCCAACACGATTGAGAGCTTAGCCTGAGGAAAGGGGCAAAAATAGGTGTAAGTATATTGTATAGTTGGAAGGGTCGGAGGCTTTAGATGTTCATTGCCAAAACTATCCTGTAGCTATTGTGCATAGGACATATAAAGCTTTGAATCCTTTAAACTTGAGACACAAACACATTGAACTTTCTCTCAACACAAATCATACCCTCATAGGCATGTTGGACCAGAGGTAGACGATGAAGATGGCGATGGCCTGCCACCAGTGATAGATGGTGAAGACAAAGTCAAGACGCTCTTTTTCCTCACCGTACAGCATGCCCAGCAGAACTGAGAAGAGAGAGAGAGAGAGAGAGGGAGGTCAGGCTGATAATGTCACGTGTGAACAAAGTTACATACCAACAACTCGAACAGCACCAGTGTGACTCACTGCTGACACCCGTCTTGTTCAGGGCGCTGCCCAGTCCCCACAGCACAGAGATCACCAGCAGAGGACCCAGATATGAAGGCGTCTTCGGGGTTGGAGAGAAAGCCAGGAGAGCCACCAGCAGCACTAGGTGCACCACGGCCCCCCCCCACCAGACACACCCAGCGCGGAAGGCGGAGGAGGCAGAGGGAGAGGGAGGAGAAGACGGAGCAGGAGAGGCCGTACACGAGGATAAGGAGCCACAGCTTATCCAGGCCCAGAGCGCACACGCCATAGGACTGAGGAGAGAACCAGAACAGGCTGTTGGTCCCGGGTCACAGTTGCTTCATTTTAGAATAAAAGATAAATAAACAAATAGAATGAAAATAAGAATAACCAATAAAAAGATAAAATAAAGTAAAGATATTCAAATAAACAAAAGAAGTTAAAGTAACCTTTGCAATTAAAGCTAAATGTAAAGTAAAGTAAAAATGTGTATATCAACCTAAGAATTTCATTTAAAAAAAACATCAAACTAAATACAAGTATTTACTTTAAACAAAAAGTTAAAGTAAGAATGTGCTTTAAAAAGATAAAATAAAAAAGAATGTGGGTATTGTTCACAGTAATAACTGTTAAATGTCTAATATATGTAATTTGTAATGTAAAGCGCTTTGAGCACTTGGAAAAGCACTCTAATGAAAATGAAATGAATTATTATTATAATAAACATAAGTGTGCAATAAAAACATAAAATTCAAAAAAGGTAATTCAAAGTTAATGTAAAATGTCCAATAATAGATCAAATAAGAATATTAATGTAAACACAAGAAGTTAAAGTAAAAATGTGCACATTGTACTAAAACATTATGGATGTATATTACAATCCATACTGTGTTTAAGAGATTGAAATCTGATTGAATCTGTACTTATTTCTGTTGTGGAATATTTTCCAAGGCCCATCACTTTGACCCAGTTTATCAGTTCAAACTGTCCTGACTGAGCACACGCACCTCGTAACCTTGGCTGCTGTGCTCTCAGTATTCTGTCTCCCTGTTCCTGCCTGTTGGCGTCAGCTGATAGAGGTGTTATGGTTCTATGTTCCTGCCTGTTGGCGTCAGCTGATAGAGGTGTTATGGTTCTATGTTCCTGCCTGTTGGCGTCAGCTGATAGAGGTGTTATGGTTCTATGTTCCTGCCTGTTGGCGTCAGCTGATAGAGGTGTTTTGGTTCTATGTTCCTGCCTGTTGGATCAGCTGATAGAGGTGTTATGGTTCTATGTTCCTGCCTGTTGGCGTCAGCTGATAGAGGTGTTATGGTTCTATGTTCCTGCCTGTTGGCGTCAGCTGATAGAGGTGTTATGGTTCTATGTTCCTGCCTGTTGGCGTCAGCTGGTAGAGGTGTTATGGTTCTATGTTCCTGCCTGTTGACGTCAGCTGATAGAGGTGTTATGGTTCTATGTTCTGCCTGTTGGCGTCAGCTGATAGAGGTGTTATGGTTCTATGTTCCTGCCTGTTGACGTCAGCTGACAGAGGTGTTATGGTTCTATGTTCTGCCTGTTGGCGTCAGCTGATAGAGGTGTTATGGTTCTATGTTCCTGCCTGTTGGCGTCAGCTGATAGAGGTGTTATGGTTCTATGTTCCTGCCTGTTGGTGTCAGCTGATAGAGGTGTTATGGTTATATGTTCCTGCCTGTTGGCGTCAGCTGATAGAGGTGTTATGGTTCTATGTTCCTGCCTGTTGGCGTCAGCTGATAGAGGTGTTATGGTTCTATGTTCCTGCCTGTTGGCGTCAGCTGGTAGAGGTGTTATGGTTCTATGTTCCTGCCTGTTGACGTCAGCTGATAGAGGTGTTATGGTTCTATGTTCTGCCTGTTGGCGTCAGCTGATAGAGGTGTTATGGTTCTATGTTCCTGCCTGTTGGCGTCAGCTGATAGAGGTGTTATGGTTCTATGTTCCTGCCTGTTGGCGTCAGCTGATAGAGGTGTTATGGTTCTATGTTCCTGCCTGTTGGCGTCAGCTGATAGAGGTGTTATGGTTCTATGTTCCTGCCTGTTGGCGTCAGCTGATAGAGGTGTTATGGTTCTATGTTCCTGCCTGTTGGATCAGCTGATAGAGGTGTTATGGTTCTATGTTCCTGCCTGTTGGCGTCAGCTGATAGAGGTGTTATGGTTCTATGTTCCTGCCTGTTGGCGTCAGCTGATAGAGGTGTTATGGTTCTATGTTCCTGCCTGTTGGCGTCAGCTGGTAGAGGTGTTATGGTTCTATGTTCCTGCCTGTTGACGTCAGCTGATAGAGGTGTTATGGTTCTATGTTCTGCCTGTTGGCGTCAGCTGATAGAGGTGTTATGGTTCTATGTTCCTGCCTGTTGACGTCAGCTGATAGAGGTGTTATGGTTCTATGTTCTGCCTGTTGGCGTCAGCTGATAGAGGTGTTATGGTTCTATGTTCCTGCCTGTTGGCGTCAGCTGATAGAGGTGTTATGGTTCTATGTTCCTGCCTGTTGGTGTCAGCTGATAGAGGTGTTATGGTTCTATGTTCCTGCCTGTTGGCGTCAGCTGATAGAGGTGTTATGGTTCTATGTTCCTGCCTGTTGGCGTCAGCTGATAGAGGTGTTATGGTTCTATGTTCCTGCCTGTTGGCGTCAGCTGGTAGAGGTGTTATGGTTCTATGTTCCTGCCTGTTGACGTCAGCTGATAGAGGTGTTATGGTTCTATGTTCTGCCTGTTGGCGTCAGCTGATAGAGGTGTTATGGTTCTATGTTCCTGCCTGTTGGCGTCAGCTGATAGAGGTGTTATGGTTCTATGTTCCTGCCTGTTGGTGTCAGCTGATAGAGGTGTTATGGTTCTATGTTGCTGCCTGTTGGCGTCAGCTGATAGAGGTGTTATGGTTCTATGTTCCTGCCTGTTGGCGTCAGCTGATAGAGGTGTTATGGTTCTATGTTCCTGCCTGTTGGCGTCAGCTGATAGAGGTGTTATGGTTCTATGTTCCTGCCTGTTGGTGTCAGCTGATAGAGGTGTTATGGTTCTATGTTCCTGCCTGTTGGCGTCAGCTGATAGAGGTGTTATGGTTCTATGTTCCTGCCTGTTGGCGTCAGCTGATAGAGGTGTTATGGTTCTATGTTCCTGCCTGTTGGCGTCAGCTGATAGAGGTGTTATGGTTCTATGTTCCTGCCTGTTGGCGTCAGCTGGTAGAGGTGTTATGGTTCTATGTTCCTGCCTGTTGACGTCAGCTGATAGAGGTGTTATGGTTCTATGTTCCTGCCTGTTGGCGTCAGCTGATAGAGGTGTTATGGTTCTATGTTCCTGCCTGTTGGCGTCAGCTGATAGAGGTGTTATGGTTCTATGTTCCTGCCTGTTGGCGTCAGCTGATAGAGGTGTTATGGTTCTATGTTCCTGCCTGTTGGCGTCAGCTGATAGAGGTGTTATGGTTCTATGTTCCTGCCTGTTGGATCAGCTGATAGAGGTGTTATGGTTCTATGTTCCTGCCTGTTGGCGTCAGCTGATAGAGGTGTTATGGTTCTATGTTCCTGCCTGTTGGCGTCAGCTGATAGAGGTGTTATGGTTCTATGTTCCTGCCTGTTGGCGTCAGCTGGTAGAGGTGTTATGGTTCTATGTTCCTGCCTGTTGACGTCAGCTGATAGAGGTGTTATGGTTCTATGTTCTGCCTGTTGGCGTCAGCTGATAGAGGTGTTATGGTTCTATGTTCCTGCCTGTTGACGTCAGCTGATAGAGGTGTTATGGTTCTATGTTCTGCCTGTTGGCGTCAGCTGATAGAGGTGTTATGGTTCTATGTTCCTGCCTGTTGGCGTCAGCTGATAGAGGTGTTATGGTTCTATGTTCCTGCCTGTTGGTGTCAGCTGATAGAGGTGTTATGGTTCTATGTTCCTGCCTGTTGGCGTCAGCTGATAGAGGTGTTATGGTTCTATGTTCCTGCCTGTTGGCGTCAGCTGATAGAGGTGTTATGGTTCTATGTTCCTGCCTGTTGGCGTCAGCTGGTAGAGGTGTTATGGTTCTATGTTCCTGCCTGTTGACGTCAGCTGATAGAGGTGTTATGGTTCTATGTTCTGCCTGTTGGCGTCAGCTGATAGAGGTGTTATGGTTCTATGTTCCTGCCTGTTGGCGTCAGCTGATAGAGGTGTTATGGTTCTATGTTCCTGCCTGTTGGTGTCAGCTGATAGAGGTGTTATGGTTCTATGTTCCTGCCTGTTGGCGTCAGCTGATAGAGGTGTTATGGTTCTATGTTCCTGCCTGTTGGCGTCAGCTGATAGAGGTGTTATGGTTCTATGTTCCTGCCTGTTGGCGTCAGCTGATAGAGGTGTTATGGTTCTATGTTCCTGCCTGTTGGTGTCAGCTGATAGAGGTGTTATGGTTCTATGTTCCTGCCTGTTGGCGTCAGCTGATAGAGGTGTTATGGTTCTATGTTCCTGCCTGTTGGCGTCAGCTGATAGAGGTGTTATGGTTCTATGTTCCTGCCTGTTGGCGTCAGCTGATAGAGGTGTTATGGTTCTATGTTCCTGCCTGTTGGCGTCAGCTGGTAGAGGTGTTATGGTTCTATGTTCCTGCCTGTTGACGTCAGCTGATAGAGGTGTTATGGTTCTATGTTCCTGCCTGTTGGCGTCAGCTGATAGAGGTGTTATGGTTCTATGTTCCTGCCTGTTGGCGTCAGCTGATAGAGGTGTTATGGTTCTATGTTCCTGCCTGTTGGCGTCAGCTGATAGAGGTGTTATGGTTCTATGTTCCTGCCTGTTGGCGTCAGCTGATAGAGGTGTTATGGTTCTATGTTCCTGCCTGTTGGCGTCAGCTGATAGAGGTGTTATGGTTCTATGTTCCTGCCTGTTGGCGTCAGCTGGTAGAGGTGTTATGGTTCTATGTTCCTGCCTGTTGGCGTCAGCTGATAGAGGTGTTATGGTTCTATGTTCCTGCCTGTTGGCGTCAGCTGATAGAGGTGTTATGGTTCTATGTTCCTGCCTGTTGGCGTCAGCTGATAGAGGTGTTATGGTTCTATGTTCCTGCCTGTTGACGTCAGCTGATAGAGGTGTTATGGTTCTATGTTCCTGCCTGTTGGCGTCAGCTGGTAGAGGTGTTATGGTTCTATGTTCCTGCCTGTTGACGTCAGCTGATAGAGGTGTTATGGTTCTATGTTCTGCCTGTTGGCGTCAGCTGATAGAGGTGTTATGGTTCTATGTTCTGCCTGTTGGCGTCAGCTGATAGAGGTGTTATGGTTCTATGTTCTGCCTGTTGGAGTCAGCTGATAGAGGTGTTATGATTCTATGTTCCTGCCTGTTGGCGTCAGCTGATAGAGGTGTTATGGTTCTATGTTCCTGCCTGTTGACGTCAGCTGGTAGATGTGTTATGGTTCTATGTTCTGCCTGTTGGCGTCAGCTGATAGAGGTGTTATGGTTCTATGTTCCTGCCTGTTGGCGTCAGCTGATAGAGGTGTTATGGTTCTATGTTCCTGCCTGTTGGCGTCAGCTGATAGAGGTGTTATGGTTCTATGTTCCTGCCTGTTGGTGTCAGCTGATAGAGGTGTTATGGTTCTATGTTCCTGCCTGTTGGCGTCAGCTGATAGAGGTGTTATGGTTCTATGTTCCTGCCTGTTGGCGTCAGCTGATAGAGGTGTTATGGTTCTATGTTCCTGCCTGTTGGCGTCAGCTGATAGAGGTGTTATGGTTCTATGTTCCTGCCTGTTGGCGTCAGCTGATAGAGGTGTTATGGTTCTATGTTCCTGCCTGTTGGCGTCAGCTGGTAGAGGTGTTATGGTTCTATGTTCCTGCCTGTTGGCGTCAGCTGATAGAGGTGTTATGGTTCTATGTTCCTGCCTGTTGGCGTCAGCTGATAGAGGTGTTATGGTTCTATGTTCCTGCCTGTTGGCGTCAGCTGATAGAGGTGTTATGGTTCTATGTTCCTGCCTGTTGACGTCAGCTGATAGAGGTGTTATGGTTCTATGTTCCTGCCTGTTGGCGTCAGCTGGTAGAGGTGTTATGGTTCTATGTTCCTGCCTGTTGACGTCAGCTGATAGAGGTGTTATGGTTCTATGTTCTGCCTGTTGGCGTCAGCTGATAGAGGTGTTATGGTTCTATGTTCTGCCTGTTGGCGTCAGCTGATAGAGGTGTTATGGTTCTATGTTCTGCCTGTTGGAGTCAGCTGATAGAGGTGTTATGATTCTATGTTCCTGCCTGTTGGTGTCAGAACCATAACACCTCTATCAGCTGACACCAACAGGCAGGAACATAGAACCATAACACCTCTATCAGCTATGTTCCTGCCTGTTGACGTCAGCTGGTAGATGTGTTATGGTTCTATGTTCTGCCTGTTGGCGTCAGCTGATAGAGGTGTTATGATTCTATGATCCTGCCTGTTGACGTCAGCTGATAGAGGTGTTATGATTCTATCTTGTTATGCAGCATGTTGATGATGCTCTCAGAACTAGCTAAATACAGGGGTCTGAGGTAGAGTTCTTGAGAATTGACGTGGCAACTCTCCCGTGCAGTCTCACCGTGACTGATGTGACTTGTGATGTGAATCTCTCCGGCCGTAACTCCAAATAAATCATCAGTGTTTGACATCGAAGCTCCTGCTCCTCCCGTGTCTCTTTCCTGAGTCGGTGACTCACTGCATTGCTACACAGAAGTTTCCTCTACAATTTCGATAATGTGTCGGCTCCTCTCTGGTATCACACTATCCAAATGAAGCAATGCGAGTAAAAGTGGAGTACCAGGGAGAATCCAGTGATGGCGAACATCTGCTCGAAGCCGCTGTAGATGAAGAAGGGGCAGAGCAGGCGCAGGCGGTAGTCCCTCAGGTGTTTGAAAGGCAGCTGGAAGATGTTTCCCCAGCCGATGCTGCGGAGGTCGATCTCTTCGGTGGGGCGGTAGGCGGCGCCACAGAGCACCAGGAACTGTGGGAAGCAGCAAAAAGCAAACAATTCATTTGAAATTGTTTTGATACGATACGTTTCAAGATTCAAGGCTTTATTGTCATGTGCACATTAGCTACAGTGTAGATATGGCAATGAAAAACTAAGTCACAGGCTCTACAATATACTTTGGATCATAAGGCAAACTGAATGCAAACACGTTGCTGAATAAGCCTCTGTAACTACAGCTAGGCTGGGATAAATGCATGGGCCAAGCTACAACACTGTACATTTACATCAACCCATTTCTACAGCCAGACTTCTAAACTGCTTTCAACTGGAGGATCTGAGTGTTTCTTCTACAAAAACAGACTCTTTCTCCATCTCCTATTGTCTCTAAAAGTAGAAAAAAGTGCGACTCAAATATGTTAAAGGGGCCTATTCTGCTTGTTGGGGTTAATCTCTTCCCTGTAGTGTTTTCTATAGGTTTGTGTGCATGTCAATGGTCTGCAAAGGCTAAGATCCAGAATTCCCTCCAGAGGGAGTTTCTCTCTCCCCCACACTCTGGAACTCCCTCCCCAGCCACGTCAGATCCGCCAACACTCTCACATCATTCAAACAATCCCTCAAAACTCACCTTTTCACTCTTGCCTTCAACTCCTAATCCACTAACCCCTTGCCCTTATTCCACCTAGCACTTTCTACTTTTGTTATTTTGTTTTACTTGCTTGTAAGCGCTTTGAGCACCAGGAAAAGCGCTTTATAAATGTAATGTATTATTATTATATGACTGTTTGGTTCACTCTCACAGCTCTCCTGAGCATTGTTTCCTGCACCAGGCAGCTTTTTTTGTTATTGAAAACTTGGAAGCTTCCTGCCCCACACAGTTTAAGAGCCTGACATGTCTTAGACGTGAGAGACAGGTAGGGTATGTCAGGTAATTCTACAAGCAATTTAATAAAGACGCAGTTATTAGTACTGCTCTTATGCTTCTTATTTATCGTTGTTTAAAAGAAAAATACTTAGAAAATGTGTTTGTTGGTCCTACAGCAGAAATAAAAGCTTTCATTGAAGTAGTGTTGTACACAAATGTAAAGTACGAGAAAATCCAACAGTACATTGATTCTTGATGCAGTACATATCCAGATGCAAGTAAGACTGCAAAATCACTTTGGTTCTAAATCTTGTTCGGAATGTACTGAATAGGATTAGGGCCATTTGTATATGATATATATAATTGGCATTGCTCCCTAACTGTCATTCCCTGGTTCTTCCAAAGAGAAGGGAAATGCAGGACAGACACAAGACAATCAGATGAATAAATGTGAAACAACTTAAAACACTGAACTCTAGGTGTGTGTGTTTGTAGGGGCCTTTGGATCTTACGATGATCATGGCGAGGAAGGCGAAGCCCATGAGGACGCTTTCCACTTGGATGAGCAGCATGGAGCGAGGCAGCCTACTGAGCACGGTGGTGTTGAAGCCGGGGATCACACCTTTGATGTTTGCTCCTGTCATGAGGAAGAGGAGAGGGAAAACAAGCGCTCAATCCCACTCAGGATGCAGTGAGAGCTGAAGCCTGTAACACACGCATCTGTGATCTTTGGAAATAACCAAAGACATTATTAAAGCTGAATAGAGAAGCAGATCATATTTTTGAGGTGTTACCTCGCTACACTTTTACTTCCTCCTTTTGTTGAGAACAATAAAAAAGGAAGTGATGATGCATGAAGTTCAAAATGATAAACATCACAGCTTGAGGAGAAGTGATGCACCTCGCTAGTTTCAGAGCAGCTCTGTTTCAGAGCTTCGAGTTTCATGTAGCACTTTGCTACATACTGAAGTAGAAAAGATTTATACTAGCCTAGCACTGAACTTCTACTTGTTCTCTTCCTAAAATACGTTGGTCTAGCACGTGCCGTGGAAAGACGTGAGCAATGCAAACCAGTCAAGTATAAGGGTGGAAAATAAAAACTGAGATGTTTCTTCTAAAGGGGGGACTGACACAAGAAGTTTCAGAACCACTGACCTTACCCAACATCCACAGGCCAAATAAAAAATACTAGTTGGTCTGGAACCTCTCAGATTGTTTTTCAGTTGGAGACATGGACAGATATGCTTCTGGACGCAATAGAGACTGAAGGAATGAGTTTCCATTTCCACGTTTTTGGTTGTATTCCCAAAGTAAGGTCTTTGGTTATTACAAGCTCACAAGATGTTCATGTTTTGATCTACGACATAAAATGCAAACAAAACAAAAGACTGCCAAACTTCATTACGCCAAACCCAAGTCCACCTTAAGCTTAGTGGTGTTGACATTAAGTCATGCGAATAGTATTAGGTCTAAATACGTTTGAACATTTCATTTGTGAATCTGGGGTTTATTTCAGCCAAACTAAAGTTGGTGATTGTTAAAACAGCAGAGTTATATTTAACCTAGTTATTGTTTGTATTCTGTCAAGGTTGAATAAAGTGTGTTTTGATCAGCATGGTACAATTCCTGTTTGATCAATTAAGTCTGGTGGCTTTTAGGAGAGCACAGTAGTTACATGTATATATGTTTTCTCTACATTTAAAATGAGCAATGATATAAATCCCCTTACTCATTGTCAATATAGTATATTGAATCAGTTAACATTGTTTTGGAGAGTCGATGCAAAATCAATATACCTAGTTGAAGTTAAAGAAACAACGGTAAATATCTAGGTGGGGAAAGCAGCTAGTTAGCTTAGCTTAGCAAAAAGATCTGTTTGGCTCTGCCTTTTTTTAAATCAAATAGCAATTAATATCTTCATTTGTACTGTAACTTTTTTTCTTGTTATGTAAGTCTTATATTTCAGCTTGTTTGTACTTATAGCTTTGTAATGACTGTTTTGAAATGTCATTTTATAATGTGATTCTTTTACACTATGTCTTGATTCTTTAAATGTTTTAAGCACATTAGAATGCCTTGTTTTTTAAATATCTATATCGCTAAACTTGCCTTGCCTTAAAGACTGTAAAAAGGGTTTAGAGAGTAAAAAGCTTAAAAGCATCTTTCCAAATCTTTATACAAACCATTGGTCAAAATGGACTGAATTAAAAGTCCTAATACTTAGTCATCCTCAATTGCTGTTAGAAATTGTTCATCACTGGTGGGAAGTGACACTGTCCCTTACCACAGTTATGGACATTTTTGAGGATGTGTTCGTTTCCTTGCAGGTAGCCGTTGAGGACGAAGCGCATCGGGAACTCAGCGAAGACAAAACTCAGCTGGTGAGGAGGAGAGAGCATTAGTTTCTGCAGCTGCTCAAACGTATCTTTCCAATGTTAAACTGATCATGACATGAGAAGAATCTTAGGTGCATTTGATTAAACGGCAGCATAAATGAGACTCACATGGAAGATGATGAAGAAGATGGACTGGAAGACAATGATGTAGCTGTGGCACGCGCCCTTAGGGAGCTTCTTCTGCTCCTGCACATGCTCTTCTCTGTAGTTCACATACTCGTAGTACTGCTGCGCCATCCTGCATACCGATAAATTCAATCATTCATTTTATGTTCAGTAGGTGTGTGTCCATTTGAAGACTGTATACAGAATTACCTGTACACTTCTGGATGTGTTAGACATTTTGGAGCAAATTTCCAAATCTATTATCTGAGGCTATTGTGTCATAAAAACAGTGGTTGCTAACAAGTGACTTGTTGTCATGTCATCATTCAGAATAATAGTGGAGCCTTTAGCTTAGCGGTGTCGATGCCATTTCATGTAGTTTGTGTATAGGGGAGAGTGGGGTAAGTTGAGCCATTTTTTAGTTATGCTGTCCTCTAAGCAAGGAGAAATTACACATAGTAAAAATGAAAACACACACCTATAATTCAGGAATTCTCCTATCAATGGCAATGATAATAACTCATATTTGATCAAGGACAGTGAAAATATTAGTTCTAAAACAAAAAAAGTCTTGTGGCTCAACTTGTCCCAGTGATCCAGGTCAGGGGGTAAATTGAACCACTGTTCAAACCTGGGCATACCTACAACAAATCTTAAAGGTAACTATAAACAATAAATAACAAACCAAATACAAGCTTAGTTTTTAAAATATTTTGAATATAAATAGATTTTTTTTTAACATTAACACAAGGAAAAGTAATCATACAAATGGTGATACAATTTCATACATCTTACCAATCAAACACAGGGTAAATTCAACTTTAAATGTAGCCTACAATGAGCTCTTATTATCAACTTGGCCCACTTTCATTCATTTCTCCATTGAAAAACTGGCTCAACTTACCCCATGGTTCACTTTACCCCATAGCCACCATTTTAGAAAAAATAGCCTAGCATTACAATTCAGAGTCATCTTTAGCTTAATGATTCACATGGTTTAATACGCTGCCAACACATCAACATATACAATATATGTGTTTAAACCTGGATACTTTTTTTTTGACATGACAGCCGATATAGCTGACATCTAGAACATTTACTTTGACAAGCAAAAAACGCAATGAGCATCTCTCTTTCACAGGCAATGAGAAATGGGTGGAACTTGCATAATTTCTGGTCACTTGATTACAACTATAAGGCGTTGCCTGGTAACAGGGGGTGACTCAACTTACCCCCTTCTCCCCTAGCCTATAGCATTTTTAACTTTTGGCAATTGGATTTACAGTTAATACATCCTAAAAAGGGTTGTCAATATGTTGAGATAATCCCGTTGAAACAAACGTCTAAGTATCATAAATGTTAGCCACAGATCTTATTTTCTTCAACTTTCCCTAAACCAATGGAAAGATCCCAGTGCTTTTAGTCGAGGCAGCCCTTGGTAGGCTCATTTCCGGGTCGGCCAACAAAAAGAAGTCACCACTGCACCACTCAATTGGGAAATTAAATAATGACTTGCACGCATGAAATATAGATTTCCATTATCTGTTTTTCTTCATTCATTTTTATAAAGGCTCTATATTCAACACATGGAAATAAAAAACCGTAGATCGGATTGGTGAATTGGGTTTCTAACGGCATTGTATCACAAACACAAAAAAAGAGCTGACAAAGTTCCCAACACAGCGCTGCACAACAAAGAGCCTCGTAAACTATTGTTTGGGCATTGCACTGATGGAAACAATAAGGTATTGTTATTCCTACACCTCTTTGTGAACAGACATGAAAATGATTCACCTTCAGCGGCTGATGATGCTTCAGCTCCAGTTGTACTGACTGACACAGCACCTTAACAAGGGTTTTGAAAGTAAAAGCTCTCATTTCACTTGAAGATTTAAAAGAAAACTATTATCAAGTGTTTGTAATTCCACTTGTGATTGCTTTCCTTAATGTAAAACTAATGTTTTAAACTTTGTACATATCTCTATTAAGGGGCACTATTATGCAAATGTCCAGGTTCATATTTTGTGCCCACTTTGACTGCTCACATGCTTGAGAGACTCTGCTTAAATAAAGGATTAAATAAACAAAAGTCTGTTAGTTAAGAAAGTTCCATCAGTGATGTCAGATTTTCTTTTTGTAACTACATTACATGTTACTTGTTAGACGCTTTTATCCAAAGCGACTTACATACTCAATACTGTGGACAATCCCCACAGGAGCATTTTGGGGTGAAGTGTCTCAGGGACACAATGACATGCGGACTGCAGTGGGGTTTGAACCTGTGACCCCCCCTGATCCGAACACCAACGCACTACCCCACTGTGCCACAGCCTCCCTACAGCAGGACTTGATGAACCCATGGGGGCGGGTCCGCTTTACTTTCTCTTTTTCAGGCCCTGTATTATTTCAGGTAATTGCTTTAACTGTAAGTTGCAATTTTACCAGATTGTCTCAAATCTCCCTTATATGTTTGTGACTTGATTTTTTGGCTAACTTCATTGGATGTGAGGGGATAAAAGTTCCTAAATTATATAATTGAAGCGCTGATGACCATTAGAAACACTCAATATTAAGGATCATGGTAAGATTTATGGTAAAGGTCAAAGGGTAGTAATAAAGATATATTTAGGGTTTATAGAATTGAGGAATTGAAGTCCACGTGTACACAGTACTGCACTCACAGTTAAATATAACCTCTGCATTTCACCCATCCTAGAATTACGAGCAGTGGGCAGCTATTATAAAGCAGCGGTGGGAACAAAGGCCTTGCTCAAGGGCAACTTGGCAGGGCCACAGGTTGCCAACTGGTACCTCTCTGCAGTGAAGGTAAAACCAACAATCGGAAACTGGTCGTCAGTCCACGTCACATACTTCCACATGACGTAGGTCCAGCCTCTGCCTCTTATGTTACATCTTTATCCGCCCACCCTTCCACATCCACTTGCTCACCTTGTAATGTAATTTCCCAACGAGGCCCAGAGCGGCACGATGGCCACGCCGATAGCCACGGCCGATGGGACCAAGGTGTAGTACCGCTCCCAGTAATTGGTCGACACAAAGAGTGCGTAGATCCCTGAAGCGAGGAACATCATCCACTTTGTACCTAGAAACCTTCCGGGGATATAAATAGAGAAAATATTGTTGTTATAGAGCAAGGACATTCAGTTACAAAAGGAAAGGTTTTATCATTTGTGCGTTTGCTACCTGATAAGTACGGGGGTGTACAGCAGACCTATGATGGGCGTGACATTGATGCCCATCAGCATCTTGTGATCGATGTCCTCCAGGCCAAGGTTGCTGTACTTCACTTCGCGGTAGGTCATATCATAATGGAGTATTAGCTGCATCTGCAGTAGACCTGTAGAGAAAGATTTAATAGAACTATGCTCTTCTTCCTTCATGCAATGTCTTTTGTTCCATACTGACCCATGTACACACTGTACAGAATCATGGCTCCAACACTGGCTGCAAGGACGTTCTTGATGACTCCAAGCCTCTTCCTCCTGTAGTACTTCCTCTCCTCCTCCTCCTCGTTGTACTCTGCTTGTGGGCCAAGAAACTCCTTTATTCAAGAAGAAAAAGCAAAGGAGAGGTGAGGGGGGGGGGGGGTTTGGTTGGTAGTATTTAAATCACATCTTTCTCTGGAAACACTAGAACTGAAGTTTTCCCAGGAAAACGTACCTGCTCCTGTGCGTTTTCTTCTTGGTCCACATTCAGCAGTTCATTTATGCCGCCATTGGGAGGCGCTACAAACTGATCATCATCCCTGATCAACACCTCTCCATCAGCTGCCTCCATCTAGTGACCAAAACCGGCAGTACTCTGGATTATTACTTGTTTACTGGACCAAACCCAATCAATGTGTTCGTGTCATTACTCCCATTATGCTTCTGTAGAAACCATCTTCAGTTCATACTCATGAGAATATAGTCAGAGGTTTTTTGTTGAATTATCACAGGTCATAAAAAAATCAGGATACATTCCAGATAAAATGTAAGGCTGGATAAATCTGGATTATCAATATAATTACTCTTTTAAATTGTGGACTTTTAATGTTGGAGTAAATAACATGGGCAGCAGTCATATTTATAATGAGACTACTTCATTTTAAGTGTTTCTTTTTAGTACTTAATTGTTTATGAATTCCTATGACTGTGAGATAAGGGCCATTACTGTTTGTTATGTGAGTTTTTAGCGACCTTATAACAAGGGATAAAAGTACATACATGATATTTGGAACTTCTTTGAGTTAAGAAGTCTCTTCAATATTGTAAGCATTAGGTTGAAGTACCTTTGAAGCCTTAACACCTCGGACGTTACAATATTAAAGGTTATGTTTGGGCTCAGGGAAAATGCTTATTTTTGTATTTCTGGGACATATTCAGTGGTACATTCTCTTGTCGTTGACATTAATTTCTCTATTTTTCTCTCCTAAAGAAAATGTTTTAGATAAAACGTTTCTCTAAAGAAATAGAAAAAACAAATACTTTATTAAAGTGTGTTATATTTCTAAATCAATTCAATTGTATTCGTTTTTTGATAAAAATAATTCTTGTTTTACGTGTGTTTGTTTTTTACTTTCTTTAAGTTAGTGGAAAGTCCAATGTTGTGGCTATTGACCCCTCTTGTTACAGTTCTTTTTATTTAATATCTAGATTGTATGCAGTTTTACTTCAGTGCAAATAAGACAAAAGGTAAAAAAATAGACACACTATATCTAGCAGAACAAGTGATGTTCTGAAATGTTCTTCAGTGCAACTCAACAAACATGACCACATTGGTATAAAAGAGGATATAGCCCATAACATGTTCTCCAAAATGTTAGCAAGACATAGCATTGACATTTCAAGCTTTATTTTAGGGGCATTGAACTATCCTCATCTAGATTTAAAATAAAACCCACGTTGTGTGCTCTTTCCCCCCAGCATTGCCTTTAGAACTCGTGTAACGACTTCCTTTTAATCCTGAACGTAACAGTGGAATAATGAAAGGTGGGTCAAAGAGCTAAATTATAGTACTGTCTGGTTTCAAACGATGCTTTGGTATAGTTTTGCATACCTATAGCGACTTCTGCAGTAATAGTAGCCTAATGCAGCATTGCAAACAGCACACGTCAGCAACACATTTTAGGTTTATTATTTAAAAAGACTATTCCAAGTGTGCTGTAACTCACCTAGCATACTTACCTAACGACAAGCCTCATTTTTACAAACACCTTGAACATCACTTACCGTGTTTCTCGCACCTGTCTGAAACGTTATTCCACCTGCAACATAGAGACGACAGACCCCGTCCTACCATGGGCCGCTTTTGTTTCAGCAACTGTCAGTTCCTCTTTCTCATGTACAACGTGCAGGTATAAATACATTTAGCGAAGGAAACGAAAGTCTCCACTTCCTCGCCCCAATCTGCCTGACGACGGTCTGTTTTAAAGGTACAGGCACATATTTAGGAAACCCAGCCCTCTGAGTGCTGCTACCGCAACAGTAGTGAGACAGGAGGCAACTTCAATGGCTAAGAAATGTGAAGGAAAAGAAAAAATACCCTCATGGCAAAACTTGTGTTGTTATAATAGACATTTTTATTTGAGTACTTAATAACATCAAAACACTGTGTAGCTTCAACAATATGTAGCAAAAAGCTGCCACAGTGGTGAGCACATGAACAAAAAACATCACAGTCAAAACATGGTCCTCTCACATAGGGCACAATACAGTCTACACAAACATGACAATTATGAGTTCAGTCCATCTTCAACACATGTCCACGTTAAGCCGGAATGATGCAGTTGTCTGCATTGGAGATATTGTTGAGCCAACAAAGCACCATCCAGCCCTGACAGTCAACTTTATGCATAGCGTCTTGTTTAAAAAGACATGATTCATTCAGTTCTGATCCATCCGTGTATAAATTACTGTATTTTTAAGGTTTTGTTCAAAAACCTTGTCTGCATAACAGACAATGTACGATGTTGTGTAGCAACATTGTGACCCCTGTTTACTTTTACCCCCTTTGAAAGTTGATTTTTAACCATGTTCAAAGGGTGATTTCGAAAATGGGGACTAAATGCAAATCATTCCTAGTGTTTGTTTTAACCTGCCACAAGTACCAGACGGTTGGTGCCACAAAACTTCAAATGACTTGAGTTTCTTCAGTAGAAACAGCACCCTTCATTTCGGAGCAGCTAAAAACAAGCACAAAGTATGACTTTAGAAATAATATCCTTTTCTTCTTTCCAGTTATTTTTCATGAGATATTCTTGAAGGACCAGGCAAAGCTGAATGTACACGAGGCTGGTGGTGAAGTTTCAAGATGTCCTCCTGTTGTCGTTCCACCAGATCCTTATCCTCTACTGCAGTGGAGGAAGTAGTTTCTCTCACTGGACCCTTAAAGTTCTATGCTTTTTGATTTCCAACTCCAACCACTCATTAAAAAACAAGTCTCTCACCTTAGAGAAACTAGATATGGCGACCCCATCCCGTAACTTTTACATCCCCCAAAATGCTCTACTTCTTTCCGTTTAACAGCGTCTCTATTCGCTTCCTACTGCTGCCTTCCTCATAATTTCCTCGTCCTGGACGGAGAGCTCTGTCAGTTTGCGTCCCAGCTTCTCGTGGAGGTCTAGGTATTTTGCCACGCAGCGGTCCAGGCACACCGACTCCCCCTTCGTCAGCTCCGCCTCCTTGTAATGTGGTGGCACACACTTCCGGTGGCAGGCGTTGGTCATTCTGGGAATACATGGGAGTCAAGAGACAGTTAGATTTGTAAAACACGTTAAAAAAAATATTAAAGCTTGTGTGCAAACACATAATAATGCCTGAACATCTTAATATGATGTCCCACCAATATTAGCAGATAGTTAATGTCACTTGGCAAACAAAACAGCTCCATCTGCTGGAACTAAAACATTTTTTTAGATCTCGAGTGCAACTTTTTGACCAAGTACATTGCTTACAGGGAACATAGTATGCTTGTTTTCAGATTCACTCTTGTATTGGTGTTTGCTACTCAAATGTGTTTGAGGAGTGACTGCATGCTTTTGCCTTGAGAAAAAGCGTAGCAACCAGAGACTATTTCTGATTGTTCAGCAGTTATCGTGCGATCGTTCTTAATTCTTCTTGTTAAAACTATTACACTTTTTGGGAAAAGGGATGGTGACATAAAATTGGAGAAGCTTGATTTAGAATTCAGATTCATAACAAAGACAGATTGAGCTATTTTACTATTAAATACTTGCTTTGTATTTGCAGTGTAGTACTTCATAATAATACAAAAAAATAGGTATCATTGTGTATTTAATATAATAATAATCATTAATACTATTATTTTCTTTGGGAAAAAATGTAAACTAATGTTGCATCACTAAGATATATGTACAATAAATAAAACATATTTCAAGACAACTTCACCACGAAATAATATTAATGTGTGACCATTAATAGATGCAATGGCAATTACATTGTTACTTCTACATTGTACATCATGTACTTTTTATTCATGTATTTTTTCTTTTAATGTTTCTTTTATTATCTTTTCTTTTTAATGACTGTTTTTAAATGCCTTTGTCTTAATGTCTTTCATTTTTGTAAAGCACCTTGAATTGCCTTGTGTTGAAACGTGCTATATAAATAAACTTGCCTTGATCATAATTGAAGCCCTACAAACTTAAACTGCGGTTCATTACAGATTAACAAATAAATGATATCCAATATTGAGACGAGATCAATGCCGTCAACTTAATGTAAGGTCATGTGTTACTGTCGTTTCATACATTCCGTGATTTTTTTTATAGGACTTTCAGTCGTTCAACATCGATCAACTGTTCGTTTCAATGGTGGCATGCATGTTCCAAACGAGTTGCTAGATGTAATATTACAGCGTGTGAGCTCTGCTGAGTACCAATTAATCTGTCACATGCACTGCAGTCAGTCTACAGTTATTAGGTAGCTAGCATCATGTAGGGACTCTTCATGTGCAGCTAGGTCAAAGCTGGCTAACATTAAGGTGAGCCTTTGTAACTGCAACACGACACGTTTAATAAAAGCTACGCATGAAGGCCAGAAGACAGTTTAATACTGTCATAAAGCTAGCATTAATGTGTTGTAGCTAGCTTAATGGCTAACTTGTATTGGCTTACCGGTTGTACATGTCTGACATCATTTCCACCTCCAGCTCCGCCGCCAGCTGCTGCGCCTTCATGGGATCCATGTCTGCTCCTCAGTGCTGCTCTGTCCCCGGCTTTTAATACAAACACGCCGCCCTGGTGATCCTCTGCAGTGGACAGACAAGAAACTACCCGGTGCTTCTTCTTTAACCTTCAAACCTGCAAAGAAAACACGTGTGTGCCGTTCCCGCTCGCACTTCCGGTGTCAATAAAGTTGCATTCAAACTGAGAGCAGTGCGCCCTCTCCTAGCTTTTCTGTACATTTCCACAGATTAATATATAATTTATAATTCATATTTATTCTGACACTATCACATTTAAAATCATGAAATATAAAACTGCAAACTCATTAACTTGTGTTTTTTTGTGTTTTAAAAAACCTTAGTAAAGTCTTACTGTTTATAATGTACAACAGTCCCTGAGCACTCAAATAATGTATTTTGATTGAGTGATTATGTAAAAAAAACAGACACGCATGAAAATACAGATTTTTTTTTTAATAAACCATAATTATGCAATTGACACAACACTGTCAGTCTGAAAATTCAAATTTCACTGAAAATATCAAATGAAGACAGATGTGAACAACACGTAGAACTTTTTTCTCTATGTAATCAATACTTTTGCATATTATTAATAGAAACATGAATAAAATAATATAAACATATTTTAACCTTGTATATTGAACTTAACAAAAAGGTCAAACCCAGAAGTGTTTCTCCCATGTATACCAACTGACTGGTAAAACGTAAAAAAGGACAATATCTGTTATATAATACTTCACAGCAAAATTCACTCAAGTCTGGCATCTCTGTGAACATACACAAACAAAGAGAACAAAAGGCTTTGCCCACAAGTGCTGAACCTGTCACAACATAGCCAAAAAACTATGCTCAAATATAAAATGTCACTCTGCCTCATCTCCAGTTACATCAACATCGTTCACATCTTCCTCCTCTTCTTCTTCTTCCTCCTCTGGAGTTATTTCAATGTTGTCAAGTCCGTTCAAACACTCTCTGCTCGGAGGCACTTTGTCTGGGGAGTAATGAAGGATGTCCACCTCCACATCCACTTCGTCTTCATTTTCTTCTTGATCGCAGCCTAAGGTTTTGCAGAAGCCGACAGTGTCTGAAGGAGGGGGGGAAGTTCTCTTGGGGGTCTGTGGGTTTAAAGGAGTTTTGTTTTGTTGAGGCAGATGGGTGTCACTGTGCGACGAGCCTTCATTGTTGAACGAAGTCTGATGTGTATCTGACACTCCTGCATCATGGGCTTTTAGAGCTGAAAAAATAAGAAATCAAGATGGTTTATCCAGATATTTTTGAGACATTTTTAGGGGAAATAAACCAGTACATTATTTATATAAATGTGTTGATATCAGCCTTGATAACATTTAGCCCATCTTTTCAAAGAATAGTTTGAACACATAAAAAACACATCTTTTGATCTTTTCGATTAAAGACTCCATTGTCTTAACAGTAGCAAAGCAGTCAGTGGTGAAATTGAAAAATCGAATGAAATGAAAATGTAACAGAAAAAAACTCAAACATATACAAGAAAAAACTATATTTTTTATAATATTTGAAAATAAACAAAATGGCAAAAAACTTTTATGAAATTCTCAGATGTAGTCACTAATGTACAGCTAAAATGGTAAAAGGTTTTCATCAATTAACTTTGCAAGTTTGGATTGACCTCATCACACTAAAGAGAGGCAAGTGTTTGTTAATTGTTCTAAATCCGACTACAAAGTAAATGTGATTACGTTAAACCAATCCAGATATTATTCACTGCAAGAGGCAGAATCTGTGGTGTGGAGAGTTTGATCCAACTTTCAAAAGCGAAGGGGAGGGGTTCCTTGACAATTTTATTTTCTTGACTTTCTCTTGTTATTCCCAACTTTAATCTCCGAAGAGTTTTGGTTTATTTCCTCATACATTTTGGACTTTATACATTTTAAAGTATTTTGCTTGTATTTACTGAATTACCTCTTTTAACATATAAAACTCATACCTTGTTGTTTCTGAGTTTCTTCTTGAAAAATTAACCCCCAACCATGCGACAAGGTTACATATTCTCATTAGTATGTTGTTTTCCAACCTAACCAATAAATGAAATTGTGAAAGTAGAAGTAGTAGCTTTTCCCTATTTGTTCATACTTCAAATGTTTTACTCTGACTGTTAACAATGCAAGGGCGTGAACATTTTTCAATTACAAGTAAAGGGAAAAAAACACACTACCTTCATCAGGATTCTTTAGTGGATGCTCCCTCTCAGCTGCTACCTTGGCCTGGTCTTCTCCTAAGAACTCAAAGGAAAACACGGGAGGGGGCTCATCCCCAAACAAACCGGTCCTGTTTCCGTCATCTCGCCATGATTGGCCACACTCTTCTGTTGACTTGTGGAAGATTTGATTGTGATTTTCATCAACTGGGACATTGAAGACGTGAGACTCCTTAATCCCATCCTTGTTCTGAGACTGAGCATTGTCAATTTTAGTCAATTTTTCAGTTCTGCTCCCGCATTCCTTCCCTTCACTTTCAACATATCTTGAGGTTCTGTTTGTTTCATTTTCCTGGCTTTCTTTTGACCTGCTTGTTTTTGAGTGTCGTTGTTTGATAAACTTTTGAAACTCCTTCAAAATGACCATCTGTGGCTTTTGGGTTGTCTCACGTTTTCTTCCTGCAGGGATAACAACATTGTTATCGTCTACTACGGCCTTGACGGTGTTCTTGTCACTTCTGGTCTTCTTCAGTGGTATTGCAGCCACATTACTTCTATTCCTCTTCCATTTTCTAGACCTTGGCTTTGTTTCATCTTTCACCTCCTCCGCAAAATTAATGTCAACTCCGTTGAAATCCTGGCGGATTTTTTCAACAGCGGTAGGAGAGCTCTGCGGTGGACTTACAACTTTTTTATTCTTTGGCCTTCCGCGTCCCCGCTTCACAGGTTCTCCTTCTTTATTCACAATCTGAGCTATACAGGCCTTCGGTTTTAAAGCTGAATATTCTATGCTTGATTTGCTTGGCGTCTCTTGAGTTTTTTTTAAAAAGCCCCTGGTCATGATACTTGTCCGTTGTTCAGTTTTGAGATCCCTGGACCCTCTGGTTCCCTCTCTCAGATCTTCTTTGATGGTTGATGGTTCATCTGGTTTCTCTAAATCTTTGTTAGAATGATCGGCCATTTCTCTTTCCTTCGTCAGCACATTGTTGCTTGACGAACCAATGCTCAGGTTTGTCTGCTCTTTGGTTCCATTATTGACTTTCACGCATTCCAAAGACAAAAGAGAACTGGCTTCTTGTTGACTACTTTTGTGCTTTCTCTTCCTCCTTTTAGGCACTTCAGCATCGTCTATCGTGACATCTTGTACTTGTTTGCATTTCAAACCTCCCGTTTTCTTCCTGGAAGAAGATTCTTGTTCTGCCACATTTGGAAGACCAGCAGATATTGCTCCAATGTCTTCAACCCTCTTCCTCTTTTTCCTGGGATCAGATTTTTCTTCTGCCACATGTGCAGGACCAGCAGATATTGCTCCAATATTTTCAACCTTCTTTAAACTTTCCTTCATTATCCTGGGATCAGATTTCGGTTTCGCCACATTTCCAGGGCCAGCAGATATTGCTCCTCTGTCTTCCACCTCATTCACAGTACAAGTTGCGGCCTGTGTTTTGCAAATTTGAGGATTTATCTCCAGATGCCATTGCCTTGACCAACCGCTGCCGTTTGTATACTGTGGTACAGATGTACTTTTATTTGGTTTGGGATTGATGGCACTAAAAGGATATTGTAGTGGTCCGGGGTTACCTGTGAGCCAAGGTCGCCTGTCTAACGTTGTATGTGGCTGGATTTTACTGCTTTGGTGCGTTGAGTTGTTGATGGTAGGGAGATCTAACGGAGAGAGACATGTAGGAAACCGCAAATCATCCATGGAAGATAAAGGATGTGAGGAGAGCGCCTCATTCCCATTTGTCAGGGGTAAAAACTCAAGGATGTTCGGATTGCCTTGTGCAGACGGTTCCTGGCATACCGGGTAATAGGTAAGGTCAGTAACAGTTTTCTGTCCACTGGAGTATAGAGCTGTGGGTATGACTGATTGTGTTGTGGGTGCTTCAGGATAAGGATAATTTTGAGTTTTGGGCATTGACGATCCATCTTTTCGCACCATGGATGTGAAGGGTGGAGGATACTGAGGAAAGCGCTGCTGCTGCTGGATAAGCAAAGAAGAGGGCTGTACAGATGAAAGGCTTGAGCAGTTGGGCTGGTTCTGTGCTGTTAAACAATAGATTCCTGTACGACAGGTAAGAACAATGTCATGAATTAATCTTGAGAGAAAGCAAACAGGAAAGCAGAAGCAGATGTGAGGAAAACAACAACTTAAGTCAATAGGGAACAAAGAGTCTCCTTTCATGTGTATCTCTTCTGTTCAATCCACTAGAGATAATTATACAACGTCATGGAGGTCTGGAATGAAGCTAAGTCAGGGGTAGCCAACATGGTGCCCGCGGGCACTTAGTCGCCCGCAGGGGCAACGAGAGTCGCCCGCGGGCATGTTCTAAAAATAGCTCTCCAAGCAAATCCAAAATGTATAAAATACACAAAACGAAAAAGGAAATGTAATTAAAAGAATCTACCCTATGCATAAACGAAACCTAAATCATAGCGAACTCTATCTACAACTCTCACGTTCTTGCTTGATTTGCGGGACCAGCGTTGCAGTCGGGAAGAAAAGCAAAGTGGCACCTCCCCGCTGATTTTCCTTCTGGCAGAATCTACACAACACATCAGCCCCATTGAACACAGCCTATACAACACATGAGGGGCAGAGTTTAACTCTGTGTGTGTTGCAACTTGCTTATATATTTATTGCACTTGACGCACACACGCATGGCGTAATTTCCATCTGAGGACAGGGGGGACATGTCCCCCGCTCTTTTTTCGAAATCCCGTTTGTGTCCCCCCCACTTTACAAATATGTTTTTTTTTTTTTTTTTTTAAACGCAAGCCGTCGTCGCCACGGAGGAGCACACAGCCTCTGTGAGCGAGCGAGACAGAGGGAGAGAGAGCGAGAGAGCTAGGGAGGGAGGGAGAGAGCGAGAGAGCTAGGGAGAGCACACCTTTATCTATTTAATATAGATAAAGTAAGAAACCATTCCAGTGTGTACTATAGGACAGTAAAAAAAAAAAAAAAACAGTTTAAAAGGGGAGTGATTAGTAAAATATGCATAAGAAAGAATGCTAACTAGGTAACATAAGATAAGAATAAACCAGTTTAAATGATTTGTTATTGATTGGATTATTGAAAAGTATACAGCTCCCTTTCATCTGAGTGTTGAGAGCTGTATCCATCAATTCATGTTGTGCTCAAAGTGCTCCAGATTGATGCATTTCACTTCTACATTTAAAAAAACATCTTATTATTTAAAATAATTAAATTTAATACATGTTCTTTTAGTAAACACTACAAACGGGTCCCACAGACCCAAACAGCACACAAAGGTTAAAGGTAAGCATATAATAATGTTAAAATGTGCTAAATATATACACTGCAAAAAACAAAAAAAAGAGGAGTAAAAGTAGCCCCCGACTTGTTTTATTTTTTTAAAATAGCCCTCACCCTAAAAAAGGTTGGTGACCCCTGAGCTAAGTGGTCAGTGGATGTGGTGTGAAAACATTTGGCGATTTTGTTTTAATATTTGCTTCATAACAACGGCCTGTATATTCACAGTCATACATTTTATGAAATAAGGGATACCTAACTATAACTAGATTACTACAGGTTAGGGCTGTCCCGAATACCATTTTTCGGGCTCCGGATATTCGGTAGTAATCAGCAGCAAATATTCTGTGTTTGTTACTTTCGTTGCAGTTGTATATGTCTTAAGTGTAATTTGGCTTGGCTTCCTATTTTGTATGGACATGCTTTTATTTTGAAAGAGAGTAGCGCTGTTGACAGGAAGTTGTTGTTGCTATGGAAGCAACGTGATGGAGATTAACGTAGAAAAAGTAATATCTACATATAAAGACAGAGAAAGTAAACGATAACATTTATGGTTAAGTGTTAGCACCCCCGAAGAGGCACAAGCTCTTACGTTGATATTGGAGTTTTCAATAAATTCAATTTGACAGCCGCAGTGCAACGAACATCCGAATAACGAAATTGAAACCCGAATAGTACTCCAACGAACGTATTGGATTACTATACTCCAATACAGCCCTAATACAGATAAAACGAAAAAATATGGGTTTTTTTTTATTTTGGGGTAAACCGTCCGGTGTTTCCCAGAGAATTGGATTCTATTTGTGGGGGCACCGCACAAAAAAATAAAAGCCAAAGGCCCCTTAACCTATTCGGGTGGCCCACGCATCCACCCCCCCCCTCAAATAACAAAATACATGTGAGTTCATGGCTACTGTAGCAGACAACGTTCGTGTTGCTCTTGTTACACCGGAGTTGAGGATCTGTGGGGTTTATTCTCCCAAAAATATAATTTACAATTTAGGCATTTAGCAGACGCATAAATTACAGGGACATTGTCCCTGGAGTAACCGAGGGCTAAGTGCCTTACTCAAGGGCAAGTGGTGTTCCAGGCAGGATTTGAACTCGCAACCTTCCGATCATCAGCCCACCTCACTATCCATTAGACCACCACCACCCAAAAAAAAAGAAGAAGAAAAAAAAAAAAAAAGAATAATATTCTTTTTTTTTTAATGAGATCAATTTGTGGCGGACCATATTTAATTGTGGCGGCCGCCACAAATAAATCAATGTATGGGAAACACTGCCGTCTGTTTAACCCTAAAATGTATCATTGAGACAATAGATTGGTGCAGAGATGAGTTATAAAACCCGGAAATTAGTTAGCATTTTACTAATTTGGTTCCATTGTATTGAATTCAACGTTTTTTTATGTGTTTATGGTTATTATAATATGTTGAACAGTATGTTTTTAACAGTTGATTAACCTGAACTTTAAGTATAACTCAACTGAAAAACCAATAAAAATAAATCGTTATATTTTGATTATGTTGTTTTCGTAATCGATGCAAGCCGTAATTGCGATTAAAATACGATGAATTGAGCAGCCCTAGACTGAATATAATCCTCTATTTCACACTGAAGCTGTGTCTGCCCCCTCAATACACAATGCGTGATGCTGAGCTGCTGTCCCTTTAAACACCTTTAGTATTCCATGCATTGTTTCTTGTGAGGGATCTAATTGTAACAAACATCAAATAGAATTCAAGTGAATTGGATGACAACTGTCTGTGTATGAAAACATGGTCACACTTAACTACCTGTGTCAGGGTGAAAGGAAGTGTCAGCGTCTCCTCTGTGTCTCTCCTGCTCACAACTTCCCACACCTCTCCTGTCTCCGTATTCTTCTTCAGCTTCACCTGGGAAAACAATACAGGGAAAAGATTCAAATCAAGGATAAAAAAAGAGATATGTTATGACAGTCTGAAAGCATTTTAAACACATCATAGCTTAGACGCCATTATTCTGTCATGAAACTAAATTATGTTCCTTTCTTTTCTTTTCTACTCTAGTGCAGTTGTGACTCAAAATGTAAGGCTGCAGTGGTTGAGTGAGTTTGATAGCCTGACATATTTGATGGATGAAAACGTAATTAGCTACAGCAGTTAATGTTGATATCTTTAAATGTAATTTTTGTTTATGAAATAATTCCATAGATATTCATTTTTAAATAAATCAATGTATGGGAAACACTGCCATCTGTTTAACCCTAAAATGTATCATTGAGACAATAGATTGGTGCAGAGATGAGTTATAAAACCCGGAAATTAGTTAGCATTTTACTAATTTGGTTCCAATGTATTGAATTCAACGTTTTTTTATGTGTTTATGGTTACTATAATATGTGGTTAACACAAGCTGAACAGATTATAATGTTTTGTTCCACAAGATAAAATATGTCAGGAAATACCCCCCTGATGAAAGTCCAAAGCTTTTATGTGTCGTAAAAACAGCAGTTGCTAACAAGTGACTACATGTCACTTGTACATTAGCTGTCATTAGCTTAGCGGTGGTAATGTGAAGCCATGGGACTGTGACATATTTCCTCCGGTACCGGGCCCCTCCCGCAACATCTTGCAGGAAACAGTGTCTGAGGGCATGTTCATTTAATAAACTATGAATGTTTTATATCCATGTAACGGGAAGAAACTCATCTAACTGATCATTTTAATTTTTTTTTCAAAAATAAAAACCACAATGCTAGCCTCTGAATTAGCAACGACCGAAAAATGCTAATAGATGACTGCACCGAAATTCACTCACAAAACCTTATTATTTATCTTTGCTGCACATCCAACCCATCGTTTCACATCGTGAGGTGACACAGAATCGATGGGTGCAAACATTATCATTCAATGATACGAACTCGCGGAGATAATAACAAGAACAGACATCAAAACATGTGGCGCTAGGTAGCTAAAAACGCTAACATGGCTCACCAGTGTCGTAGTCTGGTCAAAAGCAGGGCTCGACATTATAATTGGCCCGCTGGCCCGGAAGCACTATTTATACACCCCGGGCCAGCATAACGTACTTTCCACTTGCCCGCTCGGGCCACTACAAATATTGTTTAAAAAAAAATGTTTCCTGTGGTATTGGTATTTTGACTAGCAATTTTGTTAAATAGTTTTGTTTATTAACGCTACAACATAGCGTTCCGTGAGTCGGTTGTCTTTGTTGGGTGAAAAGCAAACAGCTGTTTGCTGCGGAGCGCAGTGCGAGCAGGCTGGCGCTCCTTCACGACAGACTATCTCGCCACCTAACCATTCGCCAACATGTTTTTAATACCAGCGGTAACCGGCCAAGCGCCGAGCAAAAAACTATTTTCAAATAAAAGAAAGTCACCTGAGGAGTTAAAGGAGAGTGACAGGGAGCATGAGAAGAAGAGGGAGAGGAAGTTTCAGCCAGTTTGAGCGTGGTGCAGTGACGCGTCCTAAACCCCTTTTATAATCTATCGATTAGATTTATGATTCGAAAATTATAAAAGTAGGGTAGACATGTGGAGATTATCCGGCAGAACAAAACGTGCATTTATCAAACAGGTTAGTTTCCACAGACCTTATTTCCAGCTATTTTCCAAAACCCTGTGGAGAAATCCCATTACTTTTTGTGGAGGGAACCAGCAGCTTACTTCCTGGTTTTAGGACACGTCACTGCACCTCTCAATATGATGCCAATATAAACAAGGTCTTCTGTCGGCTCTGTACATCAATGCCGACCTATGCTGACAGGAAGTGAAGAGCAGAACATATAAAGGTATTGGCTCTAGGGAAATGTCCCAGCAGTTTAGGAGAATGAAGGATCTAATCTAATCTATAGCCGTCACATCTCTAACTCCTAATGACAGGAAGGCAGGAAGCGCATTATACAAATAATAATACTCATAATAATAGCAGACATTTTTTAACAATGACCACAATATCATTATTTTAATAAACCAAATATGAACAATTGAGGAAAATGAGGAAGAACTGATTGTTCAAATGTTGTAGTGCAAGTAGTAAGTGCATACATTACTATAGCAACAAATGTGTTAATTTTCTTCATTATTAGTCGATATTTTTTTTTTGGACGAAGCTCCGGGCCAGTGACAATACAATTCCACCGGCCCGGAGGGCCAGTGGCTTTTTACCCTTAATGTCTACCCCTGAAAAGTGTTCTTCAATGGCATTAAAACGATAAAAACACTGCTGAAGTTAATCCATAGGTTAATCCACTGTGTCTGAGTCCCTTTGAAATGATTTCTGATAATCCATAAACAATAAACCTGCTTTTCCGTTTCTAGATGTCAGAGCTAGAAATATTTTCACTCTGATGCCAAACTGCGTACCCGAAGCCCCCACCTTTTTGTTTTAGTATGTGTGTGAGTGGGGAGATTCCCCTTTGATTCTATTGGCTCTAACGGTCAGAAAGAGATGTCAATCACCAAATCTTGATACAGGGTACTTATTATATGTTGTACTTTGGATTCCTAAAGCTTTTAGTCTACCTGACCATCATCCAAGGGTAGTTTTCACTATAAGTAAAAAAAATCTTTTTGACGGACACTATAATTTACAGTTTTTTTACTATGTTCAATCTGAATTTTCTTTCAAATAAAAAACATCTATATTGATTCTGACTTTTCTACATCAAACTCACAGGTTTATCATTACTTTGAGAAAAAAGATTAGTAATTTAACCTTTTTAGAAGGGAAGATATGGTGATTTGTTCTGGGAATGTCATTTTCGAGCCTGAGACCTGAAAAACAGGCTCAGGTTAAAGCCTAACGTAAACTTTTGAATATGTTGAGATTATCCTGCTGCAAAAAACGTGTACATGTGATAGACATTTGCAGGACACAAAGCTTATTTTTTGCAATAAAAGAAAAACCCCAATGGGGAAATCCTATTGCTTGTGGAGGGATCACTTGTGATGCCAACATCCAGGTTGGCACCACTCTATTGTTAAAGAACACCTTGCAAATATTACGTTAGGTGGAGGAAATAATAAATTGTAGGAACATTTTTTTATCTAAATACCTGTAGCTGATGATGAGTGACCAATTTGTGTCCCAAAATCCTGGTAACACACGTACCCGGCAGCACTAGCAGCACAATGCATCAGACTCGTAGGCTGCTCATTTTCTGAAGCTTGGGCATGGCAAATGGCGGTTGGTTGATGATAATTGGACTTCTTGGAGTCTCTCTCCACACCTGGCAGGATGTTCAGGTCCATCATGATGTCCTCCAGCAGCTTGCCAATCTGCTCATCACACTCTTCAGTTGGGCCAGGAAGCTTGGGGGGGGGGGGCTGACTCGAGGACATTTTGGTTTTGGATTGGGACAAAGCATTCAGTGGAGAGAAGCTGGGAGTCAGAGGTGGGGTTGGGGGGAGGATGTGGTTCAGGGGTAGCAGCAATAGGTTGAAGAATCGGGGTCTCGGGCTGGACAGAGGAGGGAGGAGGCTCACCGTCTGTAAGGTTTTTCTGTGGCCTTTTGTTGTTGGAACCATCCTTTAGAAAAAAAATTAAGATCACATATCTTTAAAAAAAGTCGATAAGATTCAAATCATATCTGTTCCTTATTACACGGCTGCTAAGGAGGACAGACCTTTGCTAAGGAGGATCAAGGAACTATGTGCATTCGTATCAATCTGCAGCGCAAGAGAAGGAGCGAGGTAAAAAGAGTGCTGAAAGTCAGAGATATCAGCAGAAGAAGACAGACAGGAAGTAAAGCCTTAAGGTAACACGGTATGAAGACACGTTAAAAGACTGGTTAATAGAAAAGAAAATGTGAACAGACTCGGACAGCTACAGAAAAGTGCCGCTTTCATTTCAAGTTACGTTGCTGTAGCCATAGTTCCAGCAATTGGTACGCCGTGGAACAGACTATTTTTTTTTCTACATAATTTACACACCGACTGAATTAGGGCTGATCGATTATGGCAAAAATCATAATCTCGATTATTTGGGTCAATAATTGATATCACGATTATTAAAAAATGATTATCCATTTACTTTGAAAACATCAATTTATTGTAGAAAAAAATGTTGAACAGTATGTTTTTAACAGTTGATTAACCTGAACTTTAAGTATAACTCAACTGAAAAACCAATAAAAATAAATCGTTATATTTTGATTATGTTGTTTTCGTAATCGATGCAAGCCGTAATTGCGATTAAAATACGATGAATTGAGCAGCCCTAGACTGAATATAATCCTCTATTTCACACTGAAGCTGTGTCTGCCCCCTCAATACACAATGCGTGATGCTGAGCTGCTGTCCCTTTAAACACCTTTAGTATTCCATGCATTGTTTCTAGTGAGGGATCTAATTGTAACAAACATCAAATAGAATTCAAGTGAATTGGATGACAACTGTCTGTGTATGAAAACATGGTCACACTTAACTACCTGTGTCAGGGTGAAAGGAAGTGTCAGAGTCTCCTCTGTGTCTCTCCTGCTCACAACTTCCCACACCTCTCCTGTCTCCGTATTCTTCTTCAGCTTCACCTGGGAAAACAATACAGGGAAAAGATTCAAATCAAGGATAAAAAAAGAGATATGTTATGACAGTCTGAAAGCATTTTAAATACATCATAGCTTAGACGCCATTATTCTGTCATGAAACTAAATTCTGTTCCTTTCTTTTCTTTTCTACTCTAGTGCAGTTGTGACTCAAAATGTAAGGCTGCAGTGGTTGAGTGAGTTTGATAGCCTGACATATTTGATGGATGAAAATGTAATTAGCTACAGCAGTTAATGTTGATATCTTTAAATGTAATTTTTGTTTATGAAATAATTCCATAGATACTCATTTTTAAATGAGAAATAACCAGAAACAGCAGGAAAAGTTTAAATGTCTACCATTTGTGCTGCAAAATGATATGGGCTAGTGTAATAGTCAAATGGCAGGAGGCACAATAGGTTTTCAAGGCAAAATAAGTGTAAACATGTTTCTAAATTAAGTATTGTGTTGCTGCATAGAGGTCTGCAGTGGCGACTGGTCATTAGGGGCACAGCCCCACCTAGTGTCAGCAGAAAGTATTAAAAATAATGATTACAACAAAATGCAAAAAATAAATAAAAAAATATATAAAATATATTTTTAATGTGATGATGATGTTTAATCATCTGATTCGTCTGTACATTGCTGTTTTAGTCTGTGTTCTTCTAATTGGTGTCTACAGTGTGTGCCTATTGAGCTGTTTAGAGCCATGTGGGACAAAACCCGATCCTGCCCCTCCCTCTCTCTGTCTAAGTGAACGGTGACTGTAAAAACTACACTGCGCATGCTCAGAGTATTTTCCTATTTAATGTGTGTGGCAAAAAAATAATGACCACAGGGGCATAGAGCTGCCATCCCCACCATACGTCATCTCACATCATTCAGAGCTGATTGGCTGTAAGTACGTGTGCCGCGAAAAGTGTGGTGTGTGAAGAGGAGACGAGAGAGTTGCAGTGACGCGTCCTAAAACCCGGAAGTAAGCTGCGCATGGCTTCCCTCGACAAAAAAGTAATGAGATTTCTCCATAGGATTTTAGAAAATAGCTCCAAATAAAGTCTGTTGGAAACGTAGCTGTTAGATAAATGCACGTTTTGTTCAGCCGGATAATATCCACATGTCTACCCTACTTTTATCATTTTCTAATCATAAATCTATCGATTAGATTTATGATAGACTTTTAAAACTACAAGAACATAAGGAGGACTTTTACAAAAAAGTAAGAGATTTTGTACATATTGTACTTTTGTACATATAGAAACGCCACTGGAGGTCTGGCATACAAATGGTATTCTACAGATTTAATAACAAATATCATTGTTTAGTACAGATACAAATGGCACACTTTTTTTAATATATTTTTCAATGATACTGAAAATAAATGATCAATTCCTCGGAAATTGTGAATCATATCGCAATTGCAATTTTAGTCAATATATTTGCACGTTGTTTTGGTTTCGTTCAGCCCAAAGGGAACCTCCATATCCCAGGGATAATTTGGCCTTAAATATTTGAGTATGTATAAAAGTCAGTGGAAATGTGTATTTGACATGCCTCACAAGCTTAACATAATTAAGCGTTAGAGTTTATGCACATACCTCACTATGCGAGATTCCAGGTTGTTTTCTACTTGAAATAATGAACTACTCCTTACCTTAATAGCAATCTGTGTGGTCTCCATCATGTGGTGCACCTGCTTCATCTTAGACATACTCTTACTCGCTACATGTGCAAGTCTCTTCAGTGTAGACTTTCCTTTACACGGTCTCATCATCTCATCTCTGTGGCTCGGCTGCTCCGCATTTTCTTTATCGTCAGCTCTTTTGCCATTTGTTTTTCCATCTTCCGATCCTTTCTTAGTCCCTTCCTTAGCCAGCACCTGTAGGGTGCTCTGTGTTTGATTGTGCATAGTGGGAATATGTGGGCAGGAAGTGGAACAAAAATGTTTATCAAGTGTGATGTTTTGAGATTGGAGTGAGAAATCCATACTTTGAACTCCAGAGGATAAAGGCCCTGGGGTTGGATGTTCAGTTTGGGTTGACTGCGTGAAATAACCTCCCACTATATTTTCAGCCGTTTGCGTGCCTATGGATACACATTTTCCCATTCTGGATGGAGATTCTTGGTCTCTCCTCTCAGCCATCTCATTCTGAACTTGTGCATCCTGCATTGTTCTGCTTTCATTCCTCTGTTTTTCCTCCAAATGTTCCAGTCCTTGAACAAGGTCTGTGATCCCAAACGTTCGGGCTACAGACAGCACGTCTTCCTGCTCTACACCTCCTTTAACCTCCAGCTCCCCTGAGTACAGAAGGCTAACCAGCTTCAGCAGCGTCTGGCCCTTCAGGGCCTGGAGCCGGAGCTGCCGCTTCTGGCCCCTTGGAGGAGACATGGAGGCTAACAGCTTCTCAGACAGGTAAGGACTCAGCGCTGCAAGGATGCAACTGTGGGTTGGGACTGAGATACCTTTACAAGTAGTAAGAAGAAGAAATATGGGTTAATGTTTAACTACTCTTTAAAACGTTAACGTTAAAGGTTGCCACACAGCTCATCCTCACCCTCAGTTTGCAGCAAGGTATCACAGAATCGGGCATTGTGTTGTTGTTTCTGCAGCTCCTCTAGAAGCTTCATCTCATAATCTGGCCACCTGTACCGCTGCATGTCCACATGGGTACTGGGAGGAGGAGGGACAAAAGACAAGGGGAGGACAGATGAAGCAGTATGGTTTGAATTATTATGAAACTCACATATTTACACTTTCTACTGTTGCTACCATGTACGTATAAATCTACCTGACCACTGGTAGGCTACTGCCCAAATTAAACGTCACCTTCATTTCCATTTTAGAATGGGTTTTATTCTGGATTCGTTTATTTAATTATCAATTGTTAAAGCCCCTCGATACATGCATATACACTCGATACGATTGATCTACTACATTTTAAAGCTAGTTTTTCTCTAAATGCAAGCAAGGTTTGAGTTTCCTGAAATATACAAATGTCACTCTTTAGCTTTGAATAATTACCATAGCCTACGCAGCACGTGGAGAACTGCGCTCGAGCAATGTCAACCTTGGTGAATGTGATGGTTAAACATTTCATTTGTTTGTAATATTGTATTTTCCCGCTCCCATTTATTCTACCAACCATAGTCAACATTCAGCACATTGGGGCTAGAACTTAGCTAGCAAGTTAGCAGAAAAATAAACCACAAATAAATAATAAACATGCAATGTCCACCGTATTCACACTCACTAGCTTAATAATGCAGTCCGTTACAATACATGTGTATTTAACCTATTTAAACTGACAGCAATGCAACTCAGTGTGGTCAAGTTGTTAGCTAAACGCTATGCAGCTAACGTCAGGTAGCATTAGCAGGAAAGTACACTCACCTGCAGCATTCTACACACCGTCTTTGCACGAGTAGAGGTATTTTGTGTTACTTAAGTGTATTTGCAAAAATGACACAAGTGTTTTCCAAAGGAGAAGAAGCTTTACATGCATAAACTAACATGGTTCCTACCGTCGCATCTGTTGTGTTGCGCAGACTGTAAAGGTGTTCCGTCTTAATCTCAAAGCGCCACCTACTAGCCGCTCTGTGAAATGACACTTACGAAAACTAGCATAAATTGACAAATTAATGTTATTCTTCTTTATAAAAGCACAGGCTGATAAACAGGTGACAATAAAAACAAAAGCTCTGAGAAATCAGTTCTTTTTTATTAAAAACAGTATTGCTAGTTACATAATTCATTCATAAATGAGAATGTGCAACTTTTAAGAGCCAAGGCAAAGAGATTAAGTGGTAGTCCAGAATCAGATGTTCCAAGAATGTTCCAGTAGGCTATCTGATGGCTGCGTTGGTGGATTTTTGTTTAGCTAACTCGTTTTGCATTTAATTAAGACATGAAGCTGAATGTTTTTTAATTAAAACATAAAAACTGATTGCATATGCATTCACCAAGAGCACCCGAAAAAATTAAACCCAAATCAATATTTAAAAAAATGAAATACATAAAACCATTCAAATTAACAAATATTCTCTTGTATATATAGTTTAAATGTGCTTTTATTTTTTCTTTGCTTTTTTCTAATAGCAAATTCTGGTCTATGCCTCAATACACTGCAACTTTCCAACTCTTACTCTCCCCTTTTCAGTCCACTCTTGAAGACCACGTGTTACATTTGGAGAAAAATGAGGCATCCTGTCGTGATTCAATTGGCATGAGGAAAGGTAGAAAAAGAAGAAAACATACATTTACACCCCCCCTCTTTTATCATCCACTATCTACATCTCAGTCGACACTAAGCATTTTTCTACATAACTGTATGTAAGAAATGTAGGTAAAAGCAGACAGCACTGTGTCTTCTCCCATGTACTGTTGTGTAGTGTTAAAGCCAGGTAGACTTTGAAGCAGTACATTAGAGAGTTTTATACCTTATAAAAAGACATTTCCAATTACATCACACAAACAAGATCCTGTCCCATTATTTTTTGCAGAATAGAAAACAGGCAAGTTTAATGTACAGTATTCCCCAACTGCTGAGAAAAAGACACCTTGTTTGGTTACCTCCCCCCTCCCCTATTTCATGTTAGGCACACTCATCAGAACTATCCTGATAAGCGAGGCACTCCAGTTAGCCCACATACAGAGATGCTGTTTGTTTGAACACATTCATAAGATTTACAGACGGAAATGCTGCCCAGGAATCCTGTAATATCTCCCAAGAATCACAAAGTTAAGATGCTTACACTTAACAGAAACGTAGAATACACCGACGAGATGGAGAATAATTCTATTTTTGTATTTATACTGGCACCTCCACCCTTTTACATCTACAGATCACAAACCTATACAGAAATACGAAGCAGCCCCCATGCATCATGTTGACCGTCACAAGCTGCAAACAAAACAAAGCCGATGCCGGGTTGTTGCATTTAGAATTGGCAGCGGTAGCAGTGTCATTTGGCACATGAACATTAACTGTGGTACAGAGCAGAGCAAGAAGAGGAACAACCACAACCAAAAACAGAAGCAGAAGATTTCACACATATCTGATTAGATCATTAAACATTGGTTATCAATGGTAGGAAAAACATTTGTTTGTAGTATTGAACAATCATAGAGAGAGAAAAAGACATGTCCTTGAAATGTTGTGTAAAAGTTCACCAAAAAGGGTCCTGTTCTGACCACAGTCTCTGCCTTTGGTTGAAGAGAGAATTAATGTTGTCCAGGCAAGATGTAGTGTCGTAGTGTAGCTTGGAGATGTAGTGTTGTAGCCGTGGTGTCTGATCGAGTGGTTTTGGAGTTAAGGGTCTCGCGGCGCACAAAAGTGGTCAAAGTGTCTCGTCCGGTTTTCCACAGGGAGCGTAGATCCACGTCCGTTTGTCTTTGTGTGATTTTGTTAAGTTTTCCAAGCTGCGATAAAGGAATGTAACCAAAAGGGAAAGAGAGAAAGAAGAGGAGCTGCAAAAAGAGTGAAGAGGGGACAGGAGAGTTGAGTGTAAAGGAGTTTTGAGTCCCATCCGTAGTGTTGTGGTCCCCCATTTGTCAGTTCAGCAAGGGCAGTAGGTGGGAGGAGGCTGTCGTCTCGTGATGCACACTATCAGTTTTTCTGCAGGAGGAGAAGACGGGTCAGAGGTGATCACATGTGACAGGTATGGTCAATTCTAAACCTACCCCTATGGGGTCCCAATCCGTCTGTAGTCACACTCAGAGCTGAAGGAGGCTCCCTTCTTTCAGTTAGAGGGCATAGATACAGCAGCAAGTTTTGGGTCCAACTACACTCTCTCCGACAGAAAAATTGTCATTTTCACAATAACGCTTTCAAATAGGCACCTCTCAGACCAAACATTTTTTAAATTATAATATAATAAAACTCCCAAAAACTTGTGGCAATTACTTTTCTGTAAACCTCGTTTTGTTTCAAATCAGATGTTTATCAGCTGTTTGGTTTTTGCAACAGTCCATAGAAAATGTTACAATCAAATTCTCTATTCCACTTTTTAAGAATTTGTATATTAATGTCTGAACACACTGCTGCTTGTGTAACAAAATGATTTCCCAAAGTGGGATCAATAAAGTATCTAACAAGTCTACCATATTCTAGACTAGACAGAAGACTACTACCTTCTATAGTAACCCTCAAGTTATCATCTGTATGACAATATTACATGTATTTTATTTTGCGCAGTTTACTCATAAATGTTTGATATGGAACTGTTTGTCGACAGCATGTTTCTTGACATACACAAACACTGTTTGCATGTGATCAGATAGTGCAGGTGGATAGTCAGGGCCGATGCAGACTTGCTGTTGGAGGGCTTGATAACCCACTCCCACGTGTTGGTTTGGACCATCACTTAATGTGGTGGACTCTCCACACCAACACGGAATGGAAGGGTGTACGGGTTGGTTTGGAATTGGGCAGTTGGGTCATAACCGACCCTTACACCTTCGCAAAGAGTGTCCCCCACATTAAGTGCCGTTCCAAGCTAACTTGTGGGGAGCGGGGGTTATCGAACTCTCCTACAGGTAGTAATGTACCCTTCAACAGCTAATCTGCGCCACCTGACAACGTATTATGGAACGAATGAGTACAAATAGTTGTGTGCAAACATTTACAAATAACTGTTCAAACTAAGCTAGTTTTATGTAACAACTTCAGGGTTTACTTGGGACCATATACCTGGGTGTGGTCTAGAAAATGGATGACGTGTGCATTTGCCAGATAGCTTTTTTCTATATTTACAGGAACAAAAGCCAAGAAGCTCATAATCATCACATTTTACAAACTAGACTAAAAGGAAACGGCACTTAAGATTCTTTGAGTTTTACATCAATTTTTTTTATACTGATTTCAAACCATGGTTACGAAGTGAGTCCCAAAGCATGCTGCTGTATTTGCACCCTCCACATTAAAAAAATGAGACTACAGACGGAGTTTACTCCATCACTGAGATGGCTTATGTATGGGTCGGTTTGGAATTTAAACATAATGTGAGACGGGAAAGAAATAAAATAAAAATCAAAGAATTCACAGACGAGGCTTTAAAAAGACACATTGCACAAAAGTGGCTGCTGGCAAAAAGTCAGCAAATGGTAGACGAAAAAATTACACAAACTGTGCACAGAGAAATAAATAACATCACATCTCAGGAGAAATAAATATACACTTTTCACCAGCAGGGGGAGCAAAAACAGTACAATGGAAGCTCATTGACAACACTGGTCACTGTCAAACACAAATAGTCACAGCTCTTAGTACACTGAGATATTAGGCCATGCAGTGAGAGGAGCAGCTGGTGGGACACACATACCATGCGCTGACATGCAGTGTGACAGTGGGTGAAGCCTAACCATCGTAAGAATCCATTAGAGGCAAAGAGGCCTGCCTCTCTCCATACATCCCTCCCTGAGAGAGAGAAGGAGAGATACACAAGAAAGCGCAGGAGTGTGTGATAGAGAAAGGTGACATACAGGAGGTGGTGAACAGAGAGGGTTATAGAGGGAAAACGAGTAAAGGGGAAATAAGGTCATCAGACGAGAAAAGAAAGAAGGGTTATAAAAAGGTTAGTTTATTGTTAGGTCATGTTTCAGGGGGAGAAAAAAGAACATCGGTGAGATATGTGTGTGAAACACACAGATCAAAACGCAGTGCTTTAACAAGACATGCATAGACATGCTGTCTGTGGGTGTGTGTGAGAGCACGTCGGTTCACACGCTAACATTCTTAGCAGGAGGCGAGGATATTGGTCCGTGTGGAAACCTTAAAAAGTTGTGTGTGTTGCACATGATTAACAACTTTCATATTACCAAATGTTTCAGCTAGGTGCCCAGAATGCTGATGTCTCCTGAGGGAACCGAGTCCCATGGGTGAAGCAGAGGCAAGCTAATTATCAAAAGATGTTTAGCAAATCGGGATCTGGCCTGCACTATAAGTGTTTTCTAGAAACTGATAAGGTAAGTAAGGGGATGCAGAGAGTATGCATCCGTTTATGTTAGGACTGAGGGAGTTATTCTCATTAAAGGGATAGTTTGGATGTTTGAAGTAGGGTTGCATCAGGTATTTGTCCATAGTCAGGATATTATTTATGCTATGCTGCTGCTGCTGCTGCTGCTCCATACTTACAGGACTGTCTCAGAAAATTTGAATATTGTGATAAAGTTCTTTATTTTCTGTAATGCAATTAAAAAAACAAAAATGTCATACATTCTGGATTCATTACAAATCAACTGAAATATTGCAAGCCTTTTATTATTTTAATATTGCTGATTATGGCATACAGCTTAAGAAAACTCAAAAATCCTATCTCAAAAAATTAGAATAGTTCCTCAGACCAAGTCAAAAAAAAAAGATTTATAACAGCAAAACACAATCAAACATTTGAAAATGTCCATTAATGCACTCAGTACTTGGTTGGGAATCCTTTTGCACGGATTACTGCATCAATGCGGCGTGGCATGGAGGCAATCAGCCTGTGGCATTGCTGAGGTGTTATGGATGCCCAGGATGCTTCAATAGCGGCCTTTAGCTCATTAGCATTGTTGGGTCTGGTGTCTTTCAGCTTCTTCTTCACAATACCCCACATATTCTCTATGGGGTTCAGGTCAGGGGAATTTGCAGGCCAATCGAGGACAGTAATGCCATGGTCAGTACACCAGTTACTGGTGGTTTTGGCACTGTGGGCAGGTGCCAGATCATGCTGGAAAATGAATTCCTCATCTCCATAGAGCTTTTCAGCAGACGGAAGCATGTAGTGCTCTAAAATCTCTTGGTACACAGCTGCATTTACTCTGGGCTTGATGAAACACAGTGGACCAACACCAGCAGCTGACATGGCTCCCCAAACCATCGCTGACTGTGGGAACTTCACACTGGATTTCAAGCAACTTGGATTTTGCTCCTCTCCAGCCTTTCTCCAGACTCTGGCGCCTTGACTTCCAAATGAAATACAAAACTTGCTTTCGTCTGAAAAGAGGACTTTGGACCACTGTGCAACTGTCCAGTGCTTCTTTTCCTTAGCCCAAGTCAGACGCCTCTTCCGTTGTCTTGAGTTCAGAAGTGGCTTGACCATGGGAATACGGCTATTGTAGCCCATTTCCCGGACACGTCTGTGAACAGTGACTTTTGATACCTGGACTCCAGCTTCAGTCCACTGTCTTTGAAGCTCCCCCAAATTCTGGAAGCGACTCTTCTTCACAATGCTGTTAAGGCTGCGGTCATCTCTCTTGGTTGTGCAGCGTTTCCTGCCACATTTCCCCCTTCCAACAGACTTTTTGTGGATGTGCTTTGAAACTGCACTCTGTGAACAGCTTGCTCTTTGAGACATTTCTTTTTGTGTCTTACCCTCCTGATGGAGGGTGTCAATGACGGTCCTCTGGACAGCAGTCAGATCAGCAGTCTTCCCCATACTTGTGATTTAGTTTACTGAACCAAGCTGAGTGTTTTTCAAGGCTCAGGAAACCCTTGCAGGTGTTTCGAGTTAATTAGACGATTCAAGTGATTCGTTGAACACCTACTAGTATACTTTTTCATGATATTCTAATATTTAGAGATAGGATATTTGAGTTTTCTTAAGCTGTATGCCATAATCAGCAATATTAAAATAATAAAAGGCTTGCAATATTTCAGTTGATTTGTAATGAATCCAGAATGTATGACATTTTTGTTTTTTTAATTGCATTACAGAAAATAAAGAACTTTATCACAATATTCTAATTTTCTGAGACAGTCCTGTATATATACACTGCGTATGGATACTACCTCACATAACCCTACTTCAAAACATCCAAACTATCCCTTTAAAGTGCAGTCATGCAGGGTAACGTGTGTGGGAAGAGTGAGAAGAATGTGTGTGTTTGTGTGTGTGTCTGTGTTTGTGTCCAGGTTTTTACCTGTACTGCATTTCTGTCAGCAGGTTCGAGTGTGTTATCCAGAGTGTTCCTTCTGCCTCTCTGGTCCAGTGTGGAGTAGGCATCTGAGGGAGAAAATCATATGTTAAACCACAGGTGTTTGTAATGCAAAAATCTCACTAACATTGACAAGTTAGCCTATTATAAAGTGTGTTTTTTTTAATTGTCCCACTTGCCTGGTCCCATGTCGTTCAGTGGAATCATTTCTCGGTCTCCTTTGCCCCCTGTGTGTACAAAAAAGAGACAAAAACACTGAGCATGGACATGTAATGAGAAATGTTATAGCTGTTAGAGAGCCAGTGTTAGCAGCCGGACCATCTCCTGCCAAAGATAGATCAGTGTGTAAGTGTGTGAGTGTTTTGGAAGAGTTTCAAGTGTCAGACATGAGCCAGCGAGTTTTTGCAAATATATCATTTACACTGTGTGATGGGTGGATTTTAGTAACTTTACAAATCAGGGCCAAATAGCTTAAAAGATCTTTTGAACACTTGAAGGGGATTTTTGTCCTATGATAAGCACGTTGAGACAAACGAGTCCATTACAACTCCCATTGTATTCCCTAAAAGTCTGCAAACAGCCTATTGTCATATTATATGAATAACTTATTATCTGCAGCACGTGGAAATGGAGTGCAGATTATTTTTAAAACATCAGTTACATTTGTAAAATGTGAAGCATTACTGTGGAGATTAATTCCAGTGTTTCCCCAAAAGAAACACTGGAATTAGAGCTCTTCAATGCCCTACATCAAAAGCGGCAAACTCCATATCTTCATTAAATCAGTCTTTAATCAACCAGAATCTGACCTGTGTGCAAAGTCATTCATAAGTCAAATAAAAAGCTACATCTAAAGATCTACATCTAACCCCCAACGGTTTAACTTTTACAAGTATACAATAAGTCATCTTTGTGTTTTTGATGTTAAATTAACAATGAAATATACTATGAACTAATAATGCTGTTAGAGCAAGTTTTGTTTTGGGACAAAGTGAAGAGGAATCCTATTAAAAGAGACAAATAAGGTCAAACTGTGTGGAAGATGCCAACAACAGTGTTCTCTTATTTAGGCCGGATTAGCCTTTACTGGAAAGTGACAGTGTTGAAAGGGGAGACCGAGTGGGTGCAATGTGTAAACGGTTGCAGGCCGGATTCAAACCTGGGTTCTCCGCACAGTAACTGAGCCCCAATACATGGGCCGCTAGGTCTGAAAGGTGAGCTCTACGGTAGCATGAAAGCTCGAGAAAGTTCTTAACCGTTGAATTCTTTGAGATTAAAATATATTTAATAGAAAAAAAGACAATTGAATCATCTTCTTTGAGTTTTCTTCTTTGGTTTTTGATTTGTTTTACCTCTGAAAGGCCTATTTCCTCTGTTAATTGTTATATTTTGACTCCAGAAGGACAACATCAAGCCAGCTTCATAAGCCAGACAGGTCATCACAATTAGGAACAAGCTAAAAGCTTGAAAGATTACCAGTTGGAAAGGTCTATTTTAAAAGGTGTCTGAAGTGGCTTAGAGAAACAATGTAAGGAGGCCAGGCAAATTCTTCTCAACAAACAATCCTTTTACTGAATAGACATCAAACACTTGCTTCCACTCTGGCTCCTGACCTTTGTCTATGAGCGGCAGGGTGCTGTCCTCGTATCCTCCGTTGGCCCTGGTGTTGTTGCTGGGGGGGTTGAGGTTGACCATGAAGTCTGTCTTCTTCCAGCCGTCCTTCTCCAAAGTGCGCCGCAGCTCCTTGTAGCCCCACACGGTCTGCAGCACCAGGCCGGCTCCACGCACCTCCCGCTCAGAGCGATTCCTGGAGAGGGAAGGGAGTGAGACATATTCTCACAATAACAATCTAACTATAGAAGCACCTAAAACATTGTTGCACGCTATGATTCTCTTAAATCTTCAGTATTGCATAACCTGCTAGTCTCAAGTGAGACTGTGCTGAAACCAAGTGAGGTTTTTCATAAAAAGTGTTTGATAACAAATCCTTAAAGCACCCTAACTGAATGACTTCGCACAATCTGCCTTCTCATTTACAACAATCAAGCATTGGAATATGCTTCTAGCTGACCTTTAAACAAGCACAGACTTTCTTTCTTGTTCCCATGGTGCTACAAAATGGCTATTGAGCAAACAGTCATGCCTTGACTGCAAATGGTGGTATTAGTTGCAATGAACTGTAACATTGTATATGTACTGTATTTATTTGTATTTGATCAGTTTTACAATTTTAAGTATAAAACTGTTTAATATTTTCACTGTTAGTTTCATTGTTAGTTGTGTATCTGCAGATAGAAGTTAGCAAATAGGCTAAGACCATCCTTTCTTCTCTTATGATTATAGTATTTTTATGAACAATAATTACTTTTCTTTTTTTAAACTCATAATGGATGCAAGCATTTCAAAAAGTGCAGGTTTAACTGGCGAAAAACCTGTAAAACACCTCTTAAAAATGGCACAGCTCTTCCACACCTAAATTCAGATATAATGCACATTATTATATTCTTTAATAGTAATTTCTCACATTATTGTTGCACTTATTTGTTTGTAAATGTATTTCAAATAATAGCTTTCAAAATAGTCCTACAATTTCTCCTTTTTTAGAGCCTAATTCCTCTTACTGTGTTTATCTATGCACCATTAAACACTAAATCAAATGTCCATGTGTAAACCTACTTGGCAATTACCCTGGTTGTGAATGTGACCCGGCAGAGAATGATCTCAAACATGAACCCTTACCCGTCCTTGTTAATGAGCACTAGTCTCTCGATCCCCTGCGAGGATCTGAGGGTCTTGGCAGACTCCAGGCTGGAGCCCAGCACCTCCTGGAGCGTGCTCAACACCGACACCACCGTCTCCTCCGACAGCGCTCGCACCGGCTGACTCTGCCCGCCGCCGGGCAGGTTGGCCACCAGGTGAGGCACCGCGTGTTTCCCTGACAACAGCAGCATGAGAAGAGCGTTAAAAATGTTGATAATATGCTTAAATACTGACGCTTTTAGCTCATTCCCTCCTAGTCTCACCTAGGAGATCTCTGTTGCGAGCGTCGATGGCCATGTTGCGCAGGGCTCCGGACATGGCACGGACCACGCGGTCGTTGCCGTGGGCGAGCAGCTCCGTCATCATGGGTAGCCCCTTCTCGTGCCGCAGCAAAGCGCGGATGTAGCGCCCATACTGAAACAGACAATTTTCCTTCATTAAATCAGAGCATTAAGTACTCTTTATGACACAGACTGTTGCATTTTATGAGAGCAATGTGTGTATTTCCTGGAGCTCTACTGAGTAGACACACCACTGTGCTATCAGGGACCTTTAAGACTATTGTGTGTAAACGCATGATTTATGAGTCATTTCTAAGTGGTCTCCTTTTACAAAGCAATACAATTATTTCAATATATTCTTATATATATATATATATATATATTTAAACAAGTGCGAAAGGACTGATTCTTAGGGATGATAATCACAAGTTACAAAATGTTATCGATTCTTTGGCAATAATTATTTTTGATTTAAATAAATTCAGCCCCACAATCTCTTCCATTTGTATAAAGTCACATAACTACAATAGGGTTAGACGATATTACTGGGCTCTTTAAGGTATTTCAATGAAAAACAATTGACATACCTCTAGTGCTTAATTTCTCACATTTAAGGAGGTGGGCTTGAACACAATGTGGAGTGGACATTTCTAAATAAAGGCATTTCTTGAAGATGATGATTATAACTTTGTAGTGACTGATATCTCCAGATAGATGCATTGGTACAACCCTACAGACTATTGTTAAATGTGCATAAAGTAGGTAGCTAAATTATAACAATGTATTATTATTTGAGGCAGTTAAGAATGGCAGTAGGCGTTTACCCTAAAGAGACTTATTGCCATCCTGCTGTCCCTCCTCGAATCATCACTCAACATCACTGACACTGCACTCTCCTGGCTGAAATCCTACCTCACCGACAGACATCAGTTTATCAACATCAACAACTGCAATAGCATCCTCTACGGCATACCATCCAACCTCCTCAATAAACTCCAACATATCCAGAACTCTGCTGCCCGCCTCCTCACCCACACCCGAGACCACATCACTCCCGTCCTCCAGAACCTCCACTGGCTCCCCGTCCGTCAAAGAATCAACTTCAAAGTCCTCCTCATTACCCACAAAGCCCTCAACAATCAGGCCCCCCCCTACCTCACAGACCTGCTGCACCACCACGCCCCTTCCCGCTGCCTCCACTCATCAGAAGCCAACCTCCTATCCATCCCCACCCGCACCAATCACCGGACCTGGGGGGACAGAGCCTTCTCCTTCGCTGCCCCCTCCCTCTGGAACTCACCCCCCCAACCCACCAGAGACTGCACTGACCTTACCACCTTCAAAACACCTACAAAAAGGTTTGAATGACTAACATCCTACTGTTAGACATGCTGCATGATTTAGGAGCTGTACACAGGTCCATGTTAGCTCGGGTTCTTACAATCTAAAGCTTCATTCACTTGACAAGCAGCCAAACAGCTCTGTGCCGATGTCACCGTTTTGTTTCTGTGGAGTAAGCGCTCCCCCTCGGCGTTGCGCACCGCTCAAAGTTCAAGTTAATTCACTTTGACATCACAGACCTTCCCATGCTCAACCAATCAGATGAGAGCTGTATGTAGCGGCATAAGATAGCAGGGGAGCTAACCATAAAATCTAAATGGAACTGACTTGTTTTCGCCCAACCTCCCAGTGAGCAAAGACAGAATCCCTTATTATGTGAATGTATCTTAGGACAGTGAGTGTTTCCACAGTACAGGGAGTGTTGGAGAAATAGGAAGAAGATGATAATGGATAGGAGGTCTTACGGTCCAGCGTCCGGCACACAGGTTCTGAACGGCTCCGGCCGAGGCCTCCAGCACGGTGGGGTTCTTGGACTCTTTTAGCAGAGAGGTGTAGATGCGGACCACCTCGGGCTGGAACAACAGCTCGTAGCCTGCAGGGGGGGAAGAAGAGAGTGGGGGAAGAAAGTGAGGATAGCAGGAAAGAGAGGGGAAGATGAAGTGGTAAGCAAACGTATACATATTTTGAAGAAATACATAATTCTTCTTAGTTTTTATGTACTGTAAACGTGTGTAGTTACCTTTAGCAGGCACGGTCCTCTTTGGAATGTCTATAATGTCTGCAGCTGCATCGTCATCTTTCTTACCTGAAATTGAACACAGAATCTAAATATAATACATTTATTTAGATTAATTAGTTCTACTGTTTATTCTCGTTAGGTGAAATGAATGCTATGACTGAACACGGAGATGCGTGAGGCGTGCATGTTAGTACTACCGACCTGTTAGCTAGTCATCTACTCCATTACTACGACAACAGCAGGCAGCGGAAGCAAAGTGCAGTCATACAGAGGTAAAGAGCTTACCTTTGGAAAACCACTCATCTGTAGCCCAGCGCAGAAAGGGGGAGATAAGGAGAGGAGGACAGGAAGAGGAGGAAGAGAAAGCATTTATAGTAAGTAAGAGGAAAGCAGCCATAACTGAGCCACCCAGTTAACACCTGCTCAAATCCCGACAGCACTTCCTGCCACCACACACAGATCAGCAATGAGACATGCCAAGTGTGAAGGCCAATTAAAGCAGGTCATTTTATATAAACACACACACACACACACACACACACACACACACACACACATCCTGACTGCTATGTATCAGTTTGTTGCTGTTATATGTTTCCGTTTAACCGACCTGAATATTATAAATACACAGAAAAGCATTTCATCCACAAACTAATAAACTGTGTGTGCTTTCAAAATGTCGAATGTTATCTGTTTATTGTCAAGCTTCAAAACCATTGATAGAAAGATTATATAAAGAATCATGTATGTTTATATTTCACAGAAAAGCAGGCTATTTCGAATAAAACGAGTACCATCAATAGACTTGTGTAACTAGAAAATATTTATACATTAAACAAGCCGACGCCGTCACTTTTTAACAATATTTCTTTTGAGGAAACCAGTGCCTTCATTGTAGAGACAGAGTTGAAATGGGGAGACAGAAGGGAAAACATAGATATTCATATTTTACTTTTAAGCTCAACATTGTTTCTGTATTGCCTCATTATATCAAAGTAAAAGGAACATTTCAAAAACAAAAGGGAAACTATGAGAGAGGGTATTAACACTGTAGACAGATGCTGAGGGACTTTATAATAACATGGTCAAAGCCACAAAACAGTAGAAAGGGGGATGGGGGGGGGTTGTACTCTCAGCGAAACACAAACAGAGTGCAGCAGGAGAGAGGATGAGCTTTCTCAGAGTTGGGGAAATTGCTGACATTCCTGAGTGAGCGAGTGGTTGTGTGTGTGTGTGTGTGTGTGTGTGTGTGTGTGTGTGTGTGTGTGTGTGTGTGTGTGTGTGTGTGTGTGTGTGTGTGTGTGTGTGTGTGTGTGTGTGTGTTGGTATCAGTGTAGCGACACACTGCTGTCACAGTGACACCCCCCCACAGTTGTTGCTCCTCCTCCTGACTCTCTGTGACACAGACCTTTGCTCTTGCGGGAGCTGAAGCAGCCTCCCTTCTGGCTGGAGGGGGCGGGGCCCTGGTTGAGGGGCGCGGCCTCCTGGTATCGCTCACAGCCGGGGATTTCACGGTGCACGTGATAGGACAGGTTCCTCAGCAGACACACGCTGTTCTCTATCAGCTGCAAAAATACGGAGGGAAAACGGCGGGTGAGGTGGAGAGAAGAGAGGGAATTATTGCCATGCAACGTGTTTTTAAAACATCTGGAACGTGATCGTGATAAAGATTAGTCACAAACACGCATCATCACACAGAGCCAAGCTGCTGGGGTGTTGCAGTGGAGCAGATTGATCCCTTCTAAACTGTGAAATATGGATTAAGCAATACTCTGCAGTATTTATTCAACTGTGTCATATTCTCAATTCATTATCAATCAGAGCAATACTCATAACTGTTATCAGCATTAATATAGTCAACACTCATGTTTCATATTCATCATTATGTTTTATAGTACAATGTGCACATTGGTACTTTAACTACTCTATGTTTATAGACATTTTTTATTTTAAATTGACTATATGCAGGTTAAAATTAAATTAATTAGAATTAAATTTCCCCCAGAAATAAAAACATGTTTGAGTCATATAAACTGATTTTTAGCATTATTATCATTATTAATACAAATACACTACTTCTACTTTATATACACTTTATTACATGTTTATTGTTGTATATATATGTTGTAGTATAATGTGCACATTTTTACTTTAACTCTATGTTAATATAACAGTTTATTAAAATGTATATAATAATATTTAGATTTAATAACAAAGTAAAAAGTATTTCTGAGTCACCAAGTAGTAAAGTGAAAGACAGGTGGAGACAAAATATTGATGTCTTTAGTTAATACCTTCTAAAAACACAGCATATGTGTTGTGACCAGTTGTCCTTTTCTTCAAATAAATTGCTTTAAATGTAATCTTTATTACATTTAAGAACCCAGTCATTAGTAGTTTATTGAAATGTAAATTGAACACAACCCCACTATCATGCTGATGATTGTAGAGCAGTGTCTTCATTTGTTCCTGCTAGATACAACATTCATTTAAAAAAAAAAAAACGGTGGTCGTCCTTTACATAAAATAAATAAAATAGACGGGCAAACAGATCAGAGTTTCATTTACCTTGTTGTCGACGTCTTTACAGTCAATCTGGGATTGGACGATGTACATGAGCGAATCCACCAATCCCGTGCACTCCCTCAGCTTCCTCCGTGCCTCGCTCCGCTCTGAACTCACATTTCTTCAGGATAGAGGAAAGTTGAGAAGAGGAGAATGTAAAACAAAACGTGGATTAATGGTGTGAAAGGTCAGGGGAATAATTGAGGCGGTTAAAGAGGTTAAAAGGTGAGAGAGGAGGGGAAAGAGTTCATTTAAAATGACTACAAAAGGATTCCTGCACACAATGCTTGAACACGCCCCCACCTTAAGAGTTGTTTGAATGAAACTCCTGCTTTACAAAGAGAGTACAGTTTGGGGGGGATCCAGTTTCAGCTCTGGACCAATTTCTCTACGACTCAGTGCTACTTAGGACAGGATGGATTGAAACTTGTTGAAACTGAGACCCGGTGAGTTCATTCATTGGTGAGGAAGGCATGTAAAGAAAGGAAGATGGGGGGGGGGGGGCTGTTTGGAATGATACTCAGCCTTGCTCTTTTGTTTTGGCTCGATATTCCCAGTGACAGGCCTCGCCCCTCTCACACAATGCCAGGACACATTTCCTACCAGAGGATGGGGCACTGATTTAACCTCACTGCGTAGTTCAGGAGGTTTGTTTACACGTTGTAGGCGGCAAACAAAGGTTTGTGTTATTGTGTGACTTTGGTGTTTTAAGGGTTAGTTCGGTTTAACTAGTCACCCAATAACACAATATGGCTGACGAATCAAGGCAACAGTAGATACAAGCAACTTTTATGTTTGGCGAGTAATTTACTTATTTTGTCAATGGAGTCTGGAGCAGCCACTTTCAGCAAGTTACTTAAAGGGGCCATATTATGTACATTTTCAGGTTCATATGTGTATGTGGTGCCTCTACTGCAGGGGTGCCCAACCAGTCGATAGAGATGTGTCTAACATTAGAACAACAATATTCTGTTTTATCGTTAATGTCCTATAACATAATCTTCCTGTGCCAGAATAATGCACTTGAACATATCAAAGCTTTGTGATTGGCCGGCATGACCCCATGTGTCGGGGCGTGGCTGGTGGGCAGTGGGCATAGTCCGCTGACGTTGTCCGTGGCAACAGGAGTGACATTCCGCACACACATGGATAGTGGTGGTCTAATAGATAGTGAGGTGGGCTGAAGATCAGAAGGTTGTGAGTTCAAATCCCGCCAGGAACACCACCACTAGTGTGCCGTTGAGTAAGGCACTTAGTCCTTAGTTACTCCAGGGAGAATGTCCCTGTAATTGGTAATTGTAAGTCGCTTTGGATAAAAGCGTCAGCTAAATGAAATGTAATGTAATGTAACACACAAGACCGCAATTAGAAATTAATAATTAATTATGGCAGAAGCAAAAAAGCCCAAAATATATAATTTTCACTCCGAGTGAGAGGATGATTATTTTTGTATCTATTCCAAATCAAAGTCCATCGGTCTCATCTGCAATGCGACCGTGGCTTTATCGAAGAAGGGTCATTTAGGAGCGGCATTTCAAAACAGTGCACAAACGCTACGAGACGGAATTCCCTCCTAATTCTGCCCTACGCTCCCAAAAGGGGAGGGGCCTGAAAGGACAGCTAAATGCACAGCAGTCCATTTTCAGCCCAACAACAAGAGCAAGGCTGCTCCATAGCATCTCATCGGGTCAGAGCAAGGCTGCTACCATAGCATCTTATCGTGTTAGTCACGTTCTTGCGAAACACATGAAGTCTTTCAAAGATGGCGAAGTTGTGAAAGAAGCATTCCTGGAGGCTGCCGACGCGCTTTTTGGGGACAGTAAAAATAACAGTAGCATTTCAACAGGTTTTTGATATAATAAAAACTCAAGTTAGATACCGTTATTAATCAGCGGTCAGTTTTTGTTTGTTTGAACTTATTCATTATAATTATTGTACAAAATGGTATAAGAATGCAAACTTAAATTGATTATAGTCTATTATCAATTCAGGTTAAGAAACTAGTGTTGCTTGCATCCTATTTTAAAAGGCATTTCTTTTTATACTCTAATAAAATACAACAAAAAAGGGTTTGATTCTATTAATTTTGTCTTATTTATTGCACTTTGGCAGCAGATTCCTTTGTAGCTTCAGATCTGAGTTGTCTTATTAGTAAGCCTAATTTATACTTTTGTAGCAACACTATTCGTATATAATGGCAAAGAAAGGGTTCAGTGTCTTTTCTTTTTTCCTGTATCACATGTGGCAGCATTGTTCAATGTTTCTTGAAAACATTACCCACTGTAGTGACGTGTGAATAAACTCCAACTCTCTATCAACAACACTGTTGTGTAACTTCAGTTAAATACTTGTGTGTAGATTAGAAAGAGGTAAGATAAAGGATCTGCAGTATTTTACGAGGTATTAATCGTACAAAGGTCAGTTTTATACAAGTAGAAGTGTGTATTTACCTGGTAGTAGGCTGTCAGTAATGGCTACGCCTCTCTATTTGGACTGGTAGATCTCGGTAGACTGCCAACTTTAAAAGCAGCTCTCGGTTCAAAAAAGGTTGGGCATCCCTGCCCTACTGTGACATGTCTCCATGCTTCTATGTTCAAAAAGCTCTTTATTGTTCTCATACTGCCTGTGCCGCAGCACCTCTTTTCACCCTCTGTCTGAAACCAGAGCCCAGTCTGCTCTGATTGGTTAGCTGGCTGGCTCTGTTGTGATTGGTCAACCTGCTAGAGATACCCGCAACTTAGCACGTTAAATGTGTTGGAGCAATAGCCAATAGAAGCGTCAGTGTTACATACTACTGTCAGTGTGAGTCCCATTGAGGCAGCATCTGAACGTGGCTTTTAGTACTATACTTTATGTTCATTTCTTTGCCTTTCTGAAATTCCCAAGTCATATTAAAAAAAACTCTTCTTATAAGACTAAACCAAAATAAAGTCTAATTTGTATATAGACTCAGTTTCAAAACACATTTTCTCTACATTACCTAATTAGATCTACAAATAGTATTTTAAATATGTATTAAAAAGCACGTGTTTGTTACTGATCCTCTTAGTAAATTACACCATGATCATTTTAAATATTTGTATTTAATTAACAGGGATACTGCACATTATTACACATTTCTGTAAATGTGCCAAGAGGCTATTTTTTAACTGTAGTCCCTGTACTTTTCAAGGATAATGCAAATTGTGTTACAAATAGGGTCATTCCCTCTTATTTAGAGAACCATACCGCAATTTAAAAACCAGTCAAATAATCGCAATGAGCTATATTTTTTACATATTATGCGGTGCTACTCTTGGTCAATTTTATTTGTAATGATCTTGAACTCAAGCGTCTGGTCATAAGCGTATGATACTGTCCAGATCATTGCGGGGAATACTGAACTTTATAAACCTTTAACATACAGAGTTATTCCCACATACTTCTCTGTAATGAACCGAGTGGTCAAAGGGAATGCATAGATAACAGGCTGAACAGACTGTTTACACTGTGCGAGTCAATGCCCCACCGTCCTCTGCTCGCCTCTCCCTGTGAACCCTCCTCCCCCGGTCTCACAGAGTCACTGTGAGAACGCACTTCTATTAAATATAAGCAGATATTATATTTAATAAATAACCTTTAAGTCTTTTAATGGGCACTATATCCAAACAAATAAGATCTTCTGTCAAAGTAAAGGCTTCTGACGTGCACAATAAACCACATGAATCCTTCTATTTCTTTTTACTGAAAGAGTAGCTTTCTATACGTTTGGTTTAAATGCTGTCAATGTGGATATTATCCCAAACATTTTTTTAAAAAGCAATCGGAAGCAAAATTATAATCCCACAAAATAACCATTGGTTCATTATTTGTTTATCACATGTTACCCTAAATACCCGAAAACCCTTTTAAATTAAATGTGGAATTGTATTAAATGTGGGCCTTGTCTAACAGCAAAACTAACTTTTCCTTCTTCTTGACATATTCATTTTTACGAAAACTGTATCATTCAAAGCACTTTCACACAAACGATCTTCATTGAAGTGTTTTATAAAAGAGTTTAAGGATTAAGCTGAACGCGAGTTTGTAAACTGATGATTTTATATAGTTTTGTTTTTGTTGAGCACGGCTTCTGTTAACTTAAATGTATCAAGAATTTACCATATTTGCAACAGAGGGCATTTTAGGAAAATTAAGTCTGTACAAGAGTTTAAAAGTTAACATGGGGTGAGAGATTATGTACAAATGTACAGTTAGCTGGTGAAGTATTCCTTGAAGTGCAACAAAAGCTTGTAGAATGGGCCAGTCAGCTGATTGGTGCATTATTTTCTATTCGCTTGAATTGTTATTGCCTTCCTCATCCACCCCGCTGCTCTGCCACTCTGTTGAGCAGGCCTGTTTCCATCTTCCTCAGTACATGAACCCTCCCTCCTCACATCCTCTACCTCTGGCCTATTCAAAATGGCGGCCCGCAGGCCAGATGCGGCCCAGCCTCCTACGGCAGTACAGACCAAAGATCAAAGTGCATCTAGTGGTGCTAGTAACGGTGGCCCTATGATAGCAACTCTAAAACATGTCTCTCTCAACTCTGAAGCGTAAACATAGACAAAACGGTCATTGATCTTGTGGAGCAGATGCGCGCATTCCAAGTCAAGCTAGACCTTTTCACGGCCAACTTGAGTACGGGTCGGATGCTGCATTTTCCAACGCTCCACAAACACATTACATCCCCGGCACAAATCACAGATGTGATGACAGATTTCATTGCGAGTTTGAAAGAGAACTTTGCCGGTCGATTGGATGGACTTGCTCTGCCCACAGAGGTGATGGGCTTTGCCAGAGACCCCTTCACTGTTGCAATAGAGGGGGACGTATCCACCAAAGCAAAGGAAGTGGACCCCTCCATCGACGAGGGGACATTTACACTGGAACTTATTGATATGCGTTCATCCGTAACCATGGCACAAGAGCAGCGCACTAACGGGCCAGCGAAGATTTGGAGTGATGTCAAAAAACAGCAGTTCCCTAACATTCAGAAAGGTGCGATCTGTGTGCTCAGTATATTTGGATCAACATACACATGTGAATCAAGCTTTTCACACATGAACTCAATACAAAGTAGAACTCACTGCTCCCATTCTGACAGCACTCTTCACCAATGTCCAATTTTGATGTGCATGTGTCATATGTAATTATGTATCCAATTTTATTTTGTATGCGAGGACATTCATTAAGACTGCTATTATTGTATTCAGTTAAATGCACTTTGTGATGTGCCTGGTTCAAAAAAATTAACCTGAATATTGTACTTCTAAAGCAAACAAATGTAATGCTACAACTGTGTACTTTTTTTATGCACTTTGAGATGCCTCAGATTCTGTTAAATTAATGCTAATTTGTTGTATTTTTATGCACTTTTTTGACGTACCTTTGTTAGATGAACAATGAATAAAAATTGCATGTTTTTCATCGCAGTAATATGTGTTGGTTTAAAATGTGTCATTACCCGCTTTTTACAGGCCGCTGAATGTCTGGCCCAGCTGAATTTTGTAGTTATAAAATCTGGCCCAACTAAATGTGTAATTGAATAGCCCTGCTCTACCTGCTCCTCCCTTACCTCAGACAGCCAGCCGTGTTGGTGAGGGCCGTCTCCCACTCCAGGTGTCTGGGCTTGCAGTTCTCCTCCCCCCCTCCCGCTCCATTGCTCCCTCGCTCCCAGCCAGAATGGGGCACCATCACCTCGTCGGAGAGGGCGTGGAGTGCGTGGTCCACGATCTCCATCTTCACCGAGTCGTGAGACGACAGGTTCCACAGCGTCCCTGGTGAAAACAGATAATATTGAGTTATACTTTATTTAATAGTTATATTTTAGAGCAGTGGTTCCCAAACTTTTTCAGTCGGGCCCCCCTTGGGTAATTGGAAATATTTTCGTGACCCCCCCCAACCCGGTTCCCATCTATATTCAGGGGTGCACATAACTTTTTTGCCCTGGTTCTCAAAGGAGCACCTGGAGATGTTGCTTGGTGCTCATCCTTAAAATGAAATAAACCGTAACTTTTGAGGGGGTCTTTATTTGCCAGACACACGGCACTGAATACACATGCAGAGGTGAACACAAGACAACATTAGCACGACCAGTAATCCTACAAACTGTCATCACTACCTTCCTCACTGTCTTCCTCTCTGTCAGACATGGTAGCTGATGATGTAGGCCTACTACTTTCTCTCTGGTTGAGTCTGCGATTAGATGCTTGCATCCACAAGTCAACAGCTGGGTTTGGGTCGAAAGTCTCTGTTGTCATCTTAGACAAGTGGATGTAATCAAATAAGTATGTGAACATAACCAATAACCTACCATAACAAATGAATGTAACTTATTTTATTTGTGTTGTTCATTCATATCTTATTTTACCTTAACATTTATTTATTTATGCATTTTTTGTATCTCTCCAGTTTTATAGGATGTTTTTGGTTACTGTCCTATAGTATGCATTGGAATGATTTCAAACCTCTTTATCCCAATAATTATAAAGGGGTGCCTTGGAAATATGTGTTTACATAAATTGTGACCAAACTGTTTGAACTTAGACTAAATTGAACTATCTAAACACTCAGAGTCCTTTACCTCACTGAGCTGTAGTCATCAGCCTCTCAGTCTGACTGGAGAGGACTCTCCCTCCACATTATTGTAAGGCAAGGCAAGGCAAGTTTATTTATATAGCACTTTTCAACACAATGCAATTCAAAGTGCTTTACAAAAAATGAAAGACATTAAGAAAATGGCATTTAAAATCAGTCATTAAAAAGAGAAGCTAATAAAAAATAAACATTAAAAGAAAAAATACATGGATAAACATTAAAAGAAAAAATACATGGATAAAAGTTACAGTGCAGTCTAAGATATGAATAGTTCAATTAAAAGCAGCGACAAAAAGAAAAGTCTTCTGCCTGGATTTAAAAGTAGTGCAAGAGTTGCAGCGGACCTGCAGGTTTCTGGGAGTTTGTTCCAGATATTTGGAGCATAATAACTGAACGCTGCTTTACCATGTTTAGTTCTGACTCTGGGGACAGAAAGCTGACCAGTCCCTGAAGACTTGAGAGATCTAGATGGTTCATAATTTAGCAGTAGATCAGAAATTTATTTTGGGCCTAAACCATTCAAAGCTTTATAAACCAGCAGCAGTATTTTGAAATCTATTCTTTGACACACAGGAAGCCAGTGTAAAGACTTCAGAACAGGAGTAATGTGATCCACTTTCTTAGTGTTAGTGAGGACTCGAGCAGCAGCGTTCTGAATCAGCTGCAGCTTCCTAATAGATTTTTTAGTGAGACCTGTGAAGACCCCATTGCAGTAGTCGAGTCTACTGAAGATAAAAGCAAGGACAAGTTTTTCCAAATCCTGCTGTGACATTAGTCTTTTAATCCTAGATATGTTCTTTAGGTGATAGTAGGCTGATTTAGTAACTGTTTTAATGTGACTGTTGAAACTCAGGTCAGAGTCCATGACTACACCTAGATTTCTGGCTTTATCTGTTGTTTTGAACATTGCAGACTGAAGCTCAGCGCTCACTTTTATACGTTCTGCCTTGGCTCCAAAAACCATTACCTCAGTTTTATCTTTGTTTAATTGGAGAAAGTTCTGACACATCCAGTCATGTTCAATGCACTTACTCAGTGTTTGAATTGGAGCATAGTCTCCTGGTGAAATTGTTATGTAAATCTGTGTGTCATCTGCATAGCTATGGTAACTTATTTTGTTGTTTTTCATTATCTGAGCCAGTGGTAGCATGTAGATGTTAAAGAGAAGAGGCCCCAAGATGGAGCCTTGAGGAACCCCACATGTCATATTTGTCAACTCAGATGTGTATTTACCTATAGAAACAAAGTTGTTTCTGTCCTTTAAGTAGGATTCAAACCAATTTAGAACTGTTTCCGAAAGTCCCACCCAGTTTTCCAGTCGGTCTAGTAATATGCTGTGGTCAACAGTGTCAAACGCAGCACTGAGATCTAATAATACTAACACTGAAGTTCTGCCACTGTCTGTGTTTAAGTGGATGTCATTAAAGACCTTTACAAGAGCAGTCTCAGTGCTGTGGTTTGGACGAAAGCCTGACTGGAACACATCGAAACAACTATTTAAATGCAAGAAATTACTCAACTGTTGAAAAACAACTTTTTCAATGATTTTACCTAGAAATGGCAGGTTTGATATGGGCCTGTAATTGTTCATTACTGAAGCAGCTAGATTATTCTTTTTTAAGAGCGGTTTAATGACTGCAGTTTTCAGGGCCTGTGGAAAAATACCTGAGTGAAGAGATTTGTTTACTATATGAAGTAGATCTGAGGCCATGCAAGGCAAAACATCTTTGAGAAACATCTTCTTCTTACATCCGTTAGAGCAGCTAGCACCAGATGCTAATAACAACAGCGCCGGTACCGGGCGGTGCGCCCTTCTCTCTCGCTCTCCCTCCCTCGCTCACTCGCATTTTGGCTGTGAGCTGCGGATGCCAGATAATGCAACATCCCCCATTTTCATCACTTACAGCGCCCATCGTACAGGGCAAATGAAACGTGTAACCGGGGTGAAAAGGGTGTTACATTTACTTAATTATGAATATTGTTACATCAAGGCCAAAAATTAGGATGAGCCCCAACGGTCAAAAATTGTTTTTTCCCTCCCAGAACTGCCAGCGCAGCGCCTCCCCAGATCTGGCGCCCTAGGCGAACATCTATAACGCCAGTGCTACGTGCCGACCCTGAGTTCATATGCAACTCTCAAATATCTTTCTCTCTCTCTCCTCCCTTCTCTCTCTTCTTTCTCTTCTCTCTCTCCCTCTCTCAATTTTGGTACGCAAATGCGCCATTTTTCAAATGAGCATCAATCTTGATACAGGGTACTTATTATATGTTATAGTTTGGACTCCTAAAGCTTTTAGTCTACTATCCCATCATTCAAGGGTGGTTTTCACTATAAGTAATGGTTTTCTTTTGGACGGACACTATAATTTAAATTTTTTTACTATGTTCAATCTGAATTTACTTTAAAATAAAAAAGATCTATATTGATTCTGACTTTTCTACATCCAACTCACAGGTTTATCATTGCTTTGAGATTATTAATTTACCCCTTTTAGGAGGGAAGATATAGTCAATTGTTCTGGGAATGTCATTTTCGAGCCTGAGGCCTGAACAACAGGCTCGGGGCTAAACTGGTTTTAAACAAAAACATATTCCAAAATATACTTTTACTCTTGCATAATCTCACTAAAACGACATGGCTAGAGCATAAAACATTTACAAACAACTCTAATACTATAAGAAGCTGGAGAAACATTCAAATATGCAAATATCACGCACACAGGCTTTTTCCGCAAATCCTTTGATATACATATTTGGTATTGACTAACTATGTGCCAAGGCAGAAGCGAAGGAAGATAAAGGAAGAAGCATTTATAATGGGGCATTCATCATTTATTGTTTTATTCCCCAATAAAAAAAGACATGTATGCTTTCCATTTAAAATTATTATTACAAAGTCGTGATGAAACAAGAGTGATAAAAGTCAGGTATTGAAGAAACTGCTTATTGAAAACGCAGCTATTCATATTTAATTAATGTGTTCATGTTATCACTGATTGCCATTTCTCCAATCTTTGCTTATTCCTGTATTTTACTTGCACCACTGTATCAGTTGCACTTAGCCAGTTAGCTCTGTTGTGACAGGTCAACCGCCGAGATATTTTGACACCAAGATTTTCTGATTTTACTGCAAATGTATATCGGTTCCAGGGTAATGCATTGTATTGCTGCTGTATTTGTGTATTGAAAATCTCAAAAATAAATCATATATAAAAAAAAATTAAAAAAAATGTATATCGGTTCCAAATGCTTTTCCTTCCGGGAAAAGATTGTCCCACTCTTGACCTGACAATCAACATCGGCACCTCTGTTGTTTCCCCGACTCAGACTGCAAGGAATCTGGGTGTGATCCTAGATAACAACCTGTCCTTCACTGCAAACATCGCTGCTACAACTCGTTGCTGCAGATATACGCTGTACAACATCAGGAAGATACGTCCCCAGCTGACCCAGAAAGCCACCCAGGTTCTGGTCCAGGCTCTCGTCACCTCACGCCTAGACTATTGCAACTCCCTCCTGGCTGGTCTACCTGCATGTGCCATCCGACCTCTGCAGCTCATCCAGAATGCAGCGGCTCGTCTGGTCTTCAACCTTCCAAAATGTTCCCACACCACTCCGCTCCTCCGCTCCCTTCACTGGCTCCCGGTAACTGCTAGAATCCACTTCAAGACACTAGTACTTGCATACCATGCTGCGAATGGATCTGGCCCTTCCTACATCCAGGACATGGTTAAACTGTACACCCCAGCGCGTGCACTCCGCTCTGCATCAGCCAAACGACTCGCTGCACCCTCGCTGCGAGGGGGACCCAAGTTCCCATCAGCAAAAACACGTGGGTTTGCTATCCTGGCTCCAAAATGGTGGAATGAGCTCCCCATTGACATCAGGACAGCAGAAAGCCTGCACATCTTCCGGCGCAGACTAAAAACTCATCTCTTTCGACTCCACTTCGAGCGATAGAATTAATAACAAGGCACTTATATACTAATATAGGACTGGCTTATCTATAGCTAGCTGAGTAGCACTTGAAATGTTTGGCTCTATGATACCTGATGTACTTATATGATTCTGTTTTCTTCAGGGTTGTGTCTTCCTGGTCGTATGTACTTATTGTAAGTCACTTTGGATAAAAGCGTCAGCTAAATGCAATGTAATGTAATGTAAAATATCGGTTATCGGTCTCCTTGATTACTAATAATCAGTATCGGCCTTGAAAAAGCCATATTGGTCGATCCCTACTATTGCCAACAACTACACTTCAGCTACTGTACATTGAAAATAGAAACCTCTGCATTGTGACTCTTGAGCTGATTGGTCATGTGACCTTCTCACCTGTGATGATGTCAGTGAGGTCTTGGTCGTGGGTCTTCCTCAGCAACCGGACCAGAGCGGGCACTCCGTCGCAGTTCTTGATGGCGATCTTGTTGTCGTGGTCTTTGCCATAGGAAATATTCTTTAGCGCTCCACAGGCTGCGTAGTGAACCTATAACAATGACGCATTAAGAGGTCATTGAGCCATGAGTAACAATGGAATAGCACTAAGGCAGAGTACTGCTCTCACATACATGGATTTAGTGTAGGAGTAGTAGTGCAGTAGTGGCGTGTCTTTATGGTAGATTGTACATCACCGATTACACAGCTCTGAGGTTTTCTACTCGTGCAAGTCATCGTCTATATTCGATAGTCGGCCATATACTTAAACGTAATGCATGCTTTTCTGAATTAATACGATTATTATGAGTTTTCTGTTAAAAATGTTAATGGGAAAAATCTGTTTGTTTTTTCTAAATACCAAAATACCTACACATCTCAAGAGAAGCTCTCGTTAACTTAGGGCTCAATTTCAAGAAGACAAACAGTCCAATAGTTTAGTGTAATAAAACTCATCAAGCTAAACATGTCGTGAGTGTAACTGAGATGCAACAGCCTGATTGTCTCTTGGTTTACCACCATGTCAGATGCATTATATCTGTGAATTATCTGAAATATGTCTTATCGGTCCATAGGATCAGAATGAGCTTAACGTCTCAACTGCAAAACCCTGAGGGGCCCGCACAAATACGACAGACTAATAGGAAAGGAAAAGGGCCTCTTTAGAAACGTTCTCAAGATGCAGTCGCTGTTTGACCCATTTCTCCAGGCAGTAAGTCATCCGACACACTCAGACATCAAACTTGTCCCTGGCTCTAGAGCATGTAACGTCAAATTTAGATGTCTCTCTGCTTTCAGAACGGAATGCATGATGTGGTTTGTCTGGTAATGCCCACACTAAGATCAGCAACACCTAGCCACAGCCTCTGCTAAATGAAAGGGAATCATGGAGAAAGAAAAACGTACAGAATGTTTTGGCCAAAACCATATTTAGCACAAATGTTGACCTACAGGATTTGACCAAGTCAAGATGTCAAACACTTAATGCTTATTTCTAGTTCCTTTGTTAAGTTGACCTTGTCTGAGTCCAATGAACACACGCACTGTTACTTAACAAATACACTACATCCCTTAAGCTTCTCTTTTACCCCACCTAGTCCTGTCCAAACACCCTTCTATTGAGTAAGGAATGAACAGAAAGCAGGACTCACCTCTCTGTTTGGATTGTCGAGCATACAGACGAGTGCTGGGATGCCTTTCATTCGACGCACATCAGTCTTGACCTGGAAAACAAAAGGATGGACATAAAGCGGAGATGTGGAAGGGGGCTGCTTTAAAGCGGCCCTCAATGCTCATTTTCAGGTTTCATATTTGTATTTTGTTCCTCTACTGTAGGGCTTCTCTTCTCAAACTCCGGACCGAACCCTGTGTCCCATTAGAAAACATTTTAATTATACAAAATAAAAAAAAATAAAAACGTTCTGATTCTGATGTAAATTAATGTATATGTTCTTTTGTGTGTGTGTGTGTGTGTGTAGGGGCGCCGTTTGCCGACAGGCAAGGCAGGCAAGTGCTTGGACCAGAAGGGGGCCCCCAAAGAAGGTAGATTAAGAAGGTCCACAGCAACGACAACATGAAACACCCTTTAATTTACTGCAACGATATGGTACATGTTCATCTATAAAGCCATGCTGGGTAAACTATCAACTTATATATGCTCTTTGATCTCACAGAGAGTGGCACGTAGCTATTGCCTGAGATCCCAGGATGTGTTTTTATTACATGTGCCAAGGGCTAGGACTGTTTAGGTACTAAAGCTTTTATGTGTGCTGCTCCTCTAGCTTGGAACACTATGTAAAACAAATTGAAACGGAGCATTTTGGTTCCCTTGCATCATTTTAAAGCTCAGATAGATGAAATGTTATTAGATATCGGTCATTGTGAATAGGTTGCTAATGTATACCCCTGTAATTATGTTGTATTGATGTCCTTTTTGTTTTCTGTTGTTTTTATGTGTAACCAATGTGCTGCAGGTCTCCCTTGAAAAAGAGATCGTTGATCTCAATGGGATTTTCACCTGGTTAAATAAAGGCTACAAACAAACAAATGACATGTCTGGAAACCCCCTCAAGGGGGCCCCATGCATAGCGCGCCGTAAGAAACTGCTTCTTAATTTCCGTTTCGTTGCTCCGCTCCGGGAGGGGGGGGGGGGGGGACGACACTAAAGCAGTGTTACTTTGTAGATCTGTACAAAGTAACACTGCTCTCTTTTGTCCACACTATTGAGGATGCAGCAGTGTGTTATCTTCAAATAAACTTTATTAGAATAGCCTATGGACAAAACAAACTGCAGGGGGTCCTGAATTCACATGAGTGCCTCTCTAGTCAGTACAACAACTTTGGAGCCTTATGCCGTATAACAGAGAAAAGGAAGAAGAAACTTTATGTTGCGTTGATGGTAGGATACTTTCTTATTAAATAATCAATCAATTTTTTTTATCTTTAAAATAATTTTGCATTTGAAAATGGAGCAACTGTGACAAAACGCAATTCCCCCCAGGAAAGTAAAGTATTTTGATTTAGATAGATAATGATCCAATAAGAGAAAAGCAATAAAAAAAGCTTTCCTCTGAAAACGTTCTTAAATTAAGTGTTCTACCCATCCATCTACTACTTATTTTACTCCCACTATGGTAGAAAAACAACAGACTGTCTTGCTCTTCCATCATACATGCCCATATCAAGCATAGAAGACACATGACTCATTATCATGAGTCATGACAGAAGGTGCTCTGACCTCTGCACTCCCCATCAAATTACCCTGAGTCAAAGTCCAGTCTAAATCACACTGGATACGATATAAACCATAAACATGTACGCTTGCACTTCTTACTTTATCGTTCTTGTAGGTGAGATGCTGCAGGTAGGCCGCTGCGTTGCTCCTGACGGGGTCCAGCCTGTAGTTCAGCATGGCGATGACCTCTGGCAGCTCTGGTTGACGCCAGCCTCCGGGGCCGGGACCCGGACCTTTCCTCAGAGTGCTGTCCAACGAGGCCATGCTGCCCCTCTCCCCCTGCGCCAGTGGGGCTCCGGCTCCCCAGTAGTACTGGTCCCCTGGGCCGCTCATGTCGCCATCCAACGTGCCCTCGTAACTCCTGAGGAGGAAGGAGAATATGAGTTGAGGGAAAATAGACATCCAACAATGCAAGCAGAGGGAAAGTGGAAAAAAGTTTGTGCTAGGGCCGAAAATCATATGTAATAGAAATTGGGAGAAAGCAGTGACAAACATCTACTACCTTTGAATACACAAGGTGTGAGTCGTTTACTAACAAAGCTAAAAACGTAACCAGAAAACAATTGGAAACTCTCAATATTCTATGTTCCTACGGTTGCACTGTCCAACTGTTACTGTTTTAGTGTGAAGGTAGACAATACTGAGTTATTTCCTTAGAGTCCGCTGCAATATCAAAATGTTTTAGACTGAAAACCCTATATATTGATGGTGTGAGGATATTTTGTGGATAAAGGCAATAAAAACACACTTGGAATTGGAGAATTAAGAGAATAACATTACTTACTAAACGGCAGCCTTTAGCTGCAAAACTATAAAGAAATAAAACTGAAAATGAAATCAAAATGTGAACTGCTGCTAAGGCACCAGCTAGTGAATCTTACGCAGGGAAGAACGTTGTTTTGTGCAGTTTATTTTCAAAGATACAATATCCTATAGTACAACAGCGGTATCTGTTCATGTCTTCTTGTTTTGTCTTTCCTGTGGCCTCCTTGTGTCTGGTGTGCCAATATCACTTCCACCTGTCGCATATAAATCCGATATATTTTTCTCTTTACTTTGACGTTTCTCTCAAATATAATTGTTTGCAAACGGGACGGAACATCACTCTTATACACACATAATCATAATTCTTCATGTCACTTAAAAAAAAACATGTCTTACCCAGCCCTGCGTGGGGGGGGTCCATGTTGGTAGCCATGCAGGTTGCGGGGCACGGTGCTGTAGTGCATCTGGTGTCCCATGCCGTAGTCGGGCTCGTCATAGCCCATGCTGCGCTGATCGTCCTCCAGACCATACGGCTCCGCGACAAACCTGGGGATGGAGGAGAGCTCCACGGCACTTCCCATACGCCCGACCTTCACAGGGACAATAAATCATACAAGTCAAATGCAGCTGGTAAACCCATGCTACGGGTTGCATATGTGTTCACTACATATAGCATGGAAGCAAAGCACTGAATTTAGTATGTCAGATAACAATTAACTATTTAATTAACTAAATCAACAACGATGATGATTTGTTTATTGCACTTATTCATCATAGTCAGAAACTAGCAAAACAGAAATGATTGTCTAATTTTCAAATTCAAATGTTCCTTGAACATATAATTATCCTTGATTTGGTCAGGAACAAAATCTAAAATAGTGATTTTTGACACCATATCTTGTGAAAACATAAAATTCTCCACACCTTAGAGCAACTGGAAAGTCACTAATGACTCAGCTATGACAGACAGTCATATGATAAAAGCTCATTAAACTGAACTGCAGGCTGTTTACATAAAGCAGAGGTGAGGACGCACAGGAGGTTGTAAAGTCGGAACAGTTGGATATGTGTAGCAAGTGGATTTTTCTTATATTAGCAACACTTGTGGTCACCTGAAAACATCTCATTAATAAAGATTGTATCCAATTTTTGTGAAAGGAATTGAACCTGAATTGTATCATTGTTATGATTTATAGTGTGATAAGTGTTTCCGTAGAGGCCTCAGAGACTCTGCTCTGGGTTCAGAGAGGTGAAAGCATGTCAGAGCTGCTGATTGTTGATCATACCTGAGGCTGAGCGGCATAGGGGTCCAGCTGGTTCCTGCTGACGGCTCTGTAGTTCAGATCCAGAGTTCTGTAACCGTCGGGATGGACCGGTCTGGGGAGGGGGAGGGAGGGGCAGAGAAGATGAGTCTAAAGTTTCAAAGTGTAAGTCTACTTGTCTTTTTTAATGCTCATACACCACGGTATATATTGTAATACACATGTTTACATATTTACTGCTACTTGTATAGTATAACGTGCACATATTTGACCTCTTAGTTTTATTTATTATCTAATTTAACTTGTTTATGTTACGCTACATGACGTCATTTATGTGATGCTTTTCTCTTCTTTTTTTTTTTATCCAAAGCAACTTGCATACTTTTCCATCCCATAGATTTGCCTACAGGAGCAGGTATCTCGCAGAAAGACACTTGACGTACGGACAGTCGGGATCGAACCACTGCTGCTCCTATTGGCAGAGGCCTATTTCACCCCTGAGCCACCACCAATTAAAACATGTTATATATCTTTGTATTTTATTTTATTCTAAAGTAGGAAACTATCACAGTACCCTGATTCCCCTCGGGATAAATGAAGTATTCAGATTCTCTTGATGGCTTTCAACAACAAACTGTACCTGTAGCGATCGTCCATGCGTGCCCCCCGGCTCAGGCTGGTGTAGGCCTCCGACGGGGGCCCGGTGCGGTAGTCTTCATAGCCCGCTGGCGGTCCATATTGGTAGTTGCGGGGCACAGTGTGAGTGGGGTAATCCATGGGTCCAGCTGGTTGTGCTTGTCTGTAGACCGGTCCAGTGCAGGCACTCATTCCTGTCACTGAACCCCCCCCATCCAGGGACAGTGTATCTGACACGGAGGGGATGACTGTGCGAGTGGTAGTGGTCTTTACTACTTTCTTTACCTGAAAGAGCGAAGGGGCGAAGAGACAACATTTAGTATGTAAGCTTAAAATGATGTCACTTACAAGTAAAGACGCACCAATGTATGTCAGCCACATTGGAAAATAATGTGACATGTGCTGACGGCAGGAGCTAATGTGTATCTGTTTTGCTGGGCCATGTCATTAGGTACTCTATGTCCCTATTAACCCATAAACTAAAAGCTTGTTTTGCAGTTATTTTTAGGCATCAGCCTCAGCCAAATTGTTATTTGGTATTGACTGCAATGGGTGCATCCCTACTTAAGAGTAATTCTAGAGATACAATCTTAAAGAAAATGTCACTGACGTGCTTCAGATGTATGCAACTCAAAACTCTTTTTTATATAGTCAATTCGTCATTTCCATTTTTATCCTCCCAAGTTACCGTGGTTTCTGTACGCCTAATGGTCCCGTCTTCATTGGTCTCCACGGAGATAACAGGTGGAGCCTCCTGAGGGTCTTCCTGCACCGTGTATGTCTCCTGCACCATCTGTCCAGGATCCATCCTGAACTGCACATATGTCAGTGGAAAAAAAACTTGAATATAGGTCTTATTAAGGATATGTTTTTTAATATGTTTTTGGGCAGTAAGTAGGGGTGTTGAAAATAATCGTTTCTACATGCATTGCGATGCGGACGTGGACGATTCGGTATCGATGCAGTGACGGAAGATAATCGGTTATAGCGTAGTAACGTTGCTTCCTGATTTTCCGGCCGCGGTTTTACTATAACGTTTTTTCGTTACTTTAATATCAAATCGGTCGGTGACGCAGAGATCAGGGAACAGACGTGACAGCGGCACAGCGGCACAGCAACACCAAACACGGAGCAGTCTGCTTTATCCACCAACACAACACCACCAGTCCAGAACCAACAGCAGAAGGACCCGCTCTGAATCACTCCGTGTCGCTGCGGCTCAGAGACACAGGGATTTATGTTTTTCAAAAATAATCGCGTTACAATCATGTCAGGTTTTTGGTGGATTTAATTAAGTCTTGGATTACAAAGTATGAATGTCCTCTAGCAATTTTCAGACGATATATACGTGTGTAAAGTTTGTGAAGGCAGGAGGAAAAAAGCTTCCGCGATCACGTCTCCTCTCCGTTCCTCCAAACCCCGCCCCCTCCCTGAAAATAATGAGTGACAGGCTGATAGTGACCCGATAGAAACTTTATTATTCACTTAATCACTGAGATATAATGAAGCTAACTTAATCTCATACATTCATGGGATTTATGTAACGGTAAAACAGAGAATGTAAGTGTGCACCCACATGCAGTAGTTTAGTTTGTATATGCTATTGTAAATACTCCTGTTGTCTGCTGTGTTCAGACTCAAGTCCTATGTGGGATGCCACATTCAGGACATTCAGTGTCCTTTTTTTAACAGAAGACTGTAGCTAGAAGCTGCAGCTAGACTGCAGAAGCATTATTTTTTTGTTTTTGAGGATGGAACAACTTCACACACAGATATAGGGAGGCTAGACCTATACAATTCATTTATTTTGGTTTATAAATTAATGTCAAGACATTTATGTTATTGATTTCTGAAGCACTTTCTAAATAATAAAAAGAGAGTTCATATGTATTTACTGCATGTATGCATTGATGAAAAATAAGCCATGTGCAGTAATATAGAAAATTGAGGATGCAACGCATTGGTATGAATCGTGATATCGAATTGAATCGAATCGTTGACAGGATAATCGTAATCGAATCGAATCGTGAGACCAGTGAAGATGCACAGCCCTAGCGGTAAGTGACTTTATTTTAGAGACAAGGAGACGGAGGGGATGACATGGGGCAAGTGGTGCCAAGCCAGATTTGAACACTGGTTCCTGGTGTATACGGTGGCCCTTACGTTTTTAGGATTTAAACAGCACGGAAAGAAAAAGTTGTCTTCAGAATATGCTTACGTGATGTGTCCCGTTGATGTAACCCTCGTTCAGTGTTAGCCTCTCTATGTCTGCATCACAAGGAATGCGACCGTTCTGAAGAGAATAAACATACATGAGGGGAATCCAACACACACAATCACTGCTTGGAATGACTATACGTGTCTGAACACATCACATACACATCACGACATGGACTGAGCCGTTTAAAGACGTCCAGAGTGACAGGCTACTCATGTACAGTAAAGTGAAAGCAGCTTTATTCTGTAAGGCTTCAGTGCTATGATTACTGTGCTGCTCAATTACATGTGTTTCCTTACAGTGATGCAACTCAAATAAATTACGCTAGGAATTGTCAATGAAAATAATCACTAAGCAAACATTTATTTCAATTCTTCAACCCAAGCAACTTCTTAATGACAGCCGACCAGAAACAAACCTTCTCAAAAAGACCTATCAAAAGTCAGAGAAAGTTAAAAAGTATGTTTGCATTGTGTTTCACATAAAAAATAAAAACAGTATGATGACATGATGAACACATAGAACTCTAGGGAACACACTCATCCAACAATATTGTGAATTAACTGTAAAATGCAATGAAAAGATGAAATAATTAGTAATGAATAATGACCCATAAAGAGAGACAAACAAAAACAACAAATTCGACACCACCGGCATGTCCAGCCAGGGAGTGGTGATGGGTGTTAACTTCCCATTCCAGCCACAGGGGGATCTCTACGCACCTCTCTTTTTTTAATACTTTTGGTATATGAACACACACACACACACACTTTAGTTCAGGCAAGGACTCAGAGAAGAATAGAAAGTGTGTGATGGCAGATGTGAGCGTGTGGGAACCTGTCAGTGGAGACTCAGGTTGTGTTGCGCTGCCTGGGAGAGTGGCAGAGGCATGCCGAAGCCTTTGGGCTATGTAAACACACACGGCAGAGATAAGGACTAGAACAGGCTACATTTCTGTCCCATTTGAACACACACACACACACACACACACACACACACACACACACACTATGCTTCTGCTTCTTATCAGCCTCCAGAATTACCTGGGGCTGGAATGTGTCCTGCTGCCCACATGCATGTGCGACGAGGACAGAAAGTGAGGGAGTCCTGTGTGTTTCAAAGGTTGCCTAAGGGCCAAAAGTATGCGTGTCTGTGTGCCAGTTTATTCACGCACACTAATAGCAGAATGTGTCAATAAGGAAGTAAAAGAATGAGCGAGAGTGCGTAGGTGTGCCTGTCTGAGTATGAAGTCACTCGACAGTGCCTGAACCATGCATATAACTCATGCATGCTACACAGGGTGTGTAAGCAAATGGTATTAGCTACACACTCGGACTCAGATTTTACCCACGAATTCACAGGTGATGAAACAGGGCTGAAGGAAAACCAGTTAACAAAGTCCCGCTGAAAAAAGTAGCCAAGGACGTCTTCCTTATTCCAGAACATGAAAGCGATTCGTAGATAAACCAGCTGGCTGACATACTGTAGCTACAAAGGTAAACTCTTGATGATGGTCCAGAAAAAGGCCAATATCACAACATACAAAATGTTAAACAAGTCATGGCTCTGCATGCAAACTCTCACGGACAAGACAAACATGATGAGTTACAGCTGGTTGTAAAGATGTATTGGTGAAGGGATAGGATGACCATGCAATACATTTTGTTTTGAATGAGAAGAATACTGAGGAACCGTTAGAGGCTGGAAAAACATTGGTCAGCAAAAGACGCGAGGAGCAACAGAGGGTGCAAAGGACCTCCTCAGGAAAGCTAAAGAGTGGTGCAGGAATTAGTCCTAAAACCCAGAAATGAGTTCAAATGCAACCAATTCTGGTTCCTTCCTGTCCAAGTAGAGTCCTTTTAAAGAGGAGATAATGTGCTCTTTTTCCAAGTTAATATTTGTATTTTGTGCCTCTACTGTGACAATGTGTGGGAGAAAAAACTCCCTCGTCTGGGGGGAATTTGGGGATTTTAGCATTTGAAGGCCATTAACATGCATGCATTTTGAAAAACTAAATAACACACTACACGAACGGGAAAACCCCAAAAAGCATAATAGGGCCCATTTAAAACAACATGAAGGAATGTTACTGTTCTACAAAATAAAATATTGAAGCTTGTGTCATAAAACAGCAGTTGCTAACAATTGTTTAAAAGAGACTACTAAACGACATCACGTCAAACACCTTAGCGGTTGTGACGCAAGGCCATGGAACTTTGATGTTGTTTTATTTATAGCCTGACATTAGTTGTTGTTAATATGTGGAGATTATTCTGCTGAACAAAATGTGTGGCCCAGAACTTTTTTTCGGATGTATAATAAAATCCAGTAAAAAATCCCTTTGACTTTTGTTGAGGGACCACTTGCGATTCTAACTTCCAGGTCGTCTTACAAATATCTCTGCACCACTCTGGGGGAGCTTCATTTCCTTTATTTAACCGAAAATTCAAGCATGCTTCATTACTATCTACATTTAACCTAGCCAGTAGGTTTGGTTTATGCACTACAATCCAGCCAGGCTACACAGAAGGGATGGAGGTGACCATGGAGATGAAACATAGGAAGAACTTGCTCGGATCAAGGTTGAATGCGAGGGACGTTTTTCGATGGAAAATGTGCGTGATGGAGGGAAAAAAATGGAATGGGGCGAGGGGAGTTTTTTCCGTGTTACCTGCATGTTGGGGAGGGGGCGGGGCAGGGTGCCGGCACACGACCTCCGCTCCTCCTCAAGAGCTCGGCTCAGCATCTCAAACTGCCTCTCCTGCTCCCGCACCGAGGCCAGCAGGGAGGCCGTACTCGCACACTGCTCCATTCACACGCTGGGAGCAGAGCAGATCAGAGCACAGGACAGGACAGGACAAAGGTCAACACCAGAGAGCAGAAGAGATTCAAACCAACACCGGGATTTCATTAAAGAACAGACATATAAATCACCCATGTAGACAGATATAAAAAGGCAGAAGAGCTGTGGCACAGTGAACATCTGTGAGGTGCTAATAAAGTTGAAATGTAAAGGTTGGAAAGCAGCAGGTGCTGACGCAGGAAAGGCAAGGGAAGATAAACGAGAACTGCGGAGATAAAGACGCAGGTACAGAGAAAATGTGAACAGGAGCAAGAGGAACAGCAGGCACAAAGAAAGAGCTTCTTGAGAATTCAAGGTGGGACCAGCATCAGTAGAAGCAAAGCCGTCACATCTTCGGCACGTTTCCTCACCTACTGCATTGCACGGTTAAAAATAGAGGAAAAGTGAGATGCATGACGAGAGACGATTACAGCAGTTTTTTTTGCTGCAGCAGCCCGCCAAGCTTGTTAACACTTCTTCATTCCAAGGTGCTGAGAAAGTGCGGAAGAAGGGGGAGACGAGTGCAAAATGTGAGAGCATTCAGGGGAGTTATCGAGAAGACATCGCACCATCAAGTTACAGAACGCAAGACGCAAGAGGTATTTTTAATTGGGAGGAGCGTCCCCGAGCTCAGAGGAGAGTTGGCAGGAGATGTTTTCGTTTTCAGTTTGAGAGGCAAAAGGGCTTAACTACCTAAGAGGAATCAGAATGGCCCAAAAACATACTTGATTGTGGCAAGTACTGACACCAAGATCAAATACAATGATTTACCAGTTTAGACCACTATCGTAATAGAACACCATTTAATTCATTTTAAGCTACATTTACAGTTTTTAAAAAAAAGTTCCCCACGAATGTTGTAAATGCCCCAAAAAATGTCTTTCCTTTAAAATATTCTTTTAGTTTTCTTTATTGGTACTACACTTACTATACCCTGCAAGGTATAATAGTGCATTTCTTTTAACATGATAGTTAACTGTAACCACAGATTAAATTAGGTCAAATTATTTAAGGCCTTACTGCTTTTACTTCTACAAACTAAAAGCAAAAGAGAGTCCGAAGTAAAGTCATAAAGGTGCAGCAATTCAATTACCTTATATATGCGTTGGACTTCAATCTATAAACCCGATAAAATGAGAAGCTACGGCAGCATCGAATAGCTTCCATTGATAAAACATTAGGAGCTACAACAACAAGAAGCTGATTTGAATGTTATAGACAAAACCAGCTGCACAATAGTGCCAAACAATTGTATAATCCAAGGTGTATTCCCTCTAACAAACAAATCAAGCAATGGTGATCTCAGACAACAGGAATAATTCAGAAACTTTGACACACTTTTCAAAAGTTGGTGGAGCCGGTCTGATCTTCCTCCTGAACTTTCACTTTCCTATCATGGTGAGTTTAATGATTGTTCAAATGTAAAAAGGGAGTGCTGATTCACACCGCTCTGTTCCAAGTGAACGCAACAGGCACTTCAAAACAAGCAGGTCAATTAGAAGACCGCTAGTTGTGGAAGCATTCACTCAGGAGTCAGGACGAATACCAATGATCCATTCTGCACAAATAAAGTTAAGTCCTTTCACTCAGTTAGGGTACAAATGAACAAGAAAGAGAACATGTGGAATACAATGCCGCTTAAAAACATGCCATAGATGACCTAAGACAGAGTCATGATAATAAAAAGACATCACTACAGACCAAATTAAGACAATGACAAAGTGTATTTCCTCAGACTTTGTCTCGAATGACGAATCGGGGGAAGTTTCCTTGAGCAGTGTCTGTCTAATAACAGGATGACATGAGCGTGGCTCATCTCCAAACCAGGGCTAAATACATTTTCTACTTCAAAGTTCAGTGTCTCATGGAGATCAAATCTGCTGTCATGTGCCCCGAAAGGACTAGGCAGAGTGAACAAAGACTCCTGTATGAAGTTTGTGTGAGCACGCATCTGTGTGAGCAGGCCGAGTGATTGTGTATGTGGGTCAGAAACTAAATAAAAAGGTGGCAAGTGTGCATAGCTGACGATAATATCCTCGATTACTTTTCTCTTTTCCATTTGTGTAAGGGTAAAAACACACTTCAGGACAGAAGCACAGGCATTCACGCTCCATTGTCATACATTCCACAGGATTTAGCATGCTATATCCTGTCTCAGCTGTTGGAAGCTGTCCTAATAAGGGAGCCCTTCACTCTCTCATTGTGCTGCTCCCCTCCATCTCTAACACGTGTTTGCTCTTCCCAGACAAACACTTCAATCCTGGAAAGAGAACGTGAGCCCCATTACTTTCTCTGACTCTATCAGGGCATCCGGCCACAAACAGACAAAGTGCCTCTTCAGTGGATAATGGTCGCAAATGGATAGATGGTTTAAAATGATCTCAAGTGGGTATAAGTAACCCCCTGTGAAAAGCTAAGAGTACATTACAACTTAACTTGAAATATTAGTCTTATTTAGTCACTAGTTAGCAACTGTCATTGTTATGACACATAGAAGCTTCATTAATCACCAGTGGGGTATTTACTAGGGATGCTCCGATCGATGAGCCGCCGATCGTTATCGGCCGATATTCACTCTTAATAGTGTGAGAGCCATGGGCGTAGGAAGCATCCTGAATGTTTTTATCGGGTGGTGTGGGGGTCCCCCACCACGAAAAAAAAATAGATTTCCTGTATTCTGGTGCATTTTAACAGGTGGGTTCTATACTAGCATGAGGAAAATGATGGGTACATTTTGTAATTTCATCCAGTAGTAAAGAAATGAAACATATTTGGTTATTAATTCAGAGCCGTCTTTGAATTAATAAAAAGCAGTTTAAATGCCCATTTTTTGTACATTTATATACAACAATAAATATTTGTGAGTGCATTGAGAGATATTGTTGTGGAGAGTCATTTATATATAAATCGCAAAATACATTTGTGAATCCTTCTGTGAGCATTAATTAATATTGAGACTGATCTGACTCCATACAGATGTTAAAGGTGGGGTAGGTAAGTTTCAGAAACCGGCTCGAGTGCACTAAAATTTGAAAGTACACAGCCGAAAAGAATCCGCCCCTTCCTTCAGACTTCCTTACAGAGCACCTCCTCCAACACACATGAACATGACGTCAGCAGACTGGTGAAAGTGGCCGCCTGTTGCTGGCGAGTCATTGAAGTACTGCTGCAATGCACGCCCAATGACGGCACACCCAAGGGCACGAGATACATTTGTGCGTGCACGAGATGGAAGGCTGACAGACAGGATGGCAATCCAATCCGTTTAGCCGTCGTGCTTTTTACAGTATTACGGCTCTTCCACAGATGACATTTTTTTATGGATTTTTTGTCAAAGCACTCAAGATATTCATTGCTATCGGGATGTTAAGAGCATTCCATGGAATATAACAAAAAGTGTATCTCGAGCTGATTTCTCAAACTTACCTACCCCACCTTTAAGTTCCCGAAATGGTATCATTGACTTAAATGTTCAAATAAATGTTGCTCTTCTGTCTATATTGGTCATATGATGCCCCTTGCCTGAAATGTTTCCTGTTCAATATCCCCACTGATTTCCTTAAAATTCTGGGATGAGAGTCCACATCACAATTTACTCTAAATTGTCATTTCCCTTTCATCACTCACCTCAGCAATGGACCTCTCTCCACTGTCCCTGTGTTCTGCCTCTGACTCACTCTCAAGCGCCTAGATGTCAAGAGAGGTGGTGAAGTGATCATTATTTATTGAGCAGTATACTCTTTCACATTGAATCATAACAAGTCATACTGAATGTAAAGACAACTGACTCTAAAGTAAGTCCCAATCTTGGACAAGACTCAAAGCCCCAAGCAGTAGGTAGAATATTAGCTAGTCTATGTAATGTGCACAGAAAATAAACAGTTAATTGAATACTGGGATGGAAATTGCTTATAAGCACTCAGTAAAACATAAACACACACAACAAGCTTCTGAATGATAAGAAGTATAATTAAAACATAATGCACATTATCATTTTGAGAGAGAGAACCGAAGTTAAAGAACTCAGAAAATAATCTCTCATCGAACTGAGGCTCCAGTAAAACACACTGACTGCGTCTCTACATGTACATCATGGTGTTTACATGAGCACAGAGAGATCGGGTTATTCATGTTCCCTGTTTACATGATAAATACTAGTAACCTGGCATTTCGATGCCTTTTCTCATCTAAACTATTCAGTATTTGTATCTCTCTATCATGACATAAAGACGAAATTCCTCTCCAGAAGTGAGACGCTTTTGCCGCCGCCGCCATCACTGTTAACTGATTAACTGCTACCAGCTGATGACTTACTTTCCTCTTCTTTGAAATGTTCTTATGTCCATGTTGTCTGGGGGAGAAAACATACCAAACCAAGAGATCGTCAGCTTTGATTTTCGCTGTATTAACAATGTCCTGAACATTTGGTGTGTGTGCCTTACCTCCGCTACCGGCATCGCTTTATACAACAGATCTGAGCTGTCCAACTATGACAACACTCCTTGAACATGCGCGCGCTATGTGAGAATCTGCCTTGGTACAAAGTAGCAGTGAAAACATGGTACGGAGTTTCATTGATTTGGGCATTCTCTCAATAAGCAAGTGGAATGGATTTGATAGTGAAGCACTGACACAGCGCTCTACAAAGTGCGGCGAGTGGATAGACCGATTCACGGACTTTCCACATGGTAGAAGTGGGGGGTCTAAACTAATCATTTGAAAAAGTGGGGGGGACTTGTCCCACCCTCATATAATGGCTGCGACGCCCATGGTGAGAGCCGATCAGATGACGCAAAATACATGACACTTTTCTCTGTGCGCGGGAAAACAAGCTCGCCAAAATGGCTTCACCAGTCTGGCAGTTGTTCAAGGTGTCAGAAAAACACAATAAAATAGCGAAATGCAACGTGTGTAAAGCAGAAATCCTGCAGCTCCGCCCGCTGTGACGGACCGGTCAGCGGAGCAAAACACACTAAGAGTTAGACCTAACACACTTAGCCATTTGATTTACCTCTGGAACAAGCTAAACTAGTTATACATATGTTTATTCTTCACGGTCGGGTCACTCACTGGATCAGTGAGCTGCATGAGACACTGACAGACTGTCAGGAGAGGGAGAGAGAGCGCTTCCGCTCATCTCTCCCGTGTTATTATCCAAAGTTAATGTAAACTTGAATAATGTACTTCATTTCAATGTAATAATTATGTTGTTTGTGGAAGCGCATCATTTATTGAAAAATGAATCTGAACTTTTCGATCCATTACGATTATAAACTGAAGCAATGTAAAAATGAGCCCCATTAACTGAGTTTTAAACATCACTTTAAATGGAAGATCCCCATAGCCCCCACCCACCCTATGATCGGATCGGTAGCGGCCGATTCTGATTCCGGTGATCGGCCCCAAAAACCCTGATCAGAGCATCCCTAGTATTTACAGACATTATTCATGTCGGGGAACATAAGGAGAACATCACTTAAGCTAGTGTAAACCACCAACCTTATTTTAGGCATCGAACCAAAAACCCATTAATAAACGCTTTGACTTTACGACGAGGGAACCGAAAGTACTAGAATGCTAACTCATTTCAAGGTTTTTAGACTCATTCCTTCACCACTAGGGTTAGGGTATAGGCTGTGATCCCAAACACAAAAAGGAAACTTGATGTGCTAGCAAACTGCAAATAAATGTTTGAGGTAAGTCTATAGCAGGCATCAAGTTTTGCATCAGGGACCAAGCCTGACACCGTACATCAGATAAGTCGACATACCACAGTGTGGGTTGTTCTTCACGGCTCTATCAAAACATCAACACTTCTCTGATAGCGAGAGGAAGATAGTCTCTTGTGCCTCAGTGCAACACACACACACAACCTCCACAGCTATGTGAGTCCCGCCACTTACATTCTTGTGGCAGGGAGCAGTTTCTTGTGAGAGAGTTAGAAATGGCTTTAGCCACTTAAAGCCAGTGTCATTGAGCTATTGGAAGGCCATTAGCCGCAGCGCTAAATCATATCTGCTAATGGGATAGGTGTGGAATTACGCCACTAAGCCACTTAGTCCGGAGCCAACAACAAACACACTTATCAGCAGCAGTGGAATATAACCAAGTACATTTACTACAAGTAGTGTACGTTATTTTTGTCATACTTGTACTTTACTCAGTATTTACATTTATTTTAGGCTGCGCATACTCTTACTCCACCACATTTTACAGGAAAAATGTGTACTTTTAACACGATGGGTTACTGAACTACCAACCCAGATTTTACAAAGTAACTTAAATTGGCTGAACATTGGCAAACTAAAGCATTACAATTACATTTGTCCTGGATTAAAATATGGCTGAAAGCACAGGATAGACAAATATACAAATTACGGAATTATATTTGCTATGAATTACTATTTATTTGTGAAAGTGTCAGATAAATTATTGAGATAGTGTGATTATTAATATAGTGTTTGGCTTAATGATGGTTAAAAAGGAGGATCCTTTTTGTTTCACTTCCGTACTTGATCGTTGTGTTGTTGAGCTTGTTCACATTTGTTGTGTTCATGTGACTAGTGTCTTAATATCTGTTGACTGCAGTGCATGTGTACACACTCGCATCGAGTCTTTTCATCTATCACCCAGTGCCCCACTGAGTAGTGTGACTGCAGTATATCGTATGCCATCATTGCTATTTCAGCAGCTCTGGTGGTTGTGACACACACACACACACACACACACACACACGCTATGGTAAAATGCTGTTGTGGCTTGGCCAAGTGCTCCGCTGACTCAGCCTCATTTGAATGGTCACAGAGAGATTTGGCCTTTGTCTGTGAGCTGTGTGTTTTAACCTTGGCTTTAGTCCAAATACTACCGCCTTTGCCGTCCTAACATGAAACCATGAACATCCCCCCCCCCTCTCTCTCTCTCTCTAGCTAGCTATCTCCCATGTGGCCTACAGTGTGGTAGCTGCACATGCACACACGCCCACCTACACTCATTCACTCACACTTTTCCGGGACCGCTGCAAGGCCAGCTGTCTACAGAACGCCAACTTACTATTCTTAGTGAGGAAGGAAATGTGCAGGCAACTGGAACTCAGAGCAAAAAAAACTGCCAAAAACGGGGCAACCATTTAAGCCTATGTCCACCTAGATGAAGCAAAGAGATATATTGATGATTAAGCTGGGAAATAAACCATAAATACCTCTACATTATTGCTATCATGCCCACATTACAAATGAATTCCTCCTAAGACATGATATGGACTTACTTTTAGTTTGGGTGAAATATCCTGTCCAATGAGGGCAGCAATTGATTATTATTTTTGATAGATTCCATAGTAAAAGGAAACATGTCCAGCCAACAGTCCAAGATATTGAATTAACAATGATATCAACGGATATGAAGGTAAAACCACATGTTTAATAAGATAGAAATAGAAAATGTTTGGTATTTCTTCTTGCTTAATCATTTATTTATTTATTACCAGTATAAAATGTTGTTTGTTATTTTTCAGTTGATAGACTGATCTGCTGAATGTTTCGCTGTGGGAAATTAACAATGAACGCTTGTTTATTACAACAGGGTTTCCCACACATAGACTTTACTTGGGCGGGCCGCCCAGGTATATTAACGGCCGCCCAAGTATATTTTGCGACCCATTTTCTAAATCAAAGCCCTTGATTGCTCTCTGTGTTAGGGCTGCACGATTTAAAAAAAAAAAAAAAATGTAATTGCAATTTTTTTTTACAAATATTGCGATTGCGATTCGATTTGCGATATTTGTCTTTAAGCGACCCAACGGAAGTTTACTGTAAAATGCGGCCATATCTCCGGCTAGGAAGGTCGCATCAACGTGCTCCCGTCTCTAGCACCCCCGCAGTCCGAGCTACGAGTGAAATAACTAAACTTACATGAAACTTCCGTTGGGTTGCTTTAAAGTCAAGCTTCAGTTTAAGACTCACCCTGTAATAGAAACATGTGATGGAGCATTACTAACCTGACTCAGATGCTTTGTTTCACCAGACCATTTATGTAAACACATATTTCCATTTGAGAGGGGAGTGATTAGTCAAAATATGCATTAAAAAAAAAGTTAACTAGGTGAAAAAAGGTAAGATACACTTTTAAAACTTGTCGAGAGCTAAAACTAGTCTTTGCTGCTGCGTCAAAGAGGAGCAGGGGGCAGAGGGAGGAGACAGGAGAGGCTGGTTCAGGAGCACAGACGTACTCACTGTACAGAGATGATACAAGATGTCTCTGTTCAGAGCATATTGCACACCACTCTATGCTGCACATTTGTGGTCAAACTACAGAAAAGAAAGTTTACGGAAACTTCAAGTAGCTTATAATGATGCCATGAGAATATTGCTGAAGAGACCTCGATGGTCTAGTGCAAGTGAAATGTTTGTGGCTGCAGGAGTCAATACTCTACAAGCTGTTTTAAGAAATCTCATGTATAAATGTATTTGCCGGCTAAATGACTGATAATGAAATCCTCTTGGCCTTATCGAACATAAGGTATAGTACTACACGCTACCAATCGCAGCTGTGGAGACATTGGTATAGTTGTCTCTTTGAAGGACACTGATTTAAGTTATTCTTAAACTATGAATTCTTTTTATGCTGTGTATGTAATTTATTATATGTAATGCCTTGTCTTTTATCTATGTAATGTCTTGTCTTTTATCTGGACCCTGAGTCTGTAATAAAGTTCTCATTTATTAATTCACAACTATAAATGAACCAAAAATAAATAAATAAACAAGTTTCAGTGTTTTTTCATATTGGAAATGGTATTTTAAAAAAAAATCTTACCCCCCTAGAGGATTTGAGGTCCACCACCACTTAAAATCACATGGATAGGTTCCTAAATACATTTACCTTTTTTTTTTAAATAGTAACCCATGTCCATATGTTTATTTGTGGGTAGTAGATCTAAACTATAGGGCTATCGCTATGGGCAGCAACACTGTAAATATTGACAATTAAATCGAGCAAAATGGCACAAAAAAACAACTGGTAGTGGCCTGGCTGGGTGTATAATTTCCGGCCTGACTTATGGCGCGTTTCCACTGCAGGCCTCGCTCGGCCTCGCTCGGTTTGGTTAGGCCTTATTAGGCCCGGCTCACTTTAATGCTGCGCTTCCATTACAGTTTAGGAACTGGGGTAGTTACTATAGTAACGCAGTGTAGGCGGAAACGTGTATTACAATTAAATCACGGTCAAATATGTTCATCTTGTTGTAGTTGTTAGCTTAGCCAAGCTCCATTTAGAAAACCCGCATTTTAACCTGTTAAAACCCAGGGTCCCCCTGGGTTTTTTTTTCACGACACTGTGTCTCAGGGGATCTTAATATTTAATAACCTATTAATGTGTTATACCAGATTAACGGGAATAATCTCAGCTAACTGACGATACAAACCATTTTTACCAAAACAAAACACAAGTCTCATAAGAAGCATCTAAATGACCCCTGAGCAAAAAATGCTAACGGACATTGGCACAGAACTCAAGATAAAAGTACCCTTATTATTTATCGTAGCTGCACATACAGTTGCAAGAAAAAGTATGTGAACCCTTTGGAATTGCCTGGATTTCTGCATAAGTTGGCCATAAAATGTGTTCTGATCTTCATCTAAGTCACAACAATAGACAAACAGTCTGCTTAAACTAATACCACACAAACAATTATATGTTTTCATGTTTTTATTGAACACACCATGTAAACATTCACAGTGCAGGGTGGAAAAAGTATGTGAACTCCTAGGCTAAAGACTTCTTCAAGAGCTAATTGGAGTCAAGAGTCAGCCAACCTGGAGTCCAATCAATGAGACGAGATTGGAGGTGTTGGTTAAAGCTGCCCTGACCTATAAAAAATACACACCAGTTTTGAATTTGCTATTCTTAAGAAGCATTGCCAGATGTGAACCATGCCTCGCACAAAAGAGCTCTCAGAAGACCTACGATTAAGAATTGTTAAAGCTGGAAAGGGTTCCAAAAGTATCTCTAAAGCCTTGATGTTCATCAGTCCACGGTAAGACAAATTGTCTATAAATGGAGAAAGTTCAGCACTGTTGCTACTCTCCCTAGGAGTGGCCGTCCTGTAAAGAGGACTGCAAGAGCACAGCGCAGAATGCTCAATGAGGTGAAGAAGAATCCTAGAGTGTCAGCTAGAGACTTAAAGAAATCTCTGGCACATGCCAACATCTCTGTTGACGAATCTACGATACGTAAAACACTGAACAAGAATGGAGTTAATGGGAGGACACCACGGAGGAAGCCACTGCTGTCCAGAAAAAACATTGCTGCACGTTTGAAGTTTGCAAAAGAGCACCTGGTTGTTCCACAGCACTACTGGCTAAATATTCTGTGGACAGATGAAACCAAAGTTGAGTTGTTTGGAAGGAACACAAAACGCTATGTGTGGAGAATCCAAAGGGTTCACATACTATTTCTTGCAACTGTACAAGATATCCGATTAAAGCTGAGGTTCCACAGATTATTTAGGTATATAGTATCATCACTGAGTCATCCGAATTCGCGACAGGGGAAGCAAACACAAACATCACAACACGTACCTTTACGGAGCTTCTAGGGAGATCGTCTCACCGTAGCTGTCAATCTGATCAAAAGACGTGTTCAATGGCATTAAAACGAGAAAAAACGCGGCTGAATCGGTTAATCCATAGGTTTTTAACGTCTCTGTATAAAAAAAATGATTTCATTAATAATCCATAATTCAATTTTTATGTAAAAATCGCAGAGCAAAAGTTAGCTGCTAATGGTAGCCACCAGAGTGGCTGCTGCTTCCGGTCTTGGCTATGCGGCAGTCTAACACACACACACACATTAACAAATAAGGACTAGGTGGGAGTTCCCCTCGATTCCATTGGTTCTGACGGTTAGAAAAAGATGTCACATGTCAAAATCCAGCAAGGGGGGCCAGAGATATGGAAAATCCACCCAAATGGCCCCAGAAGAGGTTTTTTTTGCTAAATCTGTCTAAAAAGGTCAAATGTCACTTGTTTTGCATCAATCTTGATACAGGGTACTTATTATATGTTGTACTTTGGATTCTTAAAGCTTTTAGTCTACCTTACCATCATCCAAGGTTAGTTTTCACTATAAGTAAAAAAGAATGTTTGGACGGACACTATAATTTACAGTTTTTTACCATGTTCAATCTGAATTTTCTTTAAAATAAAAAAACATCTATATTGATTCTGACTCTTCTACATCCAACTCACAGGTTTATCATTAAACTTTTAGAAGGGAAGATATGGTCATTTGTTCTGGGAATGTCATTTTGGAGCCTGAGACCTGAAAAACAGGCTCGGGGTTTAACAGGTTAAAAGGGTTTTTCGCCTGCCGTCTGTCTGCAGACTTGTCAAAGCATTAATTCATGGTTTTTACTAACCGGTATCAGTATGTTGTTACTTCGGCATCATTTTGAAACGTGTATTACAATTAAATCACGGTCAAATATGTTCATCTTGTTGTAGTTGTAGTCCCTTTGCCAGCGATTCTCTCTCTAGTTTAGCATACTCAGCCCGACTCAGCCTGGTTGTTCCTGGCCCTAGAACCACGATTGTATGGGGCCAGAAAAACTGTGAATTAGGACCCGCTAGCCGGTAATAGGCCAAGTGGAAACGCAACCAAAAACGGGCCCTGCACGGCTCGGCACGCTTAAAGCGAGCTACCCGCTGCAGTGGAAACGCGCCATTAGTCAACATAAACCAGCTCTTCATCTAGGAATGAGTCCTTAATTCAACTTCATCAATCAATGATGAGATGTTACCATAACCAGAATCCATTAGTATCATTTTTCAAAACACATGTAAAAACATGACAAATAATGAACATTTCCAGCCATTTCATATATGATAACAGCCAGGCAAACTAAGAACCAGCACTCAGCAGTTGGTAAAGATTTTCCACTGGTAACTTGCAATCAGAGAGTGGCTACCACTTAACAAGGAAGTGGGTTAAATAAATTGCTGCAGTGAGGACCATAAAAGTGCAAAATTACTCGCTACCTTTCCAAGGAAGTTAACCATGAACATTGAGGGAGGGTACACTGCGACAGTTTTGTTCACGGCTTTATAAATCTGTGCACTTTGATTTAGTTTTCTCACACCTCCGCCCCTGCACGGAAAGCCGTGCTCACAGTTCAAATAAAAACACAGACTGCAGGTGTAACCGTTGGAGGTATAGAGAGGAAGGGAGAGAGAGAGAGAAAACCGACAGGGAGGAGCAAATAAAAGAAAACTCCAGCTTCTGTGTGTCAGAGGGACACACCCGTGGAGTGCTCTGAAAGCCCGTCATTACAGAGGCTCACAAATGATAGCCCTGGTTAAAACAACTGGCTGAGCAGCAAGACTTCAGCCCCCACAGAAAAAATGGCTCGTAACAAACTCTAGGCACTATAGGCAGTAAAAAGAAATGCACAACTTTTTTCAGCCCCTCCTTTTTTAATCTCATTGAGAGGACGTTTCTGAAAAACTTGCATGTCCAAACTTGCTCACAATCTTTCCCATCTCTGTTCCAGCAGGTCAACAAAAAAAAGCAGACATGCCTGCTGGGTATTTAGATGAGTGTGACAGTCATGCACTGAAACTCATCAATCAGCTGACTGTACCAATGAAAATCTAGAAATCACAGTTACATGTCTCATGTATGTATTGTTATCGTGTAATGTCTCAACCAGAAATTACGAAATAGAGTAAGCTTGATACTTTCAGTCTAAGTGCTCCACTAAGACAGATTTTAGCCAGGCCCCTCTGAGAAATACAGCATCCATTCACACCAAAGAACTGTAAATTGAAAAGTAGACAAGGGACTGAATAATGAAGCAACAATCACGCCTGCTACCTTACCACACCCCACACTTCCAGACCCACACAACAGGTTCTTGCTTTTTTTTTCTCCCCCCCCCTAGCAGCTCCACATCAAAAGACAGGTGCTGAAACATTAAACAGTGTGTCTCCACTGTACATTTTCAACACACATAACAAAAATTACAATAAACCGACAAATACACCCCCCATATTCACCTGAACGCAACGTGCAGCTTCCCTGTCCGCAGAGAGTGGGCGTCTCAGGTAGAATACATAATAGGAAAGTCAAGTAAGCCGAGACTGGACTTTGACTCTTATCTTACGGTCTGTGACGGGGCGGGCTGGCCGGTCACTTCCGTGTACTCTCACCTGTCTTAATTACCTGGATAGCTCGGTAAAAAACTGGCGCAGAAGTCTTGCTGCCTCGGTGTTTAAACGCAACACATAGAAACCACTCGACATGTTATGGCATGACGTTATTCCAGACAACGTAAACTAGACCATTCATGTAATAGACTGCTATAGTAGCTTTTCAATGTTACATTAGCTGGTTAATTAGCATATTTAATCATCGTGATATCAACCCATTTTAACTGCATGTATTGGTTCTATATAACTTTTCCCGAAGTCTCACTCTAGATAAGTTATTCATCAAGCTAACGACCGGAATACACCAGTGCTAGCTGAGTTAGCTCGTGCTATTTTAGCTAACCTGCTAACGCTCCGTTTACAAACAAACAAGTTCCCCAAAATAAAAAGGTATTCACTCTATTCACACATAACAAATCTCAAACAGCAGTACCGGTCATTGACACAAAAAAGACAGGCCATTACCAATTCTGGAGAATGTTAGGCTTGTTTTTCAAAGTCCATAAATGCTTGCGAGGTGGATTCAGGCCTAGCCTAGCCGCTGCTGCTGTGCTGACACTATCCGAAGCTAGAGCCGGAGAAGAGTTGGGATGAGGCAACAAAAACAGCTCGGCGTGGTCAAGCACACACCGAACAACTGCACAGAAAAGTGTCCACCGCGGGGCGAGAGACTCTCAGGGAAGAAGGAGAAAACACCCACCTCTGTAATGTCCTATCTTCCTTGCCTTGGCTTGTTGTTCACTTGTCTCTGCTCTTCCTCTCCGCTGGGGGGAAGAGGTGGGGGTCGGCAGCAGGGAATGGAAGAGCATGGAGAGGGGGGGGGGGGGGGCGTTTTTGAAATATAAATTGACATACCGGCAATATTACTTTCTATAATTCTTAATTCGTAGGAGAGCTTTTGTTGATTGGCTACATCACTTCAACAAAAAACGTTACAATAACTTATTTGGGATGGCTTTTGACTTTAATAGGCCAAATGTAAAATACAATTTAAAACGTAAAATGAATCGTTAATCTAATTGCATGTACCGTATCTAAAATAAATCTATTTAGCATATTGAAGCGTTCTCTAAAAATAATGACGCAACTTCAAGAGTTCCGATATTGCCCTCATGTGGCCGTGGTTGTGCTATTACAGAGAATAACCGTTTTAGAAGTTTGTTGTGATATTGCACTGGGGGTCATTGGTCAGTAACTATACTGGTACATTTACCATAGCTGCAGACTTTAGGCATTTTATGTATTGCACTTAACTTCAGTATCCTCATTTTAACTACTCTATACTCTCTCTACAACAGGGGTGGCCAACCAGTCAGAGGTTAAGAGCCACATTTTGTCCATGTTACTGCAAAGAGCCACATCAAACACACAGTCACTGATACCGCTTGTTTCACTTTTTTGTTTTCTGGAGACAAGATTTCAACCACGTCACTGATGCATTTTTGTGGCATTGGGATATATATTTTAAATCCTCTGGAGCAGAGAGAGGAGCTGTGGATTATTGTTATTGATTAATGCATCAGTGTTTGGGTCAAAAACACTAAACTCACAAATTAAAATGAAAGCGTTTAGTTTATTTAATAAGAGAGCACATGTTCAATGTGAAAAGTGACAGTAGATTATTTGCAATTTGGTGCTAAAATTATATATATTTTTTAAACACCTTGAATTTCAGGGGGGGGCACAGCGCCCCTCCAAGACAATGGTAGGGGAAACACTGGATAGTGTTTAATCAACGATAGGTGTTCCCCCCTCAAATGTGATTGGTTCACTGCATCGCAGGTATTATTGTGATTGGCTCTTGGGCCACATCAAAATTAGACGCGCTGTCATCCTCTCATACTGACACCTGACACCACACATACACACGTAGGGAGAGCCGGTGTTGTGTCACATTATGCCTCCCCGTCATGAAATGCCCCCCTTGTCACAGGAACGCGCATTTCTAAATGACACGTTTACACCTCTAAATGACACGTTTACACCATAGGTTTACACCTTAAAACGATGTTTAAAACGAAAAGTAAACGTTCAGGGTTTTTATTAATGGTAATAATAAAGTTGTTTAGTGGTATAGTCTTGATTCTTCTGGTTTAACTTTTCGCTCCGTAGGTGTCGAAATTCATTCGTCACTTCCTTTTCAGTTTTTGTTTTTTGAAATCTTTTTTTTATCATTATTGTTACGTCCTGTCTGTATAAACGTGCTTTAAAATGTATTGTTTAATTTTACAGAGTTGTCATCTAATAATCAAAATATATGTTTACAAATGTTACATAGTCTTTGTCAGCATATTATTATATACGATATGCGTACAAAGTAAAAGTGTGACATTCATGAAACTTGCTCCATTTATTGGTACCAGTCCTAGAACCATACCCTGAAAAATGCTTGAGGGTGGGATTCATAGAAACCTGTTTTGGGGGGGGGGGCATTTTATGACGGCCTGTCCATCACAATATGCCCCCCCTTGCTATCTTACAAAATAAAAGTGTGACATTCATGAAACTTGCTCCATTTATTGGTACCAGTCCTAGAACCATACCCTGAAAAATGCTTGAGGGTGGGATTCATAGAAACCTGTTTTGGGGGGGGGGGGCATTTTATGACGGCCTGTCCATCACAATATGCCCCCCCTTGCTATCTTACAAAATAAAAGTGTGACATTCATGAAACTTGCTCCATTTATTGGTACCAGTCCTAGAACTATACCCTGAAAAATGCTTGACGGTGGGATTCATAGAAACATGTTTTGGGGTGGGGTGCTGTTACGACCCGTCCCCCTACCAAGCGGTAGTGGCTCGTGGGAAGACCCGCAACATAAAAACAACTACGCCAAACACAGAATTTAATTATCGACGGGCGTTTATTTGTAGCACAGCCGTAACTCACTTGCATGCCTATCGGCAGAAAGGAACCAAGTCTGGAGGACAGCATAAAACAAACAAAAAGGAAGAAGGGGGCCTGGGCCAGCCACACCATGAGCCGTAGGACCCAGACTTCCCTCCTCTACTCAGAGGTCCAAACACAGCCTACTGGGAAGGAAACAAATCGGCGAAAAACCTATACTACTATCCTCCAGAGTTCACACAAAAAATACAGCATAAATACATATATATATATACACGAGGTGAGAGGAAAACCACGGTCCTAATCCCTCGGTTTCAAGACGGGAAAAGAGGCCTCTTCTCCTCCAGCTTCTCCTCTTTATGTCATCCCCAGCTGAATGTCATCAGGACACCTGGGGAAGGCGGAGTCAGGGGCGGATCAGGTGCACCTGCGCAGCAGAGAGACAGAGAAAAACACAGAGCACATAACAGGTGCATTTTTTTAATGATGGTTCCTTCGGGGCATTATGTGTATCCAGGGCACAAGTACGGTTGATCCACTGGAGGCCTTTGGACACTTGGTGGTGGTACCACCGCTGACAAATGTCACAGCAAATCTGAGAAAACAATAAATACTTGTTATGTAAGGTATGCATTATGGAATTGTTTTATGATAATAGAATATCTCTAATGTATTTCCCACTAACATTCTAACCATTCCTTCAATTATCGAAATCTTTCACAAACATAAATGTTGTGTTATGAGAAAGAAAGACATTTTCAACAAAAATGTATGGAAAAACAAGCAAACATGAATCCTTTATCAGTTAATGCTGAAGATGCCAAATATAGTAACATTTACCAACGCAAATGTTATGTTGATAAAGTCTGGAAACATATTTCTGCTAATTTTCTTTATTTGTAATGTGCAATAGGAAATTACCCAATGTTCTTCATCCTGCTCCTCCATCCCGCAGTAACAGCAAAGCAAAGCTGTTCTTAGATCATCTGTTGAGACAAAACGTAATCAATATCTTCAGATAAACCACATTGCAGATTTGGGGTCAAGGTGACCCATTCTAATTTTTGACTAAAAGGTCAATTATATAAGGACACATTTGTTGTGGTCTTTTATTATTTTGTGTGAAGAAAAGGCAAAACACACACGAACACATAGATGTTCTAATGATTCAATGTGAGCACAGAGGAGCCATCTGCTCCTTCTTCCCCTCTCTCCTTACCCTCTGTCGAAGGGGAAGCTGCACAATGTCATTACAAGACATCCAAAAACTTCTTTCGCACTGTACACATTCATTTAAGTTTGGTTCTCATGGTTCTTTTGTTGTTCATCACATGTATTAGCTTTACAGCTTTGATTATAATAAGTTCAAGGTAAACATTAACTGAGGATATCAGTTCAAAGTAATACACACCAATGAGCACATTGAAAGGAGGAAGATGGGGAACTCTCACATCTTAAATAACCCGCAGAATTGAAAGGGTGTGTTAGAGTGTGACGTGTGTGGCCTGCCTGCGATGCTTCATATGTTATCTGTTTGGAGTTGAGATACACAATATACTGTATGTAGTGACTATTTACCCTAATCTATACTGAAGCTACTGTGTTGCTTTTAAAACCCTGATAATGTCCTCATTGGTGTGTATTACTTTGAACTGATATCCTCAGTTAATGTTTACCTTGAACTTATTATAATCAAAGCTGTAAAGCTAATACATGTGATGAACAACAAAAGAACCATGAGAACCAAACTTAAATGAATGTGTACAGTGCGAAAGAAGTTTTTGGATGTCTTGTAATGACATTGTGCAGCTTCCCCTTCGACAGAGGGTAAGGAGAGAGGGGAAGAAGGAGCAGATGGCTCCTCTGTGCTCACATTGAATCATTAGAACATCTATGTGTTCGTGTGTGTTTTGCCTTTTCTTCACACAAAATAATAAAAGACCACAACAAATGTGTCCTTATATAATTGACCTTTTAGTCAAAAATTAGAATGGGTCACCTTGACCCCAAATCTGCAATGTGGTTTATCTGAAGATATTGATTACGTTTTGTCTCAACAGATGATCTAAGAACAGCTTTGCTTTGCTGTTACTGCGGGATGGAGGAGCAGGATGAAGAACATTGGGTAATTTCCTATTGCACATTACAAATAAAGAAAATTAGCAGAAATATGTTTCCAGACTTTATCAACATAACATTTGCGTTGGTAAATGTTACTATATTTGGCATCTTCAGCATTAACTGATAAAGGATTCATGTTTTGCTTGTTTTTCCATACATTTTTGTTGAAAATGTCTTTCTTTCTCATAACACAACATTTATGTTTGTGAAAGATTTCGATAATTGAAGGAATGGTTAGAATGTTAGTGGGAAATACATTAGAGATATTCTATTATCATAAAACAATTCCATAATGCATACCTTACATAACAAGTATTTATTGTTTTCTCAGATTTGCTGTGACATTTGTCAGCGGTGGTACCACCACCAAGTGTCCAAAGGCCTCCAGTGGATCAACCGTACTTGTGCCCTGGATGCACATAATGCCCCGAAGGAACCATCATTAAAAAAATGCACCTGTTATGTGCTCTGTGTTTTTCTCTGTCTCTCTGCTGCGCAGGTGCACCTGATCCGCCCCTGACTCCGCCTTCCCCAGGTGTCCTGATGACATTCAGCTGGGGATGACATAAAGAGGAGAAGCTGGAGGAGAAGAGGCCTCTTTTCCCGTCTTGAAACCGAGGGATTAGGACCGTGGTTTTCCTCTCACCTCGTGTATATATATATATGTATTTATGCTGTATTTTTTGTGTGAACTCTGGAGGATAGTAGTATAGGTTTTTCGCCGATTTGTTTCCTTCCCAGTAGGCTGTGTTTGGACCTCTGAGTAGAGGAGGGAAGTCTGGGTCCTACGGCTCATGGTGTGGCTGGCCCAGGCCCCCTTCTTCCTTTTTGTTTGTTTTATGCTGTCCTCCAGACTTGGTTCCTTTCTGCCGATAGGCATGCAAGTGAGTTACGGCTGTGCTACAAATAAACGCCCGTCGATAATTAAATTCTGTGTTTGGCGTAGTTGTTTTTATGTTGCGGGTCTTCCCACGAGCCACTACCGCTTGGTAGGGGGACGGGTCGTAACAGCACCCCACCCCAAAACATGTTTCTATGAATCCCACCGTCAAGCATTTTTCAGGGTATAGTTCTAGGACTGGTACCAATAAATGGAGCAAGTTTCATGAATGTCACACTTTTATTTTGTAAGATAGCAAGGGGGGGCATATTGTGATGGACAGGCCGTCATAAAATGCCCCCCCCCCCAAAACAGGTTTCTATGAATCCCACCCTCAAGCATTTTTCAGGGTATGGTTCTAGGACTGGTACCAATAAATGGAGCAAGTTTCATGAATGTCACACTTTTATTTTGTAAGATAGCAAGGGGGGGCATATTGTGATGGACAGGCCGTCATAAAATGCCCCCCCCCCCCAAAACAGGTTTCTATGAATCCCACCCTCAAGCATTTTTCAGGGTATGGTTCTAGGACTGGTACCAATAAATGGAGCAAGTTTCATGAATGTCACACTTTTACTTTGTACGCATATCGTATATAATAATATGCTGACAAAGACTATGTAACATTTGTAAACATATATTTTGATTATTAGATGACAACTCTGTAAAATTAAACAATACATTTTAAAGCACGTTTATACAGACAGGACGTAACAATAATGATAAAAAAAAGATTTCAAAAAACAAAAACTGAAAAGGAAGTGACGAATGAATTTCGACACCTACGGAGCGAAAAGTTAAACCAGAAGAATCAAGACTATACCACTAAACAACTTTATTATTACCATTAATAAAAACCCTGAACGTTTACTTTTCGTTTTAAACATCGTTTTAAGGTGTAAACCTATGGTGTAAACGTGTCATTTAGAGGTGTAAACGTGTCATTTAGAAATGCGCGTTCCCGTGACAAGGGGGGCATTTCATGACGGGGAGGCATAATGTGACACAACACCGGGACGAAAGTAACACGGGACGAAAGTAACGGAGCGATTTTATCCGACCCCAAACAACTCTGACCGGCCAAATTACGTCAGAATGATCAGCATTTAATACTTAACAGACCTACTAAATATCAGGTTTAACTGTCAGGAGTAGCTAGTGTTGTCACGATACCAACATTTTAGTTTCCATACCAAGTCAAGAATTGCGATTCCGATTCTTTTTCGATACTTTTCTTAAAAAAAGGGAAACAGTCTTAAATGTAGTTATTGTGCTTTATTTCACACCATAACCATAACACAAACTTGTAAACAATGAGAACAATAAATAAAATAAATGACAAGAATTCGTATTAAATAAAAATTAATACATGTCTGACAGACAGGCCTCGTGGTGTCCGTAGGCTTGCCCTCACTGTCAGAGATTTAGCTAAAATACTTCCACATTTCGCTTCTGGCGTCTTTTCTGTCAACAAGTCGAGGCGCAGCGGCAGTTGCACTCCCACTTGCAGCCATGCTTCTCGTTTTCTCACATGCTCTGGCAGCTAGCGCGTGCACGAGAGAGGGGAGGCACTTAGAGCGTGCTTGAGAGGGGCGGGACTGCAGGCATGGCTGCAGTGCAGGGAGTGGAAGCAGAGCGCTGAACACACACGGCTCTTATTAAAACGGCGCTTTCTCACCGGAGTACTTTCCCCCGTCATTCTTAAAGTACCGATACTAATGAAACGGAGGAATCGTAACGTTTTTAACGGCAGGGTATCGTGGTATACCTTTCAAGTATCGGTACACCGTGCAACACTAGTCAGGAGTCAGTGTCTCTCCCCCAAACTCACACATATACAATTCGATATGAACTGAAGAGCCGCATGAAACTAGGCAAAGAGCCGCATGCGGCTCGAGAGCCGCGGGTTGGCCACCCCTGCTCTACAACATGTCAGAGGCAAACATTGTACTGTAGCTTAAACTACCCAGTAGTAAATATAAAAGTTAAAATGAGTATTGCTGCAAACATCGATTTTAATAATCATTTTATCTCCCAGTTAAACAATGTGTTGTTTAATCATTTGATTTATTCAGTGCCCGAAAAATGTGAGGGAAATAGCATGGTGGACTTTGTGGAAAAATTAATACGCGACTGGATGTGAGCGGCGAAATTCCTATTGAGAGAGCGCACCGGGCAACGGGGCATCTCACTGGGCACAGCGACCGTCCCCGATCAATAATAGTCCGCTTCCAAAACTACAACGTGAGGCAAAGGGTGCGCCAAGCCGCCTGGGCAAAGAAGGACATCAGGGTGAAAAATTGCAGGATTTTCTTTGATGAGGACTTCACCACCCAAGTGTTCAAGGAGCGCGCAAAATACAGACAAGTAAGGAAGCAGCTCCAGGAAAGAAACATCAAATCCCGCATTCTGTTCCCTGCTAAACTGAAATTATTCGAGAAAAACGGAAAAGTCAGGGTGTTTAACAACCCACAAGATGCAGCACAGGGTCTACTGGAGTATGGTGTCAACATGGAGAGTCCAGCAGGAGAACCGGACTTGGAGTCTACTCTTCAGGCTTCAGGATGGCAGACACACCGCTCCAGGAACCGGAGAACCCCAGGATGTGAGCTGATGTCGGACGTAAAGACATTAATTGACTCGCTTGATCGGCATGAAAGAGCAAAGGAATGAACAGGTATGTGTGGAGGGAGTTAACTCCTTGCAGACATACATGGAAAACAAACAATAACACATAAATGACTGAGCCACTCGGAATCTTTTCCAGATTTGACAACACACAGTATAACATGTACAATTTTGATTATGATGTCGATTCAGAGAATCATGTGTTTAATCATATAAGTGACTCGTGTAAATATTACACCGATGATCAATTGAATGACAATGTTGGACTTGAAAATACATTTTCTTTAATACATTTCAACTGCAGGAGTCTATATGCAAACTTTAATAAGATCACTGAATACCTACATACATTTAAAAGTAAATTCAAAGTAATTGCCATATCGGAGACTTGGTTAAATAAAGACGAAGTCAATGATTTCCAAATTGAGGGTTACGTGCTACACCATATCAACAGAACCAATAAGAGAGGAGGGGGTGTGGCTCTTTATGTGGACAGCGTCCTAAAATGCACACTGGTTGAAAAAATGTCAATTGTGACTGATGATTTAATGGAATGCATAACTATAGAAATTGAAATGGAAAGGAAGAGAAATGTTGTTGTGACTTGTGCATATAGAGCACCAGGATCAAATGTAGAGCTTTTTAAAGATAGTTTAGGAGTATTAATGGATGGCCTAAATGAAAATAAAACATGTATTATTTGTGGGGATTTTAACTTCGACCTTCTAAATGTATCTAAACACAAAATAACTTCTGATTTCCTGGATGCATTGTACAGCAGGGGGCTTTATCCCCTAATCACTAAGCCCAGTAGAATAACATCAACTTGTGCAACATTGATCGACAATATCTTTACAAATTTACCATTTACCTGTATTTGTAGCATATGATTGGCAATTAAAGAAAAAGAAGGAAGAGACTCGCAGTAGAGTAGTTATACTGATACCGCTTTCGTCTCATTAGTATGCATAGAAAGTGACAGGTGACACGCCCCCAAATGAGCTAAGTCCCGCCTCCCCTCGCCTCCCATTGGTCGAGAGCTTTTTATGAGAGCTATGTCCCGCCTCCCACTGTTTGAGACCCTTTGATGTGAGGGGTGATGTGTTATAAAGGGTAGGTGTGAAAAGCCCCCCTGTGGAATGCCTTTGTTATCTATTTCTTTGATGTGTTGATTAAGGTAGTCTCTTTGAAGTTATGCTGTCTGATCCCTCAGGCGTTATCTAATCTAATTAGCCTTTGCTGTTTTGCCCTTTGATCTTAATCTAGGTATTTTTATGAGTGAGACATGGTTAGTTGTCTAATTCCTTGATGTGTCGATTAAGGTAGTCTCTTTGAAGTTATGCTGTCTGGTCATTCAGGGGTTATCTAATCTAATAGCCTTAGATGTTATGAGCCTGTGATCTTAATTTAGGTATTTTTATGAGTGAGACATGTGTCAGTTAAGGTAGTCTCTCTGAAGTTAGGATGTCTGGCCGCTCAATGTGCCCCCGGCCTCTCCCCCCTTTTCTCCACCCTTGCTCTGCAAGGAGATTGTGGGGGGTGAAATTAGATGAAAATAGAAATAGGCTCAAAACTAAATAAAAGACAGTAATTTCCACTTACCAAGTCACCTTTCAAAAAAAGAAAAATGGCCGAAATGAGACAACAGCTATCCGCGGGGGTCCAGTCAAGAAAACGAATGTCTATGCTGAGTGCAGATGCATACAGTCAGAGATCTGTGCACAAACTTCTCTTGTGTCTCTGTTGGTCAAGCAGGGTGACCCCTACTCTGAGACAATTAACACACACACACACACACACACACACACACACACACACACACACACACACACACACACACACACACAGAGTTGCCCCTTTGATGTGGGGGTTGAGATAAGAAATCCCCCTGATTAAGACACGGTGTCTGCTAAGGATGTTTCTTCTCAAGTTTTTGGGGAACTGTTAAGACAAGGATATATCTGTTTTTACAAAGAGGGTATTCATATTAATTTTAAAAAGAGCTTATTTAGTTTTTAATAGTGATAACTAAGTTTCACTCTGTATGGGGCAAAAGATGCATCGTTAAACACATCGATAAAGGACTCTTTAAAGCAGAGACATGGCGACAGCATACCTGAATATCAGCAGGAGAGGACTCTTTTTCAGTAAATACATTATAGGGTTAGAATAAGATATATATATGTGGTGGAATTAGTTTAAAACAGCCACCCTACACTTTTTTAGTTGTCCTATCTAGATTTGATCCAGGGTTTTGTAGTAGTATTTACCATGGTATAACTTAGACTAAGTTAACTATCTAAACACTCAGAGTCCTTTACATCACCTGAGCTTATCCAGAGCTTGACTGACACACAGAGACCCATCAAGGGCTTTGATTTATGATCTGTATGACAGTGGCCATGTCGGCAGGCCACATCATGTAGACAGCCAGTCACCCTGTGTGAGGCAGACCCACATGTGAGCAGCATTGCGTTCAAAATAAATTAAAAAACTAAATTGGTCGCGAAATATACTTGGGCGGCCGTTAATATACTGGGCGGCCCACCCCAGTAAAGTCTATGGGGGGGGGGGGGGGGAATCCTGGAATATCAGATACAATTAGCATTTAACCAGAAGTGCGAATGAAGCAGTGAACTGCAGTATATTTGATATACATCCAATATATAAAAGGTTATGTTAATATTGATCAGCTGGTCAGAAACTTGACTCCATAGGAAATATAAAAAGATATATGTTGAGCGTGATCATAACTTTCCAATAACACAAAGTTGCAGATCCTCTGTTGCAGGTTTAGCCATTCAGTCAGCCAGGTGTAAAATATGCATTTATTATCACCTTTTCTATTTGGCCAACTAGTGATAATTAAATGATACCCTATTTATTTAACTAAAATATGCATTTATTATTACCTTTTCTATTTGGCCAACGCCGTCTGTTTTGATGATTGTGATCAACCTTAATTAAATGTGCTAATAATATCTTTGTCTCAGTTCATTTCAGACTGCAACACACGTACACAAAAACAAACTACTTAGTTGGGTTATAAAAGAGTTAGCTTATTAATTCTCTAAGTTTAAGTCAAGTTGTACATCATAGTTCAGATTACTAAGATAATGAAGCTTCTATTTACGTTACCATATGTATAAAGTATCTACATACGTGTAATGTAAAATAATCAAAAGTTTTGACTGGTAAGATTCTCACTTTTTTTTTACAGAGAGCTCCGCTCCCCCTCAACATAACAAGTCCCGCCCTCCTCACCAGATCATTTAAAAGTAGGGGTGGAAATAGGTGAAAAAAGAAATGCGCTCAAACTAAATAACAAGCCAGTCATTTACACTCACCAAGTCACCTTTTCAAAAAAGAAAAATGGCCAAGAGATGCCTAGATATGGGTTTAATCAGCGAGACCCCTGTGACAACCTACAGCCATCAGTCCGGAGCGCCAATCAAGAAACGAATGCAGCATCTGTGCCGTTTTCAGACGCCTCCAGCCGAAGAACTTCATGAAGAATGGACTCTGAAAAATGGCGATGTTTGGGGTTATGTATTCAACTATACGGCGAATGAACTGCATTTCTACAATCTGAAGATTGGAGAAACGTATGGACCCCGCAGTGTTAAAGCGACACTGACCTCAACAGATTGGGCTGTGTTAACTCTGGTGTCTTACAGAGATCTACATGCAACCACTGTATCGGAAGAAGTAGTGCATCGAGAAACCATAGTGGAACCAGCGGTGTACAAGATATTTGTAAAGAAAAGCAAAGAAACGCATACAGCATGCGAGATCAAAGAAGAGTTTTCACCGCTGTCCCTCAATGTGAAGGAAGAAGAAGAAGGAGATATCCCCCCGCCGCCAGAAGTGAGAAGAATCCTGACAAGCACCGTATGGGAAACTAAAAGCGGACCATCGGGGCGGTGGTATTACCGTGCAAGCCGTTTAGTGACGCTGGGAAAGGACACCTCAGATGATTTTGTTTTGGAGTATTTCAACTCTACATGTGGGGTTTTTCAGACATCCTTTCGGGTGCCTCTGACTGCTTGGCTGAAAATGATTGATGGAAAAGCTACAAAGCTTAAAGAATTTTTTAAACAGAGTCAGACATCGATGGACATTATAAAGGTGAAAAGACTCTCACTTTTGCAGAGGACTCAGTATCCCACTCAACATAACAAGTCATACCCTCCTCACCAGATCATTTTAACACTAAGGACCCCGCAAAGAAAAGCATTGAGTTTTCTACCTAGGTAAAAGTTGTTACGAAAATGTGTTATCTCTGTATCAAGATGATGTGTTTAAAAATGAATCTTGTGAAAAATACCAACGCTGTGAGAGACGTCATAAAGACACTCATTTTAACCACAGTGTTTGTTCTCTACAAATGTTTAAAGATTGTTACAAAATGTAAAAAATAAAAAAGGTATGGAGACAAAATTAATTCAGGTGACTCTGTCTTTTATCAGGAAAACAAAAATATAATACAAATGGTTTAAGAGGTCAAATGTAACCATCTTGGACTTAATATTCAAAACAAAATACTTTATCTGAATACATTTTCTTTTAAACGCACTTTTCGAAATTATTTATTTATTATTTCAGTGGAACAATCCAGTTTCTGTTAACATCAATGCTTTTTCTCTTCTCTTGTGTTACTAAGATACTTTTAGACCCACTTTGGCGTGTGCAACACTTAACAACTGGTAGAATATGAAGTACTTTTGTAAGGATTTTGTTTTTAAATGGCGTTTTTTTTTGTTTTGTTGTAAAAACACTTGTTCAGTTAAACAAGGTTTTTTCTTTTTCTGATAACCTTACATATTTTTAGTTATTTTCTACTACCAAGATACTTTAAGATACACCTTGATGTATGCAACACTTAACAAAGGGTATAATATGAAGTACTTGGTAAGGAAGGGGGTTTTTCTTTAGGGGGTGCAAAACTTTAGAACTGGGTAAAATATTCATTAATTGTAATGAATTGAGTTTTCTTTTTCTTTTTGATTTTCAACATACTATTTGTACACAATGACTTTTTCCATATTTCTGACAAAACTATACTTTTTGACTTTTTCCGTAAAATCTTGACAAAACTATTGCTTATTCTTAATTTTGACCTATTGCTGCGTGGTTGGAAATGATAGATGAAAAAGCTACAACGCTTAAAGAACTTTTTTTTTTAAAAACTCTCAATTCTATAAATGACTCCCCCCATTCAACGCAATAAGTCCCACCCTCCACTCGGCAAATCCTCTAAAACGAAGGACCCCACTAAGACAACCGTTGTAAACTAGCCATGGATCTGAGAAAAACCAAGACACCCCCCGCGAGTTGCAGCCAGGAACAGACTCCTGGACTACCATCATCACCACCATTCTGGACCGCCGAATCCGGCTATACTACCGCTGCTGATGTTGCTCCTTGGGTCAAGACGTCTCTGTTTGTGGACACAGTGAATTCGGTGTTGGTTGATATTGTGGAGAGGGTGATACATCGGTACAGAGAAGAAATCTGCAAAGGGTGTCGAGTCAGTCACCCCGGCCAGAGGCAACACGATTTTATGAATGACATGTCCGATTTTTACTTCAGAAACAATTACAATGCGTTAATGAAAAGACTATGGCTCACCGACTTCATTACTGAGATCGACCAGACTCTTATTGATAAAGACATTTTCACGGATGATTCGAGGATCCAAGGCGCTTCGGAGGCTTTTCTTCACAATCTCAAAAATTGCAGACGCCTCAAGGAGAGACTTGAAAAGATCCAGGCCGAGTTGGATGGAGAAGAAGAAGACTATTAACCAGCAGTTGACTGAAGCCAGGGGTTTATTTTTGATACATTGACTTTTCTCTCTTTTAAAGTAAAATAAAAATGGGGAACTACTATGCAAAATGCTCTGTATATATTGAACACAATATAGTCAATATCCTTTTAATAGGGGTGGTGATGAGGACGATTGAAAGCAGAATGAGTAGTGACCCCTGTGTAAAAAGAACGGCTGAAGTTTGTAAACTGGAAGACATTATGGATATCGTTCGTTCTGGCAGTACTATTCCGGGTCATTGGGAAACGATTATAAACGAAACATTTAAAGTGGTCCTGGAATCTTCATTTTCCGAAACATTCTGTAACATTACCGCAGAAATGAAACAAACATCAAAAGTGTATCATGTGCTCTCACTGTATGCTCTGTTTGTAGATGTGATGCATCTTTGTGTTGAAAACAACATACACATGAATATTCTGACTGAAGTGAAAAAACTCCACCAGGATATTTTCAGTAATATGGGGAATTCCAAGCTGGAGACGGTCCTGGGGATGCTACAATCAGTATAACTATTGATTTTTATATGTGTGTGAAAAATAAAAAATGTGTTTTTACATTTTAAAAACTGTTGTCTTCATTATAGCAAGGGGAGTGTGTCTGATACATGTGTATTACAGTCCTTCACATGCGCTGGTGTCTTCATTATAACAAGGGGCGGGATAACAGGGAAGATGTAGGATAAATGTGTACTGAAACGTGCGTATTATACACCCACAGAAACACAGAAACACAAACACACAGAAAACACCCTGAATCAAATCTAGAGACGACCATTATGAGTCAGATGCTTGACGAAATCTACTAAAACAAAGTACTTCATGGTAGTGGTCAGCTTTTATACACAAAAGTGTATCTTTTCAGTAACTTTCTCAGAGAATTTAAGCATAAATCTGTCAAATGTTCAAAACAGCCTTGTTTCACTGAAATAGCCCTCAAAATCACAAAAGGCCATTAAGAGTCAGATGCTTTATGAAATCTAATAAAACAGAGTACTTTCATGGTAGTGGTCTGCTTTTAAAAAGAAAAGTGTACCTTTCGGTAACATTTCTGAGAGAATTAAGCATAAATCTGTCAAATGTGCAAAGCAGCCTTAGGATACATGACAAAATGCCATTAAGAGTGGGAATCCTAACGAAATCTACTCAGAGTACTTCATGGTAGTGGTCAGTTTTTAGATACAAAGTGTATCTTTCGGTAACATTTTCTGAGAGAATTAAGCATAAATCTGTCAATTGTGCAAAGCAGCCTTCAATGAAATAGCCTCACAATCACAAACTGGCTGAAACTGTACAGTGAATTGGAGAAATTACAGCACAGAGCTTTCTACTACGACACAGATAGTTTAATCTATGTGACAAGACAGGGGGGAGACTCCACTGCCCATGGAGGTTGTATCTGGGGGATCCCTAAAAGTTATGCTTACCAGACCAAAACATTTAAAAAAGGTTGGGATGCGTTTTTGTGTAACCCCTTTCACACGCATCCCAACCTTTTTCTGAAAGATACACTTTTGTATTTAAAAACTGACCACTACCATGAAGTACTCTGAGTAGATTTCGTTAAGATTCCCACTCTTAATGGCATTTTGTGATTTTGAGGCTATTTCAGTGAAGGCTGCTTTGCACAATTGACAGATTTATGCTTAATTCTCTCAGAAAATGTTACCGAAAGATACACTTTGTATCTAAAAACTGACCACTACCATGAAGTACTCTGAGTAGATTTCGTTAGGATTCCCACTCTTAATGGCATTTTGTCATGTATCCTAAGGCTGCTTTGCACATTTGACAGATTTATGCTTAATTCTCTCAGAAATGTTACCGAAAGGTACACTTTTCTTTTTAAAAGCAGACCACTACCATGAAAGTACTCTGTTTTATTAGATTTCATAAAGCATCTGACTCTTAATGGCCTTTTGTGATTTTGAGGGCTATTTCAGTGAAACAAGGCTGTTTTGAACATTTGACAGATTTATGCTTAAATTCTCTGAGAAAGTTACTGAAAAGATACACTTTTGTGTATAAAAGCTGACCACTACCATGAAGTACTTTGTTTTAGTAGATTTCGTCAAGCATCTGACTCATAATGGTCGTCTCTAGATTTGATTCAGGGTGTTTTCTGTGTGTTTGTGTTTCTGTGTTTCTGTGGGTGTATAATACGCACGTTTCAGTACACATTTATCCTACATCTTCCCTGTTATCCCGCCCCTTGTTATAATGAAGACACCAGTGCATGTGAAGGACTGTAATACACATGTATCAGACACACTCCCCTTGCTATAATGAAGACAACAGTTTTTAAAATGTAAAAACACATTTTTTATTTTTCACACACATATAAAAATCAATAGTTATACTGATTGTAGCATCCCCAGGACCGTCTCCAGCTTGGAATTCCCCATATTACTGAAAATATCCTGGTGGAGTTTTTTCACTTCAGTCAGAATATTCATGTGTATGTTGTTTTCAACACAAAGATGCATCACATCTACAAACAGAGCATACAGTGAGAGCACATGATACACTTTTGATGTTTGTTTCATTTCTGCGGTAATGTTACAGAATGTTTCGGAAAATGAAGATTCCAGGACCACTTTAAATGTTTCGTTTATAATCGTTTCCCAATGACCCGGAATAGTACTGCCAGAACGAACGATATCCATAATGTCTTCCAGTTTACAAACTTCAGCCGTTCTTTTTACACAGGGGTCACTACTCATTCTGCTTTCAATCGTCCTCATCACCACCCCTATTAAAAGGATATTGACTATATTGTGTTCAATATATACAGAGCATTTTGCATAGTAGTTCCCCATTTTTATTTTACTTTAAAAGAGAGAAAAGTCAATGTATCAAAAATAAACCCCTGGCTTCAGTCAACTGCTGGTTAATAGTCTTCTTCTTCTCCATCCAACTCGGCCTGGATCTTTTCAAGTCTCTCCTTGAGGCGTCTGCAATTTTTGAGATTGTGAAGAAAAGCCTCCGAAGCGCCTTGGATCCTCGAATCATCCGTGAAAATGTCTTTATCAATAAGAGTCTGGTCGATCTCAGTAATGAAGTCGGTGAGCCATAGTCTTTTCATTAACGCATTGTAATTGTTTCTGAAGTAAAAATCGGACATGTCATTCATAAAATCGTGTTGCCTCTGGCCGGGGTGACTGACTCGACACCCTTTGCAGATTTCTTCTCTGTACCGATGTATCACCCTCTCCACAATATCAACCAACACCGAATTCACTGTGTCCACAAACAGAGACGTCTTGGCCCAAGGAGCAACATCAGCAGCGGTAGTATAGCCGGATTCGGCGGTCCAGAATGGTGGTGATGATGGTAGTCCAGGAGTCTGTTCCTGGCTGCAACTCGCGGGGGGTGTCTTGGTTTTTCTCAGATCCATGGCTAGTTTACAACGGTTGTCTTAGTGGGGTCCTTCGTTTTAGAGGATTTGCCGAGTGGAGGGTGGGACTTATTGCGTTGAATGGGGGGAGTCATTTATAGAATTGAGAGTTTTAAAAAAAAAGTTCTTTAAGCGTTGTAGCTTTTTCATCTATCATTTCCAACCACGCAGCAATAGGTCAAAATTAAGAATAAGCAATAGTTTTGTCAAGATTTTACGGAAAAAGTCAAAAAGTATAGTTTTGTCAGAAATATGGAAAAAGTCATTGTGTACAAATAGTATGTTGAAAATCAAAAAGAAAAAGAAAACTCAATTCATTACAATTAATGAATATTTTACCCAGTTCTAAATTTTTGCACCCCCTAAAGAAAAACCCCCTTCCTTACCAAGTACTTCATATTATACCCTTTGTTAAGTGTTGCATACATCAAGGTGTATCTTAAAGTATCTTGGTAGTAGAAAATAACTAAAAATATGTAAGGTTATCAGAAAAAGAAAAAACCTTGTTTAACTGAACAAGTGTTTTTACAACAAAACAAAAAAAAACGCCATTTAAAAACAAAATCCTTACAAAAGTACTTCATATTCTACCAGTTGTTAAGTGTTGCACACGCCAAAGTGGGTCTAAAAGTATCTTAGTAACACAAGAGAAGAGAAAAAGCATTGATGTTAACAGAAACTGGATTGTTCCACTGAAATAATAAATAAATAATTTCGAAAAATGCGTTTAAAAGAAAATGTATTCAGATAAAGTATTTTGTTTTGAATATTAAGTCCAAGATGGTTACATTTGACCTCTTAAACCATTTGTATTATATTTTTGTTTTCCTGATAAAAGACAGAGTCACCTGAATTAATTTTGTCTCCATACCTTTTTTATTTTTTACATTTTGTAACAATCTTTAAACATTTGTAGAGAACAAACACTGTGGTTAAAATGAGTGTCTTTATGACGTCTCTCACAGCGTTGGTATTTTTCACAAGATTCATTTTTAAACACATCATCTTGATACAGAGATAACACATTTTCGTAACAACTTTTACCTAGGTAGAAAACTCAATGCTTTTCTTTGCGGGGTCCTTAGTGTTAAAATGATCTGGTGAGGAGGGTATGACTTGTTATGTTGAGTGGGATACTGAGTCCTCTGCAAAAGTGAGAGTCTTTTTCACCTTTATAATGTCCATCGATGTCTGACTCTGTTTAAAAAATTCTTTAAGCTTTGTAGCTTTTCCATCAATCATTTTCAGCCAAGCAGTCAGAGGCACCCGAAAGGATGTCTGAAAAACCCCACATGTAGAGTTGAAATACTCCAAAACAAAATCATCTGAGGTGTCCTTTCCCAGCGTCACTAAACGGCTTGCACGGTAATACCACCGCCCCGATGGTCCGCTTTTAGTTTCCCATACGGTGCTTGTCAGGATTCTTCTCACTTCTGGCGGCGGGGGGATATCTCCTTCTTCTTCTTCCTTCACATTGAGGGACAGCGGTGAAAACTCTTCTTTGATCTCGCATGCTGTATGCGTTTCTTTGCTTTTCTTTACAAATATCTTGTACACCGCTGGTTCCACTATGGTTTCTCGATGCACTACTTCTTCCGATACAGTGGTTGCATGTAGATCTCTGTAAGACACCAGAGTTAACACAGCCCAATCTGTTGAGGTCAGTGTCGCTTTAACACTGCGGGGTCCATACGTTTCTCCAATCTTCAGATTGTAGAAATGCAGTTCATTCGCCGTATAGTTGAATACATAACCCCAAACATCGCCATTTTTCAGAGTCCATTCTTCATGAAGTTCTTCGGCTGGAGGCGTCTGAAAACGGCACAGATGCTGCATTCGTTTCTTGATTGGCGCTCCGGACTGATGGCTGTAGGTGTCACAGGGGTCTCGCTGATTAAACCCATATCTAGGCATCTCTTGGCCATTTTTCTTTTTTGAAAAGGTGACTTGGTGAGTGTAAATGACTGGCTTGTTATTTAGTTTGAGCGCATTTCTTTTTTCACCTATTTCCACCCCTACTTTTAAATGATCTGGTGAGGAGGGCGGGACTTGTTATGTTGAGGGGGAGCGGAGCTCTCTGTAAAAAAAAAGTGAGAATCTTACCAGTCAAAACTTTTGATTATTTTACATTACACGTATGTAGATACTTTATACATATGGTAACGTAAATAGAAGCTTCATTATCTTAGTAATCTGAACTATGATGTACAACTTGACTTAAACTTAGAGAATTAATTGTCACGGTTGAGTGAAGGAAGCAGGACCCAAGCGCAGATAACTTTGATAAACCTTTATTTCAAGGCTAAAATGGAACGAATACAGAAAAACACAGAACACTCACCGGTGGAGTCCATCACCAACAAAAGAAGCACCGACACTGAACACAGCACGAGACAAGACTAAATACAGGGAGGGCTAATTACCAGACACAGGTGAACACAATCGGTAAACGAGACACAGGTGAGGAGGGAGGAGAAAAACACAAGAGCCACAGGTGAACACAATTAGCTAAACGAGACACAGGTGAGGAGGGAGGAGAACACACAGGGACACTAACGACAGGAGGAAAACATGACAGAGAACAGTGAAAACACCCAAACTTAGACAGAACTGTGACATTAATAAGCTAACTCTTTTATAACCCAACTAAGTAGTTTGTTTTTGTGTACGTGTGTTGCAGTCTGAAATGAACTGAGACAAAGATATTATTAGCACATTTAATTAAGGTTGATCACAATCATCAAAACAGACGGCGTTGGCCAAATAGAAAAGGTAATAATAAATGCATATTTTAGTTAAATAAATAGGGTATCATTTAATTATCACTAGTTGGCCAAATAGAAAAGGTGATAATAAATGCATATTTTACACATGGCTGACTGAATGGCTAAACCTGCAACAGAGGATCTGCAACTTTGTGTTATTGGAAAGTTATGATCACGCTCAACATATATCTTTTTATATTTCCTATGGAGTCAAGTTTCTGACCAGCTGATCAATATTAACATAACCTTTTATATATTGGATGTATATCAAATATACTGCAGTTCACTGCTTCATTCGCACTTCTGGTTAAATGCTAATTGTATCTGATATTCCAGGATTTCCCCCCCCCCCCCCCATAGACTTTACTGGGGTGGGCCGCCCAGTATATTAACGGCCGCCCAAGTATATTTCGCGACCAATTTAGTTTTTTAATTTATTTTGAACGCAATGCTGCTCACATGTGGGTCTGCCTCACACAGGGTGACTGGCTGTCTACATGATGTGGCCTGCCGACATGGCCACTGTCATACAGATCATAAATCAAAGCCCTTGATGGGTCTCTGTGTGTCAGTCAAGCTCTGGATAAGCTCAGGTGATGTAAAGGACTCTGAGTGTTTAGATAGTTAACTTAGTCTAAGTTATACCATGGTAAATACTACTACAAAACCCTGGATCAAATCTAGATAGGACAACTAAAAAAGTGTAGGGTGGCTGTTTTAAACTAATTCCACCACATATATATATCTTATTCTAACCCTATAATGTATTTACTGAAAAAGAGTCCTCTCCTGCTGATATTCAGGTATGCTGTCGCCATGTCTCTGCTTTAAAGAGTCCTTTATCGATGTGTTTAACGATGCATCTTTTGCCCCATACAGAGTGAAACTTAGTTATCACTATTAAAAACTAAATAAGCTCTTTTTAAAATTAATATGAATACCTTCTTTGCAAAAACAGATATATCCTTGTCTTAACAGTTCCCCAAAAACTTGAGAAGAAACATCCTTAGCAGACACCGTGTCTTAATCAGGGGGATTTCTTATCTCAACCCCCACATCAAAGGGGCAACTCTGTGTGTGTGTGTGTGTGTGTGTGTGTGTGTGTGTGTGTGTGTGTGTGTGTGTGTGTGTGTGTGTGTGTGTGTGTGTGTGTGTGTGTGTGTGTGTGTGTGTGTGTGTGTGTGTGTGTGTGTGTGTGTGTGTGTGTGTGTGTGTGTGTGTGTGTGTGTGTTAATTGTCTCAGAGTAGGGGTCACCCTGCTTGACCAACAGAGACACAAGAGAAGTTTGTGCACAGATCTCTGACTGTATGCATCTGCACTCAGCATAGACATTCGTTTTCTTGACTGGACCCCCGCGGATAGCTGTTGTCTCATTTCGGCCATTTTTCTTTTTTTGAAAGGTGACTTGGTAAGTGGAAATTACTGTCTTTTATTTAGTTTTGAGCCTATTTCTATTTTCATCTAATTTCACCCCCCACAATCTCCTTGCAGAGCAAGGGTGGAGAAAAGGGGGGAGAGGCCGGGGGCACATTGAGCGGCCAGACATCCTAACTTCAGAGAGACTACCTTAACTGACACATGTCTCACTCATAAAAATACCTAAATTAAGATCACAGGCTCATAACATCTAAGGCTATTAGATTAGATAACCCCTGAATGACCAGACAGCATAACTTCAAAGAGACTACCTTAATCGACACATCAAGGAATTAGACAACTAACCATGTCTCACTCATAAAAATACCTAGATTAAGATCAAAGGGCAAAACAGCAAAGGCTAATTAGATTAGATAACGCCTGAGGGATCAGACAGCATAACTTCAAAGAGACTACCTTAATCAACACATCAAAGAAATAGATAACAAAGGCATTCCACAGGGGGGCTTTTCACACCTACCCTTTATAACACATCACCCCTCACATCAAAGGGTCTCAAACAGTGGGAGGCGGGACATAGCTCTCATAAAAAGCTCTCGACCAATGGGAGGCGAGGGGAGGCGGGACTTAGCTCATTTGGGGGCGTGTCACCTGTCACTTTCTATGCATACTAATGAGACGAAAGCGGTATCAGTATAACTACTCAGTAGATATGTCAGGGTAAGGACTGCTGAAGCAAAAGACACATTTAGGAGTGACCTCTTAAAGGAAGAGTGGAGAGGGGTTTATGTAGAAGATGTAAATGCTGCATATGAGTCCTTCCTAAAAATCTACATATAATAATAATAATAATAATAGATTTAATTTGTTAGCGCTTTTACAGGTGCTCAAAGACGCTTTACAGATATAGTGAAGGGAAAAGGAAGGAACAACAAATAAATATATAGTAAACAATCACACATTAAAAGCCAGATTGAAGAGGTGAGTTTTTGTAAGTTTTTTGAAGGTGGTGAGGTCAGTGCAGTCTCTGATGGGTTGGGGGAGTGAGTTCCAGAGGGAGGGGGCAGCGACGGAGAAGGCTCTGTCCCCCCAGGTCCGGTGATTGGTGCGGGTGGGGATGGATAGGAGGTTGGCATCTGATGAGCGGAGGCAGCGGGAAGGGGCGTGGTGGTGCAGCAAGTCTGTGAGGTAGGGGGGGGCCTGATTGTTGAGGGCTTTGTGGGTAATGAGGAGGACTTTGAAGTTGATTCTTTGACGGACGGGGAGCCAGTGGAGGTTCTGGAGGACGGGAGTGATGTGGTCTCGGGAGCGGGTGTGGGTGAGGAGGCGGGCAGCAGAGTTCTGGATATGTTGGAGTTTATTGAGGAGGTTGGATGGTATGCCGTAGAGGATGCTATTGCAGTAGTCGAGTCGTGAAGTGATGAATGCATGAATCAGGGTTTCAGCAGCAGAGGAGGAGAGTGATGGGCGGAGACGGGCAATGTTTTTGAGGTGGAAAAAGGCGGTCCTGGTGATGTGATTTATGTGGTGGTTGAATTTGAGCTGACTGTCGAAGATGACTCCGAGGTTGCGGATGTGAGGGGGGGGAGATAGAGTGTGGCTGTCAATGGTGAAGTTGAAATTCTGGATGTCTTTGATACGGGATGGGGGGCCAATGATGATGATGTCTGATTTGGCACTGTTCAGTTGGAGATAGTTTGTTTGCATCCATGCTTTTATTTCTGAGAGACAGTTGGTGAGAGTGGAGTGTGTTGTGGGGGTGATGGTTTTTGTTGAGATATAAAGTTGGATGTCATCGGCGTAGCAGTGAAATTGAAGGTTGTGGCGACGAATTATTTTGCCAAGGGGGAGCATGTAGAGGATGAAGAGGAGGGGGCCAAGCACCGAACCCTGGGGGACACCTTGGGACAGAGGAGCAGTGGAGGAGGTGCAGTTGTTGATGTTGATAAACTGATGTCTGTCGGTGAGGTAGGATTTCAGCCAGGAGAGTGCAGTGTCGGTGATGTTCAGTGATGATTCGAGGAGGGACAGCAGGATGGCGTGGTTGATGGTGTCGAATGCTGCGGTGAGGTCGAGGAGGATGAGGATGTTAAGGTTGCCAGAGTCAGAGGAGAGGAGGAGGTCGTTTGTGATTTTGAGAAGAGCTGTTTCGGTGCTGTGTTTTGATCGGAAACCGGATTGAAATGGCTCAAAGAGATCATTGGAGCTGAGGTGGGCTTTAAGTTGTGAGGCAACGACACGTTCAAGTATTTTGGACAGAAAGGGGAGATTTGAGATGGGCCGGAAGCTGGACATGATGTCAGGTGTGAGGGGGGGGACGTGGAATGAAATAAAAACTTACGGCCAGAGCCTCTGTGTGGAGGACGGCGTTTGCGGAGTATTTCATTATCTGCGAGGATGTCCATGCAGTCCGGACGCAGGCGGTTATTAAAGGAGTGGAGATCTGACCGGGAGTAGAGCGGATCAATCAATCCCCAGCATTAGCTAGCACGGAGCTAGCTAATGCTGGGGATTGATTGCTTGATTGATTGAAAAGTTTATTAACAGCTTGTATATTGGGTACAGTACAGTACAGCTCAAAACATACAATTGTTAAGGGGATGCAGACCAGAGAAAGACTTTCGTCTTGTTTACATCAGGGTCCCCCATTTCCAATTCATCATATCATTTAAGACATGTAAGACATATTTGACAAACAAATGGGTTATTTACAATTTACATACAGGTGGTTTTTTACATACAGATTTCTTATTTACAAATTTTATTTTAGATTTCGTTCTAATACATCCTAACCGGACATTTAAGACCAACCAAGTCTACAGATATACAGTTAGTAACAGAGTCTAAAATGCGAGTATATACATAGATGGGGGGGGGGAAGCTGTCCATTGTACGACAGGTTGAGATTTGTACCATTACCGGGGCCAGTTTTGCAATGCTCTCCCCCGAAGGTGCTCTTTAAGAGAGGTTTTGAAGGTAAGTATAGTTTTACTTTCTTTTACAGTTGTGGGAAGAGCGTTCCACCTTGATGTGGCATAATTGCGAAACGTGTATTCCCCCTTTTTTGTGCCAAATCTGGGTTTCACATGATTTGTGGAGCTCCCTCTGGTGTTATGATCATGGTATTCCTTGACCTTTGGGAAGAATTTTGACATGTACATGGGTACCATAGAGGTGTAGTGGATCTTGTAGACCCGGGCAGCAGAGACCAGGAGCCGGATGACCGTGGAAGAAGGAGCGGTGTGAGTCCAGATAAAATGAGAATTATAATCCACAGCATATCAGGAGAATAATTCCAGTGGTTTCCAGAGGAAAATCGTAGGAGGTGCTGACAGCCTGGTGCAGAGTGGGAGCCGGTTGACCAGCCTACTAGCTGGTTAGCTAGCTTGATAGCCACCGGCTGTAGGCGGCAGGGAGAGACGATGTCAGCGGGGAAGCCGGCTGATCGCAGCGGGATGGGAAGACCCACACGAGCCGCGGAGTTAGGGTGGAGTTGGGGTGGAGACAGAAATGTTAGCTCAGCAGACTTCAGGGAGCCGAGGAGCATCTAGGTAGCAGCCTGCTAGGTCCGATAATGCTAGCGGTGAGCAGGAAAGAGCCAGCAGGTGGGAGATGACACCACAAATATCTGTGTCGATTCGATATAGAGATGCTGCTATTTTTGCTGATGACTGACGTTTAAAAAGTAGAGAACCAGACAGGAGAGGTTCTGATCTGGACTAAAGAACAATATTTGGGGCGGAGGAGCGGCGAACAAACAACGCCAGCACCCTCGGCGACCCGGGAAAGTACCCGTAAGTCACAGTTATCCTTGTTTTATGTATGTGTTATGTTGCTGTGTTTTTGCACATTGTGCGGTGCACATAATTTTTTTTCCCTGGTTCTCAAAGGAGCACCTGGAGATGTTGCTTGGTGCTCATCCTTAAAATGAAATAAACCGTAACTTTTGAGGGGCTCTTGACTTTATTTGCCAGACACACGGCACTGAACACACATGCAGAGGTGAACACAAGACAACATTAGCACGACCAGTAATCCTACAAGCTGTCATCACTACCTTCCTCGCTGTCTTCCTCTCTGTCAGACATGGTACCTGATGATGTAGGCCTACTACTTTCTCTCTGGTTGAGTCTGCGATTAGCTGCTTGCATCCACAAGTCAACAGCTGGTTTTGGGTCGAAAGTCTCTGTTGTGGATGTAATCAAATAAGTATATGTGAACATAACCAATAACCTACCATAGCCAATAACAAATTAATGTATCTTATTTTACCTTAACATTTATTTATTTATGCATTTTTTTTATCTTTCCAGTTTTAAAGGATATTTTTTGTTTACTGTCCTATATAGTATACATTGGAATGATTTCAAACCTGTTTATCCCAATAATTATAAAGGAGTGCCTTGGAAATATGTATTTACATCAGTAGCGTAGGCAGAAATGTACTTTAGGGTGGGCCTGTAAAAAATAGGGTGGGCCAGATTTTTCTTCTGCGCATCAGAAGCCAACAACAATCCCCGCCGGTACCGGTGGCAGATTACTTTTAGAATACTTTTGGAATACTTTCTTTTTCCATAACAGATGGGTTTTGGTGAACAGGAGACACGTATTTTACTGTTTTATTATCAAGAGCACAAACACAACATCTTGGTGTCATTCTGGACAGCTCTCTCATATGCACCACACATAAAAAACATCACCCAGACTGCATTCTTTGTACTGTCTTAAAACCTTTCCTTGGAATATGTTATGAATTGTAAGGTGTCCTTGGGTTCTTTGAAAGGCGCCCCTAAATAGAATGAATCATCATTATTATTATTATTATTATTAATTATTATTATTATTAGTATTATCTGAAACGATGTAATAACTTTTAAAACTTGTTCCAGTCACTTGCCCCATGCTTTGATTTTATCCCGTTATAAATGTCATGATTTCGACAATAAAGAAATGCTACATCAACGTTATCTTGCACATTTTATCTAACCATCTCCGTTTCTAACTTTCAATATATTTTAAAAGAGATCTCTCTCTCTCATCTGCGTGCGGGGGCGGGGCCTCACAGACACGCTGCATCTCTCACTCGCTCACAGACATGCTGCAGCGCTGTGCAGTGTGCACACAGTTCTGCCGGTAATGAATATTACATTTTGTGAGGAAACTTTTCCACCAATAATTCCAATAAGTATTCCAAAATGTATTCACTTCAGGTTTACGAAAGTAACTGCAATCAGATTACTCGTTTTTCAAATGTAACGCCAGCTGAATACACTTGATTTTTGTATTCTGATTACGTAACGCCGTTACATGTATTCCGTTACAACCCAAGCGGCAAACTGTGGGGTAGAGCCGTGAAGCCAATACGGAAGTGCCACACACTGCAGTTCATATATTGGCCGATAGGCGATGGCTGCAGAAAGGAGCAATTTCCATAGACCCCCATGTTAAAATGCCCAACTTTACAGCAGAAAAAAACATGTTTCTACCCCTGGCTGCATACATTTTTATTATCGATATAGTTAGATTCCCCCTTCATGATTATGGTACTGTGAGTGAATTGTTTTCTAACACGACCCTTTTATTTATATTAGGTCTTAAAGTTTTTGCATAAATTAGGGCGTGGTCACTTTGATGGACACGTACATGCCTCACTGTCAGCTAACAGCAACTTGTCCACTCTGCTAGGCTACAACCATAGAGCCTACAACGTTAGTTAGTCATAGTACTGTACTTGACCCTTTAGCTTCAGCCGTGTTCGTGGTGATTGTGGGAATATAATGTTACAAATACCAGACAATTAAAATGTTGTGCTGTGCGCTTGAATGTACTAACAGAACTTCTAAGAAGTCTACTCTCAGCTTTTTTCGGTGAGTAAAATGATAATATTATACATGTTAACGCCGTTAGCAGGTGTTTGTGTGCTTGTTAGCTTAGCTTGTTATGTAGCTTATTAGCCAGCTAAGGACATAACCCTTTACACATGTGTATATATATATATATATATATACAGTTTAGTTTATGATTCAGCCTTGGGTAAGACTTTTGTAGTCTATGGCTATGACGGCCATAATGCTAAACGGGAGCAAATGTTAAAAGGGGACCCAATTAGCCGAAGCTAACCGGAGCCGTAGCTAGCCCTTTGCGGCTCCGTTAGCTTCGGCCAGCGGCGGAGCCTGGCGTTATAACTGGAGATCAAGGAATGCAGCGAAACGCGGACTTGGTTCGCCTGCAGCCTTCTATAGTATTAGCTAAAGAAATGATGTTGAACAAGACTTATTAAGCTGAACATCGCCACAATTGTTCTGCTATGTATCGGTACTTATTTTATTTTCTTAACGTGTGAATGACAAGCATTAAGAATAAAAACAAATAGCTATTTATCTTGCATATTGTCTCGTTTGATTATGAATGTAACGTTTATATAGTGGAACTACACTGTTTTATCAAAACCAAAGTGCCACGCAGTAACTTGGTAGGCCCATGCATGTATTTCAGCAGGAAATGTGCAACCTAGATTACATTTACCAACACAGACTATATAGAAATATTTGTAAAAGTTGTTCATGCGTTATTAAGAGAATATGGCATTAACCCTCCTGTTGTCTTTGGGTCGGTTTTCATGTACTTTTGAATAAAGGTTTCCTTTAGGTGATCCAGACAGGCTGGACCAGTGGGTGCTGAACATCCGGAGGAATAAATGGACCCCCAACGTTTCTTCTCGCCTGTGCAGTGAACACTTTGAGAGTCATCCCTTCAGCACGGACTCATGGGTACAGATCCTTTTTTTTTTTAAATAACTTGGTTCCATTTGTGAGTGTAAATTGTTGTTACTAATTAAATACATGTTATACATCATACAATGCTAAATAATTGTTATGGCACAGCTTGCACATCAGTGATGAGTAATGCTCTTTTGATTAAAGGCCAAATTAAGATTTTGCCAGTTAAGTATAGAAACATAGAATTTCTTTGCAAACCATCACATTTCTCTTCAATTTATGCAAAGACTCTTTATCATAGATAGAGAATTGCCATTTCCCCCCACATACTCTTATGTTAAAAACAGATGAATTATATTACCTTTTTTTACATTATTTTAATAGCAACATTCATTCATCTGTTGTCATCTTATAACTTATTTATCTTAACAGCTATCACTGTAAAAAAATAGGATTTAATTTAATTTTACTATACAATATTTATCTTTACATTCTGTTCTTCCATATGTCTTATTATATTTACGTGTATATAGATTTCTGCCTGCACTAATTTATTATTCTTAATTTAATTTTGAATTTATTTAATTGTTTTATGTCTTATATAACTATGTTGCATCGTTGGAGGAGCTCGGGACAGATGATTTTCATTGCCATTCCTACACTGTAGCCTATGTGCTATGACATAAATCCTTTGAATCTGAATCTTGGAAACACGTAATTGTTGAATGGATTAACTGCATAGTTAACATGTTGGCTCTCTATTGTCTTTTATAATGCACTCTAACATTTAAAACAACATTATTCAAAAGAAAGTTGAATATCTACAGACCTCAAACAGTTATTTTATGTGTTTTTGTTTATTATTTTTATTAGGGAAGGAGATGCCTGAAAACCACTGCAGTGCCCACCATTTTCTATTTCACCAATGGCAAAGAACAACAGCCTAGAAGGAAAAGCAGGGTGAGTAGCAATGACGAGGTAAGTGACACTCCTAGTCCGACTGTTAATAGCAATGAGGAGGAGGTTGCAGATGTAGACCATGGTCGTGGTGAAAACAGTCTTGCTGCTGATCAGAGCAATATATCATACATAATATCATTAAGATACAAGACGCACCTGAAGAAGCCTTTGTTGTTCCACATGTGGAGCAGAATGACATTCCAACAGTCAATGCTTGTGAGGATGTTGGTTTGGGTAGCAGCAGCCAACAAACAAAACACATTGGAAAACAGGCAGACTCCGCCTCTGTTCACTCTTACACTTGGGCTTTAAACTAAGACGGGTCATACTGAATAGTTTGTGCACACATTTTTAACATGTGATCTTTCTTTCATGTAGGACGCTTGAGGGAAGTTGCAACGCCTCGGCCAATGTGATGTCTTCTCCACGTGAAAGAGATTGAAGGCATAATTTATAATTTGAGACAATTTTCCAAAAGTTATGACTTTTATTGGCTTAGGCAGTAATGGATTACATCTAACACGAATCAAGATCGTATAGAAAAAAGGAAAGTGTAATCCTTAGTTACATAGGAAAAGATGTAATCAGATTAGTTTGACTTTTTTTAATAATAGGGAAACTCAGGATTACAATCTTATTGTTGTAAAATGAGCAAATGGTATCTCTTCTCTGGAAGCGGTACTGTTCTGTAGGCTAATACTTTAATCTATACACCTACTGCCTGAATCTGCTTTATGGTATTATATTATACATTTAAGTAAAAAAGAATCATATTAATATTTCTTCTCTCCTGTGTTTATTTGCATTGCATTTGATATTGAGGTAATCCAAAAGAAAAAGAAAGTCATCAGGTTACATTACTTTTATATCTTGATACTCACATGAAGTTACTGGCTGTGTTTTTGTGTGATCTGATTAAATAAAGAGTAAAAGCACAATCTTAAATGTTGACATTTATCATTTTCCTATGCTTATTGTTAATGTAGTGGTGTTATAAACAAAATGTTGTCGTAAAGGAAATTAAGATGTTTTTTATTTGTTGACAAAAGATTGAAAGTTGATGCTCACAACATGTGGGAACATTTATGGAGAAAAATGTTTCTATTGTAAAACAAATATTTATCTGCATACTGAACAATTTGGAAACTCTCTAAAAGGTATTATCTTCTGTGACCTTACGACCCTGTAGGGATTGTGGGTATTGCACTTCATAATTACATGCTATGGTATGCTTATGACATAGTTCCAAAATACATGGGATTAGGGGAGAGCTTCTTGGTGTTTGCATTGTCACTGATAAATGACAGCGTAGTATTCATTGTCAAGATGTTGTGTTTTTAAACTCGGGACTCTTTTCAGACTGCTACGGCTTGGGAAAAGATTTGAGCCTTAATGTGTAATGTTTTCTGTATTGTATGGTAAGCTTATCCTTTCATTTGATAGTCCCATTTGGATGTGATGGCTAACATTTTCAGTAAGCAGTAGACAAAAGAAGTGAAAATATGAATGTAATTTATTTTCAATATTTACATAAATACAGAATTATTTTAACAAATAAAAGAACAAAAATCATTTCCCCTAGGGGTGAAATGAACTCTATCTCGCAAAAAAAGCCCAGCACTGTCATGTCTAATGTTGGAGTGGTCAACAATGACACCATTTAGGCTATGAACAAAAGTAGCCATAACACTGTTAACAAACTTCCGGGCCTTGTCAATTTTGACAGGATTTGCACCAGCCCTCCACCGGCGCCTCTGGTTGATCTGGGAGAGCATGATCTTCATGCCAGGGTGCCGATGGTGAAGCTGGTGCAGGTCCCCCTTCATCTGGTTCAGCAACTGAACACTGGGCACATCCCCCAAGTCATTGCCGCCACAGTGGATGAGGAGGACATCCGGGACTGCTCTTCCTCTCAGGGAGTAGGAAAAGAAAGGGAGGACACCTCTCCAGCGCAGTCCACCCCAACCGAACCAGCACACCCTCAGGTCGAGGCCAAGGTTGCTGCCGATGGTCTCTGTAGCTCTCTGGGCTCCACGCCGGACATAGCTGTCTCCGATTATCCATACAGTCACTGGGAGGAAAATAAATGAGAAACCTCAAAAAACAGATTAACAACACACAGTTTATATATATATATATATTTATATACTGTGTGCTGTTTATGTATATATATATACATATATGTATAGTATATTTGTGTGTAATGTCAACCATCTGAAGTCATGTAAAGTAAGCCAGGACCATCAACTTACATGTTGTGCAGTTTGGCGTGGAGGAGGTTGCCATCTATTTTTTCTTAATGCTGAAAGAAATAAAAATGGTTTAATCAATATAAAAGCACCTTTCTTTTTCTACACTCATATTTCATTAATTAAATGTAATTCACGCAACACTGGCCATATCTATGCTCGTTTACAAAGTTAAGTTACAAATGACATTTATATTTAAAAAACGGTGAAGCACTTAAAAAACAATTGTATAGTGTAGGTTCAAGAACATTTAAATCAAAAGGACAAGTTTTGTAAAGCTACAGGGTATCTTACCTTCAGAATATGCCGGGAACGAGGAGCGGTGACTGCAAGCTGGGTTGCTAGCATAGACTGTGTTGTGAGCATAGGTTGTTAGCTTAATACTGAGAGCATGTTAGCTTAGCTTCTTAGCCTGAGCTAGGTCTGGAACGTCACGCTCGTTGGCAGCAGGTCCCGCCCTGTCCCGCCTCGGCTCCGCCTCTTTGCCCTTATTTGGAGCAGGCTGGAGAAGGCGGGAGTTAGACTCTGACGTCACTGTCGAGCCGTTAGTAGCCGACTCCGCCTACTTAGGGCTTCACGGCAACTCTGCAGAATCCTATGGGTGACGTCACGGACCCTACGTCCATTTATATATACAGTCTATGGTTACAACCAAGCGGCAAACTGTGGGGTAGAGCCGTGAAGCCAATAGAGAAGTGCCACACACTGCAGTTCATATATTGGCCGATAGGCGATGGCTGCAGAAAGGAGCAATTTCCAGAGACCCCCATGTTAAAATGCCTAACTTTACAGCAGAAAAAAACGTGTTTCTACCCCTGGCTCCATACATTTTTATTTTCGATATAGTTAGATTCCACCTTCATGATTATGGATCTGTGAGTGAATTGTTTTCTAACACGACCCTTTTATTTATATTAGGTCTTAAAGTTTTTGCATCAATTAGGGCGTGGTCACTTTGATGGACACGTACATGCCTCACTGTCAGCTAACAGCAACTTGTCCACTCTGCTAGGCTACAACCATAGAGGCTACCACGTTAGTTAGTCATCGTACTGTACTTGACCCTTTAGCTTTAGCCGTGTTCGTGGTGATAGTGGGAATATTGTTACAAATACCAGACAATTAAAATGTCATGCTGTGCGCTTGAATGTACTAACAGAACTTCCAAGAAGTCTACTCTCAGCTTTTTTCGGTGAGTAAAATGATAATATTATACATGTTAACACTAGAACCGCCAACGGGTAAATTTTACCCGCAGCTGTTTTTTTATTGTATGTAACTTTTTTTCAATAAAATATTAACGTCTCCCAGTCCGTGACTTTTCCTGAAAGTGTGTTATGTAGCACCCTGTGTTGTTAAACATTGTCAATATGAAGTCAGATTGAAAAAAATCGCCAAAAAAATTGCTATTTATACCTATTTCCGCCAGCGGGTAATATTTACCTCATAGAAATGCAGCGATTCTGGCGCTATTGATTTCGCGCGTAAACATAAACATGACGTGTTGCTATAGCAACGCCTTTTGTCTACTGCTGTAGATAGAGAGAGCGATTGAGAGATAGATAGATTGAGAGAGACATAGATAGATGTATTGATAGAGAGATAGACTTCATGCTCCAGCTGGCACACGAGCTGCGCGCTGAGTGGATGGCATCAAAAGCGCCACCACTTGCGGACCTGCCCTTCAGCGGTGCTGGTGCAGAAGAGCGCAGGGGAATGACCTGCATGGTGAAGGCGCACTGCATGCAGAATAAAACGTTCTGCAAATGTGTCAAGTGTGGGGATACTGTGTGTGGCAAATGCACAAGCATTTTTACCTTTACGAAACACAAGCCTAACATCAAGCGTTTATTAGCGAGAGTGGGTAATATTTCTTCCATATGCAGCGATCCTCGCGCTATTGATTTCGCGCATAAACATAAACATGACGTGTTGCTATAGCAACGCCTTTTGTCTACAGGTGTTCCTATAGATAGAGAGATAGATAGATGGATATATATATATAGATAGAGAGATAGACAGATAGATAGTTATAGAGAGAGAGAGAGAGAGAGAGAGAGAGAGAGATATATACCTAAACAAAACACAAGTCTAACACCAATCATTTAAATCAGCACTGTAGCGATATTTTATACTTCATGCTATCTGTACAAACTATATAATATGAAAAGCTGAGAGTTCACAGATTATATTGGTATACATTTCATCCCTGTGCGATCAAAACTCACTGTTCTGTATGATACATTGTACCTTGGAAATCAATTGCGGGTAAACATTACCCGTTGGCGGATATAGGTATACAGCGACCTCTGGCGGTTCTAGTGTTAACCCCGTTAGCAGGTGTGTGTGTGTGTGCTTGTTAGCTTAGCTCAGGGTTGCCAACTCTCACGCATCTGGCGTGTGACACACGCTTTCACTCTCAATCTCACGCTCTCACGCTGCCCAAACTATTCTCACGCCAAAAACAAGAATACCGAAGACTAGAAACGGTTTTGAAAACTTTTGTCACGTAGTGATCGTCTAATCAATAGAACATCTTTGATAATGTCTTCTGGCCAATCAGAATCAAGATAACGGCGTGGTGTTGTTCCAGAAAGTCCCAACGGAGAATACTTTTGCTGTAGTACATCTCTATGCATCGATACAACATTACGTGTTGATAGAAATCAACACGTAATGAAATAAGACCCCACGGTTTGATGATTGATAGGTGTGTGGGCTGTCTTTCATTTTGACACACAGAACAATGGGGGCTATCCACCCTTATCCACAATGTAAAGTCATTCACAGCCTCTTCCCACTTCTCTCTGTGAGGAGCAGCAGGTTCAGCTTTCAGAACAAAGTAACAACAAACTAAAATGGCATTAATTTTTTTAATATGTCGTGTAGTAATAGATTTATTTATTTTTCTTCTCAAGAGAGTACCAGAATGTGTATTTTATGTTAGTAGCCTATTTCAAAACAAACAACAACAAAAATCTCCTGGGGAGAATTCCCCCAGACCCCCCTGCAGGGGTTGGGCTTTCAGCATGTCAACTCTTTCACCTATGGGGAAGTTGCAGGATTGGCTCCAGCAGTAGCGTGGCGTGGGGAAAAAATTAGGGAAAGCCAATAATACGTCCTTTCTTTTGGGTCGGGGGTGTGGTGGTCAATGCAATAACGTAACCAGATGAGTGATGACAGCACCCAGTATCATTTTACACACATGTGTATCATACAGATGCAGGACTTACACACACCTGTTATCTAACCCAGGGGTTCCCAACCTTTATTGTGCCAAGGACCGGCAGATACATTAAAAAAAAATCGCGGACCGGTTGTCAATTTTAACTGATTTTAATATTTACTCCCCACCCGCAGGTAGCAACAGAGGCTAATTGTATGTAACAGCCTGAACAAATAATAGAACAATATGCATCCAAAACATATTAACAACGTTTAAAAAAGAACCGGTATCGTTTTTTGGTTTTTCGGAAAAACGGAAAACCAAAAAAACGACGTTATTCAGTTTTTAAACCAAAACGGGAAAACAGATAAATCAACGTTTTGGTTTTGTTTGTATGGTTTACGGATAATCCAGTGATGGGAAAACGAGGAGAAGGCGCGCGTGCGCGTGTGTGTGTGTGTGTGTGTGTGTGTGTGTGTGTGTGTGTGGTGTGTGTGTGTGTGTGTTGTGTGTGTGTGTGTGTTGTGTGTGTGTGTGTGTGTGTGTGTGTGTGACACTGGCATTTGTTTTCAGAAGATATTATGATAGTGAGGTTCGTTCCGGTGCACGTCCGACAGCATTTAGCACTACATCGAGATTAAGATTAAACTAATTTATTTTGGGCACACCCGCATATAGGCTATTTATGGAGTTAGCAGATGTGTGTAAATTACTGTTCATGATCATTTGAAAACAAATTCCGGTGTCGGACACTAAGTACGTGTGCCGCGAAAAGTGTGGTGTGTGAAGAGGAGACGAGAGAGCTGCAGTGACGCGTCCTAAAACCCGGAAGTAAACTGCGCATGACTTCCCTCGTCAAAAAACAATGAGATTTCTCCATAGGATTTTAGAAAATAGCTCCAAATAACATCTGTGGGAAACGTAGCTGTTACATACATACATGCACGTTTTGTTCAGCCGGATAATAACCACATGTAACCCTACTTTTATAATTTTCGAATCATAAATCTATTGATTAGATTAGATTTATGATAGACTTTTGAAACTATAAGAACATAAGGAGGACTTTTATAAAAAAGTAATAGAGATTTTTGTCCAGAGGGATAGGCAAATGGACTTCATCTTCAAGTCAAGGTAAGACCACAATTTTATTGAAAATGGGATCTTACTAAGAGAGAACAATTCAATATTTAAATGATAAAATTACATTTTCTGGGTATCCTTTTGTTGAACTGTCTGTTTAAAATTAATTGAAGCATCAGACTAAAAAAGCTTTTGAAAATAATATTATATTTTGATTTAGGTCAAATAAGTTCGATGTGTGTAGAGATGTGTGTAGAGGTGTGTGTGGTTAACAGTAGCAGCCTGCAGTCACTCGCTGTTCTGATGAAGGTAAACGCAGCGAAGGCGGTGCGTAGAAAGGCACAGCTCTCGGCGCGCTGGTGCTGCACTTCTCAGAAGCGGAGTTACACGTCCCGCTGCCTCCTGATGCTGCCTGCAGCCATTTCATGAAGTGAAGGAGGTTTTCCTTCTATAAACAGCTGCGGGCAGCAGATACCGTGAGAGTCCCGGACATCAAATCAAATCAAATCAAGTTTTATTTATAGAGCACATTTAAAAACGATGTTTGGTCGAGCCAAAGTGCTGTACATGTAATAAAAACACTTTACTGCAGTGCAATTGTAACAAAAGACAGTCATTTTGCAACAGCAAATATAAAAACAATACACAGGGAAATGTCAGAAGTCGTGCTCCGCTCTAGCTAGAAAGCCTGAGAGAAGAAGTGTGTTTTTAGAGAGGATTTAAAAACCCCTAGGGTCTGGGCCGACCTCACATGGAGGGGCAGAGTGTTCCAGAGCCTCGGGCCAGCTGCTGCGAAGGCTCGGTGCCCTCGGGTTTTGAGCCTAGTCTTCGGCACTACCAGCAGCAGCTGGTCAGCAGACCTTAAAGCTCTGAATGACATGAATTCATAGATCAAGGCAGACTGGTTTACTCTCCTGTTTTGCCAATCCGGTGCTTAAACAAAGGCAAGGCAAGTTTATTTATATAGCACTTTTCAACACAAGGCAATTCAAAGTGCTTTACAAAAAATGAAAGACATTAAGAAAATGGCATTTAAAATCAGTCATTAAAAAGAAAAGCTAATAAAATAAACATATAGCTCTACACCCCTGGCCGACATGTCCTTAAAATGAAGTCCGAGTTTGAAATATATCTCAAATAATGTATGCACTGCCATTTCCCCACATAAACATAACAGTCTGCAATTACACAGTTGTGTGCTCCTCAACCTATTTGGCGCACCGGTAACTTTCTCGTGCACACGAGAGGCTGAGACCAGGCTGAGCCGCCGAATCCCTCGGAACATCATAAAAGCCATTTTCAACGGTTATCTGGTGAAAGATTAACTAGGCTACTGGAGGAAATAATATGACTGGTATAGGTGCAAACATTAAACACTTTTTGAAAAAAATATTATGATCAAATATTTTTATATATTTATAATTCTGCAAATATTACGATAAACTCACAGCTATTTCGCGGCCCGGCAGTAACACCTCCGCGGCCCTGATCTAACCGACAGGTCCGCACGCACTCTCCAGACAAAACTCTAATAAGCATTCATTCAAACTAAATCAGGAGACCTTTAAAGTCTTACGTCCGATTCGCTCTTTGTTCCTCTCTGTACACAGCTCCAGTTTGGGCATTAGCCTGTCATCAGATTGTATTTGTTGTTGCTGCTGTAGCGGAAGTTTAGTACAATTATTTTTGATTAAATACTCCAAATCTCCACCCTCCATAATTGCACTTGCTTCAGTTGCTTGCTACTTTCTAACGGCGGTGAGAGTGGACGCTAACTATCATATATCGATTAGATTTATGATTAGAAAATTATAAAAGTAGGGTAGACATGTGGATATTATGCGACTGAACAAAACGTGCATTTATCTAACAGGTTTGTTTTCCACTGACCTTATTTCGAGCTATTTTCCAAAATCCTATGGAGAAATCTCATTGCTTTTTTGTCGAGGGAAACCAAGCGCAGCTTACTTCCGGGTTTTAGGACGCGTCACTGCAACACTACATTGATGCGATTTGATTGGATTGTGAGGCAAGTGAAGCCAGCCACCTCTGGCTCCCCTTGGCATGGCCCTGACCAGCGGCCCTGACTAATCACAGGTTGGCAGGGGCATGACGTGAGCCTTGTCTGATTGATCAATCCCTCAATTTATTTCACCAAGGGAAACCAATTTCGGCTGGCCTCCTCTCGCAACAGAGAGTGCAATCTACTGTTTCACCATAACATCTAGAGGGGCGCTGTTTCACTTTTTGTAAAATACTCAATAGGCGCATTCACACTGCGGTACTTTTCCCACAAAGGTTCATGCGAACTTAGTTCAGTGAACTCTTTTATCGCGTTCACACCAAAAAGAGCCGGTACTAAATATAGCTCTTTTCTCACAAAAGAGCCGCTCGTAAGTCCCTGCTAGAGAGCAGGGACTTTCGAGCGGCTCTTTTGTGAGAAAAGAGCTATATTTCTGATTGGCTGGGCGGATTGCAAACCACGCCCCGTAAAACTTCCAAAAAGTTTTGTGAAGCCGCCATTTTATTATCCTCGCATTAGCATTATTAGCATTAGCATTAGCCCAGCGCAGAAACGCAGAGAGACTAACTTATGGCAACACAAAATAAAACATGGGAGCGGTGGAGATGAGGAGGTGTCGGCGTTCTGGCGATTTACTCGGAAGGCTTCAGTAGAAGCTGCTGGGAGTCCCAGCAACTTCTACTGAAGTCCTCTTACAACTCCGGGGACTTCCGGCCGGGGACTTTGGGCGGCAGTATCCGCCGTGAAGTTGTTTGTAGCCTGCCAGTAAACCCAAAGCAGAAGAAGAAGAAGTGAAGTCAGCGGCTTCATTTGCCTAATCCACCCCCAGGGACTTTTTCCGGTGTGAACGCGATCTGTACTTAGTTCATGCGAACTAAAGAGTTTGCATGAACTAAGTTCGCATGAACCTTTGTGGGAAAAGTACTGCGGTGTGAATGCGCCTAATGAGAATGGGGGAGAGACGGGCCGGCAGCAACACACAACAAAGAATTTCCGAAACTAAACGAAGTGTTTTTATTTATTTATTCAAATTAAAACTACAATCCGAAAAAACAGGGGAAGCCTGGCTTCTCTTAGCCTCCAGGAGAAAACGCCACTGGGCTCCAGGTCGCCCTTTTCATTTACTACAAGACAAATGTGCCTTTTTATATCATACAGTTCAATTTGGATTGAGACAGGGAAATCATCTAAACCTCACGCGTGGCGTTTCACTGTCAAGGGGAGTGTGTATGTAATTACATTTCAAATACTGACTTGAGCCCCACCACTGTATGGGTTAGCCCTACCATAGATTACCCAACACAATTACTCTCTCGCAACTGCCGACCCGTATTGCGCATGCGCAGATCTAAGAACCAGTAGAAATTATAAAAAAGTAAAAGTCTGCTGCTTATTGTTCTACTTGGCCAAAATAGAGTCAAAGAGTATATGAGAGTGAGAGTATGTTAATTAATATATGTGGCATTTTGGAGTAAGTCTGTACATTTGTTTGTGTGTGTGTTTCATGTATAGGCCTCTCACGATAATTTATTTTGTTGGATACATTTTCCCGGAAATTATTGCGATAAAGGATAATATTGTCGGCACCGTTGTATGACCATTTTAGACCACTGACATAATGATGATATATAATAATAATTCAAGTACATCCTTTCAAACGGCTAGTCACATCCTCATGTAAATGGCAATTTATCGAGTTCATTTTTATTTATCGTACGATACGTCAATTAATTGCTTATCGCGACAGGCACACAATAAAACAGTGGAAACAAAGATGTGTTTGACTTTCATTAGTGAATGAAACTTTGTGCCCTTTATAGTCTGTGTCCAATATTGTGTATTTGTATATATTGTATATATATCATATATATATATATATATATATGCTAAGGTCCCGCTGCTGACACGATAGCAGTCATTTCGTGCGCATATGTAATTAAACCCATGATATCAAAATCTCACTCCAGCCAGGTACCCAAAGTTGGCAACCCTGGATTAATATCGGGATCGTTTTACATCTACACGTTAAATATGAGCATCGGGACGTCAACACAGAACAGAATACTTGAGATCTGGTGAGTCCTAATGGAGTTAAACATGTATTTAGATAATCCTTAGTTTGTGAATGTTTTATTTTTTAATTAAGGTTACATTTAGGTTGTACAGTGTATAGCCTACATATGGAATCTGTGGAATCTCAGCTTTCATATGATATGTCGATTGTGCAGATAATATGAAGTAGAAAAGATCGCTTTTATATGCTAAAGTAGCGTTAGCCCCGTTAGCCCGTTTTCGATAAGTGCCTATAGAGAACCACAGTGACGCAGTAGGGATGCTCCGATCGATCGGTCACCGATCGAGATCGATCGGTCACCGATCGAGATCGGCCGATACTCACTCTCTACCGATCGATCGGTGCTCTCTAAACATGCCGATCGCGAGAGCCGATCGCATGACGTAAAATACATGACTTTTCTCTGTGTGCGGCAAAACAAGCTCGCCAAAATGGCTTCACCGGTCTGGCGGTATTTTAAGGTGTCCGAAAAAGACAGTAAAATAGCAGTATGCAACGTGTGTGAAGCAGAAATCCTGCAGCTCCGCCCGCCGGACCGGTAAGCGCAGCGAAACACACACACAGTGAGAAATTACGGTAGCAAATCACCCGGTTCTTTACGACCAGAACTATTAACGGGATACAAACCGGAGGAACCAGGCATGGAGGGAGGTGGCAGAGACAGTGGGTGAAACTGGTAGGTTTTCGCCTGTTTGGGGAGTTTATATATATATATATATATATATATATATATATATATATATATATATATATATATATATATATATTGCTTGCATAAAATCCCCGGGGTTTTTTGCTTTGTATGTCGGGGGCGGGAGATTCATGTGATTGGTTGTTGGTCGCGTTGCTCGCAAAAAATCCCCAAGCTTTCAGACACGCCCAGCTCCAAGATTTTTGAAAAGCTGCCTCTGGAAAAAGCTAAACTAGTCATTATACATATATGTATTCTTCATTGTCGGGTCACTCATTACTGGATCATTGAGCTGCATGAGATACTGACAGGCTGTCAGGAGAGGGAGAGAGGGGGAGAGAGGGGGGAGAGAGAGTGCTTCCGCTCATTTCTCCGTGTTATTATCCAAATAATACCGTTTGAGACCCACTGAGATAAGTTAACCTACACTAAAGTTAACTATCTAAACACTGGGAGAGTCCTTACCTCACTGAGCTGACGTTATAAGATCCTCTCAGTCTGACCCAGAAGTAGGCTACTTGTACTGTATATCATATTATTTTCGATGGCTTTACTGTATAATCAGTGTAACAGATTAACAGATCGCCACTGGGCTTTCATCTAAACGCACAGCCACGTAATGATAACAAAACAAAGGTCGGGGTCATTGGTCAAGCAACACACCAATCAGATAGCAGCAGTGAGCACACCTCAGGCTGTGTTTTATATTTGTATTCTTTATTTCTGATGTATTTCACACAAAAAAACTTTAGTGGAAACGTTTTCATTATATGATTAAAAAAATTAAAAAAACGGCCAAGTGGAAAGGCTTGCGTTGGGGGGGCACAGTGACTCATTTGGGGGGGCATGGCCCCCGACCCCGGCGCTGCTGCTTGCTTCAGTCTGTGTCTGCGTTTTTTCGCACATGCCTGTAATCTGAGAAGGTCCCGCCTCTCTGGCTGGCTCCCGCCCGGAAAATCTTCAGTGTTGATTGACACTTCAGTAATAGCCTATCAGATAGTGCTGTGGGCGGGACATTGCTCGTTTACACAGAGTGGTGACTGCAGCCAGAGAAACAGCCGCATCAGAGCCAAAGTTTTATCGGCAATTTGATAAAAAAAAGGCCGATACCGATAATCGGTCAAATGCGGAATATCGGCCCCGATAATCGGCGAGGCCCCTAATATATTAAAACAAATTAATACATACATTTTCTTTTTGTAAACACCTTGAATTTCAGGGGGGGCGCGGGGCTCCGTTGGCGGGGCGCAGCGCCCCTCCAATACAATGGTAGGGGAAACACTGGAACCTACGTCCCCATTGTTAGACATACTAAATCCTGCACACTGTTCCTTCAAATTGACAATGTGAACATATGTCGCCATTTTGTAATTTCTGTACTGTTCAAAACATTTAAAATCTTTATGGACAATTCCCGTAAATTAATGGCTTTTGCACTTTATTTCAGTTAAAGTATCTTACTGTAATTTAAGGGTTTTTGTTTGGCAGCCGCTGCTGCCAGTACTTTGACCGTTTTTTTACGAGTTTTTTTTGTACAGTGTAGCCTATTTGATTTGACCCAACTGGACTCACGGGTGAGATGCTTTTTGTGCATTTTTGCTTGCTGTATGTGGAGCGTTATCTTCGCGCCTGGGCGGATGCACGCGACGCAGCCGCAGGCAGCGAACGTCATCGCTAGAATGGCCAATCATATCGCGCTTTGAGGTTTGAGGAACCCGAACCCTCCTACCAGAGATGCCTATACCTTAATTAGCCGATTTCACCCATTAGCGGGGAGCCTGTTTATTTGTTTATTTAAAGGATCCGTTTATTTAAAGGATCCGTTAAGGGATTATCAGTTTTTTTATGGATAGTTGAGGTGAACTAGTTCATGATGTTTTCAACCTGTTTGTTTACTCTTCAGGTTAATTTTGTCAATACATATGCCAGTGGGCTTCCATTGATTTGACCTCATTTGTGCGTTTGGGGTGTTGTTTTTAATTGTACAATAGCCTACGTGCATTCTTTGGTTTCCGGTCAAACACTATTGGATGACGTGGTTAATCAGTAGTAACATACTGTAATATCACAGTACTTCCTTAGTCATTGAAGTTACAGTATACAGTTTTACCTTTACAACAATGCATTGTATTATCATGGATGTGAAATTACAATACATTGCTGTGAAGACATTCACAGTAAATTGCTGTGAACCTTACTGTGAAAGTCATGCAAAAAGTTGCCAGGTTAATTATTATTATTATTAATTCACGGTGAATATTTTTACAGTGTGGATTTGTTAAATACTATGGTAATGCAGAGCCACCAACAAAAGATGAGTTTAGCACATCCAGCGTTTTCCACCTTATCACCAGGGACCCCCCAATTTTGACTTTTGGCTAAAAGGTATATGCACTTTTCTTATTAAAACATCTCTCCAGAGATAAAGTGTTACTGCTTCATTATAAGCGACCAATATTTTCCAAAATTATTGGAGTGGCTGTCTTTTCCAAGCAATGTTCTACTTTCAACACTAAACAAATGATATTCCAACCTTATCTGAACAAGCCCAACCCCAAAGCCTTGACTGGGGCTTTAAAAGGAGAGCAGCCAATTTGTGTTCAGAGTAAGCACGGAGATGTTATCAGGCTGAGGTGCAGAGACAGAGGTATGGGCAATGAATAATTGTATCATTTTTGTTAGGGTGTGTGTGTGTGGGAGTAGACCCCATTCTTGCTACAAGAAATGCAAGGATAACTGCATTAGTTGAGCTTTGTCACGCTGACCTTGTTATTGTGACAGTTTCACAACCCTGTTGACGTCATCACCCTGACCCGCGGCTCAGACAGAAGCAGCAGTGTTTGACAGCATGTTCGAATGCCAGGGAGGACGAGTCCAGTTGCACTACTGTTTGACAGTGCTGTCTGGACTCTTGGAGAGTTTGTTCTTCACAGGGATTACCTTTGGCTGGGCTTCTTTAGTGTTCGTGTTGAAAATTGATGGATACTTTGCTGGATACTGCACCAACGCCACCAGAGCGGAGGACCAAGATGTGTCTATAGGTATTTGAACATAATATACATGTATTGTGGGTAAACAAAAAACTGCTCTATTTAAATGCTCTAATTTTCCTACTCTGCCTCTCCACTACATGTCAACACTTAATGGCATACGTTTCTAGACCTAAAAAGGGCACAATTACAACCAGGCTGTTCACACACTGTTAGTAATTTTATTGGAGCGAGTATTGCACTCTATTTCTTATGTAACCCAGGTTATTGTGACCCAAGACAATTAAAGTTGTAAAGAGAGCCACAAAGTCTGTGTCGGGAGGAGTTCATGATGGGTCAAAATACAAAGGCGTTTCACCAAGGAACACAATGAGTTATACAATGATACAGTATATGGTTAACTTGTTTGTTACATAACTCCCGTACTTATGAAGTCTTTTTATACGTAGTTTTTTACCCAAAATACAATATTTTCCTAAAAATTAATCAATTTGTTTTGTTGTCTAAACTTAACTAATTACATTTGAATGGAAATACGATCTTTTCCTAAACCTAGAACCTGAACTAAGTCGTTTTGTTTTAAAACTACACTGCAGTAGTTTATTTCAAACGTACTGTTTTATAGAACATACTTATTTTACTCCAAATATGATCTTTTACTAAACCTAACAGTAAAACCTAAAGTGGTTTTGTTGTCTAACCAAATTCTGAGCTGTAGGGCTGGCAGGTGCACTGTTAGCTCGTGTTGCTAAACATTTGCAGGAATTCAATAATATGTTGTAAGATTTACGAACTATGACAGTACGTAGAACCTTATTAACCAGACATAGAGTATCGAACAAAAATGTTGAACTCTCCATTGTGGCCTATTATTCTTGTATGTTTCTTTCTTTCTTCCAGATTGCAGAGGCCAGGATGAGCACCTTTCTTGGGTCATGTCTGTGGCTACCATCACCAACACATTAACACGCCTCCCCATTGGATATGTCTTCGACCGTTGTGGAACCACAGTGGCAAGGCTAATAGCTATGTGAGCATTTCGGGAAACAATCTGTATTTAGGTCCCGAGCACGGAGCGCTAGGACCCGACGGCATCCTAGCACGAAGTGCGAGGAACCTATTGTTATTGGTGGTATTATTAGGGCCCGAGCACGGAGCGCTAGGACCCAACGGTGTCCTAGCACGAAGTGCGAGGAACCTATTGTTATTGGTGGTAGGGGTGGGCGATATTGAAAAATATATTATCACGATATTTTTCAAGCAGTATCACGATAGACGATATATATCACGATATTTTTTCATGTCGGTTATTATGGTTATTTTTCAAGTTACTTAACAGTACAAGCACCTACAAGGTAACAGAAACTAAAACAAAAAGGAGTAACAGACCGAAATAGCATTTCAAGCTGGTTTTATTTCTGAAATGAATCCCTGAATGAACAATTCAACATTTTGATATGGCTTCAAGGCACAGTTTCTCAGTATAAAAATGAACTTTCTGAGGTAGCACTAGCAGTGAACATCAATAAACATGAAAAGGAGGGTAAAACATAACTAAGTAAAACATAAAACATCAATGAGGAAAAGTCAGTGCCAAACAATTAAAATGTAAACTTTAGACTTGAAGTGCAATAAAAGACTTTAGCATAACTGAAGGGAAAAACTAAATACCTTATTGATAAAATAAAATATAAGCCAACAGAATCAACCAAGACAATAAATGAAGTGCAATACTGTCTGAATCCTGACTAGACAGCTTTAGAGAATGTCTTTCACATGAGTTTATTTTTTTTATATATTTAAAAAAAAAAAAAAAAAGATTCCATTTTTTTTATCACGATAGATACGATATCTCTGAAAAAGCATATCGTGGAGACCTAATCTCCTCTAGAGACACTCCTCTCTCCTCTAAATCAGTGTATCCTCGGTTACGGCTCCTCCAGACAGCCTCCTCGATAATCGATCCTCGGCGAGCCTTTTCAGAAATTTGTTTTCCTTCGAGACGGCGCGCCGACATCCGTTTCCGGGTCGCTGCCGGAGGACCTGGGAGTCTGGAACGCGAAAACTAGAGAAATGACAAACGGCTCATTTCCGAGGACTCGCGCGCCTGCTTGATGCCGGGACGACCGGCTGCCCTCCCTGACAGGCGCACGGATGCGAGGGCCCGCTCATCACTGCGTGCACAAGTGCGACCGCAGTTTTAATTTATTCTTCTTTTTGTTGATGTTTGGTTAGTAAAAGGTCATAACTTTAGGAGCTGTCGAAGGAAAGAAGAACTACAAATATGTACCTTCCTGATTACCCCCCGGGGGTAGTAATCAGCAGTGAACCGCTTCAACTCGGGTACAGCCCTACTTGCATGCATACATTGTCAAAGTAAATGTTTGTGCACATTTCCAGTTCTGAGGAACTGTTGGAGCTTGCAGCCTAGCTTAGCTTTCCACAAATAATACACAACATTGTTATCACCCCTCTAGCCCCAACCACCATCACTTTCACTGGCATCCAGACAGCCCCCCCCGGAAAGGTCAGTGTATCAATGTCACCAGAATGTCGCTATGTTGCTTAGCTCAATATCATCTAAACATTACACAATATGGAGTGTAGTGGAGAGTTATAGATAACTCAGTGTTGGCACTAGTTTTGTGTCTATCACTAGGTTCACACCCAGGTGTGTCGGCCAGAACACCACTTCAGGCCAAAGGTCCAGAATAGAGGAAATGAGGAGCTACGATGAGGTTTGACTTCTTTACTTATTTAGGCAGACATACAGTTATTTGTCTGTGTTTGTGTGGTCATAATAATGCCAAACCCTATAGAAATAATAATCTAGACAAGCTATAATACAACATGTCTCCCTTCTCTTATCATCATAAACACATTAACATATAATGTCAAACACTCTTTACCAGGCAACACAGAGATTCAAAGTTAAGCTACCGCTAATGAATAACGTTCCACTTCCGGTTGGCGGGAAGCGGCAGCCGATGCTCTTATTGTGAAACGCTACAGACATGCTACTTCCGGTAGCCGAGTAGCGGAGCAATAAATGAACTGTTAACACATCATATCTCACCTTTAACGCCACATAAACATTTATCCACAAACTACATCCTATTACATTAATAATAGATCTGTGCCACTCAACACGGTGTATATACACCTAACTTTGAGACAAGAGTGCCGACTCACTTGACGAGTGACTTAATGAGCAGTCATAATAAACATGCACGCAGCATGCACCGATCACATGAGCACGGAGACTCTACATTAAGCCCCATCGGCACAGAAGTTATCACAATAATAATGAAGTGTAGAACAACATAACAGGCAGCACTGTGGTCAAACACTCACGTTCATTTACGCACACAATACGAAGCTTAAGACGACATAACTTTCCTGCAACTACGGACGCACATTACCCTCTGATGTGTGACGTCACCCAACACACGTGGGTTAGCCCCTCCCCACTATGAAGGCACAACCTAACAGGTATCAACTCTGTATAATAAAATAATATATATATATATCAATAACTATAACTTTGGGGCCTTTTCTATAGCCGCCCACAAATGTATATAATACATTTGCTCATCAATAAAGGCAACAAAGTCCTAAGGCTTGGATGTGATGGCAGGAGTAGAACTGTCTCATCTTCTCCAGATGGAAGTGCAGGGAGGACCACCAGTCTGGCAAGTGGTCGAGTGTAGACTCTCTCCTTGAACTTCACGTCGGCAGACCTTATATGTCTGTCGCTGCTTGGATGCGTCTTGACAACTGTCCCTATGGGCCATAGGGCTCTTGGAAGATGCGGATCAGCGATCATCACCACGGCGTCCCCTTTGATGTCGGCAGGTGTAGCTTGCCACTTCTGACGAGCTTGAAGACTCGGCAAGTAGAGCCTCATGAATCGAGCCCAGAAGTGGTCAGCCAGAACTTGGGAGTGTTTCCAAAGGCGGCGACTTATGAGCTCGCTCTCCGGATAGACTACCTGGGGTAGTGAACCATCTGGCCGCTCCATCAGAAGAACATTAGGAGTAACTGGATCTGGGTCGCTGGCATCTGAAGACACATAACCCAAGGGCTTACTGTTGAGGATCAGAAGCTTAGTCATCCAATGACCTGGGTCTAGGATGATAGGGTGAAGAGCTGTCAGTTCCAGGTATTTTGCCCGACGTAGTCTTCTTCCAACATGGATGAGTTCTCCACTCTCATCTAACTCCGGAGACAGAGTGAGGAGTCGACTGCTTCGAAGAACTGGCTTACCAGCTTTCAGTAGGCTGCACTCTTGTGGGAAGCTATCCCTCTGAACCCTCTGGAGGATCAACCGCTCAGCTTGACGGACGTCTTCAGCAGTAGGGGGGTCGTTGGATTTGGCCGCCCCATGCAGCTCTTGAGGTAGCAGCGGGTCATCCCATCCACAATGTTTATCACATAGGTGCCTGACGAGTATTTTTGCCCTGGTTTTGTAGGGTAAGATGAAACCTAGGGGGTCGTACTGACCTAGGGTTGCCAGAAACTGATCATGATCAAAATCGATTATTCGGCAGCCCTGGCGAATAATAATCCCCCCCCCCCCCCCTCCGCAGAAGAAAAAAATAAACTCTGACAAAAGGAATTCCGTTTTCTTTTTTTACTGGAACATGTTTAACAGTACAAACAACATAAACGACAAATAAACCTACATCACCATGATGTAGGTTTATTTTTTGTTATTTTCTAAAGTGCCTGCCATCACCTTTATTTGGAGATGCGCGATGCGCGCACAATGTATTTATTGCAATGCTGCCATTATTAAATACAGGCTACAGCTTCTATTAATAATAGCAGTATTGCAATAAATATTATTATAGCAATTTATTTATTGCAATGCTATTATTAATACAGGCTGTAGCCTGTAGAGTATTAGAGGACGCTGGAGGAGAGGACGCTGGCGTTGTTTGTTCGCCGCTTCTCCTACGCCTCAGAGTTTTTATCTGCTTTTAAGCTATTTTATCTGCTTTTAAGCTATTTTATCTGCTTTTAAGTTATATGGCTAAACTTTGACTCTGTTTAAGTGCTTTTATATCTTAAACCTCGTGATTATTGACGGTTTTGGACCTGACGACTGTCGGGACTCACCTGCTGTATCGCCCAAATTCGCCGACTATCTCCGGCTGACTGCTTGCCTCTCTCCCATCCTCTGTTTCACTCCCAGACGTGAGGTATACTATCGGGATAGCCTTCCAGCTGTCTCGTTGCTGTTAGCCCTCGCTGCTAAGCACCGCTACCAAACTTCTTCGGCGCCCGACCTGTTGACATGTTGAGGTTTTCTATTCCCCAACTCCTGAGTTTCAACCACTCCAACGCTCCAACCAGCACCTCAGTCATTAAACAACTTGGACTTCTTCGTCGGCCTCGCTATATCCACCGAAGTCAAAGAAAAAGACAAACTGTATATTCCCAGCACGGAGTTGCAGATATTCCATCCATCCACTCTGTCTGCGGTCGTGTCGCACATCTGACGAGTCATCAGAGCCCGTTCATGGCGGGGTCAAATCGCGCCAGAAACATCGCGAGACCGCTGCATGAATACACGGAGAGCATCGCGAGACTGCCACACACGAAGGAGTCTGGAAAACGTGGAGTGGATTACAGCCTACTCCGGCCCCTACAGAGATTCACCACATCTTCCAAAGCCAAAATAGAACTTCTGAATACACAATCCCTCAGTAATAAAGCATCCTTCATTCATGACCACATCACCGATGAGAAAATGGACCTCATGTGCCTCACGGAAACCTGGCATCAGCCAGAGGTTTACTCCACCCTCAATGAAGCTTGCCCTCCTGGCTACAGCTACTTGGAGAAAGCCCGCAGCACTGGTCGTGGTGGAGGCCTAGCTGTCATCTACCGAAAGGAATTGGAACTGTCACTCCTGCCCCTGCCTGTATTGTCCTCTTTTGAATGCCATGCATTTAAATGTAAACCCCCCTTCGCCCTGACAATACTTCTGATCTACCGGCCACCCAAACCCAACTCAGCTTTCATCCCAGAGATACAAGACCTTCTCACTACGCTATGCACAACCTCTGCCAATATTATCATACTTGGAGATTTTAATATTCACGTTGACTCCCCCTCCTGCCACTTTGCCACTGAGTTTCTGCTACTTCTGGACAGCCTCAATCTGACACAGCATGTTAATGTCCCCACACACGCCAAGGGCCACACGCTCGACCTGGTCATCACAAACTCCGCCCCCATCAGCAATCTGCTAGTGTATGACTTGGGGGTGTCTGACCACAAGACCATCTCTATGGAGCTCTCTTTCCAATCCCCACTCAGCATGCCCAAACGCCAAATCCGCTTCAGGAACCTGAGGAACATCAACCCGGACACCATGACCCTGGACCTCCAGCATCTATCTTCCGCCAACTTCTCATCAGTAAATGAGTCAGTTGCATATTACAACCAGTCCCTTAACAGTCTCCTTGATCTGCACGCCCCCCTCAAAACCAGGATGGTCACCTTCTCGCGCTCAGCCCCTTGGTACACCGGCGAACTGCGGAGAATGAAGACAGCTGGGCGTGTCCTTGAGCGGCGGCTCAAGGCCTCAGGACTCACTGTTCACCGGTTAGCCTATCGTGAACACCAGAAGGCCTATGCACAGTCCCTCAGAGATGCACGGTCCCAATACTACTCCTCCCTCATCAACAACAGTACTGGAAACTCCAAGCAACTCTTCTCTACCATAAACCACCTCCTCAAACCCCAAAGTCCTCTACACTCCGACTCCACTGACAAGCAGTGTAGCAACTTCGCCGCCTTCTTCACTAACAAAGTTGATACCATCCGCTCCCTCCTCTCTAGCCCCTCTGCACCTCCAGTTACAACTGCTGACCCACAGCCTGGGACAACCCAGCCTCTTCGCTGTTTCACGGACATCTCCCAGCGAGAGGTTGTTGGCATCGTTAGGAGGATGAAGCCCTCCACCTGTGTCCTGGACCCCCTTCCTTCAGCTCTTGTAAAATCGTACATCGGTACCATGAGCCCCATGATCACTAAGATCGTAAACCTCTCACTCCAGGCTGGCCATGTCCCCTCTGCCCTAAAAACCGCTGTCATCAAACCTCGCCTCAAAAAACCCTCCCTTGACCCGGGAGTCCTGGCCAACTACAGACCCATTTCCAACCTTCCTTTTCTATCAAAGGTGCTGGAAAAAATAGTTGCTGCTCAGCTCCATGACCACCTAAACTCCAACAATCTATTTGAGAAGTTCCAGTCTGGTTTCCGCTCAGGCCACAGCACAGAAACTGCCCTGGTCAGGGTCACCAACGACCTGCTGATGACGGCTGATGCTGGCTCTCCCTCTCTCCTCATCCTCCTCGATCTCACTGCAGCTTTCGACACCGTCGATCACGGCATCCTCCTCCATCGTCTGCACTCCACCATCGGACTCTCTGACTCTCCCCTTGACTGGTTCAGATCATACCTCACCGGGAGAACAGAGTATGTCTCGTTGGGCGAGGCAGAGTCGGGTACCCACAACGTCACCTGTGGTGTCCCTCAAGGATCAGTTCTCGGCCCCACCCTCTTCACACTCTACATGCTCCCCCTTGGCTCTATCATCAGCCGACATGGAGTATCATTCCATTGCTACGCTGATGACACCCAACTGTACCTCAGGATCAACCCTACCTCCTCTGCAGCCCTGCCTTCACCCACACTCACTGCCTGCCTGGAGGAGATACAGGCGTGGATGAAGCAAAACTTCCTGAAACTCAACAGCACCAAGACCGAAGCAATTATAGTTGGCACCCCACACCAGGTTCGGTCATCCACCATCACCACCATCACCTTCTCCGGCCAGGACATTACCCTCTCCTCAATAGTCACCAACCTGGGTGTTAAAATGGACGCCCATCTGACCTTTGAGGCCCACATTAAACAGCTGTGCAAGAACTCCTTTTATCACCTCAGGAACATCGCCAAACTCCGCCCCACACTCACTCTGTCTGACGCCGAAAAGCTGGTCCATGCCTTTGTCTCCTCCAGGCTGGACTACTGCAATGCACTCCTCATCGGGATCCCTAACAAAAGCATCCAGAAGCTCCAATACATTCAGAACAGCGCTGCTAGGATCCTGATGAGAGTGCGCAAATATGATCACATCACCCACATCCTTAAAGCACTACACTGGCTACCCGTGAAACTAAGGATCGAATTCAAGGTCTCCGTCCTCACCCACCAGTGTGTCCATGGAACTGCCCCTCCCTACCTCAAGGAACTCCTCACCCCCCATACCTCCTTACGGACCACCCGCTCCAGCAACTCCAACTTCCTCAAACCCCCCAGGACTAAGCTCCGTACTATGGGAGACCGGGCCTTCTGCTCGGCTGCTCCCAGTCTGTGGAATGCTCTCCCCGACCAAATGAGAGCACCACAGACCGTGGAGGCTTTTAAAAAAGGCCTCAAAACCCATCTCTTCAAAAGAGCCTTTGCCTAGACCTTTTTATATCCCTTTTATTTATTTTTTATTTTTGTATTGCTTTTTATTAATTCTACCGTGTTGTGTAATGTTTATTTATACTGTTCATGCTGACTACTTGTAGCACTTTGGGATCTGAGATCAGATATGAAGTGCTTTATAAATGGAACCCATTATTATTATTATTATAAGACCCTTGTGCCATGCTCGACTCCTCCTGACAGGCAAATCTCAGGCTCTGGCTGTTTTTATCGACTCCGGATCAGATGTTAGCATCATTGACGAGGAGCTCGCACTACAGCTGGGCATCCAACAGGTTCGGCTGCTCCAGCCGGTACCGGCTAATGCTTTGGATGGTCACCTGCTGGGAACAGTGACACACCAGACGACACCGGTCCATATGCTCATGTCGGGGAACCACCATGAGACAATCCAGTTTCATGTGCTACGGTCCCCCAAATCCCTCTGATTTTGGGGTTATCCGTGGCTCCGCCGCCACAACCCGAACATTGACTGGGCAACTGGGTCCATCCTAGGTTGGAGTTCCTTCTGTCATCAGGTTTGCCTCAAGCAGGCCGCCGCACCTCAACTATCTGTGGATATGAACCTGGTTCCGGATGTCACAGGGGTTCCGGCTGAATATTTGGACTTTAAGGAGGTTTTTAGCAAGGCTAAGGCGACATCTCTCCCACCTCATCGGCCCTATGACTGCGCCATTGAGCTACATCCAGGCGCAGTCCCACCCAAGGCCCGGTTGTACTCGCTTTCGGCACCGGAGAGGAGGTCCATGGAGACTTACGTCAATGACTCTCTGGCTGCGGGAATTATTCGTCCTTCCACATCACCCGCAGGAGCAGGGTTTTTTTTTGTGGCGAAGAAGGACAAGACCCTGAGACCCTGCATTGACTATCGAGGTCTGAACGACGTCACGGTGAAGAATCGTTACCCCTTGCCACTCATCTCGTCAGCATTCGAGTTATTACAGGGGGCTACAATCTTCACTAAGCTGGATCTAAGAAACGCTTATCACCTGGTACGAATCCGGGAGGAGGACGAATGGAAGACCGCCTTCAACACCTCTTCGGGACATTACGAGTACCTGGTGATGCCATTTGGACTTACCAACGCCCCTGCAGTTTTCCAAGCGTTGGTGAACGACGTACTCCGGGACATGTTGGATCGTTATGTTTTTGTTTATCTGGACGACATTTTGATTTTTTCTAAGAACCTCAAGGAACACGTCCATCATGTCCAGACAGTCCTCCAGAGACTTCTGGAGAACTCGCTGTTCGTCAAGACGGAGAAGTGCGAGTTTCACACTTCTTCGGTCGCCTTTCTTGGCTACATCGTGGGTCAAGGAAGTGTGGAGATGGATCCTTCTAAGGTTTCAGCAGTTACCTCGTGGCGGGTCCCTGATTCCCGGAAGGAGCTGCAGCGTTTCCTGGGATTCGCCAACTTTTACAGACGGTTCATCCGTGGCTACAGCACCGTGGCCGCCCCGCTCACCGCCCTGACCTCATCCAAGGTGACGTTCCGATGGTCCCCTGCAGCCGAGGAGGCTTTTCAGGACCTCAAGGGCCGGTTTACGTCAGCTCCTATCCTGCAAGTACCAGACCCCGCTGGTCAGTTGGTGGTGGAGGTGGATGCTTCTGACGTAGGGGTGGGGGCCATCCTGTCGCAACGTTCTGGTGAGAACCAGAAGCTCCACCCCTGTGCTTTCTTTTCAAGGAGATTGAGTCCGGCGGAGAGAAACTATGATGTGGGGAATCGAGAGCTTCTAGCAGTCAAGTTGGCGTTGGAGGAGTGGCGACACTGGCTTGAGGGGACAGAACAACCATTTCAGGTATGGACCGACCATAAGAACCTGGAATACATCAGGTCGGCACAGAGACTGAATTCTCGGCAAGCCAGGTGGTCGTTATTTTTCACCCGGTTTAATTTTTTTCTCTCCTACCGCCCGGGCTCCCGCAACGTGAAGGCCGACGCTTTGTCCCGGCAGTTCGGGAGGGAGGGAGACACCTGGGGTATTCCGGACACCATTCTTCCTGCTCCTCGAGTGATCGGCGTCCTCGCTTGGGAGATTGAGGAGAGGGTTAAGACCGCTTTGGTGGACCAACCCGGTCCTAGTTCTTGTCCTCTTAACCGCTTGTTTGTGCCTCAGGTTTTGAGGGCTGAGGTGCTTCAGTGGGCTCATAGCTCCAGACTTTCCTGCCACCCTGGAATTCAACGTACCAAGGGGATGGTCCTACAACGGTTCTGGTGGGCCACGCTGGAGGCTGACACCCGGGAGTTTGTGAACGCCTGTCCTGTGTGCAATCGGCACAAACCATCTCACCAAGCGCCAGCTGGCCTCCTTCATCCATTACCGGTCCCACGTCGCCCTTGGTCACATATTTCATTGGACTTTGTGACTGGTCTACCACCGTCCCACGGACATACTGCCATCTTGACGGTGGTAGATCGGTTTAGTAAGATGGCTCATTTCGTACCCCTGCCTAAGATCCCGTCAGCTAAGGAGACGGCAGAACTGATTCTTCTCCACGTGTTTCGCATTCACGGACTGGCGACTGATGTGGTTTCCGACCGGGGGGCCCCAATTCACCTCTGTGTTTTGGAGGGAGTTTTGTGAACTGATCGGGGCGACGGTTAGTCTCACCTCCGGTTTCCACCCACAGGCCAATGGCCAGACCGAACGGAAGAATCAGGAGATGGAGACCACTCTCCGCTGCATGGCTTCCGATCATCCCACGACCTGGTCAAAACAACTCCTGTGGGTGGAGTATGCCCACAACACCCTCATCAGTTCCGCTACTGGTCTTTCCCCTTTTCAGTGTGCATACGGTTTTCAACCCCCATTGTTCTCTGCATTGGAGAAGGAGGTTACCTGTCCGTCTGTCCAGGCTTTCATCCGACGTTGTCGGAGGACTTGGAGGCAGGCTCGAACAACTCTGCTTCAGTCTGCTAACCGGTACGCCACATCAGCGAACCGCCGACGAACCAAGGCACCTGTGTACCAGGTAGGCCAGAGGGTGTGGCTTTCCACTCAGAACATTCCCCTTCGGATGGAGTCTAAGAAGTTAGCGCCCAGGTTTATTGGACCCTTCAAGATTGTCAAGGTCATTAATCCTGCAGCAGTTCGACTGAGTTTGCCCCGGAACATGAAGATCCATCCCACCTTCCACGTTTCTAGGATTAAGCCTGTCCGGGAGAGTACTATGATTTCCGCCGCCCCTCCACCACCACCCCCTAGGATGATCGATGGGGGCCCTACCTACACCCTTCGTCGTTTACTCCGTTCCCGTCTCAGAGGAAGAGGGGTTCAATATTTGGTGGACTGGGAGGGCTATGGTCCTGAGGAAAGGCAGTGGATTCCTGCTCGGCATATCCTCAACCCTCAACTCATCCGAGACTTCCACCTGCGTTACCCGGAGCAGCCTTCCAGGACCCACGCTCAACCAGGCGTTAAGCAGGGGGGTACTCGTCCGCGACGGATCAGAGGCTTCATCGAGGAGGAGGGGGAAGCATCATCAGGCGAGGAGGACGAGGATTTCCAGGAGGGAGAGGCCGAGAGAGCATTCTCAGATGAGTACTGACCTTTCCCATACCTCCACCTTCCACCCGGTGTCTGTAGGGTTTTTTCTTGATTCTTCTTTTTTTTTTTCTTCTTGATAGAGATTTCTTAGACGTCTGGAGCCGTCCATTAAGGGGGGGGTTCTGTCACAATCTGCTTTCTCACTCACCTATTTTCTGCATTAACATTCCTTAGTCACCTGGTAGTCACACACCTGTCTCTCTCTCACTCTGTTACACCCATCAGCTCCATTAGTATTTAGGCCCACTTCACTTTCACCTCAGTGCCAGATCGTACTTTGCAGCATGCCAGTCTTTCCCGCATTACCCTTCAGATTGCTCTCCCGGTTTCGACCCTGCCTGTCCCTGACCAGCCTGCCTCGCCTGCTCCCTGACCCGTTCTGTACCTGCGACTCCCGTCCTGCTGTCTCCTGGAACCCTCGCCTGTCCCCGACCAGCCCTTTGCCTACTATCTGCCGTGTTGTCTTCTACCAGCCTATTGCCTCCAATAAAGCTGGTTACCGACTATCTCTGGTTTCCCGTGTTCTGCATGTTGGTCCTCAGCTCGTCTGTGACACTTATGCTCTCTTAAAAGATTCCTTTGACAAAACCAGTCAATTCACCTCGTAGAACACAGGAGTTGCTGGTCTGACGCTGCCTCCATTGGTTAGTTTGTTGGCGCTATCGATTGGCTTTGTTTTTTTTTCAAAGAGTTAGTTTGGAATCCCCATCTCTTCTTATTTGTCTTCTTCTCCAGACCACCATATACTGTAGCTGATACAATGACTACGTAATAAATATGTCCTACAACGCCACTTCAAAACAGCCAAACTATTCACTTAACTACTGGTTAGATTTGACCTTTGAATTTACACCAAGAGGATTGAAGTAGGCAATTTTAATACCAAAAATGTGACCTAAACTAGTTGAATTTGATAATTACATTCATTATCTTACTGCAGATGTTTTTACACCACCGGCACTCTACTCATCACACTATCAAGGGCAGGTAGGTTGTTTTTGCACATTGTAGTTTAGGAGCAGTTACTGTACACTGTATAACTCTTTGCTCTGTCTCTCCTTCAGAGACGTCGGTGTTGCTGTACCCTGCGACTGCATGTCTGGTTATTGCTGGAACAACCCTTTACATCACCAATGTCCAGGTTTGTTACGACCTGCCATAAAAACGTGGTATTGTCATGGTATGGTTAGTATGTTGCTGTGTTAGGAGGACAAAGAACCAGATATCTGCTGTTATAAAATGTAATGTATCTGTTAAGGTGGCAAACCTGTTTGACACCTATCGCTCCACCATCATCAACGTCTACAACGGGGCCTATGACTCCTCTGCTGCCGTCTTTCTCATCATAAAGGTAATGGAATCTAATTCAATAACATTTCATTGTGCTCTTCAATGCAAGAACCAAATGTGAAGTGTGTATTTTCTCTTTTTTGTCTTTCTATCTACAGCTACTACATGAAAAAGGAGTGTCTCTTCATTCGTGTTTTTTCTTCCTCACCTTTTGTAGCATATTCCAACTCCTACGTACTTTCTTATTAATGCCCAAAAGACATATCCCCTACCCGCTGCCGGACACATACACTTACGGGTAGTTCAAACAACACCATCCAGATGAATTTAGTTGCGATATTTGAATTGTTTTTGACCCACTCCCTTTGCTCTGACAGGGTCAGCTGCCCCAGCACAAGAAGAGAAAGAATAGAGGAGAAAGAGAATGACAAGGAAGACCAGGAATTAGATGTGAAGAGGAATAAAGATGATAAGACAGCAGAGGCTGAGACATCTGCTTTGCATCTACTCAAAAAGCCACTGGTTGAGCCCAAGCAAGAGGAAGGTAAACCTTGTTCCCACCTTTTTTGACAGTTATCAGCCAATGAAATGGTTATCAGTTTTCATCGGTGGAATGCATTTCTGTCCCTCCCCCCCCCCCCCCTAATTGGCTAGGTTGGCTGTTATAATGTATTGGTAAGTAGGGTTAGGGTTAACAATAGGGGAGAGTGGGGTTAGATGAGCCAATTTTGACTTATATTGTCCTCTATAAATGTTAGATAGAAGACTAATGACAACCTTTATTTCAGGATGTCTTCTGTCAATCAAAATGAAGATAAAGCATCTGTCACAAAAGGGCAATGAAAATATGACTTGTGGTCTTATGGCCTAACTTGCCCCATCGAAGGGGTAAGTTGATTCCCATTAAGTGGTAAATTGAGCCATCTGGGAGTAAATTGACCAATTGTCATTCAAGTTTAAACCTGAGCATAAGTTAAACAAATATACAATAATTTCTTTGCCAGTAACTGCTTTGGAGTCTGCACCATAGTGACACCTGCTTTGTCAAAATTATAAATCAGGAGTGGAGGAAATGAATGCCTGTAAATCAAACATAAAGGAGCCAGATCAGAATCAGAATGAACTTAACAGCCATCAAAAGATATCCTTGTAAATGTAGCTGGTAGTTAAACACATGTGCCGGTTATTCTCTCATCCGTCTATCACTTTAATCACATTGTCAAATAAAATCCTCAACTGTAGTTTTATTGAAGGCTGTAGCCCTTCCCATGGATGTTGTTTCAGGCATACAGCAGGAAAGATAGTGGCTTAAAATTACTGAACAATCTAGACCTAAAAGAATATAATTAATTCTATCAAGATACTGTATGTATCTTCATAAGACCAATTAACCTTAGCTTTCCTTCATTGTTTTTACAATGTTTAAACTTTTTTTTTTAAATCAGTTGTTTAACTATTGAAATACCATTTTAAACTGCCTCATGGGGCTGAACCACTGGCTCAATTTAGCCCCCGGCAATTGTCTCAGTTTGCCCCACAGCCATTTTTGGGGGAAAAAAGCTGTCCAGCTAAGTCCTTCATGCCACTAATGATTCACATGGTTTTACGCCTTGCTAAATAACCAACATGTTTACATTTTGATATATTTGCTAACATAACAGTAATTATGTTTGTTTTTTTTGTGTGAAAAAAACATATTTACCACTTTACCACTGCTTCTCTCCATCACAGCCAACTAGAAATGATGGTTGTTTCCTGAGTGTATGGTCACAGGACAACAAATGTGCACAGTTCCCTAGATAAAAGGGGGTGGGTTACCAATAGGGTTGCAAAGGGGCGGAAAAATTCCGGTAAATTTCCGGAAAGTTTCCATCGGAAGTCAAGCTGGGGAATTTTGGAAATATTCGATGCAAAATTAAACAAAAAATATGACATGCACAGAACATAACAAGTTTTAATTATTTTATTGAACAATTATTTGTTTAATTGAAGAACGAAAACAGGAATGTTGAGTTAAATATTACTCATCCCCCCCCATCCCCACTCATTAAAAAATGAACAAAAATGCACCCCCATCCAAAAATCCCCACAAAGTCCCATTCAAAATGTTAAAGGGGACCTATCATGCAAAATGCACTTTGTGATGTCTTTTATACATAAATATGTGTCCCCGGTGCGTCGGGGAACTCACACAGCGTCAGAAAATAAAACCCTCTCTCTTTTCCTCTGTACCCAAATCTTTTAAAAACGGGTGTACAACGAGTCCATCCGAGGTGACGTCGGCAGACCCACAGAAAGTTGCTGAAATCAGAAACAATGCCTGACGTGTTTTGGACGTCTTTGTTTACATTACCAAGCCTCGATAACACTCAGAGCTAACCTGTACTGTAGAGGTTCCCAGGTGTTACTGCCCGGGCCGCGAAATAGCTGTGAGTTTATCGTAATATTTGCAGAATTATATAAATATATAAAAATATTTTATCATAATATTTTTTTCAAAACATTTCTAATTTTCGCACCTATACCAGTCATATTATTTCATCAAGTAGCCTAGTTAATCTTTCACCAGCAATGAGTTGAAAATGGCTTTCATGATGTTCCGAGGGATTCGGCGGCTCAGCAGGTCTCAGCCTCTTGTGCGCACGAGAAGGTTACCGGTGCGCCAAGTAGGAAGAGGAGCGTACAGGAGACAACCGTTTTATTGCAGACTGTTATGTTTATGTGGAGAAATGCAGTGCATACATTATTTGAGATATATTTCATTTTAAGGACATGTCGGCCAGGGGTGTAGTAGAGCTATTTGATTAAGCACCGGATTGGCAAAACAGGAGAGTAAACCAGTCTGCCTTGATCTATGAATTCATGTCCGGGACTCTCACGGTATCTGCTGCCCGCAGCTGTTTTATAGAAGGAAAACCTCCTTCACTTCATGAAATGGCTGCAGCATCAGGAGGCAGCGGGACGTGTACTCAGCCTCTGAGCAGTGCAGCACCAGCGGGTAAAGATGTGCCTTTTTACGCACCGCCTTCACTGTGTTTACCTTCATCAGAACAGCGAGTGACTGCAGGCTGCTACGTGTTAACCTCTACACACATCGAACTGCCCGATTACTCCCCCTTTTATTAGTTCTATTTCGTCCCTACTGACCGCCAGAGGCGGTGCTTTAAGCACTGGATATGTCCATTGTGCGCATGCGCAGCTCGAGTACCAATAAAAACAAAGTCACCTGTGACCCACGTGACACAGGCTATATCAGCCGGTGTCGTCAGAGGATCGGTTCCTTTCATCTTCTCGCTGCGCGAGGGTACCGTGGCTACATTTTTGTAGCCTATAGCGTCCAGGTTTGAACGTTTGATCTGAGGGATTTCTCTGCAAGCAGCTGGCCGCTTGCAGCTTCGCGACTGACAGTCGGAGCTACGGGTCGTTAACGCGTCCTCCAGGAGCTGTGGCCGGCTGTGCGCTGTGCGCTGTGCAGAGCCTCGACAGACAGGTTTGTGTCAGCTTGTTGCTGGTGATGGCTGTGTCCCCGCACCCTCTCCCAGCCAAGTTGTCCTGATTGCCGTGTTATTTTTTGTTTGGCTTAGACTTTCTGGTGACGACAGTGTTCCCGCTTCCTCTCCCATAAAGTTGCCCTTATGCTCTTTTCAAAGTTCTGCTTGTGGCGTTGTGCCCGAGCTATCATTAGCATTTGAGTCCCAGCTTTGGCTGTGTCCCTCATTCAATTTAGTATGGAAACCCCAGTGTCATATTTTAAACCCGTTTTTCGTTTAGATGCAGAGAGTAAGGTAAGTACTTTCTATTTCATAGAAGCTAATTATCTGGTCTTAATCTTTGTGTTCTCACTTGGTCGCTTGATTGTTAGCAGCAGCCGCTTGGCTAACACCTTGCTGTTAAGCTTAATTATTTAACTCAGCCGGTGAGGGCAGTGCTCCCGCTCCCGGTAACATAGGGTTTGATTGCAGTAGCGCGATATCGTTGTATTACTGCTCCTAGTACTAGACTCCTAGCACTAGGATGATATGCAGAGAACATCTTCACTGCGGGTGCTGTGTGCTCTGCATGTGCGATTACTACTGTAACCATGGCTATACGGTTCTATGCGGGCTGTTCTATTTCTTAGAAGCTAATTATCTGGTCTTAACATTGTGTTCTGACTTGGTTGCTTGATTGTTAGCAGCAGCCGCTTGGCTAACACCTTGCATGTACTGTTAAGCTTCATTATTTAACTCAGCGGTAAACGCATGGTATGGTTGCAGTAGCGCTATATCGTTGTATTTACTGCTCCTAGTACTAGACTCCTAGCACTAGGACGATATGCAGAGAACAATCTTCACTGTGTGCTCTGCATGTGTGGCCATTAAAGAGGATTTCATCCTCCCAATATTATATTATCTAGTGAGCAGCCGTTTGGCTGACACTTTTAGGCACCAGCCACAGTTACTACTGTAACTATGGTTCCAAGCCGCGTAAGTACTGGCCATAGTCAATACCGTAACTACGGCTCTAGGCGGTGTAAGTACTGGCCATATTCAATACCGTAACTACGGCTCTAGGCGGTGTAAGTACTGGCCATAGTTACTACTGTAACTACGGCTCTATGCTGTGTAAGTACTGGCCATAGTTACTACTGTAACAACGGCTCTATGCTGTGTAAGTACTGGCCTCAGTTACTACTGTAACTACGGTTCTAAGCCGTAAGTCCTGGCCATAGTTACTACTGTAACTACGGTTCCAAGCCGTGCAAGTACTGGCGATAGTCAATACCGTAACTACGGCTCTATGCTGTGTAAGTACTGGCCATAGTTACTACTGTAACTACGGTTCCAAGCCGTGCAAGTACTGGCCAGAGTTACTACTGTAACTACGGCTCTATGCTGTGTAAGTTCTGGCCATAGTTACGACTATAAGTACGGTTCTAAGCCGCGTAAGTACTGACCATAGTTACTACTGTAACTACGGTTATGCCGTGTGAGCACTGGCCATGGTTACTGCTGTAACTACGGCTCTGTGCTGTTCTCTTCTTTAGAAGCTAGTTATCTGGTCTTAAACATGTGTGTTATTTGGCTTGATCTCGCTTGATCGTTAGCAGCAGCCGCTCGGCTAACGTCTTGCGTGTACTGTTAAGCTTCTTTATTTTACCCAGCTAGGTGAAGGCAGTGCTCTCGCTCCCGCTCCCTTTGCCGGTAATGCGGATGTAGCTACATCCCTTTTTCTGTTCGGCGAGTAGCAGCACCGCTCTACTCCTCCCGTTCAGCAGGTAGCTGGTGAAGGCTGTGTTCCCGCACCCGCTCCCGGTTACGCTGCATCTAGCATTCGTCTCTAACTCAACCAGTGAAGGCAGTGTTCTCGCCCCCGCTCCTGGTAGACGCTGAACTGCCTCGTTTTTTACGTTAAGCAGGTAGCCGGTGAAGGCTGTGTTTCCCGCACCCGCTCCCGGTTACGCTGCATCTGGCAGTCGTCTCTAACTCAACCAGTGAAGGCAGTTCTCGACCCCGCTCCTGGTAGACGCGGAACTGCCTTGTTTTTCCGTTAAGCAGGTAGCCGGTGAAGGCTGTGTTCCCGCACCCGCTCCCGGTTACGCTGCATCTGGCATTCGTCTCTAACTCAACCAGTGAAGGCAGTGTTCTCGCCCCCGCTCCTGGTAGGCGCTGAACTGCCTTGTTTTTCCGTTAAGCAGGTAGCTGGTGAAGGCTGTGTTCCCGCACCCACTCCCGGTTACGCTGCATCTGGCATTCCTCTCTAACTCAACCAGTGAAGGCAGTGTTCTCGCCCCCGCTCCTGGTAGACGCGGAACTGCCTTGTTTTTCCGTTAAGCAGGTAGCTGGTGAAGGCTGTGTTCCCGCACCCGCTCCCGGTTAAGCTGCATCTGGCATTCGTCTCTAACTCAACCGGTGACGGCAGTGTTCTCGCCCCCGCTCCTGGTAGACGCTGAACTGCCGTGTTTATTAATCCAGCCAGGTGAAGGCAGTGCTCTCTGTATGGCTTCTCTTGAGCCCGAGGACGGCGGCGACCGCTGCCCCTCCCGCCTCTGGCGGTCAGTGGGGACGAAATTTGAGCATCTGAGGGAGGTTCTCACGTTAAACGCCTGCATGAGCTGTAGCTGCATGCTTCCAGCGCTCAGAGTGGCTAGAATCACTGAGGTGGAACGTCTGGCAGCAGCCAACAGACACCTCTCCTTGTCACATCCTCCTCCAGATCAATTCGGCCGTACCCGGCGACTTGAGGGAGCGATGGCTATGGGTGCTCCCCCCAATAGAAGGACTAGAAACAGGCTGTCCTCTAAAGTGGGCCGCAAGCCTCCCCCCCCCCCCCCCCCCCCCCCCCCCCCCCCCCTTCTGTTGACGCCCCTCCTACAGACTCGTCGCCAGGTTTGGCTGGCCCAGTCACCACTATCAATCAATCAATCAATCAATGTTTATTTATATATCCCAATATCACAAATGTTACATTTGTCTCAGTGGACTTCACAGTTTGTACAAAATATCAGTATGACAATACGACACCCTCTGTCCTTAGACCCTCATATCGTACAAGGAAAAACTTCCGAAGAAAAACCACAGTTTTAAAGGGAAAAATGGGAGAAACCTCAGGGAGAGCAACAGAGGAGGGATCCCTCTCCCAGGACGGACAGACATGCAATAGATGCCGTGTGTAAATTGAAAAGATAATACATTTGCAACATAGGTAGTCCAAATGTTTGGAAATGCATGTGTGTATAATAGGAAGATGAATCCACGAGGATATCCATCCAGGACCTATGATCCAGGACCACAGCCACGACTCAAGATCCAGAGCTCGCGATGCAGGACACAGGACCGCAGGATCATCCATGACTCCGGATCCCAGCGTATATAGACACCAAAAAGAAAGAAATTTGGGGAAGCTGGGTTAATTGGAACATGGGAGTACACAGGTATAGACGGAGAGAAGGAAGAAGTAAGATGTCCCCCGACAAACTAAGCCTATATCAGCAAAACTAGGGGCTGAATCTAATCAGCCCTAACTATAAGCTTTATCAAAAAGGAAGGTCTTAAGCGCACTCTTAAAAACGGATAGGGTGTCTGCCGCCCGAACACAAACTGGAAGCTGATTCCACAAATGTGGAGCTTGATAAGAAAAGGCTAACGGAGGCTAACGGAGGCATGTAGGAGAGTCCTCCGTAGCGTACCAGTCGAGCCAGGGGAGCTGTTTGGGTCAGCTGCCCTGGAGGCACTGGAGCGTGCTGCCCAAGCTAGGCAGACCAGGCAGCAGCTCTCGGGTCTTCGCAGACCTGTGCCCACTCCCAGCAGGCCCAGGTGCCGCTCTAGCAGCCGCACTCAGCCGCCGGATTACAGGGGTGGTCTGCAGAGGTCTTAGCGGCCCACTCAACCGCCTCCCAATGACTTTCGTGCCCCAGGTCGCCCGCCTTCCAGGCGGCCTCGTGCCCCAGAGAGCCTTACCGGCGCCCCCCAAGGGGCTCCAGGGGCCGGGGGGCTGGGCCCTGAAATCCCGGGGGCCGTCGTCGGCTGCTTCCCAGCAGCAGCTCAGTTACTGGGCGGTCTGTACTTCCGGCCCTTGGGTGGTTTTCACCTTAACCCAGGGGTACGGACCGCAGCTCCGGCCCCTAGCTTTCGGCTGGGTCTAATTGATAGTCGTCAGCGATCCGGCAGGGGCCCTAGCTCTGGCCCAAGAGTTGTCCGTCCTTCTGTCCAAGGACGCAATCGAGCCAGTAAGACCCTCTGCTTAGCCCAGGGGGTTCTACTCGGCGTACTTTCTCGTGAGCAAGAAATTCCGCGGATTTCGCCCGATCTTGGACCTCAGAGGAATCAATAGATTCCTGAAGGTGCTGCCATTCTATATGCTGACCACTGCACATGCACAGGTGGAGTGGTTCTCAACCGTGGACCGGAGGACCGGAGGGATGCCTACTTCCATGTGGGCTGGGCAAGATGGTGCCTTATATTCAGTTCCTTGGGCAGACTGGCGGCTGCCTCGGCCGCTGGGCCCTTAGGCCCGCTGTCGTTGCGTCACATGCAGATGTGGCTGAACAGCCTTCACTTGGACGCCAAGTGGCACAGGCACAGGGAAGTCAGGGTGTCGCAGCATTGCCTCCACTCTCTGTCACGCTGGAGGGGCAGGGCCTATCTCCTGATGGGCGTGCCCATGGGCGCCATCCCATCCCGCCAGGAGACCATCACCATAGGTGCATGTCTCTCAGGGTGGGGTGCAGTGCGGCAGGGCAGGACCGTTCAGTGTCAGCGGTCTGCCCAGGAGGGTGCGCGCCAGGTCAACGTGCTAGAGCTTTGGGCTGTGCAGCTCGCACTCACGCACTTTCTACCCCAACTGGGGGACAAGAATGTGCGTGTTCCTTGGGGACAGCATGTACGTTGTTGCTTAGACAACAGTCCCTTCTAAATAGTGGACGTTCTCACTCCACTCTGAATTTATGTGGCTGCTATTTCTGCCCGACATGTTCGGGTCGACGGCGCCACGGCGGGGTGCCACAGGTCGGTGTCCCACAGGTCGGTGTCCCTCTTTATGAGAGGGGCTTTACGGCAGCGTCTCCCTAGCACCCCGAGGGCTCCGGCTCGGGACCTGCCCCTGCTGCCGGATGCCCTATCATCTCCTCCCTTCGAGCCCCTGGCCCAGGTGGGGCTTAGGTGGCTGCCCACGAAGGCAGCATTTCTGCTTGCCATAGCCTCAGGGAAGCGAGTTGCATGTCCTCTCCATAAACGATACATGCCCGAGGTGGGACTCTCAGGCGTTGCCCTTAGGGCAAATGTGGCATTCCTGCCCGGGGTCCTTCCACAAACCCACTTCAATCAGCCTGCCCAGCTGGCACGCTTTGACATTCAGGAGTACGGCACGTCGAAGTTGCTGTGCCCTGGGGGTGCCCAAAGGGTGTATATCAAGGCTACTGCCTGTATACTGCAGTAGGAGCAACTCTTGATTTTGCCCTGGCGGCACTAAAGGAGGTTATGCCCTCTAACCAGTGGCTGCCCCACTGGGTTGTCGATACCATCTCATAGGCTTACGGGGCCAGTGGCCGTCCCCTGCCATCGGGCTGAGATGCCACTCTACAAGGAGCATCTCGACATCTTGGGCTGCCCTGAGGGTGGTGCCCCTGGAGACCATCTGCGCCGCGGTGTCGTGGGCGTCTTCTGGCACATTCTCCAGTTGTCATCAGGTCAATGTCGCCACACCCCATTCTTTAGGCGTGGTCCTTTTGCCGAGCTCCGCTGTTTCCAGTGGTGAGCAAGGGCTTGGATTTTTCATGACATTGTTGGTATAAGTCATCCAGTGCTTAAAGCACCGCCCCTGGCGGTCAGTAGGGAGATGTCCAGTTACCAAGGCGCTTGGTGTGTGTGTGTGTGCTCTGCTCAGCTCTGTGTGTTCGGTGTGTTTGTGTCTGTCCGACACCGGTGTTGCAGTATAACTTGAGTCATGACAACTGGCGACATTCTATTATTTTCGTCATAGGAATCCGGGGCGTGTACATTGAGGACCTATTGTTGACTTACCATGTCGATCGCCTCGTTTGTCGTTTACGTTCATCTTTTGCTATATCTGCCTTCCTAAGATCACTTTGATGCACATTCAGTACTCGTATGTGAGGTTGTGGGTGAGAGGTGGATATCGTGACGCTTACAGGGAGGTATCGAACATTACAAAGTAGGTGACTGTGTGGATGCCTGTTCAAAATATTGCAAACTTGAATAAATCATTTAAATTATATATTTGTGTCCGACTTTCATTTGTACATCGTTCTTAATGTGATGTATAGTAGCTTTGATAGCTGTCCATACCTTCAGACAGCCTAAAAGTAAAACACAAGTCATTTATTCACAGCCCGAACGCTCATCGAGATGACTGGATCACTCATGACAGGTTGTGATCAGCTCCGATGAAATTGTGATATAAATGCTGTAGCTATTCTCCAGGGAGCACGTATTTTTTATGAAATACCTGTATCCCTCTAATCACAACAAGACTCTACACTGTGCAGGAAAAACAATTACATACATGAAAATAACCTTGATGCATGGGAATGAAACACACAAACTATCTTCCGTGGCTATACTGATATGTCACAGTAACGGTAAACTTTTAACCCGAAATTAAATGGTGTTTTGTTTTTGAACCATTTACCAACATCGCAAGACATTCTGACACCAGAGAAAAATTGTGCGGGTAGATTAGTAAACCTGGTGTTTACCCTTCAGGCTCATCCAGATCCAGGCTGTCGGATATTCTTTTCCCCATGACCGCCTTGCTGCACAAATATCCCATACTAAACAAACAGAGCCCATTCCGTGTTCCTGTTATTGTTTACTTCCTCTCTGCCTTCTTCTGTTGATTTATCTGACGTTCAGCGCTCCGTCTTTTAACCTCTTTTGCTTTCTCTTTCTTGATCCTCCTTAGCAACCTTCATTGTAGTCATCGACAGTGGTCTGTACTACTGTATTAACAACGTGTCACATGTTCAATGAATCAGAATCGAGTATTCAACTAAGCCGTGTAATAAAAGTTGTGAGTAGCCTTAATGGCCTACACAGTTGTTATGCTATACCACATTGCCCTTCACTGGATGTATAATGAGCTGCACTAAACTACATTTTAGCATTTAAAATACTTAGCCATTCTTTTAAGGTTATTTTGGTAAAGTAACTCAAAAGTAGGCTAATATAAAAGTACTGTAAGTCATTACATTTCAGAGACAGTAATATTGTAATGTAAGTTAACGTAGCCTATTACTTAAAAAAGACAGTAATAAGTAATGTACTGTATTACATTTTGGAAGTAACTTGCCCAACACTGCAGATGATCCAGTCATCTCGATGCTGCTTTCGGGCTGCGAATAAACAACTTGTGTTTTGCTTTTAGGCTGTCTGAAGGTATGGACAGCTATCAAAGCTACTATACATCACATTAAGAACGATGTACAAATGTTTTATATGTATTCAACTTGTGCCCCGCTGGACTTACGTTTCTGTTGTTGTCGACCATTACTGTGACATATCAGTATAGCCACGGAAGATAGTTTGTGTGTTTCATTCCCATGCATCAAGGTTATTTTCATGTATGTAATTGTTTTTCCTGCACAGTGTAGAGTCTTGTTGTGATGAGAGGGATACAGGTATTTCATAAAAAATACGTGCTCCCTGGAGAATAGCTACAGCATTTATATCACAATTTAATCGGAGCTGATCACAACTTGTCATGAGTGATCCAGTCATCTCGATGAGCGTTCGGGCTGTGAATAAATGACTTGTGTTTTACTTTTAGGCTGTCTGAAGGTATGGACAGCTATCAAAGCTACTATACATCACATTAAGAACGATGTACAAATGAAAGTCGGACACAAATATATAATTTAAATGATTTATTCAAGTTTGCAATATTTTGAACAGGCATCCACACAGTCACCTACTTTGTAATGTTCGATACCTCCCTGTAAGCGTCACGATATCCACCTCTCACCCACGACCTCACATACGAGTACTGAATGTGCATCAAAGTGATCTTAGGAGGCAGATATAGCAAAAGATTAACGTAAACGACAAACAGGCGATCGACATTGTAAGTCAACAATAGGTCCTCAATGTACACGCCCCGGATTCCTATGACAAAAATAATAGAATGTCGCCAGTTGTCATGACTCACGTTATACTGCAACACCGGCACTTGTTTTCAAATGACCATGAACAGTAATTTACACACATCTGGCTTACTCCATAGGTAGCCTATATAGGTAGCCTATATGCGGGTGTTCCCAAAAGAAGTTAGTTTAATCTTAATCTCGATGTAGTGCTAAATGCTGTCGGAGTGCACTGGAACGAACGACACTATCATAATATCTTCTGAAAACAAATGCCTGTGTCACACAGACACAAACACACACACCCTGGCGACCGGACATCTCCTTCATAATACGCCTTCTCCTCGTTTTCCCAGCTTTCACTGGATTATCCGTAAATCATACAAACAAAACCAAAACGTTGATTTATCTGTTTTCCCGTTTTGGTTTAAAAACCGAATAACGTCGGTTCTTTGTTTTTCCGAAAAACCATAAACCGACACCGGTTCTTTTTTAAATTTTGTTAATGTTTTTGATGCATATTGTTATAGTATTTGTTCAGGCTGTTACATACAATTAGCCTCTGTTGCTAACTGCTGGTGGTGAGTAAATATTAAAATCAGTTCAAATTGACAACCAGTCCGCAATTATTTTTTTTATGGATCTGCCGGTCCTTGGCACAATAAAGGTTGGGAACCCCTGCTGTAGAGCACATGTGTTTTTAAAAAGCAGGAAATAAAAAAAGAACTCACCTTGTGATAAACCTGCAAGAGAAAAAGCATTTGAGCTCCATACTGTTTAAGAAATAATCCTTGACGTGGTTTAAACGGGATGGCGTTTTATCACAACCGAATTTAAAGTGGACCTATCATGCTATATTTGAAAAATATATTGTAGGGCCATACCTATATAAAACATGTCTGTGAAGTTTTTTTTTTTTTCAACATACCAAACAGATCATGCATTTTAGCCATGCCTCATTTCACTCTGAAATTTCATTCCAGCCCTGTTTTTGCAAGGGCTGATTCTGTGGCAAATGAGCTGCAGCTGACCTCGCCCCCCTGCAAAGGAGGGGGGCGAGGCACGAGCGTCATGTTACCATGCTGTTACCATGCCACGCAACCTCTCATTCCCCTGATAGGTGGAGAGTTGCCCATATAGGCGGAGCACCCCGTTTCTGACGTCGGAACAATTTAAAATCTGGATCAGTCTGTATCACATCCGTTGCAGCCCCGTTTTTAGAGATTTGGGTATGGAGGAAAAGAGAGAGGGCTGTGTTTTTCTGGACACTTGGTGAGTTTCCCTGACACACCGGGGACACATATTCATGTATAAAAGACGTACAAAAGTGCATTTTGCATGATAGGTCCCCTTTAACTTTATCTCCGGTAGAATTCTGATCCGCCTCCTCTTATTTATTTTTTTTCAAGCTAAGGACCCAAAATCTGCGTTTCTCTAAACAGGGCTGCAAAGAGGGGTTTGAGGCAATATGAGGCATGGCTACAAGGGTGAACTGTTTGGTATTTTGAAAAAAAAACTTCACAGACATGTTTTATATAGGTATGGCCCTACAATATATTTTTCAAATATAGCATGATAGGTCCACTTTAAATGAAAAGAGCCCTTCTCCCTCCAAAAAGTCCCATTAAACATGCAAATCTTCCTTCAAGCAATCCTCTGCATTTTTGCTAAACCCTTTCAGTCAATGGGCTCTTCCTCATCCAACTCTGAGTCTTCCTCTTCAGTGTCACTGTCCAGCCTTGTTGAGGATGGCTCTGTGTCAGGCTCAAAGAGCCCTAGGTTTGCCCGAATGCCAACCAGTTTTTCCACTCTCACATTTGTGAGCCTGTTGCGAACCTTTGTGTGGTCTCAATAGCCATGCAGTAAGCAGTGTGCTATGGTATGGATATTCAAGTGTACTTGAATGGCATCTGTTTGTTTTAGTCAAGATTATGCTTAAATATACTTTCCCCAACTATATTTAAGTTCCCTATGAAGAGCCAACCTTCAATTTAGAAAATTCCCAGTTTATTCCCGTTAATTCCCATGGAAAGTTTCCATCTTTGAAAATTCCCGGAATTTTGCAACCCTAGTTATCAACTGGCTCATCTTGACCCACTCTCCCCTAATTATGACGAGCAATGGGAAGAGGACGTCAGATTTGTGTCCCACAGTGAACAAAAAGTCAACACATTGACTTTAAATAAACGTATGTCCGTAGTTTGAGCATTTAAATGACTGACATAAATTGGGAAAAAATAATCCAAAGTAATTCTGGGAATTATAGGTAAACTCTAGCTCGAGAGGATTAGGAGACAAGACAGTGAAGGATGAAATACACAGCAACGTTTCATTACAAAGTAACTCTCAAGACCTTAAATGATAATGACATATTAGTTCAAGAATAACCACATTTAAAGTTTTCCTCCAGAAGTATAACAGTGTTTTATTTCATCCTTCCATTTCCTTACATCCAGTTAGTTTCCGTAGCTGTGTGATGTCCTGGCTCTTCCTGTGGCACCTGCTGTGGGTGGTCACCAGCCTCCTGTGTCAGTTCCTCTACCTGTCCCTCGTCAACACCATGCTCACACGGCTGGCCAATAATGACCAAACCTTGGGTGAGGAAGTATCACATTATTCAATTTCTATGACCATTTTTCTGTGTGTCACTTGCTCCATGTTTAAATTAAAAAGCAAGAGACCAAGGACACAAGACATCCATTCCAAATGTTGTACTTTCGTCATGAAGATGTTGCAGTGTGAATGTTTATTACACTCATCGCTACAGTTACATTTATTCCATGCCATTGGAATATGTTCTACTCTTTCTGGGTAGTAGATGTCAATTAATCATAAAATGGGAAACTTCAAAAGTAACCCAAGTAAACAGGTTAGCCGCTGCTCTAAATTAGTGCATGGGGTAAAGTAAACTGGTATAGCAGTTGATACCATGGCAATGTGATTAAGGCTACAACACCAGTTAACTCTCACCTTTGAAAGGAATGCAACCATGGCAGAAACTCTTTAAATGAATGACAATAAAATAAGCCTTGTTTTTTTTTTCTTTGGAAAGTAGCCATGGTATGATTATCATAATACACTCCGACTTATCCTGATATAGATTATAATGCCCTCAATAGATACAAATTGCATTGCATTTTATTATATCTACGTTATTGTAAACAAGCACGTGCCGCCCTGTGTTATTACATTTTTTTAATTCTTTCTTTAACATAATCTAGAATTAAACCTGCAGTGACTATTTTTTACCATTGGAGCAGCAGAATAATGTATTGACACATCCCAAAGAACAACATAATTTAATTGTAGTTGCCTATGACTGGCAAATGCAAGTCCTGTATTCAGTAGCGTGGCGTGGGAAAAAAATTAGGGGAAGCCAATAATACGTCCTTTCTTTTGCGTCGGGGGGGGGGGGGGTGTGGTGGTCAATATAATAACGTAACCAGATGAGTGATTACAGCACCCGATATCATTTTACACACATTTGTATCATACAGATGCAGGACTTACACACGCCTGTTATCTAACCGACACTCTCCAGCCCAAACTCTAATAAGCATTCATTCACAAACTAAATCAGGAGACCTTTAACGTTTTACGTCCGATTCGCTCCTTTTTTCCTCTCTGTACACAGCTCCAGTTTGGGCATTGGCCTGTCATCAGATTGTATTTGTTGTTGCTGCTGTAGCGGAAGTTTAGTACAATTATTTTTGATTAAATACTCCAAATCTCCACCCTCCATAATTGCACTTGCTTCAGTTGCTTGCTACTTTCTAACCGCGGTGAGAGTGGTGCAGTGACGCTATCTATCTTCTATCGATTTATGATTTATGATTAGAAAATTATAAAAGTAAGGTAGACATGTGGATATTATCCGACTGAACACAACGTGCATTTATTTAACAGGTTCGTTTTCCACTGACCTTATTTCGAGCTATTTTCCAAAATCCTATGGAGAAATCCCATTGCTTTCTGTAGAGGAAAACCGAGCGCAGCTTACTTCCGGGTTTTAGGACGCGTCACAGCACCACTAAGTTGATGCTATTTGATTGGATTGTGAGGCAAGGGAAGCCAGCCGCCTCTGGCTTCCCTTGGCATGGCCCTGACTAATCACAGGTTGGCAGGGGCATCACGTGAGCCTCATCTGATTGGTCAATCTCTCCATTTTTTTTCACCAAGGGAAGCCAATTTCGGCTAGCCTCCTCTCGCAGCAGAGAGTGCAATCTACTGTTTCACCATTACATCTAGAGGGGCGCTGTTTGACTCTTTGTAAAATACTCAATGAGAATGGGGGAGAGACGGGCCGGCAGCAACACACAACAAAGAATTTCCGAAACTAAACGAAGTGTTTTTATTTATTTATTAAAATTATAACTACACTCCGAATAAACAGGGGAAGCCTGGCTTCCCTTGGCCTCCAGGAGAAAATGCCACTGCCTGTATTCACTTTGCTTTTAGCTCTGTTTTTGGTCTCCACCAGCTCCCCTGGAAATAAGAGGCTTACAGAATCGTATCTCCTGTTTGGCTGAATCCCGCCTCCTCCCTGTTTGACCCATTGGTTGCTAGGGGTGTAACGGTACACGTACCCGTACCGAAATTATTCGGTACAGGCCCTTCGGTTCGGTTCACGTGTGTACCGAAGTGTACCGAACGAATATAACGTTAAACGTAAAAAATTGAGAACGTGAACAACTTCTTGGAAGTAATCTCAGGTGCTGCGTCGCAGCATTCAGAGTAATTTGCTCACATTGTGTTCAACTCGTCATAGAGCGAGCAAGTCATTTAATTGGACGAGAGGCATACTATGAGAGCTGGTCAGAGGGATGCGTTCAAATGTAGTCAGTAATTTGAGGAACTGTCGAAATGGCGAACGCAGATAAAGTTGAGCTCGAAAATCCTCCAGCATCATTGAAGTCTCCGGTTTGCGAACATTTTGGTTTCGCAGATACGTACAAGGCTGACGGACAAAGACAGGTGGACCGAACCAAAGCTGTTTGTCGGCATTGTTCAACTACAATTGGTTACGCGGCTGGCAATACATCAAACTTGCACACTCATTTGAAAAGGCATCACCCGAACGTGAATATCACCTGTACCAAAAGACTGAAGTGCAAACCCAACTCCCGCTAGCATTTAAGCCTCCACCACTCGCAAAAAGTTCAGACCAAGCCAAAGCTATTACAAATGCCAAATATCCTTACAGTATGTTGCCATGTTATCAAAGCTCTACTTGGCTGTATCTGCTACCTCTGTCCCTAGAGAGAGGGTGTTCTCCACAGCAGGAGACATTGTTAGTGCCAGCAGATCTGCCCTTTCGGAAAGCAAGTTCATTTTTCTTTAAAAAAACTTGAAAATACAATGACAAGCAAGTCATAATGTCAAACTGGCTGCTTAGGTACTAGTACAGTACAGTTCAAATACAGATTATTTCAGTTCATCGAAAAGCTGCACCTTAATGTTTATTTTATTTTGTATTTATTTGAGTGAATATTCATAGTTTAATAATAATTAAAACCCCAAAATTAATAGTTTGTTTTGTGAGTACTAGTACAGTACATTTCAAATGCAGATTATTTCAGTTAATCGAAATGCTGCACCTTAATTTTTATTTTATTATATTTTGTATTTATTTGAGTGAATACATTATTCACAGTTTAATAATAATTTTAAAAAAAAATGTTATGTTTTGTGATAATTTTTTCGGCTGTACCGAAAACGTACCGAACCGAACCGTGACCTAAAAACCGAGGTACGTACCGAACCGAAATGTTTGTGAACCGTTACAGCCCTATTGGTTGCAAGATCTTCTTTCCAAAATAAAAAAGATAAATTGTATTCCAGTCTGAGTGTCTTTTCTTTCCACACACCCACACAGCCATGTAATGTTGACAGTACAGTTTCTCCACTCGCTGCCCAGGTTGTAACTCCAGTAAAGGAGGCAGCTAGTGCGCATGCGCGGGTGAGAGTGATAAACCGCGCTATGCGGGTACAGGGACATTATGGCTGGCGTAGCAGGATTAGGAAACAATTAACGCAGAGTGTAAAAACTCTGCTTGATGCATTTCACTGTTTGGGTGAAAGCATCATGGCGGAGCGCACGCGTTCAAGGACCTCAGTAGAGAGTCGGCCCTTTCTGTGTCGACCCCCCAATGGGCAGAGCTTCCCTTCGCGGGGAGTTTTGCAGCGGGACGGGTCGCCAGAGAGTTCCACAGCTTTATTGCTGGGGCCCCACAGCTGATTGCACATCCCCTAATACAGTGTTATGGGGAATGGAAGCGCAGCTGCGTGTTAACGGAGTGGATGGACAGGACGCTGAGACTGGGTTATTCACTCCAGTTTTGCAGCATCCCTCTTCCGTTCACAGGCATAAGAGAGGCAAAGGTATCATCCCGAGGGGAGATAGGTTTTCTCTCAGCAGAGGTTCAGGCCTTGGTGCAAAAACAGGCAGTGTCTGCTGTGCGCACGCAAGACAGAGAGGGGGGGCATTATTCCCTGTACTTCCTGGTTCCCAAAAAGACAGGCGAATTCAGGCCCATTCTGGATCTTCGCATTGCACGCAGAAAATTCCGGATGTTAACTCTAAAAAAGTTGCAGCCAGGCCAGGGCTCGACAGTAAGGACTGCCCGATGGCCCGGGGCCATCTAGTATTTAGCTCGGGCAATGAAGCCTCATCTGCTGGTTGCCCGATCGGGCAATCTATTATGTCAGTATCATGCAGCTCGCGGATCCAGTAATGAGTGACCCGACAGTAAAACTAAACATATCTATAACTAGTTTAGGTAGTTTGAGAGGTAATTAAAATAGCTACGTCTGATATTCTAACCTGAAGTGTGTGTTTTGTCCGCTCACCGCTGCATGTGATCATGCAGAGCTGCGTGTCGACTCGTCAGCAGCAGCTGATCTCTCTCTCCCGTCAAATTAGACTTCACTCGCGTTTATGTCCATATCGATCAGATCCAGCTAGTTCTAGCTAATGATATGACTACCTGCTTATTAAAAGACACCTAAACAATAAGTGTCGCTATGCAACTGGGTGAGGCCACAAAGTATAGCGCAGCATTATGCATTTGTTTACATGCCCCGAGGCATTACCAAGAGATCAACGCACAATCAACCCTTACAGGACATCTCTTTCTCCACATTAAGTGTTAGACATTAGAATTGACTATTCTTGTCTGTCACATACTCTTCTTGTCTGTCACATAAGTGGCGCAACTGAAGCGATATTGCGCTAAAGGGAAATTATTTTGAACGGACATTTTGACCGAAGAGATTTAGATTTGCCGGCTAACGGAAACTCTGACGTCGCCATTTTGTGTGCTTCGCGGAATGCGCTCGGCTCCTCTCGACTACTGCTCGGGTCTGCTCGGTCAGCTTCCGGATGAGGAGGCATTCGTTCGACCAACTTACAGTAGATAACATTACACATTTTTTTAACAGGGGCCTTAATAGTGTAAATAATGTTTGTTTTGGCAGTTATAACTGAATGTAATATTTTCTACTTTTTTACATCTGGGAAGGCATTTGCCTTCATCAGATGGAAAGTGTCTTGACCAACAACTTAAGTATTTCTTATAGCTATGCAGGGCATGCAAGCGAGCAAACACAAACAAGAACAAACAAACAAGTGAAATGAAGAATAAAATTGAAATTGTACAATATAATATTGTGGTGGTTCATCTTATAATTCAGTCTAGAGATTGCACCAGACAGCATTTAAGAACTGCAAAAATCTAAATTTTCTAGGGGGAGGCCCCCCAAACCCTTCGTGCGTCATTTCGTCCGCGCGCATTTTTCAGGGCAATCTCTATTGAGCTCAGGGCCATCTGTAAATTAGCTTAAATGGCCATCTCCCAAAATCCTTAATGTCATGCACTGAGCCAGGCGATTGGTGTAAAACCATCGACCTGAAGGGCGCTTACTTTCATGTCGAGATTGCTCCGAAACACAAAGTATTTGCGTTTTGACGTGACGTGCACATGGGCCCATAGGGGCGGGAGGACTCTTTTTCCCCTGCTTTAGGGCAGGAGGGGGGAGTCCTCCACGTCATAGCACACCTCCGCGGGGTAAGCGCGTCAGGGTGTGCTCTTTACTCTCCACGGTTACGACCGAGCGAGAGGTGAGTGAGGTGCAGAGGCTGTCAACCAGAAACCCGGTCAGAAACAGTGAGATGGAACAGTGTTGTTGTGGGACGACTGTGCGTGTATACATCGGGGCTCCGCCCACTGTACCCATAGAGTCCAGTAGAGGACGGAGCCTGTGAGAGATATAACGAGGGGTTACGTATTGTAACCCTTGTTATATAAACACAGGCGGAGCCCTCTACTCAGGGGCCCTGTCTGTCCTATGCTGCTTGCTGAAGAGAAGTAAAGGATGACAGTAAGGAAGCGAGGCCTCCTTTTATGCGGTGAGATGCGCACGCATTCAGGTAGGCCCGCCCAGGGACGGCTACGTCTAGAAAGTCGCAGTGGATGAATGCTTGCATGATAGGATCGAGGGGACTACCCATAGAGTCCAGTAGAGGGCTCCGCCTGTGTTTATATAACAAGGGTTACCATACGTAACCCCTCGTTTCATTGTAGGTATTGCAATTTCTGCTGCATCGATTTTGAACTATTTTCTTCCTTTAACTTACCTTTCGTTGACCTCCCTTTGTGTGTTTGAGTGTCAATGGGAATTTAAAATACATTCTCATAAGTCTTGGATGTTGGAGCTTGGTTAACCAAGATTGATTTAAAATGAAAACAGATTATGCTTTTAAACAACAAACATAAGTAATATAGACATAGCCTATTTCTTAGCTGATGCTGTATAAAACACAACATAATTATTAAAGCACCGTTACCATTTTTATTCTATTCCAAAAGGTTTTCCTCCTCAAAGCTAAGTGTTCTCTTTCCTTCCACCCCTTCAGTGAGTCACTACACCAATGTCTTTGCCATTACCCAGCTTTGCGCAGTGCTGCTTTCACCCTTGAATGGCCTCATCATGGACAGACACAAGCACAAGCCTCACAAGCCTTTAACTCAAGGTAAGTCAGATTTTTCATAAAAACAACTGTGGAGAAATGCTTTTTTCTGACTAAATGTTGGGGCAATATGTACCTGGTTGGTGTGTTTGAGAGGTTCAGAAACAAGAAGTCTAATTTAAAATGTTGAGCAGTTTATTTTACCTCTAGATATGCATGTTTATGTGGTTTACACTCAATGATCAGTGATTTAAGTGTGCGATCACGTGACTTTTTAATAGAGACTTCTGACACGTTTCACATTTGCCTGCCTCGTCTTGCTATTGGTTGTTCCTTCACAGACTTCATCGATCCGTTATCCATCATCGTCTTCCATCTGTTTTTCAGGAGAGACAAAGCGAGAAGCAGACCTGAGTTCCCTCCCTCTCGCCCTCTCCCTGAACACCGTGCAATGTTTCCTCTTCTGTGTGTGTTTCACCTGTCCTGTCCTCCCCCTGCAGTACCTCACCTTCATCCTGCAGGTTGTCAACAGCACCTTCTTTTACGCAGGACACCAAGCCTTTATCAGCACTGCGTACGTTCCCACATCCTCCTCAATTCCAACACACTTTAGAGTAAAATCCACATTAATTTGAAAAAGTCCTTCTTATCTGAAGTTGATCTCTATCTTCTGTTATTGTCTCCTCTCTCATACAGCTACCCAATGCAACATTTTGGGAAGCTGTCAGGGTTGGTGATGACATTATCATCTGTGGTGCTGTTTCTCCAGTTTCCAATTCAATATGTCATCCAACACCAGCTGCAGGGTGATCCGCTCTATGTAAGTGTTCAGAGGGTTTGTGACACTGATTAGCCTTACTGATAGTCCCAGTAAAGTACAAAATAAATGGGATTTAAGTCTGAAAGACCACAGTAAAATGTTTACACCTAGCCAAATTGAAATGATTCAAAAGATCTCTTATCAAATAATGCAACTGTGGGTAGTGTCCAATAGGAATGCATTGTAAACAAAAATATTATAATTTGTTTCAAGTATTATTGTTATTGGCTTAAGCATGACATTTTTTAAATCAACATTTTAAAGCAATTACATACCCCCTGCACTACTCCAAAGCATCCCTAGGGGGTACTAGAACCTCCATTGGGATGTGCTGCCCTTGGGCATTTACAATAATTGCATTTACTGTCAGGGCTTTATCAACAAGTTGGACCTGTGTATATTCTCCATTCCTGTTCATGTGTCCTCTCACAATTATTACTGGCCCCGTGCATCTCCTAATCATTGTAACCGCCCTGCTCTCGTCTATCCCACATGCTCCACTGAGATCCAACATCTAGTTTCAGTCGGCCTGTGGAACTGCCAGTCAGCTGTTCCTAAGGCTGACTTAATCTCTGGCTACGCTTCCCTGCAGTCCCTGGATTTCCTTGCTCTCACTGAGACCTGGATTACTCCATCCAACACATCCACCCCAGCAGCTCTCTCCACAGCATACTCCTTCTCCCATACACCAAGACCCACTGGCAGAGGAGGTGGCACTGGTCTCCTGCTCTCTCCCAAATGGAGCTTTTCAACTACCTAACTTCACTCCTTCCACCTTTGAATTCCATGCCGTTACAGTAACCATCCTATACTATTAGCCATTGTTGTTCTCTACCATCCACCAGGCGCCTTGGGGAACTACTTGGAGGAATTAGATAATCTCTTCCCTGAAACTGGCCCTCCCACTGTACTTCTCTGAGACTTCAACCTCCAGACAGGGAAGACATCTGAACACTGCTGACAACTACTGACAGTCTTATTCTTACGTACACAATACCTCTGAGGAATTGTGTACGTAAGAATAAGACTGTCAGTAGTGTCAGCAGTGTGTGGATGAGTGGAGGTGTGCTGTAGGCATGTTGGAGGGCGCATCAAACTGAACACAGGCGGTAGGCTGAGGTTGCTGCAGCAGGCCAGAATCAGAGACTGAACCTTCCAGCTGGGCAAGCCTTTATACCTTCTTGAGGCTCCGCCTCTAGATGGGCGGGCACGAACAGGACGACACTCCCAGTACCTGCCAGAGGACAGCAAGGCAGGGAGCACAGACAGGTAGAAGGGGGGAGGGGTCGTCACAGAACTAACATCTCTTTTAACCGCCTTTGCTTTCTCTCTGTCTCCATCCCCACCAACTCATAAAGCTGGCAATGTCCTTGATCATATATTCTCAAGGAACTGCTCTACTTCTAACCTTTCTGTAAACCCACTTCACACCTCGGATCACTTTTTCATATCATTCTCTCTACCCCTTTCCAAACATAACAAACTAATCTCTTCTAATTCTGCAACTGTAACCTTCGTTCCCTTTCCCCCTCTACCTTTGCCTCATCGGTGCTCTCAGCCCTCCCTTCCTCTGATTCGTTTCAACTCCTGCCTCCAAACTCTGCTGCAGAAACTCTCCTCTCGACTCGTTCATCCTCTCTGGACTCTCGCTGTCCTCTCACATCTCGGCAGTCACCTCCTGCTCCCTGGCTAAATGACACACTGCATGCTAATAGGGGGGGCTGTAGCTCAGTGGATAGTAGGGATGTAACGATACCAAAAACTCACGGTACGATAATATCGCGATAAAAAGTCCACAGTACGATTTTTTTTTTTTTTAATTCTTACTTTTACTTTTTTTTCTTTATTAAATAATAAATCTGATTTGTACAGCATTTTAGTAGGATAGTAGTATTTTTAAAGTGTCAACAATATAATAATCAGACCCTGCAATAGAATAAATTCACACCCTTTTCACACCAACGCGTTTTCAGCTCCGGCTCGGAGCTGGAGCCTGAAAAGTGCCGGTTTTTCCTGTTCACACCGCAGCGGCGCCGCCTCTTAGCTCCGGAATCCGGTTCACTTCCAGCTCCAAAAAATTGTCGGTCTAGAGGCAAGTGCTTCGGAGATAGGTGGCGTCGCTTACTCTTACGTCGAGGCGTGCAGGAAACTAAACCCACCTCCCCTAAACATGGGTCAACTGTCATGCCTGCCTACAAGCAGTAGTGCTTATAAACACACTTTATAAAGTCAGGCAACACTAACCAGGCTTCGTGTGATTCTGTTTATTTGTACCTTACTTTGACCATCCGTTCACTGTTATTGATCATTGTGGAGAGAGGCAGACGTTTTGTATTATAGCAGCTATCGGATGGAATCAATACATGGGCTGCACAGGTTGTCGTGTCCGACTATCACAAGTAGAATCATAATAAAAATACGCCGGTAAAATGTGCCTGTAGAAAACGGTTTATGCCACAATAGGATAGCAATAGCAAGTAGTCAGTTTAGCTTCGGTTGCTATGCTAACATCACCCATGTTATACCAGAGAAACTTTCATAACAGCGTTGTGATGCCAAACAGCGTCAATTCAGACTGACACACATTCACTTAAGGGGAACTGGGGATATTTATCAGCTGCTTGTGTGAGTCGGACAGTGAATACTTTAGAGCGGCCGCTGCAGTGTGAGCTAACCGGGAGCTAACGGGAGAATAAACTGCCGTGGAAGAGCAGCCAACACTGCAGCGGTCGGTAAATGCCGCAGAAACACATTAATAAACAATGAACCACGGCACTCTGGAGAAAAGCACAAGGTTGGAGAAGTCGTTATTTAATTTAATCTGGCTTCGTGTGATTAAAAGCAACACGATCATCGACCCGACGCAGTTCCCTGTTGTTGTTGTTGTGAGCACCGTAACGCCGTTGGGGAGCAAATCAGCAAAGTAAACGGTGACGTCATGACGCAGCAGCGGCAGCACCAGTCGGGCTCTGGGCGGTGTGAACAGAGTGGGAGCAGAAAAGGGAAACCGGAGCTGAACCAGAAAAGCTCTAGCTCGGAGCTAGAAAGGGAAAAGCGCTGGTGTGAAAGCCGCATAACTAACTCACTCAGCATCATCAAGGTTATCTTTTAGGAATATGTGCATGTCCACATTTTGAGGTAGAAGCTGGGAGGTTTGGACGTTTACAATATCCCCTGCTGTGGAAAAAACTCTTTTGCTTTGTACTGATGTTGCTGGGACAGAGAGATATCCTTTGGCCATGGGTGACAGCAGCGGGTAAAACTGTGCATTGTCTCTCCACCACTTCAAAAACAATACAGTTTTTGCCAAGAAGGTGAGGCTTATTGACAGGGCGAGATATAAATATACTGTTGGTACTTGTCAATGTTTCTAGGTATGTACATGTAGTCCTGTAAATAGGATGTCCTTTTGTGTTATCTGTTATTTTATGTTCATGTTGTAACCTACTTGCTGCCATTTGGACATGTCTCCCTTGAAAAAGAGATCGATGATCTCAATGGGACCATCTGGTTAAATAAAGATTATTTAAAAATATGAAAAGAAATCACGGTAGATTTTGTCCGTCTCACAACGGTATTGAGACATTTATTTACCGCGATATTCGATATATCGTTACATCTCTAGTGGATAGTGTGCTGGACTTCGAATCAGGGGATAGCAAGTTTGAGTCCCACTGCAGTCAGCATGTCATTGTGTCCCTGGGCAAGACACTTCACCCCAAATTGCTCCTGTGGGGATTGCCCACAGTACTGAATGTATGTAAGTCGCTTTGGATAAAAGCGTCTAACAAATTACATGTAATATAATAGAACCATCCTTCGGCAGCTGAGCAGATATGGTAGAAATCCAAACACCCTGACAACCTCCTACTCTATCAATCTCTCCTCTCCTCTTTCTCATCTTCAATCTCTCAGACAAAAAGCACTTTCTTTCAAGATAAGATCCATTCTTCATATTCCAATCCCAAAAAACTATTTTCTATCTTCTCCACCCTCCTCGACCCCCCCAGAGCCCCTTCCTCCTCCTCCCTTCTTCCAAGCGACTTTGTGAACTACTTTGAAATAAAGGTTGATGATATTCGCTCTTCTTTTTCCGACTCACCATTACTCACCACTGGGTCACCAGACCCACCTTTCACCCACACACTAACCTCCTTTTCCCCTCTCTCTCTCCAAGTGAGGTTCTTACCCTCATTACCTCTGCCCATCCTACCACCTGTCCTCTGGACCCTATCCCCTCAAACCTCCTTCAGACTATCGCTCCTGATATTCTACCGTTTCTCACCCATCTCATCAATACTTTAACTTCTGGTCACTTTCCAAACAGTCTTAAGGAGACAAGAGTAAACCCTCTATTAAAGAAACCCACTCTCAACCCGTCCGATGTTATAAACTACAGGCCTGTCTCTCTCCTCCCATTCCTGTCTAAAACACTTGAACACGCTGTCTTTAAACAACTCTCCTTTTATCTCCATCAGAACAACCTTCTGGATCCGCACCAGTCTGGTTTCAAGGCAGGTCACTCCACAGAAACTGCCTTCCTTGCTGTCTCTGAGGAACTGCACACTGCTAAAGCAGCCTCCCGCTCCTCTGTAATAATCCTTTTGGACCTGTCTGCTGCATTCGACACGGTGAACCATCAGATCCTCCTTCGCACTCTCCAAGAACTTGGAGTTTCAGGCTCTGCACTTTCCCTCCTCACCTCATACCTCACAGACCGCACCTACAGGGTAATTTGGAGAGGGTCTGAGTCTGACCCTTGTCAATTAACTACAGGGGTCCCTCAGGGCTCTGTCCTTGGTCCCCTCCTCTTCTCTCTGTACACAAACTCGTTCGGATCGGTCATTAGCCCGCATGGTTTTTCATACCACTGCTACGCTGACGACACCCAATTAATTCTGTCCTTTCCCCGCTCAGAGACCCAGGTCGTCGCACACATCTCTGCTTGTCTAGCTGACATCTCTCAATGGATGTCTGCTCAACACCTCAAGCTCAACCTTGACAATAATTAACTGCTTTTTCTTCCGGGAAAAGAGTGTCCCACTCTTGACCTAAGAATCAACATTGGCCCCTCTGTTGTTTCCCCGACTCAGACTGCAAGGAATCTGGTGTGACCCTAGATAACAACCTGTCCTTCACCGCAAACATCGCTGCTACAACCCGCTGCTGCAAATACACTCTTTACTACATCTGGAGGATACGTCCCCTCCTGACCCAGAAAGCGACGCAACTCTTGGTCCAGGCTCTCGTCATCTCACACCTAGACTACTGCAACTCCCTCCTGGCTGGTCTACCTGCATGTGCCATCCGACCTCTGCACTCCGCTCTTTATCAGCTAAACGGCTCGCTGCACCCGCACTGCGAGGGGGGCCCAAGTTCCCATCCCATCGGTTTGCTATCCTGGCTCCAAAATGGTGGAATGAGCTCCTCATTGACATCAGGACAGCAGAAAGCTTACACATCTTCCGGTGCAGACTAAAAACTCATCTCTTTCGACTCCACTTCGAGCGATAGAATTACTAACAAAGCACTTATATACTAATAAAGGACTGGCTTATCTAAAGCCAGTTGAGTAGCACTTGAAAGGTTTTGGCTCTATGAAACCTGATGTACTTATATGATTCTGTTTTCTTCAAGTTTGCATCTTCTTGGTCAAATGCACTTATTGTAAGTCGCTTTGGATAAAAGCGTCAGCTAAATGCAATGTAATGTAAACAGAAGAGTACAAACCGATGGGCACGAGGAACAAAAGCAAGAACCGCGGCAGGCCTTAGGGGAAACAGGACAGGAACATGACGACCGTGAAACTCATGGGCACTAGGTGAACACAATCTTATCACACAAGATTGAAAAACAAAAAGAAAGGAAGTCCTACAGACAAGAAAAAAAGAGAGAAAACATTTCAAAGTAAAAAGGGAACATTTAACACAAAAAAATATGATCATGACAATTTAGTTTAGAGTGGTGCAGAAATGAGTCCTAAAACCCAGAATTTTTAAACATTTTTCGCTAAGATGCCTGAAACAAAGTCGGTGGTTAACACAAGCTGAAAAGATTTTCACGTTTTGTTCTATGAATAAAAACACATCAATAAATACAGCACTGGTGAATGTCTGAAGCTTCTATGTGTCTTGCTACCAAGTATATAGCTATACGTTAGCTTTTTATTTCTAGCAATTGCATTTATGCTTCTAAAATCATTTGAGATTATCCTGCTTAACAAAACTTGTAAGTATCATAAATGTTTGTTCGCCACAGACATTATTTTCTGCAATATTCCAAAATCCATTGGGAAAATCTCATTTATTTTAGGCCAGGGAGCTGACTTTAGGTCTGCCTACAAAATAATGTCTTCGAGCTTCACTCCCTTATTTATCGCAGGAGGTTGGGCGATATGTCCTTATATTATTGGTGTTTGGAGAGGAGTTATGATGGCACCAGTGAGTCATCAAGACAATGAAGATGAACAAAAACTGTATAATGGACTTTTTTAAACAATTCAACACTAAAGAGTCTGATCTATAGCATTCACATGTTTTTATCAACTATTATCTAACATCTATGTTGTGTTTTACCTGAACTGTAAACCTGAACAGTCATGTAATCGAGTATATGACTCTTTTAACCCCCTCCCTCTCATTTATTTTCTCTCATTCTCTCAGGTAAATGTAGGTCTCACCGTGTTGTCTCTGCTCACTTTTATTCACCCTGTCCACGTCAGCCTCTACTGCAAAAAGCTTGCAAAACAGAGAAAGACCAAAGAGGCAAATGGTCATGGGTCTGCAAAGTGTTGACATTATCAGGTGCACCAAATTGTGAATATAAAAGGAAGAATGTGTATGCATGGTTTCATCCATGCAAAAGCACTGTCTTTGCTTGTTTTAGTTTGTTATGTTGAAAATTGCACAAATGTCTGTCCGTATCTCAGGAAGTTAGTATTTTTTTATTTGGCACAAACATCCATTTGGAGTCAACCATTAACTGGCTGGATATTTGGGGTAAAATGTCAAGGTCACTATGACATTACATCTGTCTTATTAATCGTTAACATGACTTTTGGAAAGTCTTGAGGGAATATTTAACACTTTGGCACAAAAGTTTGACAAGGATGATTGTATTAGAAGTTGTTTGTGAAAAATGTGAACTGAACTCTATTTGATTAAAAAATTGTATTTCAAAGTCACATTACAGAACTACAGGTGATTTATCATTGTAGAAAAGCTATCATGCCAGGAAACCTAGAACAAACCAGGTATTGACATCAGTGGTGAATTAAATATTAAGATATATTACTTTGGTAAAAGTAGCAATATTACTATGTTAATTCCTACATTTAGCTTGAGTAAAAGTGGTATTAGTTTAAAAAATATACTTAAAGTAAAAGTATACACACTATACAGATGGGCAGTATGATAAGACGACATGAATAATACCTCATTGTAATAATAATCCAAATCTGTCAAGTAACGAGTAAAAAGTGCAATCTTTCCCTCCGAGATGTAGTCTAGTAAAAGTAAAAAGTAGCAGAAGATAGAAGTACCTCAAAATTGTACTCACATAGTAAATGTACTCAGTAACATTCCTTCAATGCTCAACCGCCCTTAAAGGGATGGCGAGAGCGGCCATTAATGTCAAGAGTGGAAAATCCACAGATCAGTGGCAAAAGACAGAAATATTGATAGGTCAACCCTGCTAAGGTTATTTTAAAAATAGGAGGCAAAGCTCGTAAAAACTGTAGCGCAGCAGCAAAACGGCGCCTCAAAAAAGGACATATAGATGAAGCTTGTAGAACAAAAGCAGCAACTAATGATTTATGGCCTCACTCCAAAGTATCGCTAGCATTAGAATTGACAGAAACAAACAACATTCCTGTCCCAAACAACTGGATATTTAAAATAAATGTTTTAAGTTGTTTCCCTGATGGCAAATATTAAATGTTATCAACATTAAATTGTATTTGGATGTTTTTATTGTTCATTACCTTAACTTTAAGAATATAAATATGAATATTTAGAAAGGAAATTGTATGTAGTTGAGCCACAGGAACCCTCTATCTCAGTGGTTCTCAACCTGTGGTACGCCAGCTCCCGCTAGTGGTACGCGGGAGAATCTGAAATATATATATATATTTATTTTTTTTCATTTTAATTTAACCGAATGAAACAATCTCATTTACAATGCTGACATGGCCAAGAAGGCAGCAACTTTACACGTTCTTACACATAACACAGACGTAAAAAATACAGAAAACATAACTAAGTAAAGAAAAAGGCGAAAAGCCGTCACTACATTGTGCACAATTGGGACAGTAAGAAAGGTACAGTGCCATCAGTTTGAGGCTTGATTGAATAACATTAATTAAAAAATAAATCATACTATCAAAATACTACAACGAATGAAAATAAGCTTGAGATAATTGAAACTGTGGTTTAAATAAGTGCTAATAGGCTATTGTTGTTTTTAGATTTAGAAACACATTTTTAAAAAAAAATGTATTTCTCATTTCATTTCAAACCTTTATTTAGACAGATAGGTCCCTTGAGATCATGGATCTCTTTTACAAGGGAGACCTGCATCAATTAGTTCCACATGAAACATAAAAACAAACAATAGAGGACATCATATTTACATATTCACCAACACTTACAAACACCCATAGTGTCATAAAGCATTTCGTGCAGACGTGCCTTAAAAACATTCAGAGAAACAAAATTGCACAATTTCAATTTGGACTGTAGGCTGTTCCAAGCAAGTGGAGCTGCGCACATAAAAGCTGTCTTACCTAAGACAGTCCTCACTCTTGGTACATCTAATAAGACTACATCCTGTGTTCTCAGACAATAGCTGCTTGCAACTTTCTGCTTTACCAGAGAACAGATGTAATACGGGAGTTTGCCCAACATAGCTTTATAAATAAAAGTGTACCAGTGACTGAGCCTCCGTACAGAAAGTGATGGTAAACCTGCCTTGGTATACAGTATTTCTGGCGTTGCTAATGACGACCATGCTACCCGCGAACGATTAGCGAACGTTGCAAGCAAGCTAAAGAAAGAAGAAAGCTGAATGATGTTAAAAATGTGGCTCAAAACGGGAGGTATTAGGAAGAGAGGTACAGAGGAGAATATTACCAGCGAAAGTGAACAAGTGAATGAGGAGAATGACAGTCATCAACCGAGCACAAGCGCAGGCTCCGCCAGCAACGCAAAAGTGATAGCCTATGTATTGAAGTCAATGGAGAGAGAAAACGTATCTTTCGATCCCGTTTGAATTGTGCCATGAATTACACATATGATGTTTGTCAATCTTAAAAAATTATTTCCATGTCAAAAAAGTCACAGTTTGTCGTAAAACTGTTGAAATATAAGACTATGAAAAATATGCAACTAGAAAGACTACAAATCCCAGAGTCGCGTAAGTGATGTCACAATTGTTTTCCTCCACTAAGAGATAGCTAAGATCAGCGCCATATAGATAGAATCTATCTATATGGCGCTGGCTAAGATAAGATAACTTTAACAAGATGCCTGTGTGCTTAGTACCAGGTTGTTATCATACCAGCAATGGGTCTTGCTCGTTCTTTCACTTCCCGTCTGATGAAAGGACCAGGAGTGGCTGGATCAAGTTAGCTACCTAGCTAGTAGCTAGCACGTTAGTTAGCATTACAGCCTTGTCATTTTTTTTTTATTAGCCTTAATATGAAGTAACATTAAGTAACCCAAAATGTTAAACAGTAACAGTAGTAGTCATATTTCGTGAACCCTTTGAAGAGTACTGTCACCGGTGTGATTATTCTATAATACACAATTTAAGCCCGGGGGAGAAATGCTAACGCTAGCATCGGCGATCGCCGATCTTTTCTACTCCATGCTATCTGCACAAATGGTTGACATTAAACATTAAAAATACCAGGCAGTTCAGAGAGAATCAAAGGAAGGCAGGCAGTGTTAGAGCACCACCCAATGGCGGTGGTGGAAGGTTCACCTCTGCTCCGCGCCGTTGAGTGGTCAGTTAAAGAAAGAAGAATTCAAACACCGGGATAAAGGATAAAACAATAATCTGTTTTAATGGTAAAAGCAACAATACAATTTAAAGGAGTACCCCTGCTCTGGTCCTATTGCTGGTAGATCTTAATATCTTGGCAGCATGAGAACAAAGAGACTGGACAAAGGACACAACAGGGATACATGTAATTGCAACGGGAGGAGTTGTGTTGGATGCTCCTCCCAGAGGGGTCATCTATTGGGAGATACAAAAACGATGGCGTGTCGCAGCGAATCAGCGCGAGCCAGCCGAGGCGACCCGGAAACAAAAGTCTCTTAAGTTTGAGGCAAAGCAGACACATTAGGTGTCTGGTACGAACTGCTCCGAATAACAAGTTCGTTATCTTGCAGCTTGCAGCCTGCACACACACACATTTTGCATAGACTTCCTTCTCTCCAGCCCCCTCCCCCATCAGTTTAATACACACACAGTTTCACATACTTTTGGCATTTTTAAGATATAGTTGTCTATAGTTGGCTAATACAAGTAATACATGTAAGTTACTTTAGGCGATCGCCGATCTTTTCTATTTCATGCTGCACAAATGGTTAACATTAAAAATACCAGGCAGTTCAGAGAGAATCAAAGGAAGGCAGGCAGCTTTGCATGACATTCTTCTGGACGTGTTTCATTGTGGTGATAGTGGCTAATACAAGTAATACATGTAAGTTACTTTAGGCGATCGCCGATCTTTTCTATTTCATGCTGCACAAATGGTTAACATTAAAAATACCAGGCAGTTCAGAGAGAATCAAAGGAAGGCAGGCAGCTTTGCATGACATTCTTCTGGACGTGTTTCATTGTGGTGATAGTGAGGGTAGTCAATCGTTTTGTTGACAAGACAGTAGTGATGGCCATCTTGGTGACGTGTGTTGTTCTGCGAGACCAGAGATGTAGTTCATTGAGCGTTTCACACAAACAAATGTGTTACTTCACAGTTTTACGACACTTTTTTTTTTTTACTTGCAAAATTTTAAATTGACAAATGTGTAATTCGTGGCACAATTCAAATGGGATCGAAAGAGAATCTTTCTCTCTCCATTGACTTCAATACATCATTTTTTCGAAATAAGGTCCCATGGAGGTCCACCGGAAGGGGAGGGACTTCGCCACTCTATTAGCCCTTATGGCCCGGACACACCGGGCAAAATAAATCACTCTGATTGGCTGTTCAGCTTAGCGAATCAGTGCATGAGAAGCGAAACGGAAGTGAGGGACCCAAACAAAGGATTAAGAAGGCAAATCTGAGATTTCATTTAACTCCAGCTCTCGACACAGGTTCGGGAAAGCCCCATGAGCTTCTCGCTGTAGAGTGAAAATGGAACGCACACGCTATTTGTTGTTTGTTTATATCACACAGTCTGTTCTTGTTCTCTCGGTTATCACACAGTCTGTCTTCCGGTTGTTGCCTCTTTTGAATGAAGAATACACACTACCGCCGCCTGCTGGTAAGGAGAGTTATTGCCACTCACGCATGCGCATGGCTGAAGTCTTTGCGGTGTGTTCCAGTGCGACACATGAGAGGTTTCTCAATACTCTAATTTCCCCTCCTCGACTCCTATCCTCGAGACTTAGTCCCGCCCACAGGAGATGCGAGCAGAGGACTGAGGAGGGGAACCGAGGAGAGAGGAGAGGAAGCAGCAGGCGGTTAGAGAAATGAGAACTCCTCTCCTCTGAGCGGTCATTTAAAGGGACGTCCATTAATGATGACAGGAGGCACAGCAGCCCTCTGTCTGATTGACAGATGTGTTCATGACGACTTATATATTTACTTTTTAATTAATCGACAGTGCGGTATAATGAGACAATAACAGGCTACAGATGTGGACATATACACACACATATATATTTATATAAATATATACAATTTCAGAATCAAACAAGTATAAGAGCACTCTCATAATAACGTAACACAATCAGAGACTGGATATATGTGTATTTTAGTATGTGAAGCACTAAATGGTCTTCGAAAAATATCGACTGTTTGTTTCTAGATATCTACTAAACTAAAGCATACAAATACAGAGACTAATGTAGGCCTGTTATACTGAGTGATATATATTTGACACACTGCTCTGCTTTCTGCACGGACCTCAAAGCTGTTCTCACTGTAAACATCGCGTCGCCGTTCAAGCAAGCCCCCAGGAAGTGCGCCGGACTCAGATGAAAATATTCGTGGTGGCCAAACGGCGGTACTACACTTCCGTTTGGTTGCCAGGCCCGGAAACACTTTTTCCCATTGACTTGCATGGGGAAAGAGTGGGCTGTAAATCGTTGGATAATTTTTTTTAAACTAAATAAACTACCCAGTATGAACACTTGTATAGCCCTTATTAAAAACATTCGTTCCTCAAGTTGTAAAAATGTGCTAATAACATTATTCTGAGAGTTATTTCCCTCTGCATTATGAACGCGCATCTAACCCACGGGACCTCGCCGCCCAGCACGTTCATGTTACGTGTTCAGAGGGTGGGGGCTGGAGCTATTGGAGCTAAAACGAGCCGTTAAAGGCAGAGAGTGAAATTCAGTGAATACACGTAGTTTACAGAGATGCTGTATGAGAAACCAATGTGAGTTGCGTTTATCTTTACCCATGGATGCACAATAAGAACGGACCCATATCGTCTTACTGCCATCCCACGGAGCTGTAATAATGGATATATTGCACATGTTTGCTGTAATTAATTATTATACTACATGGGCTGTATGATTAAATCTTGTACCGTAAATGTTGTATTAAGTAAAGTTAATATTACCGACGTTATTAACGTCCCTGTAGCTTCGTATTGCACTAAGAAGCTTATTGCACTGTATATATATATATATACAGTGCAATAATTATTTCATGCTAAATGAAGCTCTTTGCTTGGATATCACTAGATCCTGTTACAGCGTAATATAAGTACATAACGATTGATGTTGTGTACATTAGCATAATTACTAGCTAGCCGCTAGCTGCTAACTGCCGCCTCGTTAATATCAAATCCATGATAATAACAAATCATTACCATGCTGTCATGAAGGCGCGCTTCTGTAACTTACGTGTACGCAAATTGACGTGCTTGATGTGAACGAGCATTTTGGTTAAAGTTGGGCATGCGCTATGAGCGCACATACGGGTACTTCTCAGGCATGCCGGGTAATCTGTGACGTTTCGCTCTCTCAAAAGTTGGGCCATTTTATCATCATGCACCAATGAGCAACTCTCATAGGAATGAATGAGGCCCCGCCTCCCACGCTGTATCCAGTTCTTATTATACATCCATGCGTTCAAGCAGTTACTCAAATAATATCCAGGTGTAGCCGACCATAGAGGTAAAACACTTTTCAGCCACCGTAGTATTGCGCCACAGAGGTACCGCCCACTTCCGCATTCCCTTCACTTAGTAAACAATATTTATACAGCTGATACCCGATAGTTCTTTCCCGTTCGACCGAGACGTTTCCGGTAAGTCTCCACAATTATCGAGTTAGTGGCATGTTAGGCTCTGGGTGTTTAACTTTTACACATTACTCCAGCAGACTGTAGCTTTGCCCGTGACGGTGATAAGACCGGCGGTATTGTGTGTGTGAGGGGCTGCGCCGAGGGACATAAGGTATGCACGATCATGGTTTTTTACAAAGACTATGTTCATGGCAGCATTTCTGTAACATGTGCTTTGTTCTTTCATAGATTGTTTCCCCCTCTCAACTGTCTGCGCTCATTAAGTCGTTTTTTATACGCTGGATACCATTTTAAATAGCATAGTAGATTAATTCCTAATAAATTGTTGTTGTTTTTTTAATGGTTAAAATATTGTTTGTAAATGTGTCTATTTGATAATAAATGTCATACTCCTGGGAGAAAATCCTTGTCTTAAGCCTTTTTGTTGACTGCCAACTGTATCGTGTTTTCTTTACATTGAATCTGTGGAGTTTTTGCTGTTTGATCAAGTTGAGTTTGAGCCCAACTTTGATCAGTAGTACAGCTAAACTTTAGGCCGTGTGCGCGGCCGCGGTTACACAGGGGATGCATGCAGAGCTGTCATTGGCTGAGATAAGTCCGGCCGTGCGTAACGCCTCCACCGTTCCCAGAAATGCATCCGCGGAGGAGCCGTGGAGGACCCATCAGTGGGTGGCCGTTTCTCAATCGCGAGGATGCTGGCTTGGTAGTCGCGTACTTCCAAGTCACTTCCTTCAGAAACGAAGCAAGTATGCTTCCAAGCCACTGCTTTGGAAAACAAAGAAGAATGGAACAGGCTAACAAGTGTGCCACTCTCTCTAACGGTTTCAACATAAACTGTACCGAAAATAAATACCTCACGATGTCTATCTAATTATGAACTTGCTTTACTTTCACGGAACACATTTTTGGTGATAACAAACAAATGTAACAAAGTAACATATTTACCAACACATGTTCTACGCCACTATACTTACATTTAAATGGGTGCTACGTCGGTTCAGCAATTCTCCGCAAGGGTTTTTGAAATTGGTCCGTGCGCAAAGCATTGTGGGGATTTTAAGGACGCAAAGTCTACCCATGTGCAGCCTCGAAATTTCCCCCAAACCAAGGACGCGGCCTCGGTGGAATTCCAAGTATGCTGGAGATTGGAACCGTACTTCGGCGGCACTTGACGTAGCATCCTTGAAATATTGGCTTGGAAGCCAGTATCCTCGAGATTGAGAAATGGCCAGTGTCTCCTCGGTTAGAGCTCCTCCAGAGAGCCTCCTCGATGTGCATTTAGAGAAATGAGATGCCTTTCAACATGACGCGCTGAAATCCATTTCCGGGTCACAACCGGAGGACCGAGGAGGGGAAATTAGAGTATTGAGAAACCTCTATGGGCTGCGTCTCAGGTCGACTATTTTCATTTCCTCTGTATCACCGGAAGTTGATTTGTCTGCGCCATCTTGAGTAGCGTCCCATGGCTCTTATTTCTGCCGGAGGAGCGAGGAGCGATAATCGAGGAACCACCAGACCATCCTCCGATGAAATCCTCAGATACTCGCCCCGCCCCCTTACTGTGTATCGCTCACTGATTGGACGATGCGGATGCAGTGCATGCACTGATCTCATGCTTCTTGACATGAGAGCAGTTTCCCAGCGGAGTGAAGAAAACACATGAAACTTACGGGAGTCACTCCTCAGTTTATACTGTGTTTTGTTTCAATTAATGTATCATTTAGTTACAAATATGTGATATATCTGAACAACAAAGTGGTCAAAAATCATTTTATTCATTTATCGGAAACATTTTCATGATCGCTTTTTTCGTTTATACATTTTAAGAATGGCGTTTATCTTTTTTGAGGATGAGTTCTTATTTTATTTTATTTATTAGGTTCTACAACAGATGATACAAATGTATATGTCAGTAAATGTGTACTAACAGAGGCGGGGGTGTGTGTGAAAACAACGGGGACAGAGCTGTCAGACATCAGCTGTGCGGTGTCATCACAAACGGACATCGCTTCACGGGACGCTCCGGAGGAAAGGACGTTCCATTGCTCTTAAAACTAATTTCCCTGCTTCTCGTGGTTTCCTTGGTTGTGGTCGGATAGTTTAAAAATCAGCTCCTAAGTTTTAACCCTATCTCCTATTCCTTGACCTCTGAGTGAAACGTCACGGGGTTAAGGGATAGTGGATAGGAGAATTCAAAAGGACTTAGGAGAAGAAACTGCGGTACTTTAGAGAATCCGAATGCACTTTCACTATCCGACGTGTTTATGATGCGCCAGCGGACGTCATTTTGTGCGTCTGCTGCTGTGGGGAAACTATGGAAACTACAGTTTTCTATACAGCGGACTACAACATGGATGTTTAATAAGAACGACTGACTCATCTAGAGGCTTTGCACCGTGCTCTGATGCTGTTGCTTTGCTTTATGAACGTGGACAACAGAGAAACTATGGAAGCAAACAAGAGTATTTGAATTGTATTAGACACCGAATTTATAGCATTGAAAATAATTACTTTGAAAATCATGTATCTGAATGTTTTTGCTCCGAATTTACCTATGTGAAATAAAAATGTAAAAATTCAAGTGAAAAAAATTTGAATGTTCAAATTCAGATCTCAAAAATTCAAGTGAAAAAAATTCTACATCAAAAAATTCGTTGTATAAAATTCGATGTCCAAAATTGCGATGCAGCATCATCCGGGCTACTCAGACAGGATAAGCAATCGAGCCCTAATGCAATCAAACCGACTTCTGGCCTATCAGAGCACGGCTTTGTCAGTCATGTGATCACAACAACCTGGGAGAAAAATGACGGAGAACAGCGGGGCTCGCCGCTCGGGTAAGTAGTCAATTTGTGCTCTTTATTTTACAAGCAGTGAGGGATCGACAGCATTTGTATCTTACATTAGCTAGCTAAATGAGTGAAGTAGCCTTGTGCCTTGCTGTTAGCAAGCTCTGTAGTTATCATTAATTGAAGTGAATCACAACGTTACCGTGTCCTTTTGTTTGTGTGGGGGGGGGTGACGATCACTTCGGTTAGATAAGTCAAGTAGACCATACTATACGAAATACTCTCTTACAAAAGCCCTGCATTTAAACATGTTAATGTTACTTTAGTAAAAGTATGCTAGTATAATTAGGAAAGTGTTGTTAAAGTATTTAAAGTAGACAAGTTATACTATTATATTATATCATTTGATTTATTGTTATTACCGATGCACGAGTTGACTTAACTGTTGTAGTTGGAGCTCATTTTGAACAATGAGCTAACTAATTATTACTTTCATAATGGTTTAATGTTGTGGAAATTAATGTAAAGTATTATACAGAAAGTTTAATACAGCGTATTTCTGATATATTCATTTTTAATGTCATCTAATATATGTGTATCAAAACTTGGATGGACAAGTCAAGTTTTTCCTCTTAATCATAGAGGTTTTTTATATTGATGTTCCAATAATGAAGTCCCATTTTTAGTAGAAGTACATTTAGCGCTAATGGTCTTTTCTTCCACTTGACCCCAGGTCAAGATCTACTGTGGCTCAAGGGCCTTCACCAGAGCCATCACCACCAAGGACCAGCAGACCAGCATCACTACAGCTGCCTCCACCTCCATCTGCGGCTGCCATCAGGTCAAGATACACCTCAGCACAAAGGCTCCACCACAGCCATCACCTTCAACCCAGCCAGCAAGGAGGTCTCGTGGAGGTCTCATATAGCACTTGTACACCCCACCTACACAGCAGCCCATGCACCATCACCCCCACCTACACAGCAGCCAGACCCACTGTCTTGGAAGACATACAAAGACCTTGACACTGTCTTGACATTTATAATGAAGAGTTGGTTGAAAGTTCTGATGTTCAATATTGTAAATAGTGAGATTTTCCAGTTTCTTATATTTATATATATAGTTGGTTGAAAAAAACATATTTATAATAAATTGTTGGTTGAATAAAAAGTTTGAATGCTCAAATTGTATTTGTACACATCACATGAACCTTGGTATGTAATATGAAGTCATTATTCAGTCCTAATGTATCTCAGTCCCTGCTGTGGGGAAAGTAGAGTGATAAACACCTATTTTACTCAAAATTCGAATTAATTTATTTTCATTTTAGACATGAATTACACATTTATATACAGTGTAATTCAAATATTTCACTGCTTTTGTGATCCTAAGACTTTGGTAACCAAATCTAAAACACCAAAACAATTCGATCACATGAGTACATTTGTGTTTTCACAAGAGTTTTGCCGATTTTCCGAAAATCGGATGTCAAATGTTAAGCTTTTGAGCTACTTATCTCATCACACAGTTCTCTAAGGTGAGTAATTTGCCTATATAGCAATACCAGAGATTGTCCTGAACATTTTGATATTTAACACATGGGGTGCCATGTTAGAAGAAATACATTTAAAAGGTGATTTAAGAAAACATCTACAAATCGAGAAAATACCCTTAGACTCCAGAGGGTTAATCAATTAACAGATTAACATTTAGTGTAACTTATGTATATTATTTCGTTTTTATTTTAAAAAAAAATGGTGATGGTTCATGCTTGATAACTTTTAGTTCACATTTTAATAAATTGTATTTGCACTCCTTTTGTCCGTTATTCTTACTGAAAATGTTAGATTACACATTCACATCTGACTGAAGATTGGCACCATTTATTTATGACGTTGCAAACTCGGCGGTACAAGGCACAAGTATTGTGAAGCTCATAAAGTGAGGCAAATGCATTTGATCAGCTGACTTTTTTTTTTGCCAAACTTTATAGGCCTGACAATAATCACACTGTCTCTGAGGTGCGACGTAAAACACAAAACAACACACAAATAAAGTTCCTGTTAGACTACAAAACTAGTCAGTGTGCAGGTCTTTGTGTTACAATATAAGTGTCTCTTAGTGAATGTCCTATACTGCTCTTAAATCTCATCACATCAGCTTCTCCTTTCCCTCTTGGATGTTCTTCTGGACCCTCAGAGAAAGAGAAAATGGTGAAGCAGTCCTGTCTCTCAGGCGTGTCCTTTCCTAACAGAACTATCATAAAACATATTATTGCAGAGCAATTGTGTTATTTAAGAAAGAGGTGTGTTTGTTTGTTCAGGGGCTATAAATATAATGATTTTTTTTATTTGAATGTGTTTTTTAAATCCAACAGTCTACAAAGATAATCAGATTATGAATAAACCGTTCTAAATTCATCAACATTGAAATAAATGTTTTATTAAAATAATATTGAACTGTTATCAAAACTTAGTGCAACTGTAGAAGCTTGCTCTGTTCGGTTGTCTCACTGAAAGAATCACTTTTAACATGTTTTTTTACAGTCAATATGCAGAGACAAAGGGTCGCAGTTCTCACTATGTTCAATCATATTTGCCTTAAATACATTGAAATGTGAAAGTTGAACAAAAAAGTGATGTTGCTTGGTAAAATGTAACCTTTTTCTAAGAAAGTACACTCAACATCACTGATGTGATCTAGTATTTAGTCATTTTTAATGGCATGTATATCAGTGTATTAGAGCCATTACTTTATGCATTCTTTGTAAAGTATGAAAAAGGTGTACCTTGGAATCCGTGCTGAAGTTCTCTGCTGTTAGGAGTCTAGATCTGTCTCTCCTCCTCTGGTCCAGCCTGTCTGGAAAAAAAAAAAAAATGTAAAGTTACATGCGTGGGTTACAGACTTCTTTATATGCAAACAAGTTTTTATCTAGTTTTAAAAACAGGTCATAATCTTATTGTTATACTTAAGAAATTGCTGGATATCACAGTCCTTATACTGTATCAGTTTGATTGAGTATTATTGTGTAGGTCCTTTTGATTTGACTGTTACTTTGGATGAGTTTTTCACGAGTCAGTCAAATTAATTTGTTTTCATATGCCATATCACACACGTAAGGGTAAGACACAAACCTATTTAACAAATGCAATGCAATGGATAAGCTTCATTTTGACTAAAGTCACAGATAACGTCATACTGCATCTAATATTTAAACAAATAATTTTCTTGTCACTAAAGCATTGACTACGCTATTCATCGTCCTTAAATGCAGGCATTAAGTTACATGTTCTGTTCTACAGCCACGATAAGGCTGTTTCCCAAGTGTGAGGATAATACAATTTAAAAGAGGCATTGGTAATAATATTAAAAACAACAATGTGTGGGTCGTTCGTCGGATAGACGGTTAGCTGCAATAAATAATTCCAGTTCAACAAACCATATTACAATATCTAAGGGAGCATTATTATCTTGAAATGTGACGTTCATATTTTAAAGATACACACATTTCATTGTGAGGTTGATTTAATATACACTAAGCCTCTCTTCAACAATACGTTGACGTTAGCTAGTCTATTTTATGCTATAGTAGAGCATAGCGAATTTAAATGAACCATAACAATGAATACAGTAACTTAACTAGCAAACTAACTATCTAACATACAAGGATGACCTTATTTTAGCAACCTTGCACAGAAGCCTTTTGGTATACAGTAGCATCCCACTTAATGTTTTACACTCTTGGATGCTACGCATAGCATCGTTAGCACAGATGGAGCTACGATTGCTCAAATGCTAACCCAACTCTAAACATTCATTAACGTTAGCTTAATAAAAACACCAGTAACATAACATAAAGTACGCAGGGTTGACTTACCGAAGAAACTGCATTCATGGACGGTCTGTTTTAACCGCAGATAAATCCTATATTTGCATGACGAATAGTCCACCAGGAACCAACACAACAAACACGGCCGAGTTCAAGTAGTGTTCTCCTCATGAGCTGAGCCGCTGTAGCATCACGGAGCCAATGGAGCTAACGGAGCTAGCAGAGAGGAGCTAGGAGCAGCAGTCCCATTGTCACGAAGGGCCCGGGGGAATCTATATATACAGAATATGTTTTTGTGGATCCAGGCTAGAAACATGTTCATTTTCTGATGTTAAGTTGGACATTTTAACATAGGGTCTACGGGAATTGCTCCCATCTGCATCCATCGCCTACAGTTTGCAGCATTGGGCTTCACCGCACTGTCCCGGAGTTTGCCGCTTGGCTCTGATAGGCCAGAAGTCGGTTTGATTGCATTCGGACTCGATTCCTTATCCTGTCTGAGTAGCCCGGATGATGCTGCATCGCAATTTTTTGACATCGAATTTTAAACGCCGAAATATTTGACTTCGAATTTTTTTCACTTGAATTTTTGGGATCTGAATTTGAACATTCGAATTTTTTTAACTTGAATTTTTACATTTTTATTTCACATAGGTAAATTCGGAGCAAAAAAAATTCAGATACATGATTTTCAAAGTAAGTATTTTCAATGCTATAAATTCGGTGTCTGATACAATTCAAATACTTCTGTCTCTTGTTTGCTTCCATAAGAAACATATTCTTCATGACCAAAGTTGGAATTGAAATAGAGATAGAGCAATGGGACGTCCTTTCCTCCGGAGCGTCACGTGAAGCGACGTCCGTTTGTGATGACGCTGTACAGCTGATGTCTGACAGCAGCTCTGTCCCCGTTATTTCCACAAACACCCCTGCCTCTGTTAGTACACATTTACTGACACAAACATTTGTATCATCTGTTGTAGACCCAAATAAATAAAATACAATAAGAACTAATTCTCAAAAAAGATAAACGTCATTCTTAAAATGTATAAACGAACAATAGTTTGATTAATATTGATTAGAGTGCACAATAGAAATAAAATAATTGAGAGAAGAAAAAGAGATATGTTATCTATCAAAACCCAGTTAGATTAACATTCATTGGATTGCACACTTTGTTTGTTTGTGTGGATATGTAGCACATTAACATTTTAATAGCACTTAATGACTGACTGAATGGAAATGACAATAAATGAAAATGTAAAACGAAAAAAGCGATCATGAAAATGTTTTCAAAAAATGAATAAAATGATTTTTGACCACTTTGTTGTTCAGATATATCACATATTTGTAACTAAATGATACATGAATTGAAACAAAACACGGTATAAACCAGAGGTGGGACCAAGTCATTGTTTTGCAAGTCCGAGTCAAGTCTCAAGTCTTTGCGCTCAAGTTCAAGTCAAGTCCTAAACTTTGACAAAACGAGTCATAACCAAGTCATTATGTGTTTTTCACCAAATGTAATGACATCGATCAACAGAATAATACTTAATAATCAAATTGCTCTTTATTAGTCACATTAATAATTTAATAATCCATTTTCTCTCTGCTGGTAAAGTAACGTGTTTTTTTTCTAATTTAAGAGGGATCAGTAAGGTAAGGCTACTGTGACGGTTTGATTCAGAAGGAGTTTAATGGATAAGATCCCCGATGTAGAGGTGACCAGAATGTTTATTTCCACTGTGTACAACATGTTATAAGGGACCCACAATCTATCTTTATGCAAGGGATAATGTGCAGCGAGGCGGTCTCTATGGGGAAGAGAACACCTGAATCTAGATCCCTCTGCAGGTGGTACTTTAACTATATTTTGATGCTAATACTTTTGTACTTTTACTTGTAACATTTTGAATGCAGGACTTTTTATTGTAACCGAGTATTCCTACACTCTGGTACTTTTGTACTCAAGTACAATATCTGAATTTCTCCCACCTCTGACAATAAATCCTGAGTGGTTACCAAAATAAAAGTAACCAAAAAAGGTTATTTTCATTTTACAAATCCTGCACTCAGCTTTGCTTTCTCCAATATCACTGAAAAGCAGCCAGATGCTGCTTCTTTTTTCAGTTTTCGCTAATTTCTTGACTTTTTCCGACGCACTTGCATTTAAATCCGTCTCCCGTCGCTCTGTGCAGCTGGCCTGTACCACTACACCTGCTGTGCCCCCCACCCTTCTTTCACATAATGGTATGATCCTAGTGTGTCCTCGCATATGATTGGCCACATGGTGGCCCAGCTAAATAAAGTCCCGCCCCTGCCTGCAAGGATTCTCAGCAAGAGTGGCTGAAGATTCTGCTCTCCCCGACGGGAGTCTTCTCTTCTAGCGGCAGCTCGCGATCGGCGTGTTGGAGACCTCTGAATTAAATGATCAAGTCACCTCAAGTCAGAAGGCTCAAGTCCAAGTCAAGTCCCGAGTCATTGGTGTTCAAGTCCAAGTCGAGTCGCAAGTGTTTTGTGATTTTGTCAAGTCGAGTCTCAAGTTATGAAATTGGTGACTCGAGTCTGACTCGAGTCCAAGTCATGTGACTCGAGTCCACACCTCTGGTATAAACTGAGGAGTGACTCCCGTGAGGTTCATGTATTTTCTTCACTCCGCTGGGAAACTGCTCTCATGTCAAGAAGCATCAGATCAGTGCATGCACTGCATCTTCCAATCAGTGAGCGATACACAGTAAGGGGGCGGGGCGAGTATCTGAGGATTTCATCGAAGGATGGTCTGGTGGTTCCTCGATTATAGCTCCTCCATTATAGCTCCTCGCTCATCCGGCAAAAATAAGGCCATTGGGACTCTACTCAAGATGGCGCAGACAAATCAACTTCCGGTGAGGCAGAGACCGAGGAGCGAGGAAATTAAAAATAAGGGAAGTGAGAAGGGCCCCGTGTGTCTCTCCATGCGGAAACAACGCAAGTGAGGGAGGCAAGGATTCCATTTAATCGACCTGAGATGCAGCCATGGCCAAAACGCAACAGTCGGGGTCCGTCTGTGTCAGTTCTTTCTTTCATTTAGATTATTTCTTGGTGTGTCCGGGCCTTTAAGGCAATACAAACAATCATCTGTTAGCTTATGATAGCTTCTAACCGTATTAAAGGCACAATTATAAACAACAATAATTAAACAATTATTCATTAGCTATAGCTTTCGGCTAAATAAACTGTTAGCATATTTGATTATTTGTTTAATGAAACTGTAGCGTGATTTTGGCAAGCCCAACTAGGTGTCCTACATTAATTGTTGATTTAATCACTAATTACAGTAAGAGTGTGAGTACTACATTTCAAAAGTAAACTTCCCAACCCTGATCATTAATTATAGTCAGCTAATGAATTAAACTTCAAAGGATGACAAAAACATGTCAATATGATCTGTCTGTCCGCTACATTAAATCAGCAGTAGCCTAAGTTCTGTCTTCAGTGTAAATACTTTACATTACATTACATTGCATTTAGCTGACGCTTTTGTCCAAAGCGACTTACAATAAGTACATACGACCAGGAAGACACAACCCTGAAGAAAACAGAATCATATAAGTACATCAGGTATCATAGAGCCAAACATTTCAAGTGTTACTCAACTGGCTATAGATAAGCCAGTCCTATATTAGTATATAAGTGCTTTGTTAGTAATTCTATCGCTCGAAGTGGAGTCGAAAGAGATGAGTTTTCAGTCTGCGCCGGAAGATGTGTAAGCTTTCTGCTGTCCTGATGTCAATGGGGAGCTCATTCCACCATCTTGGAGCCAGGATAGCAAACCCACGTGTTATACTTCTTTAATAGTCATTGTATTACGATTTGAATTCATTGTAAATAATCTTAACTGTGCTGACTGCCTGTTTATCAGACAGTCTCATCATTTTGACATGTTTTGTAATATTGCAAGAGGTGTTTTAGTCAGTTATTATGTCGGCCTATTCTGTAGGTTACCACTTGTTAGAAGTAGACGGCGAGGAATCTTGGAGGGTTTTTACTCCGAAGAGGGTTTCCCGGGGTACTGCAGCTGGAGCTGTTTTCTGGTGGCTGAGGGAACAACAGACCCCGCCTCACCCCAGTGAAGAATCCTCAGTGTCCTCTCCACTTTCAGAGAAAGGGTCAGAGGAACTCAAAGACATGCTGGACTCCAGAGGTCATTCCCATCCGTGTCCATGTCCAGGAAATTGTGCCCATCTAATAAATACAAATGTATTCTGCAATAATGAAATGAAACAAGAGAATTATGATAGAAACGTAAGCAGTATCAAATTGATAAACTAAATATTATTTACTTACAAATTATATATAAACAAATGATCTACCTAATTACACATCCGAAAAGGCGTGGGAAGGAGTTTACACGTATGTAATCCCACCCCTGCTCCCAAAAACTAAATTAACATTTTAGTTTTCTTCTAACAAAATATACATCTAAATGTATGTCTACATATAGACATTTACAATTATAAATAGATGATATCATTATTACTACAATATATATATATATTGATTAATTTGTAAAATTTGATAAGAAAAATATAAAAGACTATCTTTTTACATCTGACATACAAAATACATTTGTTATTAAAAAGCAAAAACATAATAACAAATTGTTGTTAATAATAATTAAATGTCTGTAAACAAAACATATTTTCATGCATTTTTAGATAATTAATAACAAGCATTACAATGTCTAAAGAGAATCTGTTTAATATGAGACTCAATACTCGCTGGTTGTGCTTTTGCGGGCATCCAATTCCCAGGACTGCCGTTTTCCAGATCTGCATACACGTGATGCAAATGACAAGCTATAAAAGTTCCCTGTTTTTTATGTCCATCTTTTCATCCAGAATACATTACATAATTGAGGTATATTTGATATTGAATTTCAAACCGATGCCTCGCATGAGTGACCAGACCTCCTCGGCTCTGTAGCAGTCCATGAGGAGGTGCTGTAAAGTCTCATCCTCCTCACAGTTAACCAGTGGTGTAGTGGGGATTTTTTTTACTGGGGGGACGCTATTTTAATTAGGTCATCCCAAACAATGCCGCGCACAGTGCACTCCCAAAACGGGCAGACAGGTCCACAGAAACTACCGGTATGCTTAGTCCTACTTTAGTTACTGTACTGCAAAAAGCAGACGGCGGTGCGCTCAACACACACACTCAAAACCATGGACACACTGGCACATAAGTTACATAAACAATGTATAGGCTATAGTGCCAGGAGATATGGGAGTCGGAGGCGGTGCATCGAAGGTGCAAAAGGGTACTTTAATGAGGAGTAGAAATAGACATGTTGTCGGGTCGCAGCCCGGGTCGACAAGAGAGAGAGAAAAGGAGGAGGACACAGTATATACACAAGAGGTACAATAAGCAATAGTGTCCGTGCGGAACAATACCCCCAACCTGTAGTTCCATGATTGAATTATGTCCCAGTGTATTAAAGGTGGTCACCACACAAGCCCCCCCAGAATTCAAACAGGGCAAAAAAAAATCCTCGCGTCCGGGAGGAAGCACCACACGGTCTGAGGAGGGTGAGGTTGCAGGTGAGGGCCGGGCCATGGAACGGGCCGTCGGAAGGGGGCCGCAGGAGAGGGTAAGGTTTTAACGAGGGCATCCTCACCGGGGGTGGAAGACGGGCCGGAACGGGGCCGCAGTAGGCGTCGTAAGGGGGCCGCAGCGCTGCGACGCGGGGACGGCGCGAAGATCCCGGTGGTCCCCAGCAGGGAGGAGCGCTGCCCGGCCGCAGGCGAGGGCACAACGGCAGCGGGCACCAAGTCCTCGGCAGGCGTCGAGGTATCCCAGGGAAGCAGGAGAGCCACCCGGCCGCAGGCAGACGTGCCGCGGCGGCGGGCATGAAGTCCTCAGCAGGCGCTGAGGCATCCCCGGGAAGCAAGAGCCGGGTCCCCGGGGGGCAGGAGCAGCATCCCCGGGGGGCAGGAGCAGGGTCCCCGGGGGGCAGGAGCAGCATCCCCGGGAGGAAGGAGCCGTGGACAGGGGAGAGGCCAGACGGGGCGCCGTCCGGAGCCGCCGTCGAAATGAACCGTGAGCCGCGGTAAGAGGAGAGGCCAGGCAGGGTCCCGGAGCGCGCCACCCACGGGCCGATGAAGACATGGGGACGTCCGAAACCGCCGAGGCGAAGAAAGAGGCCAGACAGGCTCCGGAGCGCGCCACCCACGGGCCGATGGCCGCATGGGCGACGTCCGAAACCGTCGAGGCGAGGGAAGAGGCCAGGCAGGGTCCCGAAGCGCGCCACCCACGGGCCGGTGAAGGCATGGGGACGTCCGAAACCGCCGAGGCGAGACGGGGTCCAGGAGTGCACCACCCAGGCGTCGATGAGCGTGAGTGGCGTCTGAAGCCGCCGTCGAGGTGGTGAAACAGGTGAGAGTGTCCACACGAGGTCGATCAGACATGGTCGAACCTCCTCTCAGGCACCAGAAAATGCTCAAAAAGGGCCGTACTGTCCACGGTAAAAAAAAACAGGTGGGCGAAATAGCGAGAGGATTCACACGAGGCCAACCAGACATGGTCAAACCTCCTCTCAGGCACCAGGAAAAGCTCGATAGCCGTTAGCAGCTAGCCGTTAGCAGCTAGCCGTTAGCTGAGGCCGTTAGCTGGCAGCCATCGATAGCTGCTAGCCGTCGTTAGCCCCACGTGGACAGCTGCTAGCCGTGGTTAGCTAGCGCCGCTGGGACGTGCAGCCGCACGCCCCGGAGAAACAGCCCCATGAGGTAGCCGTGGGGTTGCTGGTCGACCCAGCAGGTCGTGCATCGTCCCCCCGATGCGGGAACGGCGAGCAACGTCTCCAGCCTTCTGCGGAGCACGCACCGAGCCTCAGTCCGCGTGCCGGTGGCAGCCACGGACGTCTCCAAAAAATCCCCGGCATTTCGAGAAAGGAACCGGAGTTCCTTTTGCCGTGTTCGGCTTCGTCTCGGAAACTTCCCCAGACGTGTCAGAGTCACCAATATAGTGCCAGGAGATATGGGAGTCGGAGGCGGTGCATCGAAGGTGCAAAAGGGTACTTTAATGAGGAGTAGAAATAGACATGTTGTCGGGTCGCAGCCCGGGTCGACAAGAGAGAGAGAAAAGGAGGAGGACACAGTATATACACAAGAGGTACAATAAGCAATAGTGTCCGTGCGGAACAATACCCCCAACCTGTAGTTCCATGATTGAATTATGTCCCAGTGTATTAAAGGTGGTCACCACAAGGCCTAAATTGCATAAATGCTTGAGCTACAGTATTGCAACTAAGCAGACAGCGCTGCGCCTCTCTCTCTCTCTCTCTCTCTCTCTCTCTCTCTCTCTCTCTCTCTCTCTCTCTCTCTCTCTCTCTCTCTCTCTCTCTCTCTCTCTCGAAACGAAACGAAACGAAACGAAACGAAACGAAACGAAAAATATAGCCTACTTATGCAAACAATATTGAATCTGGACTTGAAATTATTCTGGTGAGGCCTAGCCTACATTGCAAATAAGCAGACAGAGCTGCTACACACACACACACACACACACACACACACACACACACACTCCGCCGCATCTCCTCCGTCCATGCATCTGGGAAAGGTGAGCTTGAGCTAGCTAGGGCTAAGGTTGACGTTAGTGATGGCATTATCCACAGCTTCACTTGTAGCTTCGGTGCTAGCCTCTTTCTGTTTGTGAATGATATTCTTTTTAGAAAATAAGTCAAGTATAGAATGTTTGCCTGCCATTGTAGAGCTTTCTCGTTAGCGTTCTTGAGGGAAAGGGCTGCCGCCAAATCACAGACACACCCCCAGCTCCTCGCAGGGTCACAAGCGTGATGACGAATCATCATTTTTTAAGGAAATCGTTTTTATTTAGTATTATAATTATTGTGAAATGTATTATGTTTTTGTCATTATTACAACAAATACACACTTGCAACTGATAACACTGGCAATGATTTTATATTTATTAGACAATAAAAAAAAAGAGCATGCTCCAAATAAGTGGGGGTAGGTGTCCCACTACACCGCTGCAGTTAACCATCGGACATGTTTTAGTTTTCACATTTTACCACCTCGACACTCGTTTTTTTCAGCATGGAACACTAACTCTTTATATTATTTGTTTTAATGCTACTATGTGTCACATTGTGTCAGTTTGTGTCCAGAATTTCCGGGACATGTGTTGTCATCACGTAGGCTAAATAGTAGGCTATTAAATCCGTACGATTATCCTATAATTCACAATAACACCTCATTAGTATTATGCGGATATATTTAAACCCAAGACTCATATGTTTCCCGCTCTGGGAACATATGGGTTTTAGGTTTGAGATTACTACTTTATCTCTGACTAAGTGACAGACTAACCGACAGACGGCGGAGAAGAGGCGCACGAGGACTGTCATTTGTGGATCACGTGGAACTAACAAGGTAAACATCATTTAAAATGTAAATAATAGCAGGTGTGAGCAGAATTATGCATGCTTTGTCCCGGTGTTGTGTCACATTATGCCTCCCCGTCATGAAATGCCCCCCTTGTCACGGGAACGCGCATTTCTAAATGACACGTTTACACCTCTAAATGACATGTTTACACCATAGGTTTACACCTTAAAACGATGTTTAAAACGAAAAGTAAACGTTCAGGGTTTTTATTAATGGTAATTTTCAGACTGTGAGTTGTTTAGTGGTATAGTCTTTATTCTTCTGGTTTAACTTTTCGCTCCGTATTTGAGGTGTCGAAATTCATTCGTCACTTCCTTTTCAGTTTTTGTTTTTTGAAATCTTTTTTATATCATTGTTACGTCCTGTCTGTATAAACGTGCTTTAAAATGTATTGTTTAATTTGACATAGTTGTCATCTAATAATCAAAATATATGTTTACAAATGTTACATAGTCTTTGTCAGCATATTATTATATACGATATGCGTACAACGTAAAAGTGTGACATTCATGAAACTTGCTCCATGTATTGGTACCAGTCCTAGAACCATACCCTGAAAAATGCTTGAGGGTGGGATTCATAGAAAGCTCTTTTGGGGAGGGGGGGGCATTTTATGACGGGGAGGCATAATGTGACACAACACCGGTACTGAGGTAAATTAATTTAACGTCCCTACATAGAAAAATTACAGAATGTATTGCTAGTAATCTATTATGATTAATAGCCTATACGCTTTGCATATTGATGATATCAGATGTCCACTAAATGTATTAAATGATTGTTAATAAATCCTGTATTGGTATAAGGATCTATTATCAAGTGTGTTTCTGTCTGCATGATGCTATGTGTGTCAGTACACATAGATTAAGTGAACTAATCTGGATTACAGTCAGCACAGCCTGCCGATAACTGCCACACTGTCCTCATGTTGCACTGTGAGTTGGACATGAATGTTACAGTGATGTAGATATACAAAGTGTATTTTAAGTAACAAAATTCCAAAATTGATAATGTTGGATGAATCAAATGAGTAACGTGCCAGTTTGGGAATATTAAATAAACAACATGACATTGCTGTACAATTGTGATGACATACAGTAGGTGTTAAATGTATTTAATTTACCAAACAGGAGGCTTTTATTTCTGGAGACCATATATTACTGTGTGGGCGGTAACAGAGATATGAAAAACACCTTTTTCTGATTTTTTTCTTTAGAAACTTTAATCCAGAGACCTTCACTGCCCAGGCTGTACTTAATGAGGGAAACTCCAAAAGTCATCTTTTAGGACCAAACCTATACTGGAAATAAACTTGTTGGTGACCTGGAGATAGACCTGGAGAGCATGCAGGGGTTGGAGGTTGGTACCAGGCTGCGCTACAGGCTGACTCTGGCCTCGGGGATGCTGGAGTGTCTGGGCTTTGCCGGTGTAGTGTTTGGTTTCGCCTCTCTGGTGTTTGTGCTGAAGGAAGATGGCTACTTCAGTCATCTGTGTGTCAGCGTCCCAGGTACCAACGGCACCAAGACCACTACCGGTGAGCTACTCTCGTTCAGGTTTGATCATCGACTGTATAAAAGAAGTAGGCATAGCCTCCAGGTCGGAAAAGTAAAGCCAATGTCAAGTGTCTCAAAACTGAATTCATCCCTGATGGCCTGCAGGGGGTGACTCCACTAGAATGAATTGAAGTCTATGAGAAAATGACTCAATCAAATGGCTCAGTAAACATTTTTCAGATCAGTTTTCGGTCTAAATCACTAGTTTCAAATATTCTCTAATACAGCATGTTTTTCAATTTGTAAGTCCTGGTCACATAAAGCATGTGCTATAGGGCGGATTACTTTGTGTCTCGACTATGGCTACAACATCAGAGTAACATTATCGTCGCATTGGAGTATTGTTTCTGAACCCTGAGAAATCTAAACCAGTATAATTTCTTCTGTTTCTGACACATTTTGGTGTCAACCACAAATGTTCTCAACATAGAATCTTATCCCAAGCTTTCTCAACCTCACAGACTGCAGTATGCAGGATGAGCAGTTCTCTCTGGTCTTCACCGTCGCCTCGTTCCTCAACAACTTCATGACTCTAATCAATGGCTACCTCTTCGATCGATTTGGCACCATGGTAACCAGGCTGCTGGCAATGTGAGTTCCTCTTACTTTCCTATTTCCGACCATAAAAGAAATAGGAAAATCTCAAGGTTCCATTTAAAAAAATGACTTCAGCATCAGTTTTCGAAGTGTCAAAATCTCAATACGGCCAATAATTTGCATGTTTATGCAGCTAATGGATATCAGAGCAAAGACATCCTTTTCTGTACGCTAGTCATGGTTTACAGATTTGCAATTTAGCGCGAGAACAGAGCTTTGGGACAAGGTCTATGGCTAATTTGTGTAAACATATATCTGCATATGACTGCAGATAAATAGGTAATCATGCTAATAGAAAGCAAAATTGGCACATGATAGCAAATAGGTTCCCAGATTGCATTTCAGCTAATGCGTACTGTCTCTTCTGCAGTCCACTGTTTACTTGCATGTTTACCTGCAATAATGCATGACATCCATGTGATACATGCTTAAATTGGTAATACAGTTTGTATTCCAGTTATATACAGTTTACAGTTAATATGAAAAAGGGCTAGTAAGGTGCCTGGGTAGAGAGATTAGAGTCACCTCATTTGACCCCAAACCCTATTTGCCTGCAACATTTTCACACATCTAAAAGTATACGATGGTTGAAAAAAACCTAATGGGGAATATGCTCTGCCTGTATGCCCCTGTTTTTTGTGGCAGCATATATTTGTGTTAATATGGAAATCTCTCTTTCTTAAAGTTACTGTTTTCCTTAAACGGCAAGGAATGTGGATTTCTACAGTGTTCATACATTGACAATTTAAGTCATTTATTTATCGCTTCCTGTGCAAATAAATGCATATCTTAAAATATGCACTATGTCTTGAAGGTTAAATCAGGTAAAAGAGTCCACCGATGAAAAACACGTAGATATAATGTATTATTTGTTTTGAAACACATTTGAACCCTACCACCTTATTTATTTAATTAATTAATTTCAACTAGATCTCAAACTCATAGAATATGTCATAGTTATATGACCTAATGCCAGTAAGAATAATTGCCAAAATATAATACATCAAAATTAAACAAATGTGAGTTCATAGTGCTGTTAAAATATTTACAATAATTGTTTGTACTTTTCATTTTTCATATTTGTCTTCCTAGATCTTTATACACCACTGGGACCATTCTTGTGGCCTTCTCCAGTGCAGGCAAGTGCACACACACACACACACACACACACACACACACACACACACACACACACACACACACACACACACACACACCACACACACACACACACACTCACACACACATACACAAACTATTTAAGTAACACTTGCCCCACAGGGTGAGATTAATTAATTTCCAACTTGTTTGATATAATCTTTTATCTAATAAAAATCATTTTAGCCAATTGTTTTCAATACTATTCGCCAAATCTACAATCTTAGATCCAAGTACTTCATGCACACTGGAAACCACTTGGAAATGAGAAACGACTGAGAAAAAACATGTTTTAGTGTAAAAAGGTATGGAGCTGCCAGGGGTCCCATGAGAACCCCAACCCCATACCCCTGTATCGCCTGTGTCTGTCAGCACCATAGGTCAGCACTGAAGTTAGCTTGTCTAATAGCTAGTTAGCTTGATAGCTATTATCAGGTGTGTGGTGCCTCATCTTGCGGAGGGTGCCTCATCTGAAGCGCAAATGTGGCATACCTTTATGTGCTTATGCGCACGGTTCCGCGACGGAGACGCTTCTCATTCACTTTGAATGGGGTCAGACCAAGCGGCAAACTCTGGGGAAGAGCCGGGACGCCAATACGGAAGTGCCACACACTGCAGTTCATCTAGTGGCCAGTAGGAGCAGGCTGCAGAAGGGAGCAATTTCCATAGACCCCCATGTTAAAATGCCCAACTTTACAGCAGAAATAAACATGTTTACATCGTGGTTCAAAAAACCATGTTCTCTATATAGTTAGATTCCCCCTTCATGACTACTGTGTGGGGGGTGAATTTTTTCTCAATTCATCTGTTTAATTAATATTAAGCCTTAAAGCTTTTGCATAAATTAGGGCGTGGTCACTTTGATGGACACGTACATTCCTCACTGTCAGCTAACAGCAACTTGTCCACTCTGCTAGGCTACAACCATAGAGGCTACAACGTTAGTTAGTCATAGTACTGTACTTGACCCTTTAGCTTTAGCCGTGTTCGTGGTGATTGTGCCTTTTAGGGAATATTGTTACAAATACCAGACAATTAAAATGTCGTGCTGTGCGCTTGAATGTACTAACAGAACTTCCAAGAAGTCTAAAATGATAATATTATACATGTTAACCCCGTTCGCAGGTGTTTGTGTGGTAGCTTAGCTTGTTACTTATTAGCCAGCTAAGGACGTAACCCTTTATACATACATATACATTTTAGTTTATGATTCAGCCTTGGGTAAGACTTGTATAGTCTATGGCTATGACGCCCATAATGCTAAACGGGAGCAAATGTTAATAGGGGACCCAATTATCCCAGTGGTGGCCGCCGGAGCTAACGGAGCCGCAGGGGGCTAGCTCCAGCCGGCGTCCCGGAGCTAGCCCACTGCGGCTCCGTTAGGTCCGGGCGGTGGAGTCCGTCTTTTCTCAACGTGTGAATGGCAAGCATTAAGAATAACAAAATATAGCTAATTCTCTTGCAGATTGTCTCATTTGATTATGAATGTAACGTTTATATAGGGGAACTACACTGTTAGCAGTAACTTGGTATGCATGTATTTCATGTTAGCTTAGCTTCTTAGCCTGAGCTAGCTTTGTTTACTTCCAGTTCGGAGGCAGCAGGTCCCGCCTCTTTGCCCTTATTTGGAGCAGGCGGGATTAGACTCTCACGTCACAGTCGAGCCGTTATTGGCCGACTCCGCCTACTAAGGGCTTCTCCGCAACTCTGCAGAATCCTATGGGTGACGCCACGGACACTACGTCCATTTATATATACAGTCTATGGGTCAGACCCGGCGCCAGAACAAATCTAAAGGGAGGGCATATTTTCATGGGAGGGCACACAAAACTGGCATGTGCTGCCAATATATATATCTGTGGCACAATATATATATCAAACAGCAAGGCCAACGGCATTGCGCAAAGACGCACACTTATCGCAAATACATACACAAATAAAGGGCAACATAGAAACCACTTTTGAAACATTGTGTGCGTGGCAGCACACACACTGGTAAATCACGAGCAAGGCACACTGTTAAGGATGGCAGCTTCCTCATCGTTGCACTCGGAGAGAAATAGTAGAGACGGAGACGATGAACTGCTGTTAGTTCTATTATGGCATGTGCATGTCGTGAGAGGTGTACGTTGCTGTGTGGGGAATGCTTTCCATTCTTTTGGCCAACTCTGCATCTTTACAGCGTATACTCAGACAGCGATAGGAAGAGCCCACTGCCTGACTCGGACATGCTGTGGAGTGAACCGTGGTCACCTCTGAGAGGGAGTTGGTTGACAGCTAAAAAAGCAATAATATCAACGACAGCTGACACGTAATAACGGCCAGCTGATCTGCACCAAAGTACTAATTTCCTTATTTGTTTCCTCGCGTATCTGTCTCTCTCTCCACAAACGCTCACATGAAATGTGTTCTTTTGATGCGGCATGCAGCAGTCCTTTATCAGTCTGTAATGCGTGTTTCCAGTCGCAAAAACCTTTGCCAGTAAAAGCCGCATCAGATGAAGACGTATTTACTTTAAACTTTCTACAGGGGAAACAAAAGGCTGCGTCTGCTTTTAACGAATATTCAAGCCCATGGTCTGTTGTCATGCAGCGGCAAAAGTGCGCTTCTTTCCTGAAAACAATCTCCCTGGATAACGATCCAGTTTCACCTGGTTGGGTTTATTAACCCCAAGATCATCTGGGGCTGTTGATCTTTGAGCGGTTGCTGGCCCAATAGTACCCGTTGATGTGCTGTAAGGTAGCATCTAGTGGAGGCACCGACGAGGAGGAGGAGGAGGAGGAGGAGGAGGAGGAGGAGGAGGAGGAGGAGGAGGAGGAGGAGGAGGAGGAAGATGCTGGCGGGTGTGGTGCAGGGTGTGGCAACGCAGGTGGTGATGGTAGGGGCACAAGGAGCTGTGCCTCGGAGGACAGCGTTGGTGGCGGCCGCCTTGATGAGTCAAGGCTTGGGCTCGCTAACTCAGCCCCGGAGTTTGCCGAGGTCAAGCTTTTGACATTAAAGGTCCCATGTCATGGCCATTTCCACTGATCATAATTCCATTGTTGAGGTCTACTAGAATAGATTTATATTGTGCAATTTTCCAAACTCACTCTGGTTTCTCAAACAGCATCTCTAAACTACGTGTCTTCACTGAATTTCACTCTTTGCCTTTAACGGCTCGTTGTAGCTCCAATAGCTCCAGCCCCCACCCTCCCTGTGAGCACAGTGTGCTCTGATTGGTTGGGACGTTGTGAATCGAGCTGAGCTCCGTGGAGGTGTGGTTTCCTTGTTTAGCGATACACAGCGAAACACAGCCAAACTCACCCTGAGCACACACAAAGTCACAGCCGAAGTAAAAACAATAAGTGTGGCTTGATATTGAGTAAGAAAAAGGTTGATAAACGCTGTGAGAATGGGTCTGCAGAGAGAATTTCGCCGCGATCCCAACTGTCTGTTATCAGTGGCGTTTTCTCCTGGAGGCCAAGGGAAGCCAGGCTTCCCCTGTTATTTCGGAGTGTAGTTATAATTTTAATAAATAAATAAAAACACTTCGTTTAGTTTCGGAAATTCTTTGTTGTGTGTTGCTGCCGGCCCGTCTCTCCCCCATTCTCATTGAGTATTTTACAAAGAGTGAAACAGCGCCCCTCTAGATGTTATGGTGAAACAGTAGATTGCACTCTCTGCTGCGAGAGGAGGCTATCCGAAATTGGCTTCCCTTGGTGAAAAAGAATGGAGAGATTGACCAATCAGATGAGGCTCAAGTGATGCCCCTGCCAACCTGTGATTAATCAGGGCCATCAGGGCTCTGGCTTCCCTTGCCTCACAATCCAATCAAATCGCATCAATTTAGTGGTGCAGTGACGCGTCCTAAAACCCGGAAGTAAGCTGCGCTCAGGTTCCCACGACAGAAAGCAATGGGATTTCTCCAGAGGATTTTGGAAAATAGCTCGAAATAAGGTCAGTGGAAAACGAACCTGTTAAATAAATGCACGTTATGTTCAGCCGGATAACATTCACATGTCTACCCTACTTTTATAGTTTTCGAATCGATCGAAGATAGATAGCGTCACTGCACCACTCACCCCGCCGTTAGAAAGTAGCAAGCAACTGAAGCAAGTGCAATTATGGAGGGTGGAGATTTGGAGTATTTAATCAAAAATAATTGTACTAAACTTCCGCTACAGCAGCAACAACAAATACAATCTGATGACAGGCCGATGTCCAAACTGGAGCTGTGTACAGCGAGGAAAAAAGGAGCGAATCGGACGTAAAACGTTAAAGGTCTCCTGATTTAGTTTGTGAATGAATGCTTATTAGAGTTTGGGCTGGAGAGTGCGTGCGGACCTGTCGGTTAGATAACATGCGTGTGTAAGTCCTGTATCTGTATGATACAAATGTGTGTAAAATGATACCGGGTGCTGTAATCACTCATCTGGTTACGTTATTATATTGACCACGACACCCCCCCCGACCCAAAAGAAAGGACGTATTATTGGCTTCCCCTAATTTTTTTCCCACGCCACGCTCATACTTGCCAACCTTGAGACCTCAGAAATCGGGAGCATTTCAAAACCACCGCGGGGGGGGGGGGGGGGCTAGTGGATCATCGCCGGAGCTGTGTTAGATTAACATGCTTATTGTAGTGGTAAGAGTGCACTGCCTTGCGGCCTGTAGCACCATCCTTGATGGAGCAGGAGTGAGCAGAGGGTCGTGTTGTCGATTCTTGTTCAGTTTTCTGTGACAATCTTCCTCACCCTCTCAGACTTTGAGTTGCGCGCGCTGTTAAAGAGACGCGCAACCATGGAAACCAAACAATGGTGTAGCTGTATTAAAGTCCGAGTCCTGAGTAAATCTGATTTTGTTAGAAATCGGGAGAAATGCGGGAGAAATATGAGCCCGGGAGGAAACCGGGAGAGGGCAATGAAATCGGGAGTCTCCCGCGAAAATCGGGAGGGTTGGCAAGTATGGCCACGCTACTGAGCCAGGGAGGAGAGATCAGCAGAGCTGCATGCACTGAGTGTATGTGTGAGGAAGTCCGTGGATTGGTCAATTTGGACCAATCAGCGGGGGCTTAACGTAACGACTCCGTGGACGTAACGTAACGGCTCTACGGATTGGACCATTTGGTTCCGGGTAACGCATGACATCATGAGTTACCCGGAAGAATCAATGGGCAGTGACGTATCTCCAACGAGGCGTTTTGGGGAGGTATTTTCTGTGTTAGAGTTTTACTCGCTCCAGGGTGTACTTTGAGGATTTTGACTCTGCAGACTCTGCATTTGAATAAATCCTTAGACCTTTTAAGCCAATTTCTGATGTCCATTTTGTAATTCAAACAGAAATGGGAGTCTACAGAATGCACAATAAAGAAATCCAGAATAGGCGGCAGAGTGTGACGCTGTGATTGATGTGAGTGCGCTGCCCACATTGCTCAACTTTTGCAGCGAGCCACGCCAGCAAAGCTTCGCTTCGCTTCCCACAAAGGCTATTATACCTGGTTTCAGTAGCATCGATCTGGACAAAACATTTAAAAAATACATTTTAATTTAGGAAAAGATAGAATATGGAATTACACACTGCCAGTTGTGAAGATACACCTGTACAAATGGTATAATTTCTTAACTTTTTAGTAAAGTTTGTTCCCTCTGTCATGTAGCATATTCAGAGCTGCTTTATCCTGCCTTGTCGTGTATCGCTGTGGGAGGAATTCTACTCCTTCTAACCAACATGCAGGTGAGTTCTGAGTTAATGTAGAAACAGGCCTTTACACTCTCCAGTAACCATTAGCCTACTATGCATTTTGTATTGCTGAATTATCTTTGTGTCCGTTAGGTGGGAAACCTGTTCTCCTCTCATCGCTCCACCATCATCACCCTCTACAACGGAGCCTTTGACTCTTCTTCTGCTGTGTTTCTGATCATCAAGGTACAAGGGAAGCCCCTATATTGATATATCCTGCCAGCTACTGAAATCATTATTTCCGTATAAGGGCCATTATAGGTAAAACAAATTAAATAAAAATATTGCTGGGGGTCATGAAAGGAAATAAACCACTGAAGTTTTTATATTAAAGTAGTACATTTACAAGAAGAAACATGAACTTCTCTGTGATCAAAGTGATAAAGATTCATTCACAGCAAATGGCAGTGCTTGAGGTGGGGTGAGCTTAATCTATCTTGCAAGTGATGCAGTTTTTAAAAAGAAAAATATCTGTAAATCTTTATCCTCAACTATTTTATTGGGATAATACCCTGCCTTGTAAATGTTTTCGATGCCTTATCATTCACATTTCAGAGATATAGTTTCCATTTGGTTTCATTCAATGGAATCTGTCTCGATTTTTTCAATCCCCTGCAAAATGTCCTCTGCTTTCCAGGTTCTGCATGAGCAGGGAATCTCTCTGCGCTCCTCCCTCCTTGTCTTGTCCTCCTGCAGCATCATCCACCTGCTGAGGACCTTCCTGCTGATGCCCAAAACCCACATCCCCTACCCTCTGCCGCAACACTTCACCTACGGGCACGAACATCAGCTTGTCTTTGAAGCAGCTACTGTTTCATGGATAGGACATGGAATAAACAATCCCTTTTTTCTCTATATAGATTGAATTGCAGGAAGGCCAACACCTACAATGTGGAGCAGTTTGAGAGGATGAAAGACGGTGGCGTGATAGCTTCACAGGAGTCTCCAGCTGAACCTGAGTACCAAGCCCAGGCCCAAGACTCCGAAATTGGTACTCAGCCTTATTTTTGCCACATTTTCAGGAGTGGTTGTAGCTGTTCAATAAAGCTTCACACAGATCATTACATTTTAAACATTTTAAACTTTATTTCTTTAAAAAAAATGACCTTCACAAAAATAATGATTGATCTAGGTTTAAATAGAGAACATATGACAAATTACCCAACCAATGTTTTTATCATCAATAAATCTCGCTATTACTGTTTTATTTTATAATCTTTTTGCCAAATATTATCTATTTTAAAATGGAATCCACAATTGTTTGGATCACAGGGCTTTCCTAATTGTATCTGCAGATTTGATAAAGAATAGCAACAAATCCTCTCATCTGACAAGCTTCTGTAATACCAGGGAATATTTGACCACTTTGCTTAAAAATGTCTGAATCACCGAATCAGTTGTCAAAATAGTTGCTGATACATTTTCTGTAGATTTAGTTATTGATTATTCAACCAATCATTGCATCTATAACAAACATGTTCTGTACTTTCAACTGGCACGGAGCACTGTAAAACCCGATTAGTTCGGAGTACTCAAAACTTTTGTGGAAACTGATTACCACCAATGTTTTTGGTAAACTAACTTAAGACTATAGAGTAAATGATTGATCAAAAATGACAAGTTACTTAAACTTAAAACTTTAATTATTATTTGTGTATTATTTAAGTATACTGTACTTATAAACATTTAACATTTTTAATTTCTCCATAATGAATTCGTTTTATGCAAAAGTACTTAATAGCATGAATATTGAAATCAACAAATATATTTCTAGATAACTCATTGGCCAATATTTTCTTATTTATTTAAGTACAAAATACTCAAAGAACTTCAACAACTTCTGTAGACTTTAGTTTTTTTAATTTATTCAGTCTTAAATTGTTCATCCAATCAAAACATAAATTCTAAAACATGCAATTTCTTACTGCAACATTTTTTTTTAAAAGACCATTAAACTGTAAGTTACTTTTCAAAATAAAATTAAAATACATTTTTCAAAAGGTACTTATTGTTCACAAAAAAGTAAAATTAATACAAATTAGTTATATTTTCTATTTGTAAAAAGAAACATTTCAAGGAGTTTTGCAAGCCGTTTGAGTATGTATTCCATATCCTTGATATCAGACAGCCTACACTAGTTGGCTCTTTGATTGCACTTGTTAGATATATGGTCACACTAGTTTGACATTCTGATTTACTAGTTGAATACACAATTATACTAGTCACTCTTTTTCAGCAACTAGTGGCACTTTTGTCCGACTGGTTACCACATAGGATTTATGATTTTGAATTTAGAGCTAAACTATTCCTTTAATCGGGGCCGTAACAAAACTTTATTTTATTTAAACATTTCAAGTGCAAATGAGTTAATGTATTTAAAGATAAAATGTCATTAATCTCAATGAAAATGATTGTGCCATGGATAACTAAAAAAAGTTAAAGAAAAAAACCCCAAGTGTATAAAAAGTTATAGTATACTCATAGCAGTGCCTAATACAATCGCAAAAGAGTAAGATACATTATGGGAAACGAGTTAAATAGAAAGAGTTATATTTGACATGATATTGATACTGTCAGTGTCCTTTAGAAGCTGGAGGAGCAATACAGTTTCAACTTTAAAGCGGTTTTCATTGTTTTGTCGATTCCTTTTTTTTACAACTTTGACGTGTTTAGTGGCGAGTTTCCGGAGCTGTGTTCTGTCCTGGTTCTTCCTGTGGCACTTGTTGTGGTTATCCATAATGCAGCTGAGGCACTACCTCTTCATCGGCACGCTCAACCCCATGCTCAACCGGCTGGCCGAGAATGACCCTGACCTGGGTAACTCATTTAAAAAACGTTACTTGATTTCAAGGTCTCCTATCATGCAAAATGCACTTTTTGATGTATTTTATACATAAATGTGTGTCCTTGGTGTGTCAGGGAACTCACAAAGTGTAAGAAAACAAAACCCTCTCTCTTTTCCTCCATACCTACATCTCTAAAAACGGGGGTACAACGGAGCTGATCCAGATTTGCGTCCGATATGACGCGGTATAAGCATCGCTAACACTCAAAGCTAACCTGTACTGGAGAGAGCATGATATGGCGTTGAATTCTCCTGCAAAGCTTTCTCTTCTTCCTCTTATTTACCTTTGTCTTATTATGAGCCAAACTCAACTTGTTTTCTTCCTCTTTCTCCCTGGTTCCTCAGTGAGTCAGTACACCAATGCGTTTGCCATCACCCAGCTGTTTGGAGTGCTGTGTGCTCCCTGGAACGGACTCCTCATGGACAGACACAAGGGAAAGCCTCTGGCTCCAGGTACATCCCTATCTGCTCTTATAACTGTGTGTGTGTGTGTGTGTGTGTGTGTGTGTGTGTGTGTGTGTGTGTGTGTTTGTGTGTTTTGTGCAACAGAACAACTTCATTCATTTCTTGTTGTAGGAGAAACGGCGCTGGAAGCCGACCTGCGCTCCTCCTCCCTGTCTCTGCTCCTGACCTCCGTGCAGTGCCTGCTCTTCTCTCTGTGCGCCTCCTTTCCTCTCCTCCCCCTGCAGTACATCACCTTTGTTCTGCAAGTCATCAATCGCTCCTTCCTCTATGGCGGAAATGCAGCGTTCATTAGCATAGCGTGAGTAGCAATTACAAGTTGGACTCAGATCTTGTAATTAAGTTAAAGTAGAAGTACCAGAGTGTACTGCAATCAAAATGTTACTCAAGTAAAATTAATCAATCAAGTAAAAGTACCAAAGCATATTGGTCCATTTCAGAATAATATATATGATTTGTTTAGACTATAATTATTGATGCATTAAACTGTTATAAAAGCTGGTAAAGGTGCAGCTAGTTTGAATTACTTTGTATACAATACAAGAAACACCTCACCACACAATCATCCAGAAAGACCAATTTGGTTAAGGCCATGTGGTTTTTCAGATACCACTTGCTATTGTCAAAGTCGTTTGAAATAACAACAACGGAAAATTGCCTCCAAGCTGAGCTAAGGTTGCTCTTTCACTTACGAAGCCAGCTTAATTCCAAGCACGAATTCACCAACAGCTTTCTGCTCTTCTTCATAATGGCCATGAACTATTTTTGCTCACTGGAATCCTGCCCCATTCTCTTGGCATATAAAGAGTCACTTTAAGTTAAGACGAGCTGGAGAGATTTTCACGTTTTGTTCTATGACATAACATACTGTATGTCAGTAAATAACACACTTATGAAGGTCCAAAGCTTTATATGTCACAAAAACAGCAGTTGCTTACAAGTGGCTAAATAAAATACTTAACATCATCATGCTGAACATTAGCCGCCTTAGAGTGGTGATAATAGAATAGAATGGGAGGGATGAAACCCTCTGTGATGGTCACACATGCAGAGCACACAGCACACACAGTGAAATGTGTTCTCTGCTTTTAGGAGGAGCAGTGGGCAGCTATTGTTCAGCGCCCGGGGAGCAATGGGAGTAGGGGGGGTGTCCGGTGCCTTGCTCAAGGGCAAGGTGAACTGGTACCTGTTCAAGTAGCAGTCCACACTCCATAATTAGGTCTGGTCGGGGACTTGAACCGGCAACCCTACGGCTCACAGTCCAAGCCCCTACTGACTGAGCCACTGCTAGACGTGATGTGCAGCCATGCGACTATAATGTAGTTTGTTTATAGCCTAACGTTGTTTTTTTATTTCGGCCAATTGCAAAATGGTGTTGAGATTATCCTGAAATCCTGCTGAAATAATCGTAAAAGTATGATTAACGTATGTGGGCCACAAGGCTTATGTTGTGCAATATACCCCAATCCAATGGGGGAATATCATTGCTTTTTGATGCTAACATCTGCACCACTCTATTAAATGAAATCCTGATAAGCTTCACTACAGTTTGAGCTACTGGCTGACTACAGTCCTTCCCACAGACTAAGAGCTGCACATGAGCTGCACATGTTTTGTTTTAGCATATGTGCTAAAATAGCATGTTTCTTTGTGTCAGTTTTCCAGCGTGTCACTTCGGGAAGCTGTACGGCCTGCTGATGGCCCTTTCTGCTATCATCTCCCTGCTGCAGTACCCCTGCTTCGCCCTGATCAAAGGAGCTCTGCACGGAGACCCCTTCTTGGTAGGTGCTCAAGAAGTAACTTTGGTATATCAAATCTTCGTCGGGGGCCACATAGTTAGCAGCAGGCCCGGTTCCAGAACAAAATGACTCAGGGTGCATCTGAGATTAGAGAGGGTGCAGTGGTAAAGTGCTATTTTCATAAGTGGGGAGTGGACCTAACACCCTCTAGGGGGGTCCTCACCTCCTCTAGGGGGGTTCGGGGGCATGCTCCCCTGGGAAGATTTATTTTTAAATATTGAAGTTATCAATCTGGTGCACTTTGAGAGCAAAATGAAGAGATCTATGGATACATCTCAACACCCATATGAAACAGAACTGTAAACAGATTTACTTTTTCTTTATGGATATATTTTACAAATCACTCCCCTTTTAAGACCGAAATGTCTACATGCATAGCAGAAGATGGCATCTTTTTCACATGAATATTCCAGCCAATCTCTGTTTTGAAACCATGAGCTGCAAAATGAGGCCTTACCCCACTGTACAGGCGAGTTGGGTACTTTTTTAAATATACCTGGGCAGGCTCTGTTTTGCCGAGGTCCTCTGGCACTTGCGGGCCGCCGAGGGGTGGCGGTGTTTGGGGCAACGAAGACGGCTGCGGCTGCTCCACCTCCGTGGGCGAGGCGGGCAAAGCCGGCGAGTCGGGCGGGAGGACTGTCCACGACAGTGGCCGCGGGTAACGTAATGTCCCCATGATCTGAACTGTTATTACCAGATGCAGTGTTTCTGCTGGCGATAAGGGCTGGTTGTTTTAACCATTTTCTGATGTCCATCACTGACTGCTGTGTCAGCACCTTGCAGATGACGAACGCGCAGCGGCACAGGTCACGCGCACCTGACATAATAACGTTACTTACCGTTTAAATTGACCAAATAAATGCAGCAGACAATGTTATTTAACCACAATTACAATTTATTTGATTTCAACTATATTCTTCTTCTTCTGCTTCTTCTTCTTATTGTTATTATATATGTCATATTTTTCACTTTTCATTTTTCAAATGAGGGTGCATAACGACTCAACTGAGGGTGCAATGCACCATTATGCACCCCCGTAGAACCGGGCCTGGTCAACAGTGACATACAGTATCAAGTGTAGTGAAATATTGTGACTGACCTTTGACTAATGGATGTGTTACAGGTGGACGCTGCTCTCAGCCTCCTCAGTTTGCTGGTGTTCATACATCCTCTCTACGTATTCATCCACTGCAGGAAAGTAGCACGCCAAAGGGAGGACAACACTCAGAGTGACAATAACGGCTCCAAAATGGCCGAAGCCGAGTTCTAGAAATAGTGTTTGTCCGTCTGTCTAAGTTTTATACGTTTCACAGCAAGAACAAAAATTCTCTTTTCATTACCCATTTTTGTATAACTATTTTTTCTTATCTAATTGCTCAGATTTTTCAAATGTTTTTTATAATTCAAAACAGGTTCATAGTTTAATATAACATGTTTGTTATTGATCAACTGTTTGTAAACATTTGACATTTTGAGTGCTCTGTCTACAGACATTTTTAAGCTTTAAATATAGATTCATATGTCCACTTATTTGTATAACCACAGTACACAATAAACTTTTATTTAATAAAATACTACTGAGCTTTCTGTTATGTTTATAAACCGTGAATAATTCATGATTCGTATGGTGATATATTTTTATTTTTTTAAAAGGACAGATAAAAAGACATGTATATTTACATTACAGTGTTACGTTTAAAACAAAAAGACAGTTTTCTTGCACTTTCTTGATTAAGTAGTCTTCAAAAACATTACAGTCTACAACGATACAGACATTGTGCTGATCAGCTTCAATTGTGTTTAAGCTACGGCTGGTAACTTTATTAAAGGTTTTACCTTTAATCTTACTGTAAGTACAGTCGGTGTCACAGTTTCAACAAATATGTCCAAAAGTTCCTTTGTCGATTCAATAGTGTGCAATGTACTCATCGTCATAATATGTTAGTGTTTCAAATGTTTAGGTTTCATTACTAAAAATAAATCGAAGAGGTAACTGAAATATAAATGTAAAACAACTTCCAATCAAGTTATTTTTTTATCTTCAAAATATTTTCCTTCTTCAAATGTATTTTATGATCACTTGAAACATTATTTAAGTTTTACTGATAAAAGAAGGAGCACCAAGTAAGGTAATGCCTCATTTCCACCTCATGGTTTGGCTGTACTCACTTCTGGTACCAGGGTTGCGGTCGAATAGTCCAAAAATCAGCTCCTGTCGTCTATCCCTATCCCTTGACCTCTGAGTGAAACGTCACAGGGTTAAGGGATAGTGAGAATTCAAAAGGACTTAGGAGAAGAGACTGCGGTGCTTTAGAGAATCCGACTGCACTTTCACTATCTGACGTGTTTATGATGCGCCAGCGGAGGTCATAAATGTGTGTCTGCTGCTGTGGGGAAACTATGGAAACTACGGAAACTACAGTTTTCTATAGCGGACTACAACATGGATGTTTAATAAGAACGAGGGACTACTGTAAACTCATCTAGAGACTCTGCACCGTGCTCTGATGCTGTTGCTTTGCTTTATGAACGTGGACAACAGAGAAACATATTCTTCATGACCAAAGTTGGAATTGAAATAAAAAAGGAAAGTGAAACTTATGCTCCTCGTCACCCTCTCCCTCCGGTCCACATTAATACAAATGATCCGTATGATTGTATGAACTATGAAAAGATCTTAAAGTCAATACAAATGTATTTATTATAAACGTTAGTCTTTAACACCTATCACTGTGTATATCACCATTAAACATCTTTTAAAAGTTGAACAAACCCCACACAGCTCAGTGAAATGTTGACTTTATTTGATAATTTCAGTAAAAACTAACGTTCATATTTCTCTTTTTGATTATAATACTGATGAACGTTCAAAACAAAGCACTTTGGCAACTTACCACATACGTTTTAAAATGCTTAATAAGCACAGTAACTTTCATGACATAATTTCTCGGTCATAATCCGTTGTTTCCTGCGGCTGCAAGGCATTGTGGGGCAGCATTTTCTCCTCTCCTTTCGGTTAGGGAGGTCCAGTGGTTCCTAAGCTAAAGGAGGTTATAAAGGAAGTTTGAAACCTCCTTTCCTATCATCTAGAGAATTCGAACGGCACTTATCATGGCTGCCACTGAGGGACTTCCAGGTCATTTCACTCCGTTAGGAAGGTTCCAAAGCAAAACTGACTATTCGACCGCAACCCAGGTATTTTCGTTTTTCCCTGTAGGCCATTGATGTTTAAAGTGAACCGGTTTGGGGGTGGGCTCAAGCTCCCAGGAAGTGTGCCAGCTGTTGAAGCAGATTTTTGGAATGGACAGTGATACTACAACTTCGGTGTCAGTTCGTGATATCAGTTTGGCCCATTAAGACTTTTTCCTATTGACTTACATTTGGAAAAAGTGGTCTGTAAATCAGCGGTTAAAGAGCTAGATAAACTACCCAGTACAAACACTTTTATAAACATTTAACTTTTATTAAACACTTTTATAGCCTTATATAAATCATTAGGGTCTAAAAGTTAAATGCGCTCAAAGCCGAATCTAGAGTCATTTTCTCTCTCCATTCATTTGACTGGGCTTAAGGAAAACAACATGCTCTGTTGGCCAAAGGCCTCGGAAGATCAGGTTACTTTTTGAATCTACAGTTGCTCCATTTCTGGTTTCATGCAACACTGAGTAACTCTCAAAGGAAGGAACGGAACCCCGTCTCCGATGATGTAATTCTCCTTATACATCCATGGGTATCTCCATTTCTGGATTACTTCCTGGGTGCTTGTTGTCGGCGGGATTCTTAACCGATGGCAGTAGCAACGCCCACAAGAAAGGATGCCATCCTTTCAAATCTTGGTAGTCTTAATATAAACATCAAGGTCACTAATGGTGGTAGAGTGGCTATGTTAAAATGGCTAGATGTCCAGGGTCGCCTTATCAGTGATTTTCTCTGACCAATCAGTGATCTGCAGTGTTTTAAATTACCTTTGGCTAGTATCGGCTCAGTTTGCTTGGATCCTTGACCGAAAGAGTTCAAGGTACTACCATACAATTCACAACTTTGCAAATGAAACAAAAGAAAGCAAGTAAAGTATAGCCGTGCTGTACCATACAGTGGAAATGTGACAATTTGTGGTCTTTAGAGTTTTCTTTCATAATATTCCAACTCATAATTGAAAAGAAAAAATATTAATGCATAAAACAGCTTTACCCAATGCTACCATGAAGGTCTGTCATCTACAATTGACACACTTGGAATCAAAGTTATATTTGTTAGAAATAAGCATTAAGGGTATAAATGTATTCAAAGTGATAAGGCACTAGGTGCTACAAGGTAAGTTATATGTGGATTAGATAAGTCTCAAAAAAGGAGGCAAACATACATTTTACACAACCTTTTATATTCTGTCGTCGCTCCTAGCTAAAGCTCGCCCGCTCTCAGAGGTGGACATGTGGTTGTAATGCAGAAACAAGATGGAGTCCAAACTTTCTGGTGGAATGTTTCCTCTCTTCCTGTGTGCTGCTCCCGCCCCTTCCTGTGCAAAGTCCTGTGCAGCGCTACCTGCCACTGCGGGGGCGGACAGGTAGGCCCGTGCAGCTGTGGCCAGCAGAGGAAACTGACCTGCCTTCATCCTCCACCACTGCAGGGGCTCCACCCCCAGCGACGCCCCCTTGTCGGCTTTGTAGGCGGACATCTCCATGTCTACAGATTCCTCCACGGAGCTCTGCCTGCTTTTCGGGGAGGAGCAGAACAGGTCTCCCAGGAGGAACTCCATCCCAGAGAGTCCTGCCTGAGGGACCGGTTCAGGACACTCGCTCTCATCCGCCTCCCCAGCGTCACTCTCTTCGTCGGCACACTCCATCTCTCTGAAGTTGATTGGGCGGGACTCTTTGATGCGCTTGCTCCTCCGTAGGAAGTCGCACTCGGACTCTGGAGACCCAGGCGATGGGCTTCTCTTGTTCTGGCTCTGCTTCTTACCCTGGCCCTTTTTCCTGTTCTCCTTTACAATCCTCACAGCCTCTTTCTTTAGCCACTCAAAAGTGGCTTCCCGCTCCTTTAAGAGAAACACAACAAAGACATTTGAAATTTGTGCTCTCTCTCCACATCAATAATTAAGAAATACAGATAACGAAGGTAGTTTAAAAAGTGATTCTTTGTGGCTAATGAAGTTTAATCACATTAGCACCAGAAATTGATTTTACAAAGAAAATGTGATTTCTTTAACAATGGCCCTTGACCAGAGAAATACCATCAGGTGGGTAAATTGGCTTAACCAGTATTTTCCATTGAAATATGATAATATATACGTGGTAAATTCATGTGGAATAATTTGCTGTTCGCTGTTGTCGTGTAATACCTTTTTACTTAAAGGTGACCTATCATGCTATATTTAAATGATATAGTGTATGACCATACCTATATAAGGTATATTTATACATTTTATTTTCCAAAATACCAAACAGATCATTTTTTAGCCATGCCTCGTTTCGCTCATTTTCGCTTTATTCCAAACCTGCCTATGAAAATTCTGAGCAGCAGCTGACCACGCCCCCCTGCAGAAGAGCCGGCGAGAGTCACGTTACCATGCTTGCTGTGTTTACGAGTGTGGAATACACATGTCATCTCAGAGCAATGCATGTGTTCAAGCATATTATCAATTTGATCCAGAAACTGAAGCAGCGGAGGTTTTGGTGGAGGTGCAAACATCTCAGTTGTCAGCAATGTGTGTTTCATGTGTTTTAAAAGCTCAGTTATTGACTTCTTTCTAAAGGGGTACATGTGCAACTTGCGCCACGATGCCTTCTGAACCGGAGCATGTGCTGCATGGAGATACCACACGTAACATTAGCTTCACTAAGTTGTCTGTTTAGAGAATACATTTTTCACATGTCATTCAATATATGTTTATCACACTAGGTGTAAAGACGGATGCAGGAACTTGAGGACTCTAACCTGTGTGGTGGACCATCCTGGATTGTGTGCCTAAATGTGTTTTCCCTGCAGAATGCATTGAATATTTACAGAGCTGAACACAGTTGGACTACAGTTGAGGCAAATAGAGCACTGAGTGGTTTGTTTTGACTGAAATTGTAAAACGAATGCTAATATTGTTCATGGAAATAAATACTGGTGTATATGGCTTTATGCAATCTTTCATTCTGTCATTGTACTATTATATACTACACAGCAATGGCATAACGCACCCATGTGTATGACAAAAAAAGTCCACACACAACCTTATGCTTTTGAAATCAGAATATTCTTTACCCATCCAAACATGAATAATCACGACACATTTGATATCAACTCGGAACTTTATTGTCAAAATCAACGGTTATTTGAACCCATGGAGAGAGGATCAGAGTGGTGATTCCGGCCTGCGTTGTCCTCTGATCCGTGAAATGTCTATGTTAGGTTCAGACAGCAGCCAAATTGAACCGTGTGGCATACCCGGCGATGACCTCCTCCCTGTCAGGTTGCTCATAATGGTGCAGGGTCCACAAAGACTCGAAGATGAGGTCCATCAAGTTGGCCACGTAGCCTGTGCAATGTTAAAAAAAGCACAACAAAAAAAGTGGTTGAGATTAGTAAATGCATGTCGTCAACAACAACATACCAGGGCTTTAGCTCCGTTTTACTCGTGGTGTGTGTCCCCTCGCATACATACATACAGTGTTGTATCCTAACACACCCCCATTTATATTCATGTGTGCAAACAAGTAAACATGCAAAAGCTTTTCCATATAACGCTGCAAAAAACGGCATGTCTCATTAGCTTAGCTTAGCTTACAGGTCGATGATATCTGATCGTTCTTACAGACTACAATCACAAAAGCTTTTACATAACGCTGGAAAAAACGGCACTTACCTCCAGAAGATTACGTTTGTTATTATAACTTACTCAATATGATTTTTTAGAGGATACAAAATACTAATACATAGGAGAATAAATACTTGTGTTATCGGCTAGGCCAGGCGTGGCTTTACAGCCTTCACACAGATCACCATTACGGCAGTCTGAACATGTTCGCAAATGCCTGATAATTAAAATAAAAGACAAAGCAAAGACTGCGGAGCGTACAAAATAAAATGTTACAAGAACATATAAACACCTAACCGATTACTAGTTGGGGTTGAGGCGACATTGATACGGCTAAGCTACATGCTACCAGCTAGATATAGCTTTATCAGGAAAAACACCGCTAAATAAAAACTTACAGCTTCAGAATTGGATGTGTCCTCACTGGCCTGGTCCCGGATGGTTGGTATTGATCCCGGGTGTAGCATTAGTTTGGAGGCATATCCGTGTTGGACTTGAGAGAAGTTCATAAACATGTCCGTGGTTTAACTGGCTTAGACATCCTGCCAAGAGCAGGCAGAAACACAGATGTGACTGGGGTTGATTTAGCCTGCCGATAGCCTATATGCGAATGAGAGGTTTGGCAATGCACGGCCGTGGCTCATTCCCCTGATAGGTGGAGAGTTGACCAATAAGCGGAGTACGTCTTTGTGACGTAGAAAAGTGTCGGAATGTGGATCCATTTTTTTCAGATCCGTTGCAGCCCCTTTTTTAGAGATTTGGCGAAGGAGGAAAATAGAGAGGGTTGTGTTTTCTGACACTTGGTGAGTTCCCCGGAACACCGGGGACACATAATCATGTATAAAAGACGTACAAAGGTGCATTTTGCATGATAGGTGCCCTTTAAGATTATTTAGTAAACAAGTGTTCGGCGCATAATCATATTCAAAATTGCAAAGTACAAAAACAATTTAAATGTAATAATATAATCCAAATAAAATGTTCTTTGTGATATTTTAAAATAAGGTACTTTTAAAATAAAATACTCTTACAGTCTAGGTGGCTATAATATTGAATATTTCTCATTATTTTGTGACATTTTCAGGTTCAGTCTTTTTTTAATTGAGCAAATGCCACTTCTATTTGCATGAAACCAACAATAAATACAAAATGTTTTTCATTGGCCCAGGTACAATTCAGGAATATGCATATTTAAAAACTAAATGGAAATGATCCATCGGAAACCAGAGCCCAGTCTGCTCTCATTGGTTAGGTGGCTCTGTTGCGACTGGTCAACCGCTTGAAGATGTCCAGCCTCTTAGCCTATCACGTACAATGTGAAAGAGCGTCAGCCAATAAAAGCGCAAGTTGGACTCCTGACTCCAATGGTGGTGTTTCAGGCAGTGGGGGGGAATTTGGGATTTTATCCTTTGCTGACTATTTACATTAGGACCTCTTTAAAACCCTGGCTTACATGAAATGTTCAGTATCAGAAGTCTGACCCTGCTTTCAGAAGGTATGTGATATTCAGAGGGTGGTATATCACTGGGAAGGACCGAGGGCTGGAATCAAAAAGCTAGGCATAAAGAACTTCACTGCTTCACTGTAATTGTTGTGCATATAAAGAGCTTGAACATATAGCATGCCACTGTTATTATCGTATGCAAATGTAGCTAGCAAAAAGCTTGAAGCGTAGTGTCAGTAGCTCTAGACTCACCTTGTCGTCCATGAAGCGCAGCCCATGGAACTGGGGGTCGAGGGCACATGCCACACACAGAACCCTGTTGACCATAGGGTTGTCGTAACAACTCGCCAAGTTGCGCCTCATCATCCTCTTCACTTCCTTCACGATGGATGACGACTCCCCCGGCAGCAGCACGAGGTGGCGGGAGAGCAGGCCCGTGAGGATGGGCTTGACTAGGGACAGTCGGGGGAACGCCTCCTTGGCCAGAGTCCGACACGCCACGTCCAGAGGTTTGAGGACCAAACAAAGGTCCTCCAGAACCTTCCATTCAAAGTGCAGAGACGATGAGTTGGCGTGGCAGCTGCGTAACGAACTGGATTCTGAACCGGTGTCTTCTTTAGAGAAGCCCTCGCCTTTAATATCCTTCATCATATCATAGAAAAGGCTCTTATATTTGACAAGGGTGCTCAGCAAAATGTACAACTTGTTCCACGTTGGCGGAAAGTGAGTCCACGACTTTAACTCTGCCTCTTCCTCTCTCGTAAGGCTTTGCGACAGAGTCTGGACGTGGTGCTCGTAAGACGTTCTGTTCCGAGCCGGGGGCAGGAACAGGGTTGCGAAAATAATCTGGAATTGGCCGAGGGTTTTGGAGACGATGGAGTGGGACATCACTTCCTCGATGCAGCCTTGCACAGCGCTGAAGAAACACGACACAGACGGTAGTCCTTCCGTAGAGTGTCCCTGCGCTTCCTGGGGTGAAGAACCCTCCCTCTCAAGGAATGTTGTCGAGATTGGGTGAGGAACGCTGCATGCAGCCTCTGCACCTTTTTCTCTCTTCACTCGCCTCATCTTGTTTCTTCCCTCCCCTCCCAGCAGGACCAGATTAGGCTGAGAGATCCCCCACTCCTGGGCCATCACCTTCCCCTGAGCCTCCACCAAGCAAAGGTCCTCCCCACTGCTTTCCGTTAGTCTTTGTGTTGCCAGAGCCAGGTTCAGAAAACTAAAATTACAGTCTATGTAATGCACCCAGAGGGTGAGGTACCTCTCCTGTTTGCCCTGCCAGTTGTGAAACCAAACGTCCACACTTAAAGTGACAAAGTGAGGCACTTCCCTCGGCTGGTTGGGAGGTCTCCCGCGTCTCCGTGACTCGAACTCGAGAGGAGCGGTGTAGTCGGGTATCTCCTCGTTTTCGCTGCTTACTATTCTGTTGCTCAGCAGCAGAGCCAGGCTTGTCTTGCCTTTGCTGTGTTGTTCTTTCAGGAGCTGCTCCAGGTGGCCGGTTGACAGCAGCTCCTTGTAGGCGGGCAGCAGGATGTGCATCAGCTGTTTGAAGCCGTCCCCTCCCACCACAGTGGGGGGCTGGAGGTCCTTGATGAGAAAGTTGACGATTGCATTGGTGACATGAACCGAGGAAACCAAGGGCAGTGTGCTGACCAGACCACTGTTAACCATTACTGGCTGTGGGCGCTGTTGGCCTTTTGTGAAGAAAAAAAAAGGAATACATTTTTCAATTAGCAAAAAGGTTTCAACAGTTTACAAAGCTGTAGATCAATCTTTAACTACACTAGGGAGTTGAAGGATGTTCCCTTTTCTTGAAATGATAAAGACAGCAATAACACTAAGTTGCTCACATTTTCACCAATTAACAAACAAATAAATAGATTGTAGCCAAAGACATAATGAATATCTTTCAATGCATTTCAGCACCCAGACACCTGCTCGACACACACACAACTAACAAACAGCTGAACCAACATGTTTCTCTGACCAGATATACATATATAAATATTCCAAACAAATAAAATAAAATGAATGATACATAAGGCTTACATTTCATTTTAGTTTCTGAAAATATCAAAGTTCTTTCCCAGAATATTTCCCCTTTAAGCTTTATATTATTTTGTATCTCTTTTAAAGAGTTTCTCAACTTTTAAAAAAGGCAATACAATTGTCAATAACCTATATAAATCTGGTACTTCTTAGTGAAATTGAGTTAGAAACACCTGCTTTAATACTACAATGAGGCTGACATTCAAGGTTTTTAAAGGGGCCCTATTATGTTAATTTCCAGATTCATATTTGTATTTTGTGCCTCTGCCTTTTCACCCTCTGTCCGAAACCAGAGCCCATTCTGCTCGGATTGGTTAGCTGGCCGACTCTGTTGTGATTGGTCAACCTTCCGCGGCCGATTCACCATGTTGAATCGGTTGTGGGGCTGTCGGCAAAATAAATCACTCCGATTGGCTGTTCAGCTTAGCGAATCAATGCATGAGAAGCGAAACGGAAGTGAGGTACGCAAACAAATGATTAGGCACACACAGACGGCTATTATTTTTCATTTTCATCTCACCTGGACGCAATAATTTATTTTACATCATGGCGATCTGGAATGAAGAAAACGAAGACCAACTCAGTTGCCACGTAATTAGCTGCCACACTTCCTGCATGAGGTGGACAATAGCTTCTTCAAGTATTTAACAGACAGGACCCTGGACGATGTGGCTATTTTTTTTTTTATTGTAGCCTATTACTTACTATTTTTATCTTATTGTATTTTAGTCGATTGTTTACATTGTACAATTCTACATTTGATAATAACTCACTTCTTACCGCTACTGCAAAATACAAAACTTTATTACATACCTTCATACTACAGCCATTAGATAACACAACATTAGAATGAGGATACAATTAGCTATACTACAATAAAAGTCAGAAGGTACAGATGTACATGATGATACATAATTTGCCTGTCAGTGTTATGATGTTGTATATTAATATAATCTTGGATTATAATTACTGATGCATGGAATATGGTAGCAGCAGTACTTTAAGGTTGCCAGCCACAATGCTTAAATAGTTTATTTCTGCTTCAGAGAGCTGAAGTTTGTATATATCACGCTGTCTGTCTTCTAGTTGTTGCCTCTTTTGAATGACGAATACACACTACCGCCGCCTAATGGTAAGGAGAGTTATTGGCACTCACGCATGCTCAGTGCCGTACGTGCTAGTTGGCTGTCGGCTGAAGTCTTTGCGGTGTGTTCCAGTGCGACTTTTTTGGCCAAGACGCAGGAGACGCAAGTGTGTTCTTTGGTGTCAGTTTGGTGTGTCACTGTCAGGACCTTTAGACCAGGGGTTTTCAAAGTGTGGGAAGGTGAGCCTCCCCTCAGAGAACATAAGAACAGCCGCGACCCCCCTCCCAATTATTATTGCTATTATTATTATTATTATTGTTGCTATAATGCAGGGGTATCATTATCCAGTGGAATGCCCTTACCTATTGGCCTATTAAATCAAAGTGGTTACTTTTTTTTGGCTGGGCAGCATGCGGGGATCTCCGAGGCTCCAATAGCACCCGCAGTCCCCCCGCCCTCCCAAACGTGGCGCCACAGTTTTGCCGCTGCGAGGCTCCACTACCACCGCCCCCCCCCCCCCAGAGCGACTTCCCGCGTCCCTAGTTTTACACACCGTCTTATTTGACTTTTTCAGGACTTAAAACTGTTTTTTGGGGGCAGACCCCCACAAAGAAAACTATATATTTACACACGTAAGGTCATCATCTAAACAGTTTTTTTCATCGAGTCATCCGTGAGCAGAGCATCAAGTTGGCATGCCTATAACAGCCGAATCCGGTGATTACCATGTTGTACAGCCAAACTTGACAGTCTCTTCTCTGTCATTGTAGACCGCAAATATCTAATTCCTTCCGTCTACTTGAGTCCGAATGCTTCTCGTTTTCCGCCGTCCCGTTCAAATGAAATCGCCGCCAATCACATTTCCACGCTCACGCCAGGGGTTACAAAGCTTGCGTCTTGTGCTGCATTCACTTGCACTCGGACATTAGGGATTTTCTCTCATAAATGTCCGATGAGCCACAACTTTTATTTCAAAACAAAGCTGCCAACTGGGGTGGCAAGGCTGCGGATCTACCCCTGCTTGACCGGTACTTGCTTTTGATCAAAGTCAATGCGGAAAACCCGCACTCACACAGGTAGGCGGAGGTGAAGGGAATGAGCACTTTTACAGCCTTTTTGGCGAGGTGGGGGAACTCGGTCTCCACAGACAGCCAAAAGTGTGCAAGTGACACTTTCTGCCAGACGCTGTCTCCTCTCTCACTTTAGGCAACTTCACTAAAGATCGATCCATGTTGCAGCTCGCATAAAGTTAGCTGAAGTTAACTAGCTAGATTTCACTGTTTCTCGTAATTTTTTTCTCACGCTCTGGCGTCCCCCCGGGGAGGCACGCCTCACACTTTGAAAACCGCTGCTTTAGACCATAAAAAGCTATATAACAGGAAAAGGAGTACCCAACAAGGCATAACAAGGGGCCTTTTAATAAAGTCTTGACAACTGAAGCTGGATTACTAGGAAACTCGGTAGCTACCTGTGCTGGGATGACTCCGATCTTTGCTAGCGTCCCGTGTTTTGATGTGGTGCTTGTTGGTCAGATGGATTTGGAGATCTGCTGGTCCTCCTCCGCAGCCCACATGTTCCCGACACAGCTTACACACCCCGGTGCTCCTATCCAGAGGCCGTCCCGTCGGGTCCGGCTCAAACCCGAAGAAGAACCACGGGCTGTTCGGTAAGGTGTTCGAGTTACTCAGCAGTTTCTCTGTCCCAGGCAGGAAATCGTATAGCTTATCTAAGCACGGGGCGGGGAGGGAGATGAGGGAGGGGCCACACGTTGAATCACTGGCTGCTTCTGGGTTTGACATAGTCGTCACGTCACTGATGAGCAGCATCGGGCTCTGTGATTGGCTGTTGTCGGACCAAAGGGAGGAGTTGCTGGGTTCTGGCAGGGTGACCAGTTGGATGTCTTGCAGAAGGCGCAGGATTGTTTCTTTGTCTCCAACATCGCATTTCCCGTTGTCACCTAGATCCACCGAAACATAAGCAGAAGACGTTGGCCAATTTTAGCAGGCTACATGTTCAGTTTTAAAGCAACTAAAGTAAATAGGGGGCCTGTGTTTAACAAAAGCAAAACTTTATCAAAACTGGTTGGTCGGCAATTGTTCTATTCCAATATAGGTAGTTTTAATCACGATACAGAACGTTTTCTGTTTATTAATTATATAAATAGTCTATATGTATTTACCAAATGGTAAACAACATTTGTAAATACTGTGTGATTGAAATACCTTTAAAAGTAGCATTCTTGTCTTTTCATCAGATCTTTTTGAGAAATGTGAGACTTTTATGTGCTTTTCTTTCAACTGATTTCTTTTAAATAAAGGAGATTTGGATTTTACTGCGGGTGCTTAAAAAGGATATTTTGATAAAGTGTTGTTGTTGTTAAATGTGCCCTCCTTGTACTTAGAGCATTATCTCATATTTGCTCGTTGTGGATGCAAGAATGAAGATTATACAGTAATTGATATATACAACTGGTCACTTTTGGGGTGTAGTATTTATTAACACGTAAGGAATTATAATTACAGTTCAATTTGGGTCTGTTGTCAGTTGAAAATACTGTTGACTGTGGAACTCACCCGTCCCCAGGCCCAGCAGGGCGGCATAGTCCTTTCCGATCGAGACCTTGAGCTCTGCTCCCTCCATGATGGGCTGGGAAACCCTGTAGTAGATGTGGCGGTAGAACTGGAAGATAACCAGGTTGCGTTCCTCCTCGTTGTTGGTATACGTTACATACCTGAAATAAAGAGCAAACATTAAGAGAGGGAGACAAACTCTGTCAGACAAACACTCTGATTTAAATGAGCATAGATGCACAAAATATTAAGGTTTTGCCATTTTTACAAAAAAAGCAATTTTGCTAGAGTTGTTTACATAGCTAAGAAAAATGTATACTTGGTTAATACTTGTGTTTACATTCAAAATAAGATTATTCTCCGACTGTGGCTGACTTGTTTGACCGTGAGAATGCAGTCTCCGTCATTCATAAGGTAAGGTTTCCTTTATTGATCCCAATTTGGGAAATGTTTTTCGTCACAGCAGCACGTAAACAAGGCATTGCACATGATGTGAAAATGAAAAAGGGGGAAGAAATAAACAAAAATAAGCAGTACCTTTTACATCCTTGTGCCCCTTGATTAGTTATATTATGTTTGTATGCAGCATGTGTGCAAAAAGGTTTTAGCTTTCGACCTGAATTGAATTTCTCGGTTTAATTTGCGATGTGTGCCATGTTGTGAAAGCACTAAAAGCTACTGGTGTATAAAAAGTGCTATACAAATAAAGCTTTATTATTATTATGAACTATAAACATCTGAAAATTAAAACTAAAATAAAGAGTAAAATATATACATATTGACAATGAAAGATATCTGTACAATATACATTTAAGGGTGCCAAGGTTAGGGTTCAACCACATTCTTGAATTTATATATAGGCCTATCAACAAATCTGTTCCAACCAACAATTCATTTCAGTGTGTTTCTCCTTCAAACTAAAAATCTGGGCTTTCTTTGGGGCATGCATCTCTAGTTGGTTTGAATATGACGCACTTAGCCGACTGTAAACAGGAATCTGTATGGACCAATTAAGATTCAAAAAATGTCCTAAAACCGAAATAATATCAGCTATGCAACTTGTGTTAGATAGTGTGAATGTGCATGTAAACGTAGACGTTGTCTGGGTTATTATTAAACAACAATACACATAAACATTACTGGATGCTGCTCACCTCATCCAATTAGACTTGCTTTCATCAGATGCATCGATGTAGACAAAAGAGGCATCATCCCGGATCTGGAAAAGGGTGCAAACTATTTCAATAAAAACATTCCTGCTGGTTATCAAGTCACAAATTCCATATAAGTGGATTATAAATGGGATTGCATCTCACAAAGCGTTTACTCACAGCCCAGGCGTATTTGAGGTTGGTCGGCATTTGTCCTTTGCACACTTCTCCTACGAAGGGCCCAAACATGACTCCCTTCTGCAGGTGACACTTGGCGTACACTTTGATCTCTTCCATCTGGTCTTCGCAGGCAGAACCAGGCATTCCAGACGCGACGTTTTCACACATGCACAGGCAGGAGGGCAGGGACAGCGCTGCCCGGGAGGGGCCGCCATCGAGCCACGGCTCCCCAGGAGGCAACACGGCGTCCGGAATGTAGTTGGAGTGTGAAGCACTGTGGAGGAGCGGGAAATCCTCCAAGAAATCTTCATTGTTTATTTCCAAACCTGAAGAAGCAAAAACGGTATAGAAATAGTTACAGTAATGTTATTAAAAAACGGGGAGGACTACATTTTCATGGAGCTGTTTTGTATTGGCACAACATTTATGGAATAAGGCCACAATAGTAAATAGAGAGGATGTTACAGCATAATAATGTGATGCTACTTTACTACATTATAGTAGGTACACAATATTTTGGATATTTATTGTAAAGACAGAAGCTTTGGGTTTGTTTTGATCCTTTTATTTCATTCCCTCACCAAAGAAAAAAAACGTTATTATAGCGTCTTGTATCCAGCATCACCGTTAATCATTGGGACATCTATCTGAACGTTTCACACAGACTGTATTTATTAAAATATTGAATACTTGGCGGCCGTGGTGCAGATTTTGACTGATCTTCTATTAAAGGCACCCCCTTATCTAGTGGCAGTCCTGCCGGGCAGTTTGAATCGATCTTCGGCAATATCTTCCTCAGTGGCTTAGGGTCCCCGGGGGGGGGCGCCTGGAGAATTTGGATTGTGATTTCAGTCCTTTTATAAGAAAAAAGATATGTTATTTCAGTAGCTGTTCTTGAGTATATGTAGATTACATAATCAACAGGTGAAGGACCGCATCTTACCTTCGCACAGTAGTTTGTGGAATAACAGGAATAATTACTGCCGCCTCCATTTCTGCATCACACAGTACTTGAAACGGTGTGGTGCTGATGCAGTGATTGGTGTAGACGGTTGACGTGCATGCTTCTTTGGACATGCGGGACAACATTGCGCCAAGAGAATTGACTCCTAGGGGGAGGTGGCTGTACCAAATCTGATCTGTAGGTTCTTTCTTAAGTTGCAAGTAAAGGTCGACAGCTTTGGGCGGAAACTTGCTGATGTACTTTAAAAGAGAAGTCACAGGACAGAATTCATTGCCTGGCTTCTCAAACATAGAACTTGTTTCCTTCTCATTATGAGTTTTTGCTTCGTCTGGTAGGGATAAAGTTAGGTATCGGAGTCCTTTCCCGTCTTGCCTGAGTACAAATGAATCTTTTCTCAGCTTCCTGTTGGCTTGCTTCCCTCTGCGGCCGAAATGTACCTGAATATCAAACCAGACTTTGTTCAGGAGTCCCTTTGGAGTGCTGGTGTCCATTGCTTTTGAGCGTCTGAGGATGAGGATGTCATCAGGAGACAGCGTCGGGTGGGGTGAGGACATGTCTAAACCAGATTTCCTTATTTTCCTCAGCACGCCCAGGAACACCTTGTTTGCTGAGGTGAACTCCACATCTCTCATTATGTTCATAGGGCGATTAAGAGGAGGAATTTTGAAGACACGGTTAAGTCCGGCTCTCAGGGCGAGGTAACTACAAATCCCATACAGCTCTCCTTTGCTGTTTCGTAATGATCCGTAATATCTCCTCAGCAGAGTGTTCAGCTCGGTTTTATGCACTGTGGCCAGGTCCACCTGCAGCCCCTGGGACTCCAACCAGCAAGTGAAGGATCTCACAGCCCATCGTGTCTGCTTCTGTGCAAGCTTACTTATTTCACCCATGCTCTCTTCAAGTTCATCCAGTTCCAAGTCTAACAGCATAACTTGTCTAGAAATCTCAGCAGGATTTAGCACACATTCTTCCTCTTCTTCATCTTCCTCTGACTCATACTCTTCTTTCACAATGATCTTGTCTTTGGTTTCCACTTCACACAAATCCATTTTTTCACAGGAATCCATCAGGTCTGCATTCATAGTGTTAGCTGTTAGCTCCATTAGCTATAAATGTTTATATTTTATGTAAAACGAGGCGTTGTTAGGGTTTGACAGTGTTAGCAACGCGCGGAGTGATACAGTTGAAGTAGTCCGTTTCCAGTGCAATACGCCGATTATAGCACAGTCATTATCGGCTTGTTTTGAAGAGACGGGATAAACAGAACGATAAAAGATGGCGGCTCTGAGTGGCCAGTCACTGCACCAACTCCAGTGCTGTTGTTTATTGCAGGATATCAGAACAGCGGGAGAATAGCAACATATCGACCAATCCATAAATTATATTTTGAATAACAAAATATTCCCAAATGTTACCTTAGGCTCTTTAGCGTACAACGGATTTAGTTAATGTAGGTGATGCTATAGCAACAAACAACAACGGCTTAATACGGACTGCCGTAAACGGACTTTTAGCAGTGGGGTCGTGGTCCCTTTGCGCATGCGTACAAGTATATATGGAAGGTTTACAGATGTTTGTTTATACTCACACTGCTACACGGAAACTATGGTCCCTTAATGTGACCGAATGTAGCATGGAACTTACTTTATGTATTAAAGAGCCTGACATTTAGTAATTCCCTTGTTTAAAAAACAGATATATTTACGGTTTTACTTGCAAAAACGTGTGGGTCGGTGTTACTTAATAGACTCTTGAGTGTAAGCGACTGTCTTGATTTGTGTACACTCTTTGATTGTGTACGATACAATCTCACTGCATGATTGGAAATAAAGGTTGCATTCAAAGAAGTAACATACTAAATACATTGACATTAGTCGGTCTGAATTGTTCCTTTAACTTATAACATTATATCTGTGCTCCCACGTGGTCTGCATTCATTACAATGCATCTTTAAACCCCACACTAATGCACCACTCCAATTGTGTTTTGTCAGTTTAAAAGGGCATGGATAAAATCATCAGTGGTCAATGCAAGAAGAATGAAATGTGATGCACTCTTTGGATACAATGTATTTGCAGTGAAAGCTTTGAAATTGGTATACCTTGAGGCTCAAACAAAAGTCCAGAGGTTGTGGAAGTAGGGGTCTCAAAAAAATCAGCACGATGTCGACGCTTCAGATGACTTCTTAAATTCGTGGTATTTCCACCTTTTACAAGGACTATTTTTCGGCAAAGACGACAAATAGCCTCCCCGGAATTCAAAGGTTGTCCCCTTTCATCTGCTTTCAAGCCGAAGTACATCCACACGACTGACTTGCTTCTTGGTTTACAGACGAGATCCATGTTTTGCTGAACCTTCTCTGCTCTCGCTGCAGGCTGAGGCTGTCCGCTGGACTGCTGCTTGTTGCAGCACTGCCACAGGAGTTATGCTGGATAGAAAGGACATTGCCCGGGAAACGTATTCAATTATTTTGAGCACAATTTAAAATGTAATTCTAAACGTGTGTCGATGACAATGAGATCATTATGTACACATAAAAACAAGCGCCGTGCATAAATGTGAAAACAGAAGGAAATTGTGAGATAATCTAGATTTAAAGTGGATACAATTTCCATCCTCTTATCATATTTTGTGACATGCACAAATGCTAAGCACACTCTACTTTCAGTGGCTTTTAGGAAATAAAACAATAGGATGATATGCATTGAATTGGTTTCTACCTGCTCTATTTCTATGCTTTCTACGTCATTTTCTGTAGACCGACGACAACATACTGCGACATGTCAGGGTTGCCAGGTTCTGTTGTCAATAGACCTCACAAACTCCAAACTCAGACACACTGTATGATGGAAATTAATGACTCATTATGAAGAACATACTATCTCAGAATAATATGTATTATATTGGATTATTGATAGTAATTGCAACTGATTGATTCTAATTACATAATCCCTTGATCTTAATATATAACAATATGTCACAATGTCTTAGTAAAATAAAGTAATTTAAATATTACCCATTGAAATGTAATAATAGAGGTAGGGTTTGTTGTAGTAAGAGTAAAAGTATAGTTCAAGTGCCTCAGATTACATTACATTAAAAACTAAATATACTTAATTATGTTACTTTCCACCACTGATGAAATCTGGCAACACATGGGCACGTTTTCCTGATGCTGCCATCTACAGTTTGGCGTTAATCATACCGGATGAGTTCATGGAGGTATGAAGAGTCTGATTTCTGTCTTCCAGTTATACAAACATCTGGAAAGCCGAGGTTCTTTACAAGGGCCGGCTTGGTGTCTACTGCAAATCAGGTAACCACTAAACCCGCTTTATTTTGTGTATGTTCAGGCCAGAAGTCGCTCTTTGGTATGACCACACATTATGCTTATGCTTCAATTTCGAAGCTCACTGGACTTTATTCTAAGTCATAGCTTTATCTCAACGTAACGATAGTTTATTGCGGTAAATTAAGCTTTTAGTGGCCGAACATGTGTTATTTTCTCGTTCGGACAGTTAGCCTAGCCAGTGCTAACAGCATTGTGGTCCTGCGGACTTGCCGTAGCTGCCTTCTTCGTGGTGGGGTAGGGGTTGCCATGGCGACCTCACTCACAAGTTATCGGTGGTAGAAACTGCATTTTAAACCACAGACACAGCACTGAGCGTAAGCACACATAAGAAAGAAATGGCTTCTTGCCTGGTTCCCGACTTCCCGGCCGTCATGGTGGCTCTGGAGCATTTAAAGGAGCTGGACAAACAGCTAAAAGAGGAGAGAGTACCTTTCTTACCTGAAGCCAGCATCAACCTGAGGGAGATAACGGCGGCGATCACTGAACTGGAGGCTGACCGTCATGCCTCTCATGAACATCTAGAGGTGGAAACCATAGAAAACAGCAAGCTAAGACAACAAATTAACAAGATAAGAGAACGTATGAGACAGGACATCGTGGCTGGTGTAGCAGCAGCCCGGGCATCTAACGCTGAGGAGATTGAGAAGCTGCACAAAGACCTCAAGTCAGTTTGCCAGCTGCAGGAAGTCACTGTGAAGAGAGATGAAGTCCTCTTGAGCCAGAACAAAGCACTGCACCCAGAGCTAGAGCAAGTGAAGGCTTGGCACGAAGAGATCATAGCGGCTCAGAATGATCAAATCACCTTAAAGTACAGCCTGCAGATGCAGCTGGATCAAACACGTGATCGGATAGAGGATCTGAAGTCCTGCATCGCTGCTGTCGAACAGGATACAATAACACTGCAGCAGAAGACGGTGCTGGAGAGGGAGTCCTTCTCTGTGAGAAAAGACAAGTTGTCCGAAGAGGTGGACCAAGTTGATGAGAAAATTAAACAGCAGAAGCAGGTGGTCAGGAGGAGCAGAATAGAGTTGGACGGACTTAATGACAGGAAACAAAAAACCCACAATCATCTGGGAGAGCTCATGATGGACCTGGCCAAGCTAGAGAGCAACTTACGAAGACTGGAAGCCTCTCGGTGCCAGAACGAGACACGACTGCAGGTGGACAGCCAGAAGCATCAAGAGTTGAGGCAACAGAGAGAAACGCTGCAGAAGGAGTTGCTTGAGTTAGGGGAAGCCTTTAGCAACACCGTCCAGGGTCTTAAAGAGGACATATCCACGGTGGAAGGTACAATGGAGAAGGGTCGAGAATCCAGATTGCGCTGTCAAAACTCCCTGTCACAAATCTTTGAGGTATTCAAGTGTCAGCGCGAAGAAGAGAAGGAAGTGAGGGCCGAGCATTTCCAAGTGTTGGAGCAGCTGGAGGGATCCAAGCTGCAGCTGGAGGAGCGCATCGCCTCCGTGGTCAGACACGGCAAGGAGATCAAAGAGATGGACAAGCAGATCCGAGAGCTCCTGGAAACGGACACGATCACAAAGCGCGTGTTTGAGAGGAATCGGGAAGAGCTGTGTGACAACGTGGATACTGAGAAGAAGAACATTGAACGTTACGAGGAGGAAAAGAGGCGGACGATGAGGCTCACGCGTGAGACGAAGACCGAGCAGGAGGAGCACGTGGCGAAGATGACCTCTGACATCAGCAACACCAGGAGGAGATACAGGGAGCTTCAACAAGAGGAGGCCGCGCTCCACAAGCGTCACCCCAAGAGCACAAATGCGGACTTGCTTATGAGCCACATGACCCAATGTGAGGTGGAGTTCAGACGAGAAGAGACTACATGCCATGAGGAAATAGAGCAGTGCCTCATGGAGGTAGCAACTATCACCATTAGCCATGAAGACAAGCAGAGGGAACTGGAGGAGGAAGAGGACATGTTGAACGACGTGGCGGCAAAGTGGAATGAAGAGCAACCCAGGCACCAGAGGCTGAGGACACTGACCTCCGAGCTGAGGAGGAAGAGGAGCGAGCTGGAGCTGACAATCCAGTCGCTGAAAGAGGAAGCTGGGTCTCTGCTGCAGCCTAAAGAGGAGATGAAGGCCGAGCTGGAGGCGATGAGAAAAAGCTACATGGACGTGCTCGGAACACAGGCCTCAGAGATGAGAGCTGTGGAGATAAGCGTCTACGACAACAGCGTGAAACTGGAGCAGGTCAGCACAGAGAACAGCCGGCTGCACCTCGCCATCCTGCAGATGACGGAGGATGTCACCGGAGCCAGGGAGGACAAAGAGCGATACTGGCAGGAGGTTCAGCAGTTGGAGCGGAACACAAAGACCTTGTTTGAGAGCTTACAGGACGCATGGAGAGTGGATTTACAGACGACCCAGGACTGTCAGAACGGGGGCAGTGTTCTGCTGGAGTCCATACGCGGCGTGTCGAACCACCTGAAGACCAGGAGACAAACAGTTAGGCACCATCAGCACACACCTACATTGTGTCATGCTGGACTTCAGCAAGCGGCTGGGGGATACATCCACTGTACAACAGCAGAGCTAGTGTCTCTGAGCACTGTGCATTGAATTCTCAATGTTGTTGTTTAATTGACATTTGAAAGAAGAATAAAGCTCCCAGCAAACAAAATGGGTTATAAGGTCTTGTCTCTTAATTTTAATTTAATTTCAGGCTCATATACACGAGTAGACTTCAGTAAAAGGCATCCATATAGACATATTCAATTTCTAATACAGCATGTAATAAACTTTATATTACTAATTGTTTTTATCATTGATTAAACGGCCCAGATCCTTCTTGAATAATCATTAAGAATATCAATATCTTTGGAATATAGTGAAAGAGGTCGATTGCAGTTTCTTAAAGGTGATGTCTTTAAATGTCTTGTTTTTTATCCCGAAACCCAAAGATATTCACTTCAATGTGATGTGGAAAGAGGAAAGTATCAGTGTCGTATGCCATTTTTGCCTCAGAAATTAATTGTAATTAATAATTTTTTATCAAATATCATAATAGTTGGCGTTACTCATCAATGAAACGCTAAGTCGGCTAATCGTGGCAGCTCTACTAACTCTCTATATTAACATTTTATATTGACGTAATAGTGGATGTTCAGACATTTCCTTTGACTTGTCCAACATCGGTGTCAAAAACATGATTCATTTCTTCTTTGGGTCATTCTGATGCCAATGTACCGAGAGCTCCCTTTAAACAATTCATGTGACATTTGATTTAGTTCATGGAGCCTTTGCAAAATCTTTTAGATTAGTTTAGTAACACATTATTGTTAGTGTATCTCTGCCTCACCAGCTCCTACTTTTTCACTGGATTTGGTTGAAATTGGTCGTTTACATCCAAAAACTATTTTTGGAAAATGTGTGTATGTAGTAAGTTAAACTGTTGTGGAATGCTTACAGTAATCAAATTAGTTTGGACAAACAAAATCAAAAAATTGTTTTCAAATACATCCACTAATTGTAAACTTCTTGAAACCAAATGTTTATTATAATAAAATGTATTAATATATTTGCAGTATTTTTTATTAATTCATAATAATGTTTACGCAGCTTGCTTGATGGAAACATTTTTTTCATCACATAATGCTCAAATAGTAAATTGATATAAACACCTTTTATTACTTCATACTATATGTATATACATTTAGTAACAACACTACATGTTTGAAGAATGCAGTATTTCCACAAATTCCCAACAAGTTTTTCTTATTTTAACTTTACTAAGAAGTGTTGAAAAAAAAGAATAAAAGAGTTGCATGTAAACTTTATAACATTCCTTCTGCCTGTTATATCCATCAGCTGCCATGTTGATTTTCAGCTTGTAAATATAATTAAACTCAGCTTTTCTTTCTCTGCAGGCTGTTAACAGTTTGACCCTCGCTCCTACCAGCAGGTGGCAGAAGAGACCAGCTCTCTCTCACCTGTGACCTTCCTCTGCAGCTAGAGGGGTCAAACAACCACCCCCTTCCCTCAAAACAGAAACACTACGTTCCCGTCGCCTGTGTCGCACACTATTATGGACCACACAGAGGCAGAGAAAGAAGGCTGAAACACAAGGCAGCAGCTGCACACGTGGAGCTGGAGGAAATCAGCTGTTATTTCCAGTAAAGAAGGTAAGTCTTTGAAGTCAACTTTGCCTGTAGCTCTACTTCATAAGATATATTTGGGGCTAACAACAGGCTATATATATATATTTATTTTCCTCCTGCTGCTTTAAAGTTAAAGGCCTTTTTGAGTAATGTAATGTTTTACATTTTGGTCACACACAAGATATCGTCTTTTCACAGCAAAATGACCGTTGTTAAAACAGTGTTTATGTCGAATGAAATCATAAATATCCAAGTCTAATGTCTGCTGAAGCATTAATAGAGAAGATGCAACATAGCTACTTTTAGCAAGTATAATGAAGCTAAAATAGAAGTCATAATTCCCTGTGAAACATCACCTTCTAACTGGATCAAAAAAATCATCTCCCTGTTTGTTCACAACTAAAAGAAAATGCCACTTACTTTACTAATGCATAATGTATGTGTTATGTGGGTTGGGTGGCTCCTTAGACCCCATTTACATGGGAACGTTTGCGTTTACGCACCAAATTCGTTTTCAAAAAAATCTTCCGTTCACACGCATTCGGCTCATTTAACGTGTCCGCTCACACGAGACCATTGGAAACTCTGTAGTACATATGCCAGGCCTGTAAGTGGTGCTGTACTTCTGCACGAGACTGCTCGAAAGCACTGGAGACGCTGTAGTACATATGCCGGGCCTGTAAGTGGCATAGTAACTTCCGCCACAAAATACACCAAAACCAGCGAAGAAGACCCCCGAGTATGGTTGCCATGGTTGCCCTTCTGTTTATTCCCCGCGGTGGATTTAGCAACATGTAGTTCATGTAATTCTCCATGTCCACTTGTTGCTGATGGTTGTGGTAGAGGAGCTGTAGAGTTTGCTCTAACATCTGTAGCATGGTCAGTAGCAGTAGCTACTGTCCATGCTACAGCAGTGAGCAGCAGGGGTGGGGAGAGGCGGGGGCCATGGGCTTAATTTCCACTGGGGACAGGGGGGACATTTCTCCCCTGTCCCCAGTGGAAATTGAAAGGCTCGATAATCAGCTCACGGCATATAGGTGTAAGCAGGGGTAAAGTGCTATGTTTACAAGTGGGGGGTGGACCTAACATCCTCTAGGGGGGGCCGGGGGCATGTTCCCCCGGAAAGATTTTTTTTTTTAAATGTTGAAGTTAAAAGCATCAATCTGGTGCACTTTGAGAGCAACATTAAGAGATCTATGGATACATCTCTCAACACCCATATGAAACAGAACAGAAGATTTATTTTTCTTTATGGATATTTTACAAATAACTCCCCTTTTAAACTGTATTCTTGTTTTACTGTCATAGTATTTCATAACTGTTTTTCATTTATTCGCTTATTGTTTTATAACTATAATGATCATATGAAGGTGTGCCTCAGAAATAATTGTTTACATAAATCCTGACAAAACCGTTTGAGACCCACTGAGATAACTTAGATTAAAGTTAACTATCTAAACACTCAGAGAGTCCTTTAGCTCACCTGAGCCTCTCAGTCTGAGAGGAGAGGACATTCCCTTCACCTTGTTGTGGAACAAACAGCTCCTTATATCCGTTAGTGCAACTAGCTAAACAGATGCTAACAACACGGTCCCTGGCACCAGTGAGCTCTCTCTCTCGCTTGCTTAATCACACTAAATGTGCGCCTGCCACACACACACAGAGCCGAGCTTGAATGAAACACAGAGACCCAGAAGTACTTGTTCTGTGGCATATTTTTTTCGAATCAATCATTTTTCAAATTATGAATTTCACACGTAAAAATAAAAAAAGACATACAGTTCTTGGCGGTGCTTGGGGGGTGCTATGGATATCCTAGGGGGAGTTTCAGCACCCCCTAGCGCCGACTATGGCGGACTGGCCATTGGGAATACCGGGAGTTTTCCCGGTGGGCCGGTACCGAAGTGGGCCGGTCGGACAATTCACTAGCAACCCCGCCCCCGTTGACATTTGACTAGCGGTACCGACTACCGAGTTGGGCCGGTCGGCCGGTCGAGTTTCCCGGGCTGATTTTTAGTCCCAGTCCGCCCCTGTGTATAGTTGACGGAGCATTTTTACTGTTACAACACTGTTCAACACTTCATTCTGCTTCACTCTTTAACTAAACAACCTCTTTAACTAAACAAAATCTTTTTTGAAGACATCCGCGTTCTTGTAATGCGTAAATACTACACTTGGTGTGGACTGCGTTCACACCAGCGATGAACCGCTCCTGAGTTCACTAGCAAGCTCTCCGAGACCACCTCTTTTAGCGGACCAGAGTCCGGTTGTTTAGTTCCCTTCAGAGGTCTCGGACTGCGTTCACACCGACCCAAACGAACCGCACCAACCAGCTAAACGCACCAGGGTTCGATTCAACCGAACTATAAAAGGCTGGTGGTGTGAATGTAGTTTCTTTATTTACACATAAAAAAGAAAAAGATACAATGTATAATTTTCAACTTGAGGGAGAAATGCATTCTGGCCTTCACTTGGTAGGATTATTAGAAAATAGTTACGCCATCATAATAAAAATGATTTGTATTTATGCAATAAAAAAAATGAGACAAAGTTCAGTATTATATTACAATTCCACTAAGCATCCCATAAACACCCATCTGTTTCACGAGTTGAATAGATCAGTCATAGTCATCATAAGACACGCAAACAAGCATGGTATGAACAAACACCTTTATTAACACTCGGAGCATGCACTCATGTGATATAGTGAGAATCTTCGTTACCAGGAAGTATACAGGAGAAAACAAAACAAGCAGTCGTCATGATAGGCCTTTAGACTGAAAGATGAAGGAACACATTGCTGGGACCAAGCTTATAAAAGGAGTCCAAATGGAAGATATTGCTTAGTTAGAATGCCTTCTTTTGCTTGGAACTTAATTCTCTTTTCAATTTCTGTGTGTGCACAAAAGTAAGTCTCTTTTTTACGGTAGTATTATTTAATAACACAAACGCACACACATCACTTGTAAATAGTTTCACACATTTGAATATCATGTGGCAGCTGCCCTTTAATGTGGAAATGTCAATATGCCACTAAAGGATATCATAACACACACACACACTCACGTATACACGCTCACACACCACTACAGTTAATGATTCTGCCTGGAGCCACAATAGATTGTCTGCGCAGGATATGAGTCACACTGCCCTCACAGTAGCACACACACTATATCAATGAATGCACATTCACCCTGTTTGTAAATCAGGCGCTTTTGAAAGGTGTTTTATCTTCTGCTGCTTTAAAAAAAAAACATCTATTCTGTAACAATCCTGTGTGTCCGTCTAACGCGGGCGGTTGTGACTCGTTGTTAATGTTTGGAGACTATGCAGACCTGCGTGTTCAGCCGTGAGTCACCACCACAGGTCAGCTTTTAGATCTCTGTAATGTGCGCTGGTCTGTGAGCTGACACACTGACGTCCGAGCAACACGGTGGAACGCTCCCTGACTCCATTCTGTTGGTTTAAGAGATCCGGATAGAGAGGAATATAGGGGCTTTGTTTCTGCTTGACAAACATTATTTTGATCAGCAAGGACACACAAGAGCAATGTGTAATATTAAACAAGAGGAACAGCTGGAGGCTTTACGTAGTTCTTTCTAAATGTGAAAAATGCAAACGATATACACAAAGGGTTATTCCCCAGCTTTGTTTTTTGTGTTTATTACCCAATTTAACAAAAAGACAATGAAAGAGGCCCTGTTGTGTTCTTTGGAGTATTCCCTTTCCTGTGTTTTTGTAAATGGTCTTCAAAGGCTAAAATCCCAAAGTTCCCTCTAGACGGAGTTTCTCCTATTGATTTCAAATTACATGTTTTAATTAAAAAAACTTAAAACCTGTTTTAATCAGTAACCCGTTAAGGGGAGCCTTGAACCACAGTTTTGAAATAGCTCAATACATTTTGATCCGAGAACCAAAATAGTATAACTAATAAGTCAAATGCACTCTGATGTAACACAAGTTACTGTAAACTGCCATCAAAGTGACCTCAGTGTCGTGACAACACGCAATCCAAGGAAGTCATTGTTACAAACCACACACACACACACACACACACACACACACACACACACACACTCATGATTGGTTTAGTCATGCAATCATTGTTGCAATTTGTGTGTTTGTGAGGGCGCGACTCCATGTTACTTTATGCGTTTGCTTGTTGTTTGGGCAAAGGTGAGACGATCTAATATGTGTGTGTCCGTAACAACTCTGCACACACTCAAGCTTGTGTGTGTGTGAGACTGTGAGAGAGCTGCCGTTTGGATTGTGCAGTGAATCCCTCTCTCCCTCACTAGCACATGACGTGAATTGCTCCATATGGCGTGGTGACGTACTTCCTAGTCTCTCTCTTTCTCTCCCCTGTCCTCCCCGAGGCTTTATAGGCAGCGGTTAGCCGTGAAAGGGCATTCTTTTAAACAAATACACATCTGTTTCCAGTTTCAGAGAAAACATTTTCAGCTCAGACAGGAAACCTAAAGCAGTAAACAAACCTTGTCTGTAAAAAGGTATTACCGGTGTTTAAAAGCATCTCTGTTCAGAGTGGACATAGCCGTGGACATGATGGACACTATTGGTAAGAGGCAGCTATTTGTTCTTATACTGATTATTTGGATGCATCATATCAGCTGTACTGTGTGTCTGACTTATGGTGGTGCTGTTACTTTATGTAATACCCGGGTCTGGCAGGTGTATATAGATAAACATAGACCCATATAATGATTAACAGAAAGATTTATGACCTACATTTGGGAAGAATTGGAAGCTGGTTCTTTTCACAGAGGTTGTTTGGCTCAATCACACACAACTGGATTGATCCTGAACATCAGAGGCTAAACAGGATGTGACCTTCTGTAGTCCAATAGTTGTGGTGTAGAGGAGTTTGGTTTTCTCACTTTAAAGAGCCATATGTGTGGCTTGCCAGTATAGAAACGTGTCCACTGGCTCTCTCATATGTCTGCTTTTAGAAACCACATTCAGAGTACTTTCCCACAGTTGCTCCATTTTAATTTCAAATAAGTAAAATCTACAATAGAATATAAATATTCAAATGAACATTAGAAATAAAATTGGGCAATAAAAACAATTTAAAAAACAATAATAATAAATAATATTTACATAGAGCCTTTCCCAGTGCTCTCTATATATAAATATGTATTTGAACATAAGAAGTATGAAGTAGTACATTATGCTTTATGTATATTACAATATATACAATGGTGTATTATGAAAAGCAGATTATGGCTCAAATGTAATACAGTAATAATCTTTGGCCCTTACTTTATCATCAATATAAGAGTCGCAATGATGTTCATAACATTGAGTCTAAGTTCAGCTGAGGTCTTTTTATTGTTGTTATTTGTCTGCTACATTTTGAAGAGGAACATGTTTGATGCCTTTTGTAGTGTGTGTGTGTGTGTGTGTGTGTGTGTGTGTGTGTGTGGTGTGTGTGGTGTTGTGTGTGTGTGTGTGTGTGGTGTGTGTGTGTGTGTGCTGTGTGTGTGTGTGTGTGTGTGGTGTGTGTGTGTGTGTGTGTGTGTGTGGTGTGTGTGTGTGTGTGTGTGGTGAGACTGCTTGTTGGAGTGTGTGTGTGTGTGTGGTGTGTGTGTGGTGTGTGTGTAGTGTGTGTGTGTGTGTGTGTGTGTGTGTGTGGTGATTGTGTGTGTGTGTGTGTGTGTGTGTGTGGGTGTGTGTGTGTGTGTGTGTGTGTGTGTGTGTTGTGCTGTGTGGTGTGTGTGGTGTGTGTGTGTGTGTGTGTGTGTCGTGTGTGGTTGTGTGTGTGTGTGTGTGTGTGTTGTGTGTGTGGGTGTGTTGTTTGTGCTGTGTGTGTGTTGGTGTGTGTGTGTGGTGTGTGTGTGTGTTGTGTGTGTGTGATGTGTGTGTGTGTGTGTGTGTGTGTGTGTGTGTGTGTGTGTGTGGTGTGTGTGTGTGTGTGTGTGTGTGTGTGTGTGTGTGTGTGTGTGTGTTTGTGTGTGTGTGTGGTGTGTGTGTGCGTGTGTGTTGTGCGGCGCGCGTTGTTGTGCGGCATGGATACTATCAGGGTGTGCCCTCGGCAAACTTCCAGTCTGTAAACCTACAATTTCAAATTGAAAGTTGCCTCCTTAAAGTTCTCATATGCTGCCTGGTTTACAAACTGTATGGCAGGGCTATTCAATTAGTTTGGAACGGGGCCGGTTGATGAAAATGATCCAAAGCAAGGGGCCGGGAAAAAGATGGCTTGAAATATGAGCAGTCATATTAAGAGCTTCAGATACAGTAAATACTACAACAGCAGAGTGGAGTGCTTATATTGTGTTTAATGAAATCAAACAACATAGCCCCACGGCCTTTAGAGATCTAAATGGCAAGTTCAGAACTCAGGAGGCTACATGTGAAGCTCATTTAACAATCAACATCATTTTATTTAGGTGAAATGATCTAATCATTCACACAGAGGTGCAATAAATGACAGTTTGTCACTACAGTAGATGGTACGTGGGCTGGAAAACCTGAGCCCACCTAAGTTTTCAGGCAATGTCTTCCCCTCTATCTCTCAATAACACCCTCTCTAGAATAAAAAAGGCAAAAATAAAAGTAGATTACTTTTTAACATTATACTCAAAGGGCCAGTAAATATCACCACGGGCCCGGATTTGGCCCGCGGGCCGCCAATTGAATAGCCCTGCTGTATGGGATCAGTGTTGAAAAGCATTGTTATCAACATTATACAACATAGTATTCATATTCCTTGTAATGTGTTATAAAGGTTTTTGTGCATGTAAATGGTCTGCAAAGGCTAAAATCCCAAAGTTAGCACCAGACGGCGTTTCTCTAACCTTGAGTTCTAGTGTTCGTACATATGGCTGTCTGTACGGGAGATCCTGTGTAAATGAATAATGTTATTTTAAATGTTACTTTGAGTAACAAGGAAGTTATTTCGGCTTGAGCGCATGAACACAAACCTCCTTGATTGAATGGACTGGAGGTGGTAACATGTTGACGATCCACCAATGTCTCATTAAAGTTACAAAATGCTGAATGTTTGTCTCCTCACACACCTCACCATCTTGTTCTTCCTCTCAGTGTGCCCGATGGGTGGGGGGGCCACCAGGCTGTACAGCGCCCTGACTCCGCCCCTCAGCAGCTCTCCTCTCCCCCCGCCTGCAGTCACAAACCTGGATCCAGCGTTCTGTCAGGTCAGTGGCTCCTCCCCCTCTGCTCACTGTACACATGTAAACAAAAGGTGACTCAGTAAATGCTGTCAGCAGTTTTCTAGGCAAGTTATTGACATAGTAACTGACATAATGGGGTACAGGTGCTGTGCCTCCCAAACATTGTGCTGCTACATGATGATTCTTGACATTTCACTTTTTGCTGGCAAAATAATGTATTTTTTTTTTACACAATGAAAGCCCCCATACATACTATTTGTTGATAAAGGAAGAGGATAAGGCCCACATGTGAAATATGTCTTTGAGATCTGACCATGAGTTCATCTTTTTGTTTTGTTCTGAGATTAAAGTCAGAATTCTGAAAAAAGTCGGATACAGAGAAAAAAGTCGGATACGGAGAAAAAAGTCGGATACGGAGAAAAAAGTCGGATACAGAGAAAAAAGTCGGATACGGAGAAAAAATCGGATACGGAGAAGAAAAAAAGTCGGATACGGAGAAAAAAGTCGGATACGGAGAAAAAAGTCGGATACGAGAAAGTCGGATACGGAGAATACGGAGAAAAAAGTCGGATACAGAGAAAAAAAGTCGGATACAGAGAAAAAAGTCGGATACAGAGAAAAAAAGTCGGATACGGAGAAAAAGTCGGATACAGAGAAACAAATCAGTTACGGAGAAGGAGGTCGGATACGGAGGGAAAAGTCAGATAAGGCAAGTTTATTTAAATGGCACCTTTCAACCCAAGGCAATTCAAAAAGTTTACAAAAAATGAAGAGCATTGTGACTTTAATCTCAGAACAAAGAAAAATCCTCACTTTTGGTCAGATCTCAAGAGAAGAGTCACAAGTTGCTCTGATTCTCTTCCATAGCCAATGCATTCTTATCTTCCTTTCACACTGTCAATCGCATATGTAAACAAACAACAACGTGTGTGTGTGTGTGTGTGTGTGTGTGTGTGTGTGTGTGTGTGTGTGTGTGTGTGTGTGTGTGTGTGTGTGTGTGTGTGTGTGTGTGTGTGTGTGTGTGTGTGTGTGTGTGTGTGTGTGTGTGTGTGTGTGTGTGTGTGTGTGTGGGGTGTGTGTGTGTGTGTGTGTGTGTGTGTGTGTGTGTGTGTGTGTGTGTGTGTGTGTGTGGTGTGTGTGTGTGTGTGTGTGTGTGTGTGTGTGTGTGTGTGTGTGTGTGTGTGTGTGTGTGTGTGTGTGTGTGTGTGTGTGTGTGTGTGTGTGTGTGTGTGTGTGTGTGTGTGTGTGTGTGTGTGTGTGTGTGTGTGTGTGTGTGTGTGTGTGTGTGTGTGGTGCAGGAGCAGAAGGGGGCCCCTGTGTGTCCCGCAGAGCTGCTCAGACAGTGTGAGGAGGCCCTCAGGGGCCGAGCGCCTCGCTTCCACAGGAAGTTCACTCAGCTGCAGGATGGAGGCGGCGCCCCCAGCAGCTCCATCAGGGTGATGCAGTGGAACATACTGGCCCAAGGTACACTGCTTCAGCCTGAACACACACTGGAGTTTAGGCTCACATTTATCTACAGACAGAATCCAGCTTCACACAGTTCCCACGGTGATGGAATTGATTTGTGTTTACTGAAATTGTTACAGTTTTTAGAGGCGCTCATTAATGAAAAGGGAACACCAGAGGGCAAAGGTGTTCTTTTTCCCTGCTTATTACCGATGACTTACTAAATAAAACTTGATTCAAAATATTGATTTAAATGAAAGTTGTTTAAAATGATCCGTTGCACCAACAGCTAGAACTACTGCGACAACAACTTAAAGTGAAGGCAGCACTGTTCGAGGTTTTCTGTAATTGTCCAAGTCTGTTACGTTTTCTTACCATTAAGTCCTTAAACCATTTCCCTGTTTACTTCCTGTTTGTCTTCTTCTGCTGATTTCCCTGACGTCCAGTGCTCTATATTTTAACCTCTTTCCTTTTCTTGTTTTCTTGTTTTTCTTTACTGGGGACAGTTTAGCCATCAGTAACTGAACGTTTCGTGCTCTCCGCAAATATCAAAATGAATATTCAAAAAGTAATCCATGGATAAAAAAACTTGTTGCAGGATTAAAAACTCTGGACCAATTCTGAACCGGGGTTAGAGCTGCACAATTCATGTTATTCTTATCAAATCGCTATATGGACTAATATTCAAATAGCATGAGGCACAATACTGAGACCGACCAATCATATTCTACAGACAGAACAAAACATCCTTTTATGGTAGAAATCCTTTGAAGACGACACATTGGGCTCATTTCCAGGTTCTGTTCTGTATTCTGTTCCTCGACTGCGACATGTCTCCATGCTTTCATGTTAAACTCTTTATTGCTCTCATGCTCTCCGTCTGAAACCAGAGCCCAGTCTGCTCTGATTGGTTAGCTGGTTGGCTCTGTTGTGAATGGCCACTATTTGTAGCACTTTATTATAATTATTATATCAAATGTTTGTCCAAGAGATGCTCATTTGCAACGACTTTAAGAAAAGTCAGTAACTTTTCCTGCCTGAGAGAGGGGAGTTTTTATTGAAGCGTCCCGCTGTATCTCCGGAGTGTCATTCGGCAGAGTGTGACTACAGGTTTTGGCATGTGGCCCCTTTCTGGCTAACTGTTGTTCAGCTCCTCCACGTTATCTCCACCCTAATACTCTTCCCCCCCCCCCGTCTGGCAGCTCTTGGCGAGGGGCTTGACAGCTTTGTCCAGTGTCCCCCGGAGGCCCTCAGCTGGTCCCGCAGGAAGTACCTCATCTTAGAGGAGATCCTCACCTACCGCCCTCACATCCTGTGTCTGCAGGAAGTGGACCACTACTACGACACCCTCCAGCCGGTCCTCGCAGGCCTGGGCTACAGCAGCAACTTCTGCCCCAAGCCCTGGTCCCCCTGCCTGGATGTGGAGGGCAACAACGGCCCCGACGGCTGCGCGCTGTTCTACGACGAGTCGCGTTTTGAGTTCCTGGACAGCGTCAACCTCCAGCTCTCCACCATGAGGATTCCAACCAATCAGGTGGGTGGAATTTAAAGCCACACTTGGAAACATAAAAAGCGAAAATACACAATTTGTACCCAGCTCTTTGTGTTTGTTTGTTTTGCAAGTGGGGATGCAATATTATTGTTTTTTATCTCTTTCAATGTTTTTCTTTAATTTAAATATATTTTATTCTTTCAATGTTTTTCTTTAATTGAAATATATTTTATTCTTTTAATGTTTTTTTATGTAGTTTTTGGAGGGGGAGAGATTCCTTTGTTTAATATAGAATATTCAAACCCCCGCGCACTCAATACAAATACAATAATTTATTAAAAAAAGGAAATTGAAAAAGCTTCTCGTCTGGTTTTACGTCCTTTCATCCTCCTTTGACATTTCTGTATATTTATTCCTTACATTTTATTTGTATATAATGCAGCATCTTTTCGTCTCAAAAATGTTTGGTTTAGTATGGAATAAAGAAAAGTGCATGTCATGGGGGGGGGGGGGGGGGGGGGGGGCTCTTCTCATTTGCGTTCCCTAATTTTTAGTTTTAGATTTTTTTTGACACAAACATCCCAGGTAGGCGGGACTTTCAGGGGTGCGTCCCCATTGGCTACTCAGTTTTTGAGTGACAGTCCACTACACCACAGATGTACCTGTTGATGTACCTGTACCACGAGAAAGTGTCTCATGCTCACCAGCGAAACCTTTCTAGCACACTACAGGAAAGGGAAACTTTATTTTATTTATGCTGCAGTTTCTTGTTGTCTTGGTTTGGGTTGGCTGGTTTATTTATTTATGATATGGTTGTATTTATTATATTTTATGTTTATCTTAGAAATAAAATAACTCTGTCCTCTCTTACCACAGGTCGCCGTGGTGACGATGCTGCGCTGCCGTAGCTCGGGGAGATGTGTGTGCGTGGCAGTGACCCACCTGAAGGCTCGCTCCGGCTGGGAGTGGCTCCGCAGCGCGCAGGGCTCCGACCTGCTGAGACACCTCCAGACTCTGGTCCAGAAACACGCCCACGACTCTGCAGGCGCCCAGACTCTGGACATTCCTCTGCTCATATGTGGAGATTTCAACGCCATCCCAACTGAGGAGGTGTACCGACGTTTCGCCGCATCGCCTCTTGGTTTGGACTCCGCCTACAAGAGGCTCAGCGAGGACGGTTCCACTGAGCCGGAGTACACAACGTGGAAGATCCGTCCTACGGGTGAGTGCTGCGCAACCCTGGACTATATCTGGTACAGTCGGGACACACTGAGGGTGGACGCAGTTTTGGACATGCCCACAGAGGAACAGATTGGGCCCAACAGGCTTCCGTCCTTTAGCTATCCGTCCGACCATCTTTCTCTGGTTTGTGACTTCAGCTTTAAGGAGAAGGAGTGAGGTGAAGCAGAAGGTGAAGGGACGACACTGAGAAGAGAAACTGTGGCTCCTGGTTGGCTTCTCTCCACAAGAAAGCTTCAGGATGTGACGCCACGTGGGAGCCATGATGGAGACGGGACACGGGGAACTAGAGGGGAGGTTGGGAATTGCAAAGTCTGCACCAGGTTACTGATCTGGACCTTCATCAGTACTGAAACACAAATACAAAAATGTACCAGTATTGACGATACCGGTGATATTTAAATAGTATTGGATGGTGATTATTTATATTGTGCCTTTTATAGTCCTCCTACCACTCAATGCGCTTTAACACTACCCATTCACACGCTAATGGCAGATCGAGCCACACACCGATCCACATGTGGATTTAAAGAGCCGGGTATTGAAACTGTCACACACAAAGGACTGGAACTTCATTACCGAAAAAGAGAAAATACAATAAAATGTAAAGAGGAATTTGCTTGTTTTATTTTATAATATATAAGATATTTTGCCCACGATAATTGTGTAGTGAAAATCTCATATCGTGTCATTCTTAACACAACACTAAAAACTAGTAAATGTTGTGTTTCACACTTGCCATTGCACTACAGAGTGAGAATAAGGTTTTCTTGAGGATGATGTTTCTTTGCAGAATAGTGTTATGTTGATTACTCGTCTCCAATCTGCCTCTCTCTGGTTGGCTTGCCTATCAGCCTATCACGTGGTAGGTTGGTAATGAAAGGGATGTTCACCCCAATCATTCAGTGATTCTTAAAGCAGATTGTTCAGGTTTTATTCTACACGTTTTGAGTTTCTAATCATTTTCAACTCGTATAGTATGACGGAAATATGAAAGAAAAAACGACAAAATATAGTATGTCGAAATTATGCAAAACAAAATACATATAGTATGTCAAAAATATGTTAAAATGTAGTATAGTATGTCAACATTTTCTGAAAAAAAATATCGTGTTTAGAAAATATCAGAAAAAACGACATAGCATATATGGCATGTCGATAAGTATTTTTTTAAAACTACATATTTATTGTATGTCAAAAAGGACACAGTATAACATTTAAAACATATCAGATAAGACGACACAGTATAACAATTTTTCAGAAATGTCACTTCCACACAGTTCTTTTACTTTAATCAGTTTAGATATTATACTGTACAGGTGTGGTATAAGGTTTACATAAAGTTAAGTTAAGAATATGGACCAACTTATGTTACTTTTTTAAATGGAATGATTGGATCACATACTTACTGTACTATGACATATATTTTAAAGAGGCCCAATTGTGCTTTTTGGGTTTCCCTTTCCTGAAGTGTGTAATATAGGTTTATGTAAATGGTCTGCAAAGGCTGAAATCCCAAAGTTCCCTCCAGAGGGAGTTTCTCTCCCACACACTCCATTGTTTCAAATTTGAACAAAATGTATTTAAAAACACATGGAAAATACTAAATAGCCTCAACAGGTTAAATTGCATGCCAATTCAAATGTGAAAATCTTTATTTTTTATATTTTAACAAGATTACATGTCTGAATGTTGCCTGCAGGCAACATTGTACCATTGTGAAACAACCTTTAGGAATAAATACGCAAAGAGTCTCGGCATCTTTCAGTAAACTTTATTGAGCCATTTGACACAATAGACTCACTGCTCGTGGAAGCTCATGAAGCAGTGAGTCAGCAGTGAAGCACAGGTACCTACGTGACACTTTGTTCACTGCACTTTCACCCTTACAGCCAGGGTATTTGCCCCGGCCCTTTTTCTCCACCCACACAGGCCAATGGTCAGTGTGGTCTTGATGCACATGTGCTGATGGCACTGATGAGGAAGAACCTCTGTGCTTCTTCTCAGCCAGGTCTCTGTCAACATTATGAGATGGTCTCCCCCTCTTCTTCAAAGCTTTCCTCTCGTTGCAAAGACAACTTCAGCTTTGACTTTCAGCAGGCTGTACACTTCTTTCTTGGGGATGCCGCAGTCCTTGCAGTCCCTGCGGTACAAGAGCCACGCATTCACTAGAGTGAAACCCATCATGTGAACACCATCTTGTGATGCCACTTCCTTGACCTGACCTTTGTTCTGTAGAGAGCAGCGAGTCTAGAAGATCCACTCCTCCCATACTTGTATTGTATGCATGCACGACACTTGTTTCTTTCTTTTTCTTATCCCATCTTTGCACAGGTCGTTGGGTTGGCTTTAACATCAAATGTATCTTGGTTAAATTGTAGAGATCTATGATGAATGGTATGCTTTTGAACAGTTTATACCTAAACACACAATACCACAATATCATGGTGAATCCATAATGGTACGATGTTGCCTCCAGGCAACATTTGCATTTTAACAAGTTTCCATTACCTAATTAGCAAATTACGTATATTAAACTATTAGAAAAGAAGGTTTACTCACCTATTATTGTGAATACATTTTTATCCAGACAAGAAATGCACAGGAAATGACGTTTTTAAGACACATTTCTTGGAGAGAAATGGCTGAGCTGATCCTTGTGGGAAAGGCGGCAAACAGGGTCTTCAAATTGGCCCCCAGAGAGTCATGGGACCAATTCAAACACATTGGTTCCTTAGGTCCTGCCTCCTTTTTAAAGTATTGCATCATCATTTGAGATGTATTGTGTGAATGTAAAAGGCAACAAATGGGTATGTTGCCTGGAGGCAACATCATACCATTGAGGGTTAAAGGTAAAAAGGTTTTAGAATTAAATGGCCTTCCAAAAGTCCTGACTTAACTTTTGAAGTATGCTGACGAATGACACATTCAGTTGAACTGCACTAATTCTGTCAAGAGGATTAGTATTTAACCAGAACCATGTGTATGGCGGAAATGCAATCAAAATATTAACATGGAGTAATGTGTATGATGGACATGTTTAGAACAGCCATATCATATTCCTAGAAGAAAAACAATTCATAAATGTGTGTGTCAAAGTTACAGCAACAAGAGTTAAGGAATTATTTGTAAACTGATTTAAAAACAGTTGTTTTTTTCTAACATTTGCATTTCAACTTTTGACCACAACTGTGTGCTCAACTTAAAATAACGCAGATTCATACTTTTAATCCCGCAAATTGAAAGGCCTTTTCGATCCATTTCCAATATCAAGTTTGTTCGGGAGAGAAAGTCCCTCTGGAGGGAACTTGGGAATGTTAGCCTTTGCAAACCATTTACATGCACACAATACAGGAAAGGGAAACCCCCAAAAGGATAATAGGGCCCCTTTAAACTATTGTTGATATTTACAGGGATGGATGACATTACCCTGTGTAGATCAAAAGCACACACACATAATGAAAACAATAATAAATCACAGGTTCAAACCCCGCTGCAGTCAGCATGTCGTTGTGTCCCTGGGACACTTCACCCCAAAGTGCTCCTGTGGGGTTGTCCACAGTATTGAGTCTGTAAGTCGCTTTGGATAAAAGTGTCTAACAAGTAACATGTAATAAATCAATAACACCACAATGGAAACAACTGGAGTTAGGTTTCAAATGTCTTTTTATATTTCAGTAAAATCTACTTTAATACACTTTGAAACAAGAGTACAACAAAATAGAATATACTTCAAATGTTGAATATACAAACAGTTCAGTCTGAACAAACAGCTTTCTCTCTGTACATACAAATAAAAATGAAATGTAGGGGCGGGGCCAAAAAGGGCAGTAAAAAAAGTGTGCTGGCAAATTGACCCTGTTTTAAGTGACCTGGGATCCACAGTGGTTTCCTATATATAGATTTTACATATCATTTTCATTTCCAATGTCTGTCTTTAATCATTATTTTAATTCCTTCTTGATACTTTTTGGGTGACCTTTTTAAAGACATGGCATCATGCATCAGCACTGAGTCGCATTTCCGTGCAGCCAGATAGTAAGGTTTGTAAAAATAGGAAACATTTGTCAACCTTTTTTAGAAATATCCGAGATGCTTTTGTCGAATAAATGTGAAATTCAAGTCTAGAGATTTCCCTAGACGCTGGAGGACACACTGTTGGACAACATGTTGTCGTTTCAACCAATATGAGCGTGTAACAGCCTGATAGTGACAGAACTAATATTAATACAAATACTAGTTCTTCTTAGTTTGAATAATACTGTGCTTGGTACAAGGTATCAAAACACACAAAAAACAGCATATTGTTCAGACGTTAAATGAAAAAGAAAACATTTAAATCTAAGGCGGTTCTGTTAACTTTAGCTCCGTAAACTGAATATAGTAGATATATATTTAAATATGTACATACATGACCACTTTCTGTCTGATATTGTTCCTTCTTAGAGCTCATCGCAGCTCTGCCTTCTGTCTCGCTGTTAGCAATAGTAGCACCACCCACACTTCTGCACAGTGATACAAGTATTTAACAAAACGAAAAAGGAAGTTTGCTGGTTGTTCAACATCAGTAGAGACAGAAGTATAAACACATGGTCTCCACAAAGGTTTTATTACACCCCTCACTGCGTTTTACTGTGATTTTAAAGTTCACATTTTGGTTAGCGGTAATTATTTGCCTCCATATGTAGTGTTTCGACTTATTTTCAAGGTTCCCAATTGCAGTCAGTGACGGCGATCCGTTTGGAAAGGCATACGTTGTAGTGATCGAGGTTGGTCCCGTTTACCTTTTATCCAACAAGACCCTTTTAAAGTCTGTGTGCGTTCCTATGATGCAGAGACACATGGAGAGGTGTCGGGGGGGTTGCAATCGGTAAAGTTTGGGGGGGGGGTGAAGACGCGTTTCGGGACAAACAGCAACTGGCCTTTAGGAGTCTTTAAAGTCTCTCAGACGGCTGCTGGTTATTACAAGAGTAAAAACAACGTCAAAGTAACTCTGAAATGTTTCAGCACTCGATCTCTTCAGTCTTTATCGTCACGTCGGGGGTGTCCAGTTGGACGACCATCTCCACGCCGTCCGACTTGGCGTGGTTCTGCTGGACAGCGAGCGCTTGGATGTGGACTCCAGCAGCCTTCAGCTTCTCCATGGTGACGCCCCTGCTCCCCGGCGCTCCGATCACCAGCTCTGATCCGTTAAAGATGCCGCTTATGATCCGAGGCTGCGTCGTCATCGTGTGATTGGACGTCGATAATGTCACCACCCCCCCCATGCTGCCCGCCTGCGACACCATCAGAGTCTGTTGCTGCCCCTGCGTCGGCACGGTGAGCCTCATCACCTGCGTCCCCGGGCCCACGCTGACCGGCCCGAGGGCCCGCACCGTGAGGGGGCTCCCGAGGAGGCTGAGGCCCCCCGGGGGGCCCCCCATGCCGGGCTTATGGGAGCCGCTGGAGGTCTGGAGGTGGCACTGAGCTAGCTGGTGGGCGGGGATGGTGATGATCTTGGCCAGTTGGACGGTGATCTTGTCCCCGTTCTCTGCTGTGGCCGGGACCATGGTGGGGATGGTCTGGATCACAACCTACACACAAACAGCATGTTTTATCTTCTAGATTAATCCTTGAGTCTATCAAAGTACAAGGTGATATCTGGTTTCAACAGGGAGAGGCAGGACATTTTCATTACATCATCATAAATATTCAGAGGCTGAAAGTAGCATTTTCTAGAATTGTTGCACGAGGAATTACTCTAACCATTAAACAATTATTAAACGAAATGTGCAGATTACTTTTCCATCAACTATTCCTTGCACTTAACTTGTCTTAAACAGAAAAAAGACTAAAACCCAAGAATGTTAGCACATAAAATGCAGTACAATGCCAGTTTCAAAATCCTAATATAATATATATATATATATATATATATATATATATATATACACTGAACAAAAATATAAACGCAACACTTTTGTTTTTGCTCCCATTTTCCATGATATGAACTCAAAGATCTAAAACATGTTCTATTTACACAAAATAACCATTTCTCTCAAATATTGTTCACAAATCTGAAAATATCTGTGATAGTGAGCACTTCTCCTTTGTGATAGGGTTAGGTTAATGTTGTGAATCGAGTGGCCTGTGTTCGTCGTCCATAACATACGCCTGCCCATACCATAACCCCACCACCACCATGGGCCACTCGATTCACAACATTACCCTAACCCTAACCCTAACCCTACCCCTACCCCTCACACCAGATACTGACTTGTTTTCGGACCCCCCCCCCCAATAAAGCAAAACTGCACGTTTCAGAGTGGCCTTGTGGCCAGCCTAAGGCACACCTGTGCAATAATCATGCTGTCTAATCCGCATCTTGATATGCCACACCTGTGAGGTGGGATGGATTATCTCGGCAAAGGAGAAATGCTCACTATCACAGATTTTTTGAGAGAAATGGTTATTTTGTGTAAATAGAAAATGTTTTAGATCTTTGAGTTCATCTCATGGAAAATGGGAGCAAAAACAAAAGTGTTGCATTTATATTTTTGTTCAGTGTAGATATGTATATATATATCTCTCCAATGATATAGTACTGTTGATATGGGCTAGATGTATTTATTATTATTATTATTTCAAATGTAATCAAAGTCATTTAACATGGGCGACAGAAAAAGGATGGATGGTTGGAATATTTCAAATAGATAAAAAAATACTTTACATTTTCTTTCCAAAATGTATTAACATATATAATGCTCTCCACACACCTTCTGCTGTGAGTTGGTGTTCCCGGCAGCGAGGGCGGAGGAGTTGGTGAGGAGGGTGGTGTGTCCGGCTGGCCCCGTCATTCCTGTCTGCTGCTGCACGGCAACCGTGGAGATCTTCTGACCCATCGATGTCGTCATGACTACAGGCATCTGCATCGCCACTCGCACAGTCCTGTGAACCAAAGGAAAGGGGGCACACAGTCAGAAGTGAATTCTGGGAGAAGATGTAGCATTAGCACGTTAGCATATCTCCGCAGAAGTCTCACCTGGGACCGGTTGCCGTGGGGATGATGGCCGTGTGAGAGTGCTGCGTCTGACTCCTGTCCGACGCTCCAGACATGGACACTATCCTCTGTAAGCCCGTTACCATGGCTGTAGCACCTACCGCCATGGCCTTGTTGCCCGTGGTGACAGTGGCGTGGACCACGTTGGCCCTGTTGGCTCCCCGCAGGATGTTGGGCTTCTTGGAGGACGTCAGCTCGGAGGCGTGCAACAGCATGTCTGAGGGGGGTGGCACGCGCTCGTAGGAGACGGTCTCAGAGTCCATCAGGTCCTCGGAGGAAGGCAGGTCTGCCTTGTCGTCGTCGATGATCACGATGTTTTTGGGCATGTCTTTGAACTGGTACACCAGCCGCTGGCCCTCCACCTTGGCCAGGATGCCGCGCTGGTAGTAATATCTGAGGGGGGGGGGAATCAGGAGTTACAAGTCTATTCCAGCACCTTACAGCTCTGGTAAAACTACATATTTCTTAGGGACGTCATCCATTAAAATAATTAATCAAGATTAATCACATTAAGATATAAGATTTAAAAAATCTGCAGTCAAAAAAAAAAACTATTATAAACATGGGAGTGGACAGATATGATTGATTAATACAACATGTATTAATCAATCCAAAACAAAGATGCATTTAAGCTAATTTCATTGATTCGTCTGAAATCTGCTCCGTCATCACATCTAGTCCATTTGCTATAAACAATCAGATTTAGTTTCATGATAGCTTTCTACAGCGGAGTAACACATTAAAAAGGAAAACAGCACAAAGTTTCAAAAAAGTTTAACCTGTATGTTACCAGGAATCTTATCCTATGTTTATTTTATGTATTTTTATTAATGTGTTTTTTTTGTAAACATTCCTATTAAAATGTCTCACCATTCCTTTTATAAAACTGAACATTGGTCTTTGAATTGTGCAGTCTGCCAATCAGCTCATTGGGCTTTTTTCAATTAAATGTATCTAAAGTCATTTGCAAATGTAAGTCCAATCGTTTAAGCACGTTACAGCTTTAGTATTTATACACACGCTCACCTGAGTGCCCGCCCCATGGTCTCGTAGTTCATGTCCGGCTTGTTCTTGTGTTTGCCCCACAGCTTGGAGACGGCCTTGGAGTCCACCAGTTTGAAGATGCCCTTCTCCCTCTGGGTCCACTTGATGTAGCGGGGGCAGGTGTTCTTGTCCTGGAGGAGGTCCAGCAGGAACTCCCAGAGGTAGGTGGTGCTTCCTGCTGGAAAGCAAGCTAATTCAATGCACTGAAAACCAAAATGTATCTGTGCTCTATAAATGCTACTGGCAAAATGATTCTGGTGTCTGACTTAAACAGTGCTTAAAACAGCATTTGTTGATATGTTGAAGCTTGAAAATACAAAAAGTTACTCTACTCTGAACTGCATTTAAAGAGGACATATTATTCTCATTTTCAGGTTTAAATGTGCGTTTTATGCAGGCAACTTTGGGATTGTACTCTTTGGAGACCATTTACAGGCACAGAAACCTATACAAGAACACACTACAGGAAAGGGAAAACCCCCAACAAGCATAAGAGTGTCTCTTTCATTTATACCATTATTTTCCCATTTTCATATATTGTGTTTATTATATCTTATCTATTTCAAACCAATTAAATTAAAGTTGTTTTTTTAAGCTTGTAATGTTTATGAACCCTCTCCAATACTAGTAAGATATATTGTTCTGTTTAATAATAAATAATAATAACTTGAATTTATATAGCGCCTTTCAAGGGACCCAAGGTCGCTTTACAAGTAATAAGTTTAGTCTCTGAACCCTTATTCTAAAGCTTTGCATAGATCATCTGGGTGTCCCATTTCACACATCTCCATAATGTCTCATGATTGTACTTGTAAAGAAATGAAATGTAAGTTACCTTTCCCTTCTCTTGGTTTCTTCTTGATGCCGAGGTCCAGGGAGCCATTGGATATAGCTGACTGATGTGTCTTTGGCTTCCGCCCAGCTGTTACAAGAAAACATTTGAAATAGGGCTTAATCATTTGCTTAAATGGAGTCCCTGATTAGTGAATATACACCCAAAGGTCTACTACTTAATAACTATAATCAAACAGGGTAACTCAATGTTTTGGGTTGAGGTTTGCAGCCTAGCTTGTGACAGAGCGGCCAGTTGTTTTACAAACGTTTGTAGTATTTTGCAACCACAAGCTCTACATGTCTTACCCCTCCTCTTCCTGACAGGCTCGTGTCCTGGCTCTGGTTCTTCCAGCAGGGTGACCATCTCCTCGTCTTCGTCCTCGCAGCACTCCTCCGTGGATATCTCCACCTCTGTCTCTGTAATCATGTCTGGACGCATGGCAGCGTGAAGGAAGTCTGGCGTGACGATGCAAGGCCGGACGTAAGAGTCTGGTTGGAGGATATAATGGGGAGAATCTAAGAATTATGCATTGAGGCAACATTATGACACTTTAATACCAGTTTGATTAATGATCATATAAGAGGTCAAGAAGCATTATTATTATTATTTCACTGGCAAAACATTTCAATAGGCGCTTTCACACCAAGTACTTTGCCGCACTTAGTTCCGGGAACTAAAGAGCAGATCGCATTCACACCGGAATAAGTCCCTGGGGGAGGATTAGGCAAATGAAGCTGCTGACGTCACTTCTTCTTCTTCTGCTTTGGGTTTACTGGCAGACCACAAACAACTTCACGGCATATACTGCCACCCGAAGTCCCCGGAGTTGGGGACTGGCTTCAGTAGAAGCTGCTGGGACTCCGAGCAGCTTCTACTGAAGCACACGGCGGTGAGGTGACATGCAACAACAATATTAAGATTAACCCTTCACGCGATGTCAGAGCGAACAGGTACAGCCAGGGCCGGACCGAGACAATAAGTCATGCCGGAAATTATACACCAAGCCAGGCCACTACCAGTTTTTTGTGTGCCATTTTGCTAGATTTATTTGTCAATATTTACAGTGTTGCTGCCCATAGTGATAGCCCTATAGTTTAGATCTACTACCCACAAATAAACATATGGACATGGGTTACTATTTAAAAATAAAAATGGCAAATGTATTTAGGAACCCATGTGATTTTAAGTGGGGGTGGACCTCAAATCCTCTAGGGGGGTCCGGGGGCATGCTCCCCCGGTAAGATTTGTTTATTTATTTTGGAGTGAAATGCATCAATCTGGTGCACTTTGATGGGAAAATAAAGAGACTAGATCTATGGGAACACCTATATGAAACAGAACTGTATGCATTTCAATAATCATAAAATCATGGCCATAACCAATAACATACCATTTCCAATATGAAAAAACACTGAAACTTGTTTATTTATTTTTGGTTCATTTATACTTGTGAGTGTGTCTGTGCTCCTGAATCAGCCTCTCCTGTCTCCCTCCTCTCCTCCCTCTCCCCCCCTTCTCCTCTTTGAGGCAGCAGCAAAGACTAGTTTTAGCTCTCAACAAGTTTTAAAAGTGTATCTTGCCTTTTTTCACCTAGTTAACTTTTTTTTTTTATTCATGCATAGTTGACTAATCACTACCCTCTCAAATGGAAATATGTGTTTACATAAATGGTGACCAAACCCACTGAGAACTTAGACTAAGTTAACTATCTAAACCAGGGGTGGCCAACCAGTCAGAGGTTAAGAGCCACATTTTTTCTATGTTACTGCAAAGAGCCACATCAAACACACAGTCACTGATACCGCTTGTTTCAGTTTTTTGTTTTCTGGAGACAAGATTTCAACCACGACACTGATGCATTTTTGTGGCATTGGGATATATTTTTTAAATCCTCTGGAGCAGAGAGAGGAGCTGTGGATTATTGTTATTGATTAATGCATCAGTGTTTCTTAGGGTCAAAAACACTAAACTCACAACTTAAAATGAAAGCGTTTAGTTTATTTAATAAAAGAGCACATGTTCAATGTGAAAAGTGACAGTAGTTATAGATTATTTGCAATTTGGTGCTATATATATATTACAAAAAAAATAAATAATTATATATATTTTTTAAATATATATAAAAAAGACAATGGTAGGGGAAACACTGGATAGTGTTTAATCAACGATAGGTGTTCCCCCCTCAAAGGTGATTAGTTCACTGCATCACAGGTATTATTGTGATTGGCTCTTGGGCCACATCAAAATTAGACGCGCTGTCATCCTCTCATACTGACACCACACACACACGTAGGGAGAGCCGGGACGAAAGTAACGGAGCGATTTTATCCGAGCCCAAACAACTTTGACCGGCCAAATTACGTCAGAATGATCAGCATTTGATACTTAACAGACCTACTAAATATCAGGTTTAACTGTCAGGAGTAGCTAGTGTTGTCACGATACCAACATTTTAGTTTCGATACCAAGTCAAGAATTGCGATTCTGATTCTTTTTCGATACTTTTCTTAAAAAAAGGGAAACAGTCTTAAATGTAATTATTGTGCTTTATTTCACACCAGAACCAGCACCATAACACACACTTTTAAACAATGAGAACAATAAATACAATAAATGACAAGAATTCGTATTAAATCAAATTAATACATTTCTGACAGACAGGCCTCGTGGTAAATCCCAGGAACTATCGGAACTATTCCTGGGAAAAGTACTGCAGGGACAATATAGTGTCCAACAAAAGCAGATATTGTGATAAACCTCTGAGATCTCCTCAAAACTATTTTTGGGAAATTTGAAACATATTTGAGATAGAATAAATTACTTTTAAGTACAAACTACAGAAAAGATAACAAACCCCAACAATTATTATTTGACAACACAATCATGTTGGATCAAAACAAAAAGTGACAAGTAACTATAATTATTTCTACACTTTGGTTGTGAAGTGTTATGAGTTAGTGTGTGTTACCTGGGCTACGGTCTTCTCTGATGCTGGAAGGTGAGTCCATGCGGAGCAGAGCCTCTGCAGCCTCGATGGTCTTGTCAGAGCAGTACACATGGTTGCCATGGACAGAAGCCTCCACTGAAACATAAACGTACAGAATCAATTAGCAAATAGTTTTTAAAAAAAAAATGTGAACCCAGTGGAGCCTGTCTAAGCTAAATATATAAGTTGCTCTTTAATTATCCCCACGGTAAAAGCCTCTGTCCTGCTCAAGGAAACTACACCAGCTTTCCTTCACATACCTTAGCCATCGTTTACAGAATAATAGTTTACATAATAACTTCCTTAAAAAAGGCAAATAAATTACTTGCAAATGAATTAATTATCCCAGTATTTAAACAGTGCAGCATACAAAATGCAACTATATGGCGCCTCCTAGTGAAAAATTGATGGCAATTTTAGTTGACAACAAATACTGATCTGATCCAAGCATTGTATGCTTTTTAAAGGTCAAAGTTCACAGTGGGAAATGTGTTCATGAATTTGGCTCTTCATTTGTGAAACAAGTTAACAGTTTTTACATGGCACGTTCAATCTTTTTTGGAGGTGGCAAGATACCGTGATTGGTTCTGGATATTGAGTGACAGGAGTTATATCATCCTTATTAACTATCTAAAATATGCCATTTTAAAAGACACAATCTAGTTTAAAAATCATCCTGAAGCTAATGGTGAGTTGCCACGTCGGGCACCTGCTGTCGGTGTCAATCACTGGTGGGAACACAAGATCCCGTTACACCCTGCCCTGTCCATGTTTGGCTATCTCAGTGAGGCAACAGACACAGCATAGGGGAGACATGGGCTATCTTTAGATTTCAATTCCTTTCAGAAACAAACAGGACATATTGGTGGCCATCACAGCAGAGACCCTATAGCTTACTGAGCTCAGCTGCCCTTGAAAACAGGCAGCCATACTTTTACAAGACCACTAAAAGGTGTGATGTCAAAGAGCTGCAGCTTTGCTTGACCTAAACAACCACAAATAGACACTTCGGCCATTAGTTAGTCGTCCCAAATGTTAGTATTTTGATGTATCATTAGTTATTCAATATTAAGAAATTAATCACATAGATATGCATATAATAAATGTGCATTGTGTGTAGGTAAAACATAGAAAAAGTACTCGAATATGTGGAAAAGAAATAGGCTTTTATAAGCCATTCAACTGTGTAGGGGCGCCAAGAATAGCAGCAAGTCCGACAAAAAGTAGTGCGGCCTCTGATGACTTCCGTGTTTACAGTCTTCATCCTTTCCCTCCAGTTCTCTTCGAAGAAGCTCACAAATCCTCTTGTCACTCAACAACCTCCTTACCTCCTATTGGCCAACTATTAGGTTGACACTCCGCCTCCGGTTAAATCTGATTGGACATGTGTGACGTAATAGAGCAGCTTTCACGCTATTGGACCAAAGGGTAATCATTCAACAACACACCACGCCCTCTCCACACACAATGCTTCCGCCATCGAGATGGGACAAAAATACTTTAAAATATGTTAAAACAGAGGTGAAAACGACACAATGTTCACACTATGTGCTTATTATCAGGGACGGTTATAATGCTATTGAAATCGAACGAATAAATAGATTTGTAAATATGTATGATCGAAGACTGAAGCCGCCCGCATCAGAAAGAACTACAGAGAATAAAGCGAGTGAGGCAGGCCGTCCCACGCTTCAGTCAGCAGCTGCACACCACGATAACGGAAACCCACAATTATATAGAAATAAAAGAAAACAACTTCACAAGAAATGTGGAAAATGGACCCCCAACACATAACATTCACAATAATAAATTAGTATGGTTAAAACGTTTTCATGACTGATGGACTTCTATTAAGGGAAAATGTGTGAAGACCGTTACAGCCCACCATTCCCACAAACTTATGACAACCACAATTAAATACACCAACACTCGTCAGTCATAACACCAAAGTAGATATTTCACGGTGTGCACCACATTTATACTAGTGAAAATAAACCCACATGTCCTTCCGACTCAGACAGCGTGGCAAAGACGTAGGAAAGACAACATCTTTACACTTCCTGGTTGTGCAGAGCCGACCCGCAGACCGTTATTCAAGCTCACACAGCAGTGGGAAAAATCTGCTCCTACATGCAAAACACACTTCGTGCAGCCATTGTTCGGTTTGTGCAGACTGGAAAGCCCTGCGGAAGTTTTTCATATCTTTTAAATCGGGTTTAGTAAACCGTGTAGCAACGCCATGCAGGTTGCTAACCAAGGTGATCACTTCCTGATTGCCCTCCATTAATTTAGCACACTACTGAGCGGACTGAGGCGCAGCGGTCGAGCTTACAAACACACCCCGCAAGTAAAAGTTAGCTCCCGGATTGATTTTACAAGTACATAAAAATACGTTACCGGCTCTGATGAGCAGATCGAGCTGGTTTGCGTGCCCCTCATGCTGTGAAGTCGCCATGTTTTCCCCTTGCTGCAGATTCACATTGACTCCTCACTGAATTGTATAGGAAGCTACAAGCTCAGATCACTCCGCCGCTAATGGGAAATCTCTTCGAATTCAACTAGACACACTACAGCGGCAGTACGGTATCCCTCCGCGGCCGACACAGGAAATCCTTCCTTCGCCCTCCCTCATTGCGTAGTGACAACGTCAAATAAAGCTGTACTGTGATTTAAATAACTCACTCAACCAAAATCTGAAATATCAGAGAACAAGGTTGCCGTTTGCAAAGAAATTGCCGGATAAAGGTAGTAAACTTCAACAAGACAGCCCTTCTAATCAACTTTTGCTCAAAACAATGATATGTATAACTGATTTCCTAGATCTCCTGTTTGTTGCTTTCTTTGAGCAGAATGTTGTCTACTCAATTTAAAAAATAGCCTCAAAACCCATCTGTCCAATAGAGACTTTTCCTAGACCATTTCTTTTATTTATTACTACCCTTTTATTTATTTATTTGTTTTTATTGTTTGTTTTTACTGCTTTTTATAAAATTCTACCGTGTTGTGTACTGTTTTATATTGTTCCATGCTCACTGCTTGTAGCACTTCGGGATTTGAACTCAAATATGAAGTGCGTTATAAATGAAATCCATTATTATTATTATTATTATTGTTGGTGGTAGATACCAAGTATTATAACATTTCTAGTTTTGCATGTAACCACTTCATCCATCTGCTTTAAACAGCATTTTATATTTGGATCCAGATTTAACAATACAGTCAACTATATGTACAGTATCAAGTGAATACTCTGTGATCAGAAATATTTACTGATAATGATGACAATATCTTCATCCTGTTGAAAATTCAGTTTAACAGGTTAAATGTGGGACAGTGAATGAATGCAGCTTGTATTACTTTAGAATACAGTGCACCAGAAGGGACACTGGTCACCTTTAATAAGAGATTACCGGACACCAAAATAGTTTATGTAATAGTTCATTTTCAAAAAACACCCACAAGGTGGCAGTGTGTGAATATAGAGGCTTCACAGCACACACATATGTGATGTTTCACAACAAATTAAAGAGACACTTGAATTTATAATAATCTCATTTATCCAGTCATTTGCTTACTTATTGCAAAACATGCACTTTTTCTCTAAAACATTATTATTTAAAAAATCATTCTCATAGAGTCTCACGGGTATGCAGGCGCCCTACTCGTCCTGACTCCAGAGCAATGTTTTATTGGAAATGCATGTGATTCATTGATAAACAAATGGTAATTGTAGGGGTTCCTATAAAGCAAATTGGTTTCTAAAATATGCAACCCTTAAATGATAACCCAGAGTAAATGGGAACTGCGAGTCAAATATCTCAGCACGAAACAGGAAGCTTATTGACCAAGGTGTGGCAGTGGGGTGTGTTAAAGAGGCTGGATGATAGTCATTAGATAATAATAGATTTCTGTCTCACCTGCCACCACTTCTGTCTCCACCTCCTGCTCATCCCCCACTTCCTGCATCTGGTAGACCTCGTCGTCGTACACCAACACCTGGGCGGAGTAGCCCTGCTCCTCAGCCATGCTGGCGCCGGGAACCTCCTCCACAATGACTGCTGGGAAGTACTCGGCCTCCTCTCTGTCCTGCACCTCTTCATAGGCCTCCTCATCTTCACACTCGCCTTCTCCCTCTCCTTCCAACTCCAAGTCCCCCTCCCCCTCTCCCTGCTGCAGGGGAAAGGTATGAAGAGACATTAGAAAGACATGATAATACGGCAGTTGCGAGAAAAGAAGAGAGAATTCTGTTGTGACTGCAGTTGCAGTGTAACTCTTGCTTATGTCCGACCCAAGGTAAATGTAGCTTTGAGTTTATTAACATTTCTTTGACTTGGTATCAGTTTAAGGTAGTATCCAGTGTGTCTGCTCATTTAGTTTCTGTTTTCCGGAAAAAGTTTGCACTTGATTCTATGGTCGTTTTTGTCGTTTTGTTTTGGGATTGCTTGTGGGGCAATTGCAACGTCGCACCTTCTGAGTTTCTGTGGTTCAATAAGAAGATAGTTGAAGGATATTCATGCCATCTCCTTTTCTCTCTAGTGACATATTATTGCTAAATAAGTGTTAAAACCAGGCAATAAGGTTTAGGTTTCTCATGTCGAGTCCTCATTAGCTATGCTCGAGTCCGAGTCACCCAAGAAGAATCCATGTCGAGTCCGAGTCGAGTCGTCATTTCCTGAGTTCGAGTCAGAGTCACAAGTCTGAGTCATCATGTATTCATCTGATTCGATATATTTGTTTAAATGTAGCTGATGATTTGGTTCTTATCAATCAATATTTGTTATTGTCTACATTGCTTTTATTCTGTCAATTGTATACTCATTTGTATATTGAACTGCTGACCCCAGAAAAGAACAGAAAAAGAGTGCAAGAGAATTATACCTCATTCACACCAACGGTGTTTCAGGGCCGGTTCGGAGCTGGAGCTTGAAAAGCACCGGGTTTTCCTGTTCACACCGCAGTGGAGCAGCGTCTTAGCTCCGGAATCCGGTTCATTTCAAGCACCAAAAAATTGTCCGGCCAGAGCAAAAGCACCGCATACGTCACGCTTACGTCGAGGCGGGGGCAGGGGCGGGGGCGCGATCAACTCCTGAACAACAACAAAAAGCCCACGTTTTATCCAGTTTGTACACAACGATGGAGAAACTTAACAAGCAGCAGTGGTCCACTGAAGAGACCAGCTACCTACTGGGAATCTGGTCTTCCGAAGAGGTACAGAGGAAGCTGGAGCACAATCGGCCATTGTTGTTGTTGTTGTTGTTGTTGTTGTTGTTGTTGTTGTCGGTGTGAGCTGTGAGGGGTTTCCGCGCGGTTTGGCTTTATGAAGCAGGCACGCAAACGGTTACGCCATGACGCAAACGATGACGCAATGACGCAGCACCAGTCGGACTCTGGGCGGTGTGAAAAGAGCCGGAGCTAAACCGAAGAACCGGTTCTGAACCTGAAAAGCTCTAGCACGGAGCTTGAACCGGAGTTGCGTTGGTGTGAATGAGGTAGGAGAGAGGTTTAAAGACAGAGTGCTGGATGGCAGAGAATCAGCAGAAGACAGACAGGAAGTAGAACTAACAGGAACACCATATGTGCTTTACAGTGTTCAAAGACTGGTCATGGAAAAGAAAATGTGAACAGACTAGGACAGCTCTAGGAAAACTCCATCAGTTCTGCCGTCTTTTTAAGTTACGTTGTTGTCGCTCGCCCCAGTTCAGCCGTTGGTACGGCAGCAGCAATACAATACTTTTGGAATCAATTCAATGATTTTAAAATTGTGAATCCAGTTGTTGGTTTATTTAGTATGTAGCCGTGTACTTAGCGGGATTATGTGCAGCAAGACGGTCAATGATCGACTCGCTGCACAATATTTATAGTGTAAGTTTTAGTTTAGAATATAACTCTGGTCTGACCCACCTGTTGAGGGTCCTCCTCTTCAGCTGTGACATACTCCACCACCGCCCCACCATTATCGACCAGCACCACTGAGGTCATGACTCATGCTCCTCCGGTACCAGCGGTCCGAGTACCCCGTCTGTCTGCTGGGCTGCACCACGTTGGAGAGCAGAGGGCCCTGGAGACAGAACACACACACTTGGTAAACAACATTTAGCTCAACACAATAAAGTTTGTGATTCAGATTGGGCAAACGTGGGTTTGATGATGATTTGATAATGATAGTCTTCCTATTACTATATGTCACACCTGTCTAGTGTTCTTGATAATAATAATAAAAAATGCCGACCACCTCAGGAGCTGCTGAGAAATACTTTGACCCTTTAAAATAATGCTCCTCTGCTTTCTCACCAATATAAGTAAGCTGTCAAAGGTGCTGTTAGATTGATTTGTTAACTTTGGAGATCTTTCCTCTGTTTCCCGTGCCAGGGCTGTAAAGAAGTGAGAGTGATATTATCTCCTTATCTCACTTTTGGCAAGAAAGCTAACAAGAATTTCCCAAAAACTGTCAAACTATTCCTTTAAAGTATTGTGAATCTGGTTGCTCTACTGAAAGAATTGTAGGAACATTTACAAAACTTCACTGCTCTCACTCAACAACCTGAGTAATCCCTTACAACTTCCTCCATCTGTCCCAACTTCAGATCTTGTAAAAAGAGACGGCTTCTCTCGTATCTCTTCCATCTATTTCCTTCTAGCTTTGGTCCACAGGAAGTGCCTGTCTGCTGTTACAGGAAGAAATGCACTGACAGGAAGTCAGTCCCTTGAACTAGCACGCAGTGTCCAGTGGAAGATCTAGGCAGGGCGGACTGGAGTCATGGTAACTGTTGCTAGCAACCACAGGACCCTCAGTCCCTGTTCTGTGCTGCAGGGTGACAGGATACGAGGCAAAGCAGAGACATATACACACAAACTGATTGATGCTGTTTAAAGGGGCCCTATTAGGCTACATTTCAGCTTTATATTGGTATTTTGTGCCGCTTATGTGACATGTTTACATGCTTTCATGTCTTAAAAAGTGTTTGTTTTTTCTCATACAGCCTGTGCTGCAGCACCTCCTTTCTGTCTGAAACTAGAGCCCAGTCTGCTCTGATTGGTTACACATATTTAGCCTTCAACAAATATTGTGCTTCCTGAAATTTGCCCTAGAAGAAAATGGCCTGTTCATGACTGGCACGTCCACTGTCAAGTCAGTTAGGGAACTTCAAGTTGTTGTTGTTGTTGTTGTTGTTCAGAAGAGGTGACAAAGGAGACAGGATTTGAAATTCACACTGCAAGCTTCCTATTGACCAAACGCCATTACTGAGGAGAACCTATAAGTTGAAGTTTCCATTCCTCCAATTCTTTGCATCTTAGCCCTCCTAGCCAGATTTTCATCAAAATGTTTACCATATTTCAAAATGCGGACTATTCTCGTTTCTATCCACTACAGCAGTGCTTCTCAAAGTGTGGTCCGAGGACCACTGGTGGTCCGTGAGCGCCCCCTAGTGGTCCGTGAGTATATTGGTAAAATTTCACATTTGAAATAAATACATTTATTTAAGTTTTTCGCACTCTCGCGGGAATATCTCCACAATGGAACGAGCTTAAGTTTCACTTTCGATTGCATGATATAGCCCAGATAAACACCTTCATCACACATGTTGCCAGCTGTTTGTACAATTTTCAGGCGATTTGTAAAAAACGATGTGTTTTTGGATATTTGTGGAGTTAGGTGGTCTACGAGTGTTTTTTTATTGGTTAAGTGGTCCTTGGTATGAAAAAGTTTGAGAAACACTGCACTACAGTTATGCAATTATTAGGAGCTGGTTGATGGAGATAAGCAGCAGGTGGCGCCAACTCTTCAGATGGAAAACCATTCTAATTGTAGCGACAAAATTCCCAATAAGTTATGTCGCTACAATTAGGTCAACAGAAAAATGTCGGAGCCAGCTCAACCTCTTTGTTTTCTCACACAAGCCCAGTACACAGGTGGACTAAATACCTTAAACCACATCTGTGTGATAATTGCCAGAAGTGACCAATTACACCTGTGTGCGGTGTAAACAAATAATTATAATAGTAGATGCAACGGCAACATTAGCATTTTGTTTTGTGTCCTACAATAACGAAGCAGAAGAAGAAGATGCAACAACATTATGAAATCAGAAGACAGCCAGGTGACCTGAAATGGTGAAAACTCAATGGATATAGACATTTGTATTCGCTTCATGTATTAATGTGAGTAAGGGGACATCAATTGTTATGAAATTCCATGTCATATTTTGCGCTTATTGATACACCAATTTTTCCACCTAAGCCAAGTGGAATTTCTTTTGCGATTTCTCAAGACTTTTTTCACATTTCTGAATAATTCTACTTGGGTGTTTTTATGTTTTTGGATGAAAATTAGCATGACACTTTTTTAAACATCCACAACCTCCTGATCAGCCACAGCACATCTCCACACTTGGAAGGATTAGCAATAACTTTCTCATCAAAACATACATTATTCGTAATGACACATTTTATAGTCAAAACCCAATGTAGAATCCATCAATGACAATCTAGAGCAGTGGTTCTCAACTGGTGGGTCGCGAATCCATTTAGAGTGGGTCGCGGATCCATTTAGAGTGGGTCGCGGATCCGTTTTGAGTGGGTCGCGGATCAGTTTCGAGTGGGTCGCGGATCCGTTTCGAGTGGGTCGCGGATCCGTTTCGAGTGGGTCGCGGATCCGTTTCGAGTGGGTCGCGGATCCGTTTCGAGTGGGTCGCGGATCCGTTTCGAGTGGGTCGCGGATCCGTTTCGAGGGGGTCGCGGATGTGTGAGTGAAGAGAAAAAAGTTTTAATTTTTTTCTCTTTTGTTTAAACTTTTATTTTTAAGGCCCGTGAAAAACAAACAATGGCAGAAAATATTATTAATATGTCGGGTCGTAATAGATGTATTTATTTTCTTCTCAGAGTGTACCAGAATGCATAGTTTACATCTTTGGTTCTGTGAAGGGATATAAGGGATATATGCACTGCATTTCACTTTAATGAATATTGTATGCTGAAAGGCGTATATATTACAGCATGATTTTTTGTTTAATAGATTTGAGTGGTTCAAAATGTTGGGTCGCGATTTATTGCCAAAGTAAAAAGTGGGTCCCGAGGCCTGACCAGTTGAGAACCACTGATCTAGAGGACTCTTTCATTTTGTATAAACCTACTGACCATCAACGTCCTGTAACACAGAGTGTATGAAGCCATGCTCTGTTACTCTAATGGCCCGTCCACACTACAGCTTTGACAGCTTCAAAAACGGTTTCCAACGCGTCTGCCCATTCACTTTGAATGGGGTGACGTCACTTTTCGCCGAACTGCATTGTGGGAAGCAGAGCGGAGCTTTCCTGGCGTTTCAGACTGCAAAAGTTGAGCAATGTTCAACTTTTGAAGCTTCTGAAGCTTTCGGTGGAAGCGTCAGCCAATCAAATCATATGCCAGTACAAGCTCTAGCCAATCAAACCGCTGCTTGTGTGTCAGGGGCGGGAGATTCATGTGATTGGTTGTTGGTCGAGCTTCAGACACGCCCAGCTCCAAGCTTTTTTTGAAGCTGTAGTGTGGACGGGCCGTAACTGCTGCATAATAGATGAGCCATGCTGTGCTGGTGTTCCCTCGCTACCGAGACCAACAGGATATCTGCCCGGATGCAAATCCTCTCTTTATTTATTCAACAGCGTGGAGCAGACACTCATGTACAGAGCTGTGTGTCACTTTGGAGAGCTAGATTCATTTGGGTGTGCAGTATGTATGATGATTAATGTACATGTCAAACATCCACAGGTCTCCCAGAGGGGCATGTAACGGACATGTGGTGCTTCAGAGACCCAGCGAATCAGGACGAAGTGATAATGTATTTTAGCAGTTTCATTTTCTAATGTTAAATTAAATCAATTCTCTCAAAACTATTCTCCTCCATGTATTCTCAATGTGTGAGAATACTTTATATTTCACCTGTTGTGTTATGCCTTTACTCTCTGGCACAGAAACAGTGCTGCGCTACGCCTCGTCATATTGCTGTTTAACTGACAGAAGCTGTGATGTAAGCTCATGGAACAGTTGGACATTGTGAAACGTTCTTTTTCTCTTTAATGCTATTGCAAGAGTTGTGAAGTAATGACATATTTTTGTCGGCCGTAACTGAAGTGAGCATCCCTGGATTAAAGTCAACAGCATTTTGGAAAATTGCAGTAAATAAGATCTGTTGCAAAAACATGTTTATGACACACATGTTCTTCAGCAGGATAATCTCCACATATTAACATCACTGTGATGATTTTTGAAGAACAAACGAACTCGGCAGAAGTAAATAGCTAACGCAATGATATGAACAAAGTACATGAAGTTTGCATGACTTCACGCCTACACCGCTAAACTAAAGGCGGACTCATGTTCGTGTGCTGGCGTTAAGTTGTCTCATTTAGCCACTTGTTAGCAGCCGCAGTTTCTAAGAGATGTAAACGCTTCAGAAGTTCACCAGTGGAGTATTTACTGACGTATTTTATGTCGTATAACAAAACGTGGAAATCTCAGCCTTTTTTGCGGGACTAAAACCAAACACCAAGAAACATTAACTTCGAGACGAGGGAGCCCAATAATGCTAAAATGCTCACTCAGGTTTAGGACTCATTATATTTTCTCCAAGTAAGTTATTAAAGAGGCCCTATTATGCTTTCAGGTTGTTGCCTTTCCTATGTTGTGTTATATAGGTTTTTGTAAATGTACGGAGGCTGTGGCTCAGTGGATAGTGTGCTGGACTTCGAATCAGAGGGTAGCAAGTTTGAGTCCCACTGCAGTCAGCATGTCGTTGTGTCCCTGAGACACTTCACCCCAAGGTGCTCCTGTGGGGATTGTCCACAGTACCGAATGTATGTAAGTCGCTTTGGATAAAAGCGTCTAACAAGTGACATGTAATAATGTAATAGTAATAAATGATCTGTAAAGGCTCAAATCCCTGTGTTCTCTCCCACACTCTCCCCTATGCCTGAAACACCTCCATTGGACTACTTTGTTTACTTCTGTAACATAGTGACATCACTGCACAACACTCGCGCTTGATAAGCTAGGTGGTATATATCCAAGCGGTTGACCAATCACAACAGAGCTGGCCAGCTAGCCAATCAGAGCAGACTGGGCTCTGGTTTCAGACAGAGGGTGGAAAGAGGTGCTGCAGCACAGGCAGTATGAGACAATGAAGAGCTTTTTGAACATGAAAGCATGGAGACATGTCACGGTAGAGACACTAAATACAAATATAAGCATGATATGTCCTCTTTAAAAACTACCATCTATGAGGAGAATAGTTATGCACTTCACAACACAATGTGAAGCTAAAGGCGGGGGTCAAATGAAACATGCAGCAGGCTGCAGGCCGAGTTCACAAATGGGTTGATAACATGTGAGCACAGACACACCCACACAAACCAAACAGACAAGATCTGTTAGGAGTAGAGTCTCTCAGGTTGAATTGATTTAAAAACAGGTATAACAGGACCTGCTGGAGCACTGCTAACACGTGGCTGCCTTTTCCCTTCTCAGCTTAAACATTTATGAGTGCCATTGCAGCAAACCATTGAATCCAGAAACTAGAAGAAGATACAAGGAAAGTAATGAATCCTTTAAATATGGTCAAAGTCAGTCACTGAGCTGCACACGTACCCTGCTCCAGTTGGTATGCCAGAAACTGAAAGTAGTTGTGCTGCAATGTAAAGAATATTGGACATACAGCTAAACCCCTCTTTAAAAACGTTCATGATAGGGTGGAACTACACAATTAGCTTGCTCTAATCTTGTTTTGGTTCATGGTGAATAAGTAGCAGTCTCAAGACATTACAAATTACAGCAGAGTCATCCTGACGGCTGACAGGCCCACTTTCCCCCACCAAACACATCCAAACTAATAAGAAGGAAAACAGTCCTAACTTGCCTTGCTGCAGTAAAGTTGAAGCTTGCATCTTTACTTGGCTGCCACTTAGAATCCACCAAGAGACACGAGGAGAGTGAAATAATTCCAGTGGTCTTTTTCTTGTAGCGTAAGGAAAAGCAACAGGGCTTTTCCTGCACCCTTATCTGTCTCTCCACCTGTATTTGACCCTCTTCCACACTTCCTGTCAGTCTGACATCCATCCATCCATCCATCTGGTCGTTCATCTCCCCTCTCTGCCTGCATGCTTGCTGCTTGTCTGTGGAAGAACCCTCTCAGGGAGAGTCAGCATTTCAGACCCTGCCCTTAGCTCAGATCACATGACAAGGGTGGAACACACACACACACACACACACACACACACACGATCCTTCAACAACAGAGCTTTTGTTCCAAGTAACTGGGGCTGCTGGTAAAGATACAGTGCCCTGCCAACACACACAAAGAGGACACAACGTGCACATACATCTCAAGCATGACCTCAGGATTTACTTGACATTCACCCTACCTCATACACACATAAGCAAGTTCCACTATAATTCATGCTCTACATGACATGGTCTTACACTATTTTTAAAACCTTGAATTTGAATTGAATAAATGATCTGCAGTGTTATAGTGTCTGTCGTCGGAATAAGCCTGGAACTGTACCATTTGTTTTCTACACAAACCCGATCTTCTTGCCTTACTGTATATGTCAGCATTAAGATGCGTTGAGTGGGGAGAAATGGCAGCAAATTGTGTTAGATTTACTTTACTCTAACATACACAAAATAATATATATAAAATGGAATTATGAGAGCCATTCGGGAGCATATTATTGAATACAAAATGTTTTTACCTTTGGCCTTTAAAAGACCTTTTCAATTACATTTGGTGCTGAATATATTAGTCCATTCATTGAAAACCTTATCAACATGAAATGATTTAGTCTTGGATACATTGACAATGGAAACATCCCCAAGTCCTTTATCAAGCAGAACATGCCTCATGCAAGCAGAACATGCCTCATGCAAGCAGAACATGCCTCATGCAAGCAGAACATGCCTCATGCAAGCAGAACATGCCTCATGCAAGCAGAACATGCCTCATGCAAGCAGAACATGCCTCATGCAAGCAGAACATGCCTCATGCAAGCAGAACATGCCTCATGCAAGCAGAACATGCCTCATGCAAGCAGGATCAAGCCTCTCACAATGGAACATGTTAAAGGGGCTCTGTACGGCTCATTTTCAGGTTTCAAATGTGTATGTTAAATAGGGCTGCTCAATGAATCCTATTTTAATCGCAATTACGACTTTGGCTCGCAACGATTACGAAAACAAGGTAATCAAAAATAAAATGGTTTTTCTTTTCTTTTTTTTATTGGTTTTTCAGTTGAATTATATGTAAAGTTCAGGGTAATCAACTGTTAAAAACATACTGTTCACATTTTTTTATTCAATAAATGGATGCTTTCAAAGTAAATAATCGTGATATCAATTATTGACCCAAATAATCGAGATTATGATGTTTGCCATAATCAAGCAGCCCTAATGTTGAATGTTCAAAAAGGTCTTTATTTTTCTCATACTGTGCTTCAGCACCTCTGTTCACCCTCTGTCTGAAACCAGAGCCCAGTTTGCTCTGATTAGTTAGTTATTTTGTTGAAACCCTCTGCAGAATTTAAAAAGGAAATCAACAGTAGTGGACCTGCATGTCCACATGAAAACATGAACATGAGAAAAACAACAATGAAGGGAAGTGTATAAATGACAACCTGCCTGCCAATGATTACAGTGCATTCTGCTACACCCAGCCCCTCCCCCTCATATCTCAGTGGTACCACTCCCTTCTCAGAGTCTAGTCTTTTCTCTTCAGGCCTCATATGATTGAGGCTTATACTGCATCAGAGCATAGGGCAGAAACCTTCACACAGCTTCATGTGTTGGTTTAACCTGCAGGATACACAGCTGATCAGAAGGCAGGCAGGTCAATCATTAACCAGCACTTCAGTACAGCTCACAAAACAAAATCAAAACTACCTCTAAGGCAGGAAGAGCAGTAATTCCTGCCATAATAAAGTAATTTACAGCCATTAAAAATAGGTACAATGATAAACATTTAAGGTGTTTTGATAAATCAAACTTAGATTGTGTGTAGTAAACACGTACTTGGTTTGATCAGCTGCATTTTGGACATTTTAAAACCATACTTTCCACTTCTATGTATATGTTTTACCCACTTTATGTGTTTCTTATTATTCATTTATGTATGCTCTAACGCACTTGGCCATCTGATTTTGATTTAGAAAAAGTAATCAAAATTATAAATCCAAAAATAATAATACAAATTCTACACTTTCTGAATAAACGTAATAATACGCATTTTTTAAAGTAGAATGAGGGGTGTGAATCTTTACATCGGTAATTATGTCTATTCCATTTTGTTTAAACAAGCCATTAGAACATTGATAACGCTTCTCACAATGTTGACAGCAGCACCAATGACCTACTTCCCACCACCTGATACTACATCACACAGCAGGGTTACAATGACATGCACTCATTTCATCCTACAACGCCAATATATGTTCAGTGGGTTGACACCAAGTGTGTCAGCTTACTGCCACATACAGATCCTTAATCAAAGCAATGGAAGATCACACAGTTGGTTGGCCGCCTGTTTGCAATGCTTACAAATGAAGAGATATGGAAGACTGTCATTTTGTCAGGCAAACAGTCACACTGTTGCAATGATACCTTTGCTCCTCACTACGCTTATCAATGAATTATTAGCCAGCTCTTGCATCATTTACGTCGTTTTATTTATGAACAAACTGCCATAAGACGCATTGCACGAGCACGTCGCACTCGAAAAGCGATAAGAAACAGGACATGAACGTTGACATGAACTTGGCTAATGTTAGCTAGCTCAGTTAGCATTATGAGAACAACAAGCTGTCAGAAAACAAACACAACAAACCATGTGGCTAATGCTGGCTACAGTAAGCTCAGCTCACTTACCGTGTGGTTCTTCTTCGTGCTCCGTGCTGATAACCAACTTAGTTTAAAGACGGTAACTTGACGTTATCTGGCTGGTTAAAGAGAGTTTGCTGTGTGTGACACCCAGTAACCTCTCCTCCTCCCGGGCGGCTCTGCTCTGATCCCACGGCTGTCGGGCTGACGAGTCCCGCTGCTAACGGTAACACAAGCTAATCAAATGTTAGCCGTTTGTATACACAGTGAGGAGCCCGGAGCCTGCGGACAGATGAGTGTATAGTCCTCAGTGCTCTGGTTGTTTCCTGTGGAGAATGCAGCTGGTAGAGGACAGGCTGCTCCTCTGTTAATGGAGACGGACTCGGGTTGTCAGTTTACTCCGCTCGTTCAGGCGAATTAACCCCGTGACGTCACGCCGTACAGTAAACAGTCCCAGTTCACCAGAATACACCGAATAAACTCGTGCATTTCAGTGTCACTTTTTTATATAAAGTTGAGTTTTTTTCTTTGTTGATAAAACTAAAAGTCCTTAATAAATCCCTGTCCCATTCAGCTATAGAAGAGGATGTATATTGTTTGGTTTGATTAGGAATAAATTTCCTTTCTTTTCTTCCCTTGACAACTAAATACATTTAATAATTGTACTTCCTTTGAATATTTCCATTCAATGTCAGTTTTTACTTCCACTCCACTATATTTATAGAAGGGAATGTATGTGTTTTTACATTTTATAGCTTTCATATTTTAAAATTAAGATTTAAAATGAAAGAACATGATCAACTTTTAAAATGATCCAAGTCTAAAGAAACCAGTGGAACAACAACCAAAACGTTGTTTGTCTACAGCTGTGCCCTTTATTTTGAATGCAGGACTTTATGCTTTTAATGGAATATTTGAACATTACACTTTTGGTACTTTTACTTTCTGATAATTCCTTCCACAAATGATCTAGCAGTTATCTATCTCCATCAAGTAGTCAGTGTACGGACATATCCCAGTGCATTACTATGTTAACATCAATTAACACTAGAAATGGTTGGAAACGTTATTTCGATCTCTCTGTCTGTACAAACACACAGAAAAATGTACATTAAAGTTGACTTTGAGACTTTGAAATAATGTTATGCACAGCTAAACTGAGTTACATTTGTTGTCACTTTATTTCACTTTATTAAAGTGTCTATGTGAGCACATTATCATGACAAAAGGACATCGGAATGAACTAAATACAAATCGGTATAGTAAATGTAGGCTACTGTATTCATATATAGTTAATATATTTACAAAGCTCAGCATCCCATCCATCTACAACTCTTAAGATTTGTATGCATGTTACTTTTAACATTATTAAGTTAAATGGTACAAAATCAATTTGGATCTTTATACATTACACATTTGTTGCCGTTGAAGGTAAACGATTGACACCAATATCTTCAATATATACATTTTATATACACACCAACGTATGGTTTACTACATCTTTCAAAGTAAATATCAGCATTGGTGCCTTATGTATTACTGGTATATTTTTCAAGTGTTCTTCTACGACTGCATGACAATACTTAAGATAGGCCTAGTTCAAGATACATTTGCACTATGACAAAAATGTGTATCTTATGGCTATTATATCAACTTGAAGAAAACACATGGGTGTTTTAAATCTCATAGTGCAGTTTGAAGAAAGTGTTAGGTAGATTACATTACATTTACAATAACCCCCTTCCAATCCACTTCCTTCTAAAAAGAAAAGTCTCCATTTAACTAGCATTAAAAGCTTTGCAACAGGGGCCCCTAATGGACATAAAGGGAATAACTCCCCAAATGCTAATATGATCAGAAACAGATGGGTAACATAATACAAATACTTCTGATAACATTTCATAAAGGACACCTTAGCTAGTTAAACCATTGTTTGCTCAGCTCCTGTTTCCTTCAGTGGTCCTGGCTCGAGTGTTTCTGTCTGTCATGACTGGGCTGCCACCACCAACATAGTCTCTGTTGCTGAAACACACAAGCACAACACCAGTTTGTATGGTACACGCACTCCGTTTAAGTGACTATGTCATTTACCAGCTTGTCGTATAGTTTAAGTTAGTAGAATGGACATGGGCAGCAGCATAGAGTGAAGGGATCAATTCAATCAGGGCTTTTTTCACTTTCCAATAAGAGATACATATTTTCTTTTTACCTTAGTTCTTAAAGTCTAATTTTCAAATTCTATAAATTACATAAAAAAATGTGGCTTTCTGAGAATATCCTGGAGATGTCCATTCTACTGACTGTCGCTCTACTCTTCTTATAGCTGTGCTGCTTTTTACCTTTTAACTGTACTATTACATCACTGAGCAGCTTTTTACAGTCCAGAAAGACCCCTTTGGTTCTGTGGACACAGGCAGAAATACATGTGGTCAGAGCCAAACACAGGGACGACTCCGATTGTTTTTAAATAATAGTTAATTTTGTATTGTGTAAATGGGACTCTCAACAATTCAAGATGTATTTGAATTCAATTCAATCTAGCAGCATTACTGAGTAAGTCCCTTACATGTGCACCTCTGAGTAATGGCATGTGTAAACAAATGATGTAGACATGTTTGAATATGATGCAAAGTCAGTTTCTAATGTTTCTACGTCATTTGGTTTTATGAGGTGGTCTTCGTAGACCGCTAATTAAAAGTCCTCAGTTTTCCAAATGAAAGCCTTTCATAATAAAGATGTCAGCTTAAAAAAAGAAGACACAGGTTGTAAGTCAACAGAAGAAATTGTCATCCTCCACACTGAATTTATTTTGGGAGGTCCTGTTGCCCATTTATTAGAGACTAATCATTACGTTTTTTGATAAATGAATGTGACAATGTTTGTTATTTTCAAACTAACAAATCCATGTCTGCCTTTACATCATTTTCTAAAAACAGGGAAAGGACAGATGTAACTGAAAACCATGTGAAAGATGGTTGAATCTTTTAAGTGTGTGATCAAGCAATGTTAGTAAGCCAGCATTTACAATACCAGAACCTGACACACTTAAATATAGTTGATTCGTTATTGGTATTAGTTATACCTGTCTACGGGACCACTCAAAGGCAATTGAGTCATTTCAAGGGAAGTAGAAAACACACATTAGATCCCAGTTTAAAGATGAATCACCAGAAAAAACGCACTTGCTTTTCAGTCCTTCCGTGCTTATTGATTTCGTGCAATTGTGCTGCCATTTAGTTTCCTTTCATTTGTAGTGTCAGCACAGTGAGGAAGCTCAGAGGGGAACTCTTCCTCACCATACCCTACTTATCATACTCAATTACATAAGTATAATACATGTATTGTCAAACATGTGGATACATGTCTACATTTAAATGTTATGTGTTATTCAAGCCTCAGGAGAAGTAGATTTTCCAAGACAGATTATTGCAAAAGTATTGTTGTAATGCTGATATCAGCCACAAGGGGACTGACGTGCACCATGATGTTCTAAATAGGCTTTCAGGTGTTCTAGCCAAAAGAAAGAGAGACAGTAATGTTCCATAACTTGCTAACACACCATTCATACCTCGTGTCTGGACATTTAAAGTCACCTGGATGAAAACATAAATTATTTCTGTCCTAAATGTTCCTGCCAAAAAAATATTTCACCCCTTTCTCAAACTATTTTAACTGTTGTTACAATAATAAGGATTTCAAAAGATTATCTGAAAAAGAAAAACCATTAAAGAAGGAGAGAATACAAATTGTTGGAGATCAGAATAATTTTTTCTCACTTGCCTCTCAGTGCTTCCATAGGGTTTGATTCCATACCATTTCTTTACTTTAAATACATCGACAAAGTAACAAGTGTAACTATCATGCTGCATCATAGACAACACATACTGTACGTAGGTATGTGGTGTTCAAAAACTTCTGACCAGCACTTCATACAGTATGTTCTTACCTTGTCCTTCCACCAGGGACACTTCTTCCTTTACGTCATGTGTAAAATCCACAGGTTCCTCACTGGACAGCTGCTCTCCCGAAGCAGCAGGTGGCGCCACCTCCTCCGCTTCGGATGGAGCGGAGTGGCAGTGCTCTGCCTCTGGTTCTGCAGCCTCTGAACTGACTGTAGACTCAGCTTCAGCAGCAGGAAGAACCTCCAGGTCCGACCCGGAGGAAGCTGCTGCCAGCTGACTGGTGTCCACCACTGCTGCTGTGGCCTCCTCAGATTCCATCGTCTTCTCTGCTGCTGCTGCCTCCTCCTGCACTGGTGTCTCAGCAGCAGGCGTTGTCTCCTCCTCTGGAGCAGCTTCTGCAGTGGTGGCCTCCTCACTTGGTACAGCTTCTTCCTCAGCTGGAGCCGCATCTTCAGGTGAGGGTTCTGGGCAGGAGACGTCCCCTTCTGGAGCAGCTTCCTCAAATTCAACTTCACTCACCTCCTCCACAACCGCTGCCGGTTCCTCAGCCACCTCCTCCACAACTGTTGCCGGTTCCTCAGCCACCTCCTCCACCATTGGGGCTAAAGCTGCCGGTTCCTCCTCAGCCACCTCCTCCACAACCACTGCCGGTTCCTCAGCCACCTCCTCCATCGTGGTTGCTGAAGCTGTAGGTTCCTCAGACAGAAGCACCTCCTTGTCCTCTGGTGCTTCTACAGGAGCAGGCGTCTCCTCTTGGATCAGCTCCTCAGCAGCAGGAGCTTCAGCATCTTCTGCACCAATCTCTGCAGCCTTCAGCTCCTCCTCGTTCTCCACAACGGATACCTCTTCAGATATGTCCTCTGGGATTGTCTCCAGGACTTCTTGCTTCACCTCCTCCAGTGTGGCTTCCAAACTTTTGATGTCCTCCTCTATATTCTGAACAACTTGCACCAGACGCGTCTCCCCAACAGAAGCCGCTGCAATCTCCACTGAAGAGCTGGCCCAGACCTTCACAGCTGAGAACCGGTCGGGGGAAGACTCTGAAGGACAGGAAGTATTTGCTTAAATATATGTCCAAACATTCCAACAGCTCTTAGTATTTGAGCGTAAATGAGCCTCATTTGCAGTGAAGTTGTTCTATTATAAATGTATTACCCTTTATTGGAATCCTGATAATACACAGGATTACTGTTGTATAATCTAAACTGACATTTGACTGTGTTCCAGTGCTGTACAATTTCAATTGTGAATGTCAGGGTTCTAATTTACTGGGAAAAAGTAAATGCCAGAATAACCAGTAATACAAATGACTATGTTGCAGCCCTTGTGAATGAATGTAAACAGCGAGAAGAAGGCCATTGCAGCACTAATCCTGGTATATGAAGTGCTTGCTGTGGTGTTATTGTATATGTGTGTGTGTGTTAGCCAATGGGAGTGAAGCCTTACGGGCACGGTTCAGTGACGTCATAGGCAGACGACATGTTATGGTAACGGAGCATGTGAGCACTGGGGCTGATGTTACAGTCATTCCTCACTCCGTGTTTAAGGAGGTCTATCAGCACAAAGCTCCACCAGCTCTTCAAAAGCCAAGGAAGCCACTTTGGGGTCCAGGGAAAAATCCTTTAGACGTAGTGGGCTTTGCTAGTATGCTGCTGAAGAAAGGAGAGAGAGAACTTATGGAGGATGTGTATGTCATTCGACGCTTGCAAACAGCATTGCTCGGGAGGCCTGCCAGTGTAGCGCTGAAGCTAGTGGCACGACTAGACAACGTTACTATGGACACGCTAAAGACTAATTACCCAGCAGTATGCAGTGGTATTGGAGAGGTGCGGCAGCCATATGCCATTAAGCTGAAACCAGGGGCCCAACCGTTTTCTCTGAAGACGCCTAGAAAGATTCCACTGCCACTGATGGACAAAGAGGAACTGTCCCGCATGGAAGACCTGGGGGTGATCAGCAGTGTTGAGGAGCCTACAGATTGGTGCACTGGCATGGTGGTGGCGCCTAAAAAGACAGGGGCTGTTCGCATATGTGTGGATCTAACTAAACTGAAGGAGTCTGTGTGTCGAGAAAAATACATTCTACCTTCAGCGGAAGAAACACTGGGAAAGCTGGCTGGAGCCAAAATATTCAGCAAGTTGGATGCAAATATGGGGTTTTGGCAAATACCTCTAACAAAAGGCTCAGCCAAGTACACAACGTTCATCACACCCTTTGGCCGATACCACTTCAATCGGCTACCTTTCGGCATAGCCTCAGCCCCTGACCATTTCCAAAACTGAGGTAACTGAGGGACTAGAGGGGGTCGTCTGTCACATGGACGATGTACTGGTGTGGGGCCAAACACAGGAAGAGCACGACGCTCGTCTGTATGCTGTGCTGGAGAAGATCCAAAAGGCAGGAATCACCTTGAATGTGGAAAAGTGCGACATATCCAAACAGGAGTGGACATGATTATCGATGGTTTGCCAGCAAGCACGGCTTACCTGGAAGAGCTAAAAGAGCAGTTGGCAAAGGACAGAGGAAGAGTGATGCAGCTGTGTGAAGAGAAATGACCAGCACACAGCAACAGCGAACCAGCCATAAAGTTATACTGGGCGGAACAAGCGTTCATAACTGTAAAGGACGGACTACTTTTAAAGGGGGACAGACTCGTCATCCCCGCAACAATGAGAAATTATGTGCTCGCCAGACTACATGAAGGTCACCAAGAAGTGGTGAAGTGTAGGGAGAATGCCCGACAGTCTGTATGGTGGCCAGGGCTAAGTCAGCAGCTGAATGAGTTGGTTCTCAACTGCCGGACATGCAGCAAGGAGAGACAGAACCCCAAAGAGCCGCTGCTGCCAACACAATATCCAGGCCGACAATGGCAGAAACTGGGTACCGACTTGTTTATGCTGGGAAGCAAGTCATATCTGCTGGTAGTGGATTATGCATCAAGGTATGTGGAAATGGCTTTGCTGACACCCACAAAATCAACAGATGTAATCCACCATTTCAAATCCATCTTTGCACGACATGGTATCCCTGAGACGCTGGTCACAGACAAGAGGCCGCAGTTCTCGGGAAGGGCATTTGAAGAGTTTGCAGAGTCGTATGGATTTAAACACGTCACCAGCAGCCCGAAATATCCACAGAGCAAAGGTGAGGCAGAACGGGCTGTGAAGACTGTAAAGAGTCTCCTTAAGAAACCACCCCACTACAAAACGGGTATAGCCCTGCGCAACTTCTCATGGGGAGGAGGCTTCGCACGACGGTGCCAACATTACCAGCGCTGCTGGATCCTGCTCTTCCCGACAGCGAGGCTGTAGTTCTGCGAGAAAGAGATAGGAGAATAAAGGATGCACAGCGGTACAACCTGCGTCATAGGGATAGTGGTGGCCTAATGGACTGAAGATCGGAAGGTTGTGAGTTCAAATCCCGCCAGGAACACCACCACTAGTGTGCCATTAGGCGCATTCACACCGCAGTACTTTTCCCACAAAGGTTCATGCGAACTTAGTTCATGAGAACTCTTTAGTTCTCATGAACTAAGTACAAATCGCGTTCACACCGGAATAAGTCCCTGGGGAAGATTAGGCAAATGAAGCCGCTGACGTCACTTCTTCTTCTTCTGCTTTGGGTTTACTGGCAGGCTACAAACAACTTCACGGCGTATACTGCCGCCCGGGAGTCCCCGGCCGGAGGTCCCCGGAGTTGGGGACTGAAGCTGCTGGGAGTCCCAGCAGCTTCTACTGAAGCCTTCCGAGTAAATCGCCAGAACGCCGACACCTCCTCATCTCCACCGCTTCCATGTTTTATTTTGTGTTGCCATAAGTTAGTCTCTCTGCGTTTCTGCGCTGGGCTAATGCTAATAATGCTAATGCGAGGATAATAAAATGGCGGCTTCACAAAAGTTTTTGGAAGTTTTACGGGGCATGGTTTGCAATCCGCCCAGCCAATCAGAAATATAGCTCTTTTCTCACAAAAGGGGGGTAAAAAGGTTCACATTAACTAATTTTAGTACCGGCTCTTTTTGGTGTGAACGCGATAAAAGAGTTCTCATGAACTAAGTTCGCATGAACCTTTGTGGGAAAAGTACCGCAGTGTGAATGCGCCTCTTGAGTAAGGCACTTAGCCCTCAGTTACTCCAGGGAGAATATCCCTGTAATTGGTAATTGTAAGTCGCTTTGGATAAAAGCGTCAGCTAAATGAAATGTAATGTAATGTCATCGAGTGAGAAGTCTCGAGAGGCTTGCACCGGGAAAAGAGGTTTGGGTCACGGATCAGAAGGCGAGTGGAACGGTTATGGGAAGTCACAACACGCCGCGCTCCTACATTCTTGAGGGACCTCATGGGACAGTCCGGGGCGTCATCATCTCATCCCCATGTACTCCTCGTCAGAGCAGAGCGGCAGGGATGCAGCTGAGCAGTATTCAGGAGGTGGTCCAGAGCCGCATATTGCAGAACCTCCGGAGCCCGGTGCTCAAGATCTGCCACCTACCCCGAGAACCAGGTCTGGGAGAGCCGTGGTGAGACCGGCTAGGTTGGACTTGTAAACAAACCAGAAGCCTAAGAGATATTATAGAGAGTTTTATAAGAGAGTAAAAAAACTGGTTATTAGTAATGTTGTGCATTAATGTTGTGTAATACACAAAATATCATAGGGTTACATTTAGTTCATGAAGGTCTGGAGTTAACTGTTTTATATCTGGTTCAGATTGGAACAGACCATCCACCCTACAGAGGCAGAATAATCCTCTAAGGTCTGTGGAGTCAATGGCAGTCTACCCATCGATTCATAAAAAGGGAGATGTGGTGTTATTGTATATGTGTGTGTGTTAGCCAATAGGAGTGAAGCCTTACGGCACGGTTGATTGACGTCATAGGCAGAGGACATGTTATGGTAACGGGGCATGTGAGCTAGGTGTGTGCTACCAATAAAGAGACACGTAATTGTGACAGTTGAACTCACGTGTATTATTGAATAACACGACACTTGCTGAGTGTGAGTTCCACTTACCTTGATCATTTTTCTATCTGCAGGGTCTACAGTCACCACAGGTTCATGGAGTACTCTACAGGAGACTACCTGCCCAGTTCACACGGCTGCTGTAACCTTTTCTAGACAAAAGTAGCACTTCAAACATTTGATATTAGTGAATGCATGAAACTCTTGAGAGAATTGGATTGAAAGACCTCAATTTGAATACAAAAGCCTTAAAAAGGGACAGTTCACACAAATCAGATCAGCCCTTTTTAGTTTGATCTGTAGTGCTCTTTATTAATGTAGATTGTTTAGGTGTGAGCTGCCGGGTGTTAGGGATATCTGCTGCAGAAATGTATGCCTTCTCTCAAATAGAATGTGATGCTCAAAGCACCAAATGATTGCATTTAAAAACTCAGCGATGTCTTTTAACGGAAATCCGGACCCAGTTAAAATCGATAAACCCAAACTTTGATTTGAGGAGTTTCATGTATCTGTTGTCTTTCTTAAAAAAACACCACCAACCAAGTAACACTGCACATAAAGAATAGTATAATATCTACTCCTGGAGGAGCTCATGACCAAGCATTGCGATTAATGGCTTCCTCCTCGGCTGAGATATAACTGCAGGCAACTCAGGAAAATGGTCCAGAGATGCAAGCAGGGATTTGATAGAAAGTTTATAGTTTATAGGTGAAACTCCAAAAAAAGGTTTTAGGATTTCTGGAAAAACACAATGCCGATGAGGTTGTCTCATTAGTTCCATGATATTAGTCATAAGGTAGACATCTCTGCAACTCATACATTAGATTGATAAATAGTACTATAGGTAAGAGAACACATATTTACTTTTGGGGTGAATCCTTAATGGGACACTTTTAAAAAGTTGTTAAAGGATGTGTTGTTCACTAGCCAACATGCCTGAACTGCAAACAACTCCCCATGAGCCCGTCTGTTTTCCTGCTCAGCTACTATAGGACACCCTAAAACAAGTTTCATAATCTAGGATTAGTCCTAACCCGTCTGCAAGGGATTAAACTGTACAATTAGGACCGCAAACAAAAAGCTAAATCTGAAGGCCATTTAAAAAAAGAAAGTTAGAGCTGTATGCATTAAGCTAAGTGCTTGCAGGTGTCTTTGCCACGTCCATCTGACGGGCTCTTTAGCGAGCTCTGCAAGCACTTCCCTGACATTGTGAATATTTCAGATCAATGCATTACACACAATTTGTAGGTAAATATTTCGCTTAGATTTCAGTATGCTGTCTTTTATCCCGTGTAGAAATCATAGTGCTTTGCTATGGCTAGTTCTTGAAGGGCCCCATTATGCTCATTTTCAGATTCAATTGCGTCTTGTTTTTACTGTGACATGTTTACATGCTTTACTGTCCAAGTGTGAGAGAAACTTTGGGATATTTGCCTTTGCAGACCATCAACATGCACTTAAACTTATATAACACACTACAGGAAAGGGAAACCCCCAGGCGCATAATGAGGCAATAGGGAGACACTCAATTCTCATCCAGTGATGTTTTATTCTTTGAATAACTCGACTGTATAAATCACAACTTGCTCAAAAACAGGTGAATGAATTTTCCGCAGTGTTCCCTGAAACAAATTCACATTCAAAGAACAAAGTAGCAGACGTGAGTTGGCTGGCAAATTATGTGTGTTTGAATGTGCAAGAAGAAAACTGATCATAATGGGGTAGAAATTAAAGGAGATGTGCAAAAGAATTGAAGAAAACTAGTCAAGCGCTGCAGCCAGGAAAAGAGCAAACTGTTTTTGGTCAAACGCAATGGGAGACTCAAAACTAAATGTGCGTTAATTGGGTTTCTCCCCGTTTGCATGATAATCTTTTCATAAGCAATGAGGCATGGGACTTGGCTGTAAGTGAGTCTTTTTTAGAGTAGACCAAGCGCAAATGTTGAATGAAACTTACACAATATGTCAAATGGACTACATTCATTCACCATGCGGACATATTTAGATAAAAGAGGCTGTCCTGTTTTAAGGGCACTTTAGAACACCAATTCACATAAACATAACTCTTTTCTATCCCTTAAATCACCTGGTTCAACACTCCATAAACTGTACATCTTCCAAACCATTAATTGCATTTGCTCTTGTTATTTAAAAACAATTCCTATGGGAAATGGGTATTTCCAAACAGCCTTATGCCGAATGTTCTGGTTTGGGTGATGCAAGGGAAGGAAGGCACCTGAAAAACTGGACTGATGAACCTCTATGGTAATTTATTGAGCAACTGGAAGAGAAATCTAGTGGTTCATGAGTCCTTTTTTCCCGGGCCAGCGAGGCGGGACACGGCACAACTAACGCGGAGCAACTATGGCACCGTTATATCTTTATGCAGCCAACTCTGCAGCAGGGGCGGCCTCAGCCTCGGGGGCCACAGAGCCCGTCTCTGCCTCAGCGGGGGCTTCATCTACTGCTGCCGTACCAGTGCTCTCTGCTGCGGGAGCTTCTTCTGCGACCGGGGCCTCTACTGCGGGGGTTTCTGCGGCAGTGGCTTCTTCTACGGGTGCCTCAGCAGCAGGGGCCTCTGCTGGCGTCTCCTCAGCAGCGGCGACTTCCACAGGAGCCTCGGCCACAACAGGAGCTGCGGCTTCTTCTGCAGCTGCAGGCTCAGCTGCCACCTCGGCGACGACCTCAGAGGCTGCAGCGGGGGCTTCTTCAGGTGCGGCCTCGACGGCAGGTTCTGCGGCGGTCTCTGCCACTGGTTCTGCAGGAGCAGGCTCGGCGACGACCTCTGCGACAGCTTCTGTGACGACTTCTGCCACCACCTCTGCAGCTGGAGCCTCCTCCACTGGGGCGGGCTCAGCAGCGGGGGCCGTTACTTCTGCTGCTGGCTCTGCCGAGGGAGCTGCAGATAGAGTGAGAGAAAAACAATTTTTTATAAACACTTCATTATTGTTATGGGTGTCACCAAAACAATTTTGTGTAAAAGATCTCTAATGACCAAATATCTTTGGCAAATAATCCAGAGTAAATTATAGCTCAAGCACAGCAAGTGCTAGGTCAAAAATAATAACTATCATTTCTGGTCAATATTGAGTTAAAGATTATTTATGAATGCTCACCTTGTAATTAAGAAAACATTTCTCATCCAACAAGCCTACTTGAGAACTTCATATATGTAAAAGGAAAGGCACGGTTTGCTGGATTTATAAACATAAAACGTATTCTTTTTAAATGCGTCACGATTTGTTTTATTTATTCATTAATCCCACCACCCCATAATTGAAACGGAAATAGACGTCAGATTTTTTAAACACTATTGATAAACCCCTTTAAAAAAATAAACAAGTGGTTGATGTAATCTAAGAGATGCGTCTCAGTAATCCGCTCTAGGTGACCAAGGTCAAATTCTTCCTCCAATCCCCTTAACTTCTTCTGAAGACCCGTCTTAATCTTTCATGGCCCTGGAAACCCAACATATTAGGGACACCATATTAAAGTATGGCTACATACAGTCTTTAACGATATTGGGCAAAAAGTAAATGCAATTATAATTTATTTATAATTATAAATAAATTAGTTATTGGTCTTGTAGGTATGTTTAGGTCTTAAAAAGCAAAGCGGTGTGTTGTAAGTGAAAGGTAATACTTAAGTCCAACAGGTGATGACCTCACTGAAGGTCTTTTTAAGAAACTGTTTTAATTTGAGCTCATACACATGTTAAGGTGGAAAATAGAAGTGTTTATTTAGGGTACTGCTATGATCATTTAAAATCATAAAAAATATTGGAATTAAATAACTTATTTTTATCCTCATTTGCCTCTCGTGGCTCAAGTAGTGCAAATGCTAAAAAAAATTGAAATAGTTAAAATGTGGCCACGGTGAGTTTCCACATGCAGCCAAACTACCCAACTAAATGACACTGTAATGACACTCAGTGATGTGTACTCAGATCTACGCGTCAGCACAAGTTGATGTTGATCACAATCACTTGAATCTGCATCGAGAGGTTTGTGCGACTCGGTTTCCAAGACATCCATTACATAATGTGATACAAACACAGTTTAAAGCCATAACAGTTCATTCTCTGGTGCTGGATGGAGCAGAACTTTATACTTTGACCAAAAACAAAACATTTTCAGGCTGCATGAACACAACCGGTCCAGAGAAAGCTTTTCCACATTACAGGATGGTTTGCTGCTCTAGGCGCTGAGCCACTCTATCCAGGCTCGTACCGGCTGAATAGACAAATCAATCTCAGACAGAAATCAAAGCAGACAGGCAAGATCAAGCTATTGAGAGTGATCATGCAACCATGTTTGATATGTGGGCGGTGAAGCCAGAACCAACTCGAAAATGCAGCAAGATCTGCCTTATTTTGCCTTCCATATCTCAGAACAGCAGCTCTTAAAGTACTCGGTACATGTTCTTGAGCAAAATTAAACTCCATTTATCACATTATACGATAGATATTATTGAGTCCAAAGTTTTTTTTGTCCTGTGTTATTTCAGTCAATACCTCAAGGATACACGTCAATTCCATCCACAGTTGTGTGATTACGCAGTTGGTCATCTTAGTCTAGTCTTTTAAAATTAATTAATTCTTAAGGGACGATGAAGGTTGTCTTTCCAAAAAGGACTCCCTAGATCAGGTCAAAAATGTATCCAATCATTTGCGACTGATCAAATACTTGCAAAACTGATGTACTTTAAGCTTAGTGCCAACAGTCTAAACTTTTATGGTGAACATCTCTGCGTAACATGATCATTTATTGCAGTAATCAAGGAGTTTGTTGTAGACTAGTTTCAGAATCCATTAGCTATTAATTAAACGACTGAGCCTCTGCAGGCAACTGCCAATATGTTGGGGGTGTAGCAGGGGCGGATCTAGAAAAATATTCATGGGGTGGTAGGAGAATTTCAGGGGTGGCGTCCCCTGGCAGAAGTATATGCTGATTTAATCGCAGTCATATCAATCAATGTTAACTTGGAAAGCCACAATATTAATATTTTAACTCAATAACATTTGGTGACATTATTGTGGCACATCAGTAAAGCCTTGCATATAAATATAAGGTGGCAGACATAATGTAATGAATTTTAACTGAACAATACCAGGGGTACCAAATCTATGCAGACTGCTGCAATAAGTACATTAATTAACTGTCTCATCGATGTTTGTCTCTATGAATATGATAATATTAACAATCATATTATTCCTATCAGAGTCACTGTTATAATTCACATATTCAGTGTTATTATTAAATAAACTATATTTTTTGGAGGAGATAATGATGAATGTTCCTCAAGATGCTTGCTCACCCTCCTTCAAATTTGAAAGACAAGTAATTACTATCATATCAAAAGATTCAAAGGAACAATTCAGCGCCCCACAACTTTACTGCAAACAGTTACAACCTTGACTTTACATCAGAAAGAACAAACATTAAAGAAGTGACTAACTGCATCAGTTAGGGTTAAAAAACGTGTATTCAGCTAAAACATAAACATCGCTGCAGTTGTGATCCAGTGGAAAGTCTTTACCTACTGGCCGAGTTAAATCAAAGTGGTTACTTTCTGTTGGCTGGGCAGTGTAGTTTTACACACCGTCTTATTTGACTTTCTCAGGACTTAAAACTGTTTTTTGCGGCAGAACCCCACAAAGAAAAAAATATATTTACACATGTAAGGTCATCATCTTAACAGTTTGTTATGCTCATCGAGTCATCCATGAGCAGAGCATCAAGTTGGCATGCCTATTACAGCTGAATGTGGCGTTTATCATCTTGATCAGCAAAACGCCTCAAACGCATTAAGATTTAAAGCTATGGTGCGTTTTGATTCAATGCTGAGTACAGCCAAACTTGACAGTCTCTTCTCTGTCATTGTAGACCGCAAACCGTGGCGGCTCCAGAGCATTTGTGTTGGGTAATCTATGGTAGGGATAACCCATACAGTGGTGGGGCTCAAGTCAGTATTTGCAATGTAATTACATACACGCTATATCGCCCCCCTTGACAGTGAAACGCCACGCGTGAGGTTTAGATTATTTCCCTGTCTCAATCCAAATGGAACTGTAGTAAATAAAAAGGGCGACCTGGAGCAAATCCTGCAATTTCCCCTCAAGTGAAAGAGTTGACTGAATACCCAACCCCTGCAAAAGGGTCTGGCGGGATTCTCCTCCAGGAGATTTTTTTGAAATACTAACATAAAACACACATTCTGGTACTCTCTTGAGAAGAAAAATAAATAAATCTATTACTACACGACATATTTAAAAAAATGAATGCCATTTTAGTTTTTTTAGGCTACTTTGTTCTGAAAGCTGAACCTGCTGCTCCTCACTGAGAGAAGAGGCGGTGTGAATTACTTTACATTGTGGATAAGGGTGGATAGCCCCCATTGTTCTGTGTGTGAAAATGAAAGACAGCCCACACACCTATCAATCATCAAACCGTGGGGTCTTTTTTCATTACGTGTTGATTTCTATCAACACGTAATGTTGTATCGGGACTTCCTGCAACAACACCACGCCGTTATCGTGATTCTGATTGGCCAGAAGACATTATCAAAGATGTTCTATTGAGAAGACGATCACTACGTGACAAAAGTTCTCAAAACCGTTTCTAGTCTTCGGTATTTCCAGACAAGTGGCTACTGAAATCAATCTTACTAACTGCTGCTGTCTGTGCAATTTCTCTCATAAATGTACGATGAGCCACAACTTTTTTTTCAAAACAAAGCTGCCAACTGGGGTGGCAAGGCATTTTTCTGAGGTGGCAGCTGCCACCCCGTGCCACACCGTAGAACCGCCACTGGGGTGTAGCCAGCAGATATCTAGAGTACCTTCATTTTTGCACCAGTCATTGTATACTGTCCAATAGCAACTTGAGATATAAGAATGTAGATGAGCCAGTTTTCTAAACTAAAGTACGCTTGAAGTGATTGTAGTCCAGTGAGGTAATATTGACCAAACGTAAACATGATTGCTTCCGATGCCAATATCTATTCACATTGCCTACAAATACTCTATTCATGTGGACATAAGATTAATTGGGATTAACTCTAGTCATTGTTTGAAATGTACTTGTGCATGTTACCGAGATATGCATGTTTTTATACTACTTCTTGTAGAACTATTTGGCAATACAACCTAAGGAGGTTGAGTAATGGTAAGGTGTGTTTGTGCACAACTGACCCTTTGCTGTCGATTCAACGCTGACGACTTTTTCCTCAACACCACCATTGACTGTCTTGTAGGCCTGATAGAAAGAGGGCAGATATGCAAGCATTAGATTCCAACAAGGCAAATTATTAAAGCAAAAAAGGGTGGCAAGAGTCACATGGATTTTACCCATGCTTGGCATTGGGAAACACACATGTATACTTGCTCCTTTAAATAATAAAACAAGGTCATACGTAGAAAAGGGACAAAGTTATTACCCTCTAGAAATCACTCAATATTCCTTCAAAATCTTTGAATTACACTCGGCACTGATAATGAGAGGACACATTTTGTGTGAAACAGCACTTTAAAATGTTTTTTTTTAAAAATCACAGCAGACCCACAAAAATGCAGACCAGGCAGTTAGAGTGGAGGAATCTCACAGATACTCACATAGACAACTGCAGCAGTGAGGCCTCCTCCACACAGGACAAAGTATGCCATGTTGCTGGAGCCCCCGGGGACCCCGAAGGCCATGTGCCGCACTGGAGCTGCTGAGAACCACAAGAGGGCAGAGGTACAGGGTTAGCTTAGAAACATGATTGGAAGCTGAAAGCAAACATTTTACTTTTGGAGTTTATATATTAAAGCATCAACCGTAATATTGGATGGAGTGCATGCACTTTACTTAACCACTAGTTGAACATATAAAGGGCATTTGCTTTTTGTCACTTGATACAAAATGAGCACGTCAAGAAATTATAATCAAAGAGAAACTACAATAAACATGTGGTCGTTATTGAGGCAACTCTGCCATCAGAAGTTAGACTTGGCACAAAGTCTAGTGCCTTTCCGACAGCGTCAACATGTCCCTATCCCTTAATCCAGTTACACAATACGGCCCTGGTCATTAGAAGAGTTGAAAAGATTTGGCAGCAGCCTGGTTGAACACCAAATTGTCCTTTAAGTTAATTCCACAAAGAAAACACTTCCCGTTTCACAATCTAAGAATTTCCTCAAAAAGAAACATTTAATTATCTAAAGGGCTTCAAGTCATGTGGATAAGTCCTTTGACAAGCATGTCAAGCGTTACTAAATGCTTCTTATTAGGCTATTTGTGGTGATTGCTGCAGCCGGTAAAAGATTTGCTTGCGTTTTAAAAGGATTGACAGTGGTGCATGCAGAGAAGGTTGTAAATAAAACCACCCTGCATCCCAAACACTGCCTACCAAGAGCGTACGTGCACACAGCTGCAGTACATACATTATCTCTAGCATGATTCACGCCCTCTGTGTGCACATGAATGTGGTTTACGCAGCAACCCGAGTAGGCCATCTGAAGCGGTGAAAGAACACAATGTACAGCCCAGCACGCCCATTTTCATCCTTCATGTGTGTCAAATCATAACTCTTCCTGTGACTTTCCCAATGACTCCATCCATTTACATACAGGTAATCCTTCCCCTGTTGCAGTCACTATAGCCGGTCAAAGAGGTACAGATGATTTGAATTGGTTTAAACAATTAAAGATTTAGTATTAAAGATGCCCTCCGACCTTAATTCAGCTTGAATGATTCATTAAAAAAGATATATAGGCCTACAGATGTTGGTGTTGGCAAAAGGTAATAATTTTCTTAGCGCATTACTAATAACTATTAATCGGTTACATTTTCCCTTTAATTAATAGGCCATGGTAACATAATGGCGATATGGAAACAATAGAGATCGTGGTACCACACATATTGGGGCTTTATGCTATGTCAGGCCATCAAATGCAAAGAAAGCCACGCTTTGTCAAACTTGCTTCCTTGTACAACCATCTGCTAAATCCTGCAACCAGTTAGCTTAGCCTAGCGTAACATGCAGAATGGAAACCAGGGGGTAACTAGCTAGTCTAGCTCTGTGCAAAGAGAGAAAAAAAATGAACCTACCAGCACCACTAATTATTTTATTTAGGCCTACTTACAAGAAAAAACCTTTAATAGATGGTTATGGGACAAACAATTTCTTGGCAGTTTATAAAAAATAAAAAAAAGGGATAAAATATACACATGTTAGTTAGCATTAGAAGTTCCCCATGACAAATATTGCTACCGTTAACCAAAGTTCTCATTTATTTTGTGCCAAGCTAGCATGAAGCCTTGCTGGCCCAAGAAACGTATTCCTTGAAATAGGCTACCACTTAAATTAAAAGTGACGATGGATGGAAATCAAGATTGTATTCCTTTCAATAGTGTCTCTGTGACTATTGATTCCTCTCATAGATAATGCCAACTCTTTTAACAATTGATCAGGAATCAATAGCCACAAATAAATCTACAAACAGATACATTAAAACAAGTAGAACAAACAAAAACAGAGCCGGACATTGTCCTGCTGTGGACACCTCGCCAATGTAACGGTAAGTCCTCTAATACCGATGACACCTCGCGTCATGAAGGGTGAAAGCCAAGTACAGCTTATTTATACAGGTAATCAGTTAATCCCTGCAGAGGTTCAAGCCTGTAAGAAAAATGGACACACTCATCAGGCAACAACACACAAGATGGTGACATGGGTTGACTCCACATGCATGTTGCACCCCTGCTATGGTCTTTCAGCTGACATGTGCTCAGACATGGGGGAAGGGTATGGTTATGCAAACCTGTAGGACAACCAGGTCAAAGTTTGGCCCTGTCAGACATGAAGTTTTAGTTTAACTTTTGCACAATTCAGCCATCAAGATACAACTAACTGTTGCAGGTTGCTGTTACAATTTATCTTGTGTGCTATAGCTTTGAGCAGAAATGTGTTTGGTTCAATACAGGAAATTAAAGCAGCAGTTTGACCTCAGGCTAAATTCCACAAACTCAGATCCCAAAGTTAAAGGATTATCTAGGGCAAGGACTCGTGAAAAGACAAAGTCATGACATTTACAGCCTTAAATTCTCTTCAATTTAACATCTAGAACCACTTTGAGTGAGGTTTAAAAATACAAATGCATTGGCAAAATAAATGTCCATGTTGAATCAAGTTTTTGAATGCAAAAGGTTATTGGCATTCAATTGTAGTTTTTGGGCGTTTTTCCCCCCATTCTCATATGCTTTTTAGGAGGGGTTGAACGTATGCATTGCATATAGCTGAACTCCATGTGGCCACTTTAAAAAGTCCTAGGACAACATGTAAACAGGACAAAGAAAAGCTAATAACTCGTTATTCCTTTGCAAACACTTCACTAAATGCTTGACTTCGTGTTTAAAAAAAAAATGTAGTGCACTTGATGCAACTTGGTTATTTAACGTTGATTCACCAAATCATTCTTGTCGTGTGTGGTTCGCTCTTTCATAACCAGAGAGTGGAAGAACGGTGTGTTCCCAAAGCAGGACACACCTCCTCCCACTGCTGCTCTGCACAATGGAAACCCTAAGAATGAATAGACCTATTTATGAGACTTTTACTAACATTTTCAAGATTTTAAAAAAGGAATCCTTACTGCAAATGTAACTTATTTAATTTGGTAACTCTGTACATGTATGTTTAACCACGTTTTCAACTGTTTGACTTGGAGACAGTCATTCAGAAAACGTTTAAATAAATAAATTCATTTTAATCAAGAAAAGCTGGTAATCGCATAAAACAGGCCTTTAGATTTTACTTCTACACATTTTATAGCAAATCCTGTAAACTCCATTCAGAATGAACATGAAATGACAATCTTGGAGCTACTTACCATTTCTGGATGTTGGTGCGAAAGCCCTCCGTGCCAGCGGCCCGACTCTCTGCAATGCCCGTCTGCAGAACATCTTCTCTCGGCTATTAGCAGCAGGTAAATGAATGCGTGTTCGTGGGTTTCGAGCAGGTTTTAAAAATGATTGAAGCGAGGAGAAGCACTCAGCTCAGCTGCTGTCCAATGCTGATTGCAGAGAGGACACCCCCCTTTCCAAAACCAGGACACTAGCACCCCCCCCTGCTGGCCACATGGAGATATGACCTTCATGGGTTTGCTGTGAGTTTTGCACAAGCATTCTTTAACCAGCCAATGAATGGGCATACCGGGCACAGACCCAGCGACACCCCTAGCTTTCATTTACAAAATCACCAAGAATGATACCATGCCTGGCCATAACACTATTAAACACCTGAACTTTTTAAAGAACATCCATAAACATCAATCTGTGCATCTTGCAAATTATTGCGGATAAGCGGGAGAAGATGGATGACTTGCACATCTCAAAATATTCTCTATAACTATTTTATTTGTTTTATGTCCTTTATATATTGATGTTGCATTGTTGGAGGAGCCTGTGACTTAAGTTTGTCATTGCCATATCTACACTGTAGCTCCTGTGCACATGGCAATAAAGCCTCGAATCAACAAACACAACAAGACTAAGAGACCAAAGAACTACAAGGAAGGCAAAACAGCTGCAAAGAGACAAGACAGACTCAAAACAACTACAAATACACAAAACAACTACGAAGAATCTCAAAAATAAACACAAGACACAACAAAACTACAAAGAGACAAACAAAGAGTTTTAAAACTACCAAATCAAACAAATCAACTACAAAGAGGTTCAAAATAATCTCGAAGAGATACAAGACAACCATAAAGACATTCTAAACGAGCACAAACAAAACAGGACAAAACTACAAGGGGACCAAAAAAACAAAAAAGGCAAAACAGCTGCAAAGAGACTAAGAGGCTCAAATCAACTACCAAGACTCAAAATGATTATATAGAGGCTTAAAATGACCACAAAGAGAAACAAAACAAATCCAAAGAAAGCACAATCAAAACACAACAAGACTACAAAGAGGATTAAAAACTACAGAGAGGCAAACAGCTGCAAAGAAATACAAAGAGACTAAAATGAGGGTCAACATTACCACAATCAAGACTCAAAAAGACCACAAAAAACAACTAGAGAAACAAAGTCATTTCAGAAAGGGACGAAACATAGAGGCTAAACAAGTAAAGGTTCAGTTTATCTTGCTTCTATGTAGGAAGTGATGCTTTTGCATGTCGACACATTGTATTGATTCACAGTGAGTATGTTGCATGCTGTATAACATGAGATAATCATGTTGACTGTGCTGTGGAGGATCACACATCCTCACGCTGGTTTGTTTCAAGTGGATTACATCCATGTGGTGGCACGGATAGAGACCCTGAACTCTGGTTGCATAATGCACACTGTCCCAGAGCTATTGTTGGCCTGCACCCAGGATGGTTCTAAATGGCAGAGCCCGAATAATACAGCGTAGTATTAAGATGGTCTCACCCATCAATGCGTCAACAATGCGTCAACACAGATCTTTTTAGACAGCAAGTTATTGTTTTAGCTCATCAACAACATTTAGATATGTTATTTAGAAACTCTTTAGACTGAAGGGAGCAGTGTGTAGGATTAAGTGGCATCTAGTGGCAAGATTCCAGATTACAGATTCCAAATACTTTTCCAAGCGTGTAGAGAACATACTCATAACATTTGAAAATGGTCATAAGTCGAACTGCTTAGACGCCAACAAGTATTAAACCGACTGCCAGCATGAGGTGTGTCCCAGAACACTGTATGTGGGGCAGTTTACAGTATCCTGATTGTTTGGGCGGTTACGACTTGAAAATGTTGAGAACTACATCTAATCTCTGGAGCCTGAGTTCTGTTTGTCTGTCCTGGGATACTCTAGAAACGTGGCAGACTCCCAATGTAGAATCGAGAGGCCCATTCTAAGCTAACAAAAGCAAGATTTTTAGTTTCATGTGATCTGACACTAATAGAAACATCCCAATACATTTTATACTTTGTTTCTGCCATTAGATCTCTATAAACCATTACACTATGGACCTTGAAGAAACATTTCAGACTTTTAAAGAGGTTAAACGTGTCTATCAAAGGTCACCTAGTCTAACATTAAGTGATAAATGTTATGCTCCATATGTATTGCTCTTTCACAACGTGGGACTCGCAAAAGAATGGTCCATAGCAAAGCAGCAGAGGAGGAGATATCCTAGTCTCTGGGTGTTTCTCAATGTCGAGTATACCTGCTCCAGAGCCACGATTTCAAGTATACTACGTCATCGAGTGGCGAAACTCCTTCTGGGGGGAACTTTGGGATTTTAGCCTTTACATTCAGAAAAACCTAGACAACACACGACACCAAAGGCCCGCGGGCCGCTTATTGCCGACCTATGCACTACAGGACAGGGAAAACCCCCCAAAAGCATAATAGGGCCTCTTTAAGTCTAGAGAAACACATCTACCAGATTGCTGCTGAATGTTGCACCAACATGACACATGCATGTGCACACACAGCACACTCATGCACACACACTCCGCTGCCCGTACCTCTGGTGTGTTGCAGGATCTACAGTTGTCATCATGTGACCTCCTATGAATCATCGATTCGACACAAAATCACAACACATGTGATGCATAACGCCCACACAGCAGCAGCAGTCACCCAGCAGACCGGTCATGGTGTTTGTCCATCTGGACACGATGCTGTGGTGGGAAACAGCCACCGCACGTAACCCCGCTGCACTAAAGTTACTCTGAAAGCAACCCTCTACTAAATAATGTTTACATTCAGTCTTTATTTCGCACCCATTGTAAACAATAAGATACAAATATACACACATTTCAAACAAGGACGTCTCACATTATTAAAGAGTTTTTAAATATTAAAAGTTCTGTGTGGGATTAACTTCATTCTCCAAAGAAAAACTGTACAAAGTTTTAGATTTGTCTTTGGTCAAAAATGTACATTATGCACAGTATGGTCATCTCTCTCACGCACGTTCACACACTTCAAAACATTCTCCCATCGGAAAAGGCCTCTGTGCCTCAGCAGCAGGTCCACATGTTTTTCTCCGGTGTTCTCTTGTTGGGGATTTTAAAGGACCCGTTCATGGGGGGGCTTGCAGGTTTCTTCTGTCTCCTTAGTTTGGCAGCGACAGCAAAAACTATGTCCTCCACTTTATCCTGCTTATACGGCACTTCCTTGCCACTCCTTTGACTGTTGCCGCTATTGTTTGGAGAGTTCTTGGCGGACGTCTCGAAAAACATCATGCCATGAGACTTGGCGAAGGTCATCGGCAACTCTTGGCTCACCTGGTTGTCAGCCCAGCTGGGGTCACGGAGATCACTCTTATTACCCACCAGGAACCTGGGAGCAGAAGAAGCAAACAAAGGATGATGTTATAAGAAAGTCACTCAGAAAATAAGTGCCACAAAGATCATTTTTTAAAAACTCTACAGTAATGTATTTTTCAGAAATCATGACCCCGATACTTAAGATATACAACTATACGCATTTTCATGTTGGAACTATTTTCTTTCTACTAACATTTGAGCACTAGCCTCTGGTCCATGAGTAGATACATGCAATGATACCGTTAGTGGATGTAGTTTGGTATAATTTGTTTGCTGCTTTGTGTAAGACAAGCCCTCTAGATCAGTGGTTCTCAACTGGTCAGGCCTCGGGACCCACTTTTTCCTTTGTCAATAAATTGCGACCCGAAATTTCGTGCTGTAATATATGGGCCATTCTACCGAATTGGTGCAAAGTCAGGTTGGAAATGTTTTGAATTTTTTATTTTTCTACCAAAAATGGTCACTACCGAAACATAGTACATACACTGTAGTAAAAAAGTATTATATTAACCTGTTAAGATTGTTTTACCTTCCCTTCTCTAAATAGTATTTTAACAAATATTTCAATGCAATTACATTTTTTATCAAATTTCAAAGTTCAATTTATACAATTCATAAAAATCATAATGCAAACTTTCTTTGTAAAATGCATAATACTGATCATATTGATTCCAGAGTTGATGATTGTTGAAATTGAACATACATTAAACCAATCAGTATCATATCCTTTTAGTTGATAACTCAATATACTTTTTTTTTTACAAAACATCCAGTGTTTCGGTAGTGACCACAGTATTTTGTTCTCAAAGTTGTATCATATTCCCTCAACCTTATTGCTTAATCTTAACTCATAACATGCCTTATGTTGAAGTGTGAATGTTTGAAGCTACTGACCCAGAATCAGCACTTTAGTAACAGGCTGAAATAGAGGGGGATGAGGCTAGAATGGGTGATCTGTTTGGTATTTTGAGCAAAACACTTCATAGACATGTTTTTTTTATATATCTGAGACCTATAATATATGCCTAACAATAGTATAATAAGAGACCTTTAAAGTAACACACTGATTTTCAGACTTTAAGACACATTTATTTCAAAATGGTGGGTTGTACCTGCTTACCATTCCATTTTGTCACTACCGAAACGATCATGTCAGTTACCGAAACGTAACCATATGTTTCGGTAGTGAGTGTTTCGGTAGTGACGAGCTAAAATTCAGCATAACTAAAGAATGCTAGCAAGTACATGGCTAGCATACATGTTTTTGAAGAGGTTTACACACATAAAAACCTAATACTTAATGCATAATATGTGTTCGGTAGTGACAATTGTTAAGGTTACACGCCGATTTTCAGATTTTGGAACAGATTTATATCAAAAGTATGGGATATAGCTACTTGCCATTCAGCCATGAGGGACAGGGATGCAGTGTCATTGCCTTGTCAAAAATGCAGGCTCAGCCATTGGACTAAAACCCCTTGTGTTTCGGTAGTGACATGAAAACTGGGGACATGATTTTTTGAGTGTAGTTTTTTCATTAAAAATTTTAAACCCACAATAAATCTAAATATTCCAACATCTGTTTGAATGTAATCATAAAGATCTTCTAAATACACCATTGAACTACATTTAAAAAAATGTTTTAAGTGTTATTTACAGAAATTGAAATTTAGATGTCAGGGTTGGGGACAGCTACTTCCCAATAGAAAGGACCCTACAAATGATGTTTTTGCATATATTAAGCTTATCACTATCTAATTTAATGCCTTATGTTTGAATAGACCATAACATATTCTTAGTAAATATCTATGTCTGAATATTGTTTTTCTTTGTTAAATAGTTTCTTGTTGTGGGACCGCACTCTTTTACAAATTCAGTAGAATGCCCCATATACGCTTTTCAGCATACAATATTCATTAAAGTGAAGTACACTGCATATATGCCTTATATCCCTTCACAGAACTAAAGTATGCTTTAAAAAAAGGTTTAATGAGATGATGAAATCAAAGCTGAACTGTATAACATAAAAAGGCACACATGTTGAAAACCCAACCCCAGAAGGGGGGTCTGGGGGGATTCTCCCCCAGGGGATTTTTAGAAATACTAACAAATAAACGACGCATTCTGGTACAATCTGAGAAGAAAATAAATAAATGTATTACTACCCGAAATTTTTATAATATTTTATGCCCTTGTTTGTTTTTCACTTAGTTCTGACAGCTTGCTGCTCCTCACAGAGAGAAGAGTAAAGAGGAGAGAGTCTGTGTGAATTACTTTAAATTGTGGGTAAGGGTAGATAGCTCCCATTGTTCTGTGACCTGTCAGTCATCAGACCGGGGGTCATATTTCATTACGTGTTCATTTCTATCTGAAGTTGTACCAATGGATGTATAAAGAAGAGTTCTACCGCAAAGTTATTTTCCGTGGGGACTTCCGGCAACAATCTTGATTCTGATTGGCCAGAAGACTCGAAAAAACATCAGCAAAGATATTTTATTGAGAAGATGATCACTATGTGACAGAAGTTTTCAAAACCGTTTATGGTCTCCGGTACTTCCAGTCCAACGCCGACTGCTTGCACAGCGGTAGAAAATCGGGCCTTTAAAATAAAGGTTTGATTTTTTTTTTTAAATGTCTTCACTCACACATCTGCGACCCACTCAAAACGGGTCTGCGACCCACTCTAAACGGGTCGCGACCCACCAGTTGAGAACCACTGATCTAGATCCATTATATTGGAGAGAAGTTCAACATCTCCACGGTCAATCCATTTCCAGATATCATGACTCTGTTACAAAAGATACACTGTTTTGAGGAGTGTCACGTAGGAACTATTTTCTTTCTACCAAACTACACCCACCAATGAGTGAGCACAGGCCTCTTAAGGCCGTGAGGCGTGAGCTGATGCTTCTTCTGCATGATGATAAAGTTGGTGGCTGTAGTTTGGTAGAAAGAACGGTTTTGAGCGGTTTCCCCCAGGAAGTTTTCTTTCTCAACTGAATTAAAACCAACAACTGTGTCACTACGCAGAAGGAACCGGACATCTTTGGACAAGAGGTTCTCCTGAGCTAGCTAACCTGCAACTAGTACCATTACCTAGCTAGTTACAACAATAATTATCCGCGGGGAAACGGCTGGCAGGTGTAGTTTGGTAAAAACAAAAATAGTTCCTACATAAAACTCCTCAAAACAATCTGTGGATTGTTTCGATTAAGCGAGTCAGGATTCCTTAAAAAAAATACTTTGTTGTTGAGTTTTTTTAAATGTGTTTTTTGGGGCTTTGAGAACCACAATCCCAGTGCCATCTAGGTCCAATACATTGGAGAGAAGCCAGACATCTCTACGGATAAGATCTCCAATACTTTGCAATTAACACCAAAATTATCAAAAGAAAAAAAGCATGTGTTATTGGATTTGAGGGGAAAAAGAAATATGGTTGTAGGATGGAGGACTAGAAAAGTTGTATATGATTCTAAAAAAAGGAGTAGTAGTACATTACCTGGGGATATCCTGCCCGAGGGAGTTCTGCCTGCACTCCTCGATCCACGCAGTCAGGCCGCTGAAGCTGTTAGGACGGCTGACGTCGTACACGAAGAGCACAGCGTGCACGTTACGGTAGTAGTGGTGCACCATGGACTTACGGAAACGCTCCTGCCCTGCCGTGTCCCACAGCTGGAGCTGGTGGGGAGGGGGAGATAAAAAGGAGAAAGGGAGAAAATGACATTTAGTTGTTGGTAGAGGTAAACATGTGCAAAAGAAGAAATGAATGAGAGGCACGGAGAGGGAAATGAGCCATGTGTTGAGACACCCCAAACCAGACCGAGACACATGCAGTGATTCATCACTGAGAGGACACAAATCTAAATAAGTTAGTCAGTTGATCTAATCTTTAGAAAGTCCGATCTCTTGTTTTGTTATGTCCTGTGAGATTATTTCTGTATTGCAATTGATAAATAAACCTAAAATAGTTTGCACTCATTTATGTCTTTATGCTCAAGGACCTCAGCTGGCTTCAACGATTAACACTTTTGTGAAATTTGTATTGATTCTATTTAGCAGCAACTTCTGTTGTCTCTTAACCGTCCGGTAGGAGCAACATCTGCTTTAGTAGCATTAGGTTCTTCTGACAATGAGCTAGCCTCAAACACCTCTGCGGAGTCTGATGCAGGCCACATGTTGGCCTTTGTCATATCTCAAAAACCGACATCAAAAGAAGAGGTTCTCCTTATTTTGACCTGGACCATCTGTAGAGTAATTCTGTACCGGATATTTTATTATCATCTGAAGTTAGGCACAATACACGGGAAATAAATATCTGTGTGTTTGTTTTGTTGCTGCAATCTTGTCTATAAGGAAGAGCGAGGGTCCTGACATGATCTGACATTTTCCCCCAAAAATCAGATTTGTTTTCTCTTTGTCATACTCTACTTGAATATGATCAATTAAGTGCTAGATTCCATTTCAACGATGTGTCACTCCCGCTAAAAAAATAGCAGATGCAACAGAGGCAACATGATAAATGAACATACAGAATAACAAAACATATTGGATCACTAGCTCTATGCTTTGAAAGGACTTCCATTTGCTAACTGACTTTGAATTGGTTTAAGATGACTTTTGTATTGACTTGAGTGCCATGAAAGTTGATTTGACCTGAATGGAGACACCTTTCATTAACTTGCCTCAGGGTCAAATTAACAGCCCTGGTAAAAAAGTGACTTTGCAAAAAAAAAAAAAAAACACGTTATCAACATCCACTTCCATTTTAGAAGATATTTCTTTATACAAGCTTACTCTGAACAGGAGCATTTGACTTTGTCCCATTCCATTATCAATACAATGCATTGGGAACAAAGCGTGAAACCTCTAAAGTTATAAACACATCCTCAGTCACCGCTTACTGACACTTCCTCCATCATGTGGTCGTTTCAAAACAGTCAGGAAGTAGATCAACACCCACAGATTGAATATCATCGCATAACAGAGTCACTAACGTGTTTACACGAGGGGCTCAAAGGAAGCTCGTTGATGTAAAAGCTCACATGCCACAAGAATCAAGTATGTGATCTTCACAGTGATTTACATGCTGCGTTAGTTCTGCAAACCAGACGCTCTGCTCTTTTCCTGTTCAGTGTGGGACAAATAAGTCCGCGGCGCCACACTGCAGAAAAATGCATTACTAAAGAACTTAGGAGTGTTAAAAGTAAATTAAGAAAGCAGTATAAAACATGATAGCCACATTTAAAAGGCTGAGGCAGTCTCAAATAACCTGCAGGAATATTACATCCTCTATTACTTGCAGAGTTGTTTTGTTTTATTTGTCTAGTCCATCTCCTGAACTGGGCCCCTGAAGGGCACTGCATTTATTGTGATCTAGTAATGGATGGAATACTGAATGTGCTATAGAGCACAGGTCATGGGGCACAACGTGTGAGGGCCCCCTGTCCTCTATTTACAAAATGTCACTAAATAGAAACGCACCTACCAGGAACAGACCTAAAATGACTACAAAGGAACATAATATGTCCTACAAAAAGATGCAAATGTCTGTCTTACTCCCATGTAGGTGGTGGTGCCTTTTGCACTTTGTTCCCAATTTAAGAGCCAACAACGTTGATAACTAATCTGTTTATTTTCGCGTCAAAACAAAAGAACGGCGTACCATTGTGTTTCTGCATTCCTGTGCACTGTTAGTCTGTTGTACGGTCCACAGGTCTTTTTAAAATATGATGACTTCCCCGGCTACCTTAATTCTCTCTCCGTTGATATCCAGCAGCCTCTCGCGGAAGTCCACGCCGATGGTGGCCTCCACTCTGCTGGGGAAGTCTCCGGCGCAGAGTCGGTGTGTGAGGCAGGTCTTCCCCACCCCGGAGTCTCCTATCACAAGCACCTTAAAGGTCCGACAGCGGGTCAGCAGCGAGGACACACTGCCCAGAGAGCTGGAAAACTCCAGAGAGGACTCCATTTTGCCGAGGGAGTTTCACTCAAAAACCCCCCAAAAAGGTTTTATAAATCTGCAGCCTCACAGGGTCTAAAACAAAAAAAATAAAGTAGAGCCTCAGGGGTTTCTTCAGGTAGTCTAGTGTATCCTTGCGCCGGGGAGCTAGTTGCACAGTGTTCGCGGAGCTGAGCAGTGAATGAGAGGAGCCTCTAGCTGCTAAAGCCTGGTGCCTGCTCGTCACCTGATGAACTTCCTCCCTCAGACTGACACCACCACCATGCTGTCAAATGAGGCTCCAGAGGCTCCTCGTCACCTGATTACTACTTGAGTAAATGTACTTTACTTCACTCAGCATAAACTGGTATGCTGAGTGAATTAGGGAGGCGTGTGGCGTAGTGGGTTGTCCGCAGCATGTCGTTGTGTCCCCTGGGCAAGACACTTCACCCCAAATTGCTCCTGTGGGGATTGTCCACAGTATTGAGTATGTAAGTCGCTTTGGATAAAAGCGTCTTACATACTCAATACTGTGGACAATCCCCACAGGAGCAAGTGACATGTAAAGAAGTAACTAAGTACATGTACTCAAGTAGTGTGCTTAAGAACAATTTTGAGGGACTTAAGTTACTTTGCAAAATTGGATTAATGATGTAAAATATAATCAACACTTAAATCATTTGCATTGTTCTGAATGAGAGATAAACCTCTTACATGTGAACGTTTTGTTGAAGAACCGTAACAGATATCGGTGAAATTTAAACACGTGAAGCATCTGAAGGAAGTTGAGCATCTGAAGTGTGCTTTCGGGTTAATAATGTGGCCTTTTTGGCAGATTAACTAAAGGTGTGTGGCTAATGCTGTGAGTAAAGATCAGCTTGAATTTACAATTGGCTTTAATGAAGACATGTTGAAAGTTTGTGTCACTTCATGCCCTCAAGAGGCATTTTGTTTAATTATTTTTGCTTCATTTCTTTTCATTTTTCAAGATACGAGATGTTTTCCTACATTTGTCATGACAAATTATGTCTCAGGAATGTAGGGTTTGGGAATTATGGCAGGTTTAAAAATATATATGAAGGCGAATTTCAAGCTGTCCTCCACTCTAGCTTTGAGATCACACACCTTAACGAGCTGTTCAATACACACTAATGTTAAAATCTGAAGAAGGCCTCTTTACCAAGGTCTGAACAATGTTTAATATTTCTAAAAGTATGAATCAGATAAAAAATGTGTTATGTTATTCTAACATGAATAATGTCAGAAAGATGTGTAACATTTTAAAGTTAGAATGAGGTTTCTGAGTGAAAGTATAAAGGAACAGTTAGCAGTTGAAGTCGCATGAAGATTTTTCAAGTCTGAAGAGTTTCTCCATTGACTTCCATGTTAAAAATGTGATGAATTATGGGATGTATCTCTGGAATTATGAAAGTTATGAATGAGAAAAGTAATAGCCATCGATTCCCGACTGAGCTGAACGTTTTGATGTTCGAACGGAGTTTCTGCGATGTGGAATGTGGGAGAAGAAGAGGCGCAAAATAACCCGGCGGAATAATAAAGAATTTTGTGCGTAGCATAACAGATAGTGGGAATGCTGTGTCTACTCTAGGCAAAGAGTATGAACCTTTATTTTGAAGAGTACAGCGCAAGCATAGGGCAAACTAGCCAAAGCAAGGAGGCACTGGAGACCCACCCATCTATGGAAACGAAACATTGAGTGGTAGGCTATACGTGTTTTAACCAGTCTATGGTTTTAACAGTAAGAACAGAAAAACGAAAAGACGAGCTGAATTTCCATTTTGGGCAAAATTGAAAAACAAAAAACGACCCGTTTGTTTTATTATTAGTTTCAATTAGAACTAAAAAACAAATGGTTAAAACGTACCTTGGTCATCTTCCCAAGGATCATAGAGGATGTGAAGTCAACACCCAAATGAAAACATGTTCACATGGATGGTGTGATGGCCACAGCCACACAGGGTAAACCAACTACACTGCATCCTCAACTTCAGTAGTTTTGCTTCAGTGCAGCTGCAATAAAACATGCCAATTAACACCACACATTTGCTCTAGATCAGGGGTGGCCAACCAGTCAGAGGTTAAGAGCCACATTTTTTCCATGTTACTGCAAAGAGCCACATCAAACACACAGTCACTGATACCGCTTGTTTCAGTTTTTTGTTTTCTGGAGACAAGATTTCAACCACGACACTGATGCATTTTTGTGCCATTGGGATATATATTTTAAATCCTCTGGAGCAGAGAGAGGAGCTGTGGATTATTGTTATTGATTAATGCATCAGTGTTTCTTAGGGTCAAAAACACTAAACTCACAACTTAAAATGAAAGCGTTTAGTTTATTTAATAAAAGAGCACATGTTCAATGTGAAAAGTGACAGTAGTTATAGATTATTTGCAATTTGGTGCTATATATATATATTTAAAAAAAAAAATTATATATATTTTTTAAACACCTTGAATTTCAGGGGGGGTCGCAGCGCCCCTCCATCACAATGGTAGGGGAAACACTGGATAGTGTTTAATCAACGATAGGTGTTCCCCCCCCCCCCTCAAAGGTGATTGGTTCACTGCATCGCAGGTATTATTGTGATTGGCTCTTGGGCCACATCAAAATTAGACGCGCTGTCATCCTCTCATACTGACACCTGACACCACACATACACACGTAGGGAGAGCCGGGACGAAAGTAACGGAGCGATTTTATCCGAGCCCAAACAACTTTGACCGGCCAAATTACGTCAGAATTATCAGCATTTAATACTTAACAGACCTACTAAATATCATATTTAACTGTCAGGAGTAGCTAGTGTTGTCACGATACCAACATTTTGGTTTAGATACCAAGTCAAGAATTGCGATTCCGATTCTTTTTCGATACTTTTCTTAAAAAAAGGGAAACAGTCTTAAATGTAATTATTGTGCTTTATTTCACACCAGAACCATAACCATAACACAAACTTTTAAACAATGAGAACAATAAATAAAATAAATGACAAGAATTCGTATTAAATACAATTAATACATTTCTTACAGACAGGCCTCGTGGTGTCCGTAGGCTTGCCCTCACTGTCAGAGATATAGCTAAAATACATCCAAATGTCGCTTCTGGAGTCTTTTTTGTCAACAAGCCGAGGCGCAGCGGCAGTTGCACTCCCACTTGCAGCCATGCTTCTCGTTTTCTCACATGCTCTGGCAGCTAGCGCGTGCACGAGAGAGGGGCGGGACTGCAGGCACGGCTGCAGTGCAGGGAGTGGAAGCAGAGCGCTGAACACACACGGCTCTTAGTAAAACGGCGCTTTCTCACCGGAGTACTTTCCCCCGTCATTCTTAAAGTACCGATACTAATGCAACGGAGGAATCGTAACGTTTTTAACGGCAGGGTATTGCGGTACCTTTCAAGTATCGGTACACCGTGCAACACTAGTCAGGAGTCAGTGTCTCTCCCCCAAACTCACACAATTCGATATGAACTGAAGAGCCGCATGAAACTAGGTAAAGAGCCGCATGCGGCTCGAGAGCCGCGGGTTGGCCACCCCTGCTCTAGATGGTAAACTCTTTATTTGATTGTAATCTGACATTACTTCAAACATTTTAGCACAGCTAACAAGTATTTGTTTGTATTAATTACATTCTTTGTCTCTTGAGTTACCATGTCCATTGGGGGAGGATACTTCCTGGTTCAGCAAAGGGCGTGGCCGAGCGCTGAGGGCTCATAAATACAGCAAGGAGCCAATTGGGACAGATTGGGACAAACCACCTGCTTCCATGTCAAAGGGGGGGATTTGGGTTTTGTCAGTGTCCTTTGTGTATGATGTGACTATTAATTATCCCTTGGGTTTTCATTGTAGCAGGTCAGTTTTGTTGAGTTAACACCTGTTATGTGCCTTTGAGGTATTTTCTGTTGACCTCTTTTATAGGCCTCGTTATTATATGATGTTTTGGGGTAAATAAAAACCCTAGTTTATTTAAACCACTCCTGTGTCCTGTTGCCTTACTGCTTGGTCCCTGACAATTGGTGGCAGTGGTGGGATCCTTCAGTGGAGGACACTACATTTTTTTTTAAAATAAATAAAAAGATGCAGCGTGGAGGGAGAATTACAAGGAAACCGGGAGGACCGACAAGCCTTTCAAATGTCCAGGAGAAGCAAGCCAGTAGTGAAGAGGAGGACAATGGGGCCTCTGGAGTGGTAGAAAGCACTAACGGCTCCTACACACGGCGGCGTGCGTTGTCGCCTGCCGGCGGGGGGGGGCTGAAACTCGACCAACAACCAATCACATGAATCTCCCGCCCCATACACACAAGCATGCGGTTTGATTGGCTAGAGCTTGCACTGGCATATGATTCGATTGGCTGGCGCCTCCGTCGAGGCGGCAAAAGTAGAACATTGCTCTACTTTTGCAGCGAGCACCGCGAGAGAAGCTACGCTTTGCTCCCACAATGCAGTTCGGCGAATCGTGACGTCACCCCATTCAAAGTGAATGGGCAGAAGCGTTGAAGCGGCAACGCACGCCGCCGTGTGTAGGGGCCGTAAGGGTGAAGGTAAGGAGCCATCCATGTCGGACCTGGTGGCCCTGCTTCAGGCTCATATGGGGCAGACGGAGGCTCAAGCGGCAAAGCAGAGCGAAATAACTACAAGACAGGAACAGCGTTTTGAAACAATGCAACAGCAGTTTCAGCTTTTACAGTTAGAAGTTCAGGCCAGAATATCTCCAGTACCAGATTCTCTGTCCGCAGACCCTGATCCATCAGAGGTGGAAGTCTTACCATCCACCAGCAACCATCCTCAGGTGCAAGCTGAGTTTTTTTACCATGGCTGCCCATCCAAACCTTGCAGGTCAGTCTCGCACACACCATGAGCCCAGAATGGAAAGATTAACGGACAATGATGACATTGAACACTTTCTGATTACATTTGGACGGATTGCTATAGCATGCCGGTGGCAGAAAGCAGATTGGGTTTTTTACGTGTTACCATTGCTTACTGGCAAAGCTAGAGGAGCTTATGTGCATATGGACATTGATGATTCCCTTGACTATGACCAAGTAAAATCTGCTATTCTTTCTAAGTATGACATCAACCCTGAGACCTACAGGCAAAGATTTCGTTCCTTGGAGTTTAACCCTGACGAGAGCCCCAAGGAGTTGTATGTAAGACTCAAGGAACTTTATGGGAAATGGATCCAACCAAAAGGTAAATCAATACATGAAATTGGTGAAATAATCATACTAGAGCAATGTTTGAGAATGTTGTCCCCTGAGCTTCAAGTCTGGATCCGAGAGCGTGACCCAGGATCGGCGATGGAGGCTGCTGGACTGGCTGATGTCTTTGTTGCTGCCCGTAATAAAGGACAACAATGGAGCTATAACCAAGCGGCAAACTCTGGGGAAGAGCCGGGACGCCAATACAGAAGTGCCACACACTGCAGTTCATCTAGTGGCCAGTAGGAGCAGGCTGCAGAAGGGAGCAATTTCCATAGACCCCCATGTTAAAATGTCCAACTTTACAGCAGAAATAAACATGTTTACATCGTGGTTCAAAAAACCATATTCTCTGTATAGTTAGATTCCCCCTTCATGACTACTGTGTGGGGGGTGAATTGTTTCTCAATTCATCTGTTTAATTAATATTAAGCCTTAAAGTTATGCATAAATTAGGGCGTGGTCACTTTGATGGACACGCACATGCCTCACTGTCAGCTAACAGCAACTTGTCCACTCTGCTAGGCTACAACCATAGAGGCTACAACGTTAGTTAGTCATAGTACTGTACTTGACCCTTTAGCCGTGTTCGTGGTGATTGTGCCTTTTAGGGAATATTGTTACAAATACCAGATAATTAAAATGTCGTGCTGTGCGCTTGAATGTACTAACAGAACTTCCAAGAAGTCTAAAATGATAATATTATACATGTTAACCCCGTTCGCAGGTGTTTGTGTGCTTGGTAGCTTAGCTTGCTACTTATTAGTCAGCTAAGGACGTATCCCTTTATACATACATATACATTTTAGTTTATGATTCAGCCTTGGGTAAGACTTTTATAGTCTATGGCTATGACGCCCATAATGCTAAACGGGAGCAAATGTTAATAGGGGACCCAATTATCCCAGTGGTGGCCGCCGGAGCTAACGGAGCCGCAGCGTGCTAGCTCCAGCCGGCGTCCCGGAGCTAGCCCACTGCGGCTCCGTTAGGTCCGGGTGGTGGAGTCCGTCTTTTCTAAACGTGTGAATGGCAAGCATTAGGAATAACAAAATATAGCTAATTCTCTTGCAGATTGTCTCATTTGATTATGAATGTAACGTTTATATAGGGGAACTACACTGTTAGCAGTAACTTGGTATGCATGTATTTCACGTTAGCTTAGCTTCTTAGCCTGAGCTAGCTCTGTTTACTTCCAGTTAGGAGGCAGCAGGTCCCGCCTCGGCTCCGTCTCTTTGCCCTTATTTGGAGCAGGCGGGATTAGACTCTGACGTCACAGTCGAGCCGTTAGTGGCCGACTCCGCCTACTAAGGGCTTCACGGCAACTCTGCAGAATCCTATGGGTGACGTCACCGACACTACGTCCATTTATATATACAGTCTATGGCTATAACTCATGGAGTTCAAAGGATCAACACAAACCAGCTCGACAGTACGATCAGGACAGAGGCACCCTCCGGTGTGGGTAAGCCTCCCATGTGGGAAAAGCAGTCAGCCAGCGGCCCAATTAAACCTCTTGGTAAAAAGCCAATTTGTTATCTCTGTGGAATAGAAGGCCATATACAGTGGGGCAAAAAAGTATTTAGTCAGCCACCAATTGTGCAAGTTCTCCCACTTAAAAAGATGAGGCGCCTGTAATTTTCATCCTAGGTATACCTCAACTATGAGAGACAAAATGAGAAGAAAAAAAATCCAGAAAATCACATTGTCTGATTTTTAAAGAATTTATTTGCAAATTATGGTGGAAAATAAGTATTTGGTCAATAACAAAAGTTCATCTCAATACTTTGTTATATACCTTTTGTTGGCAATGACAGAGGTCAAACGTTTTCTGTAAGTCTTCACAAGGTTTTCACACACTGTTGCTGGTGTTTTGCCCCATTCCTCCATGCAGATCTCCTTTAGAGCAGTGATGTTTTGGGGCTGTTGCTGGGCAACACAGACTTTCAACTCCCTCCAAAGATTTTCTATGGGGTTGAGATCTGGAGACTGGCTAGGCCACTCCAGGACCTTGAAATGCTTCTTACGAAGCCACTCCTTCGTTGCCCGGGCGGTGTGTTTGGGATCATTGTCATGCTGAAAGACCCAGCCACGTTTCATCTTCAATGCCCTTGCTGATGGAAGGAGGTTGTCACTCAAAATCTCACGATACATGGCCCCATTCATTCTTTCCTTTACACGGATCAGTGGTCCTGGTCCCTTTGCAGAAAAACAGCCCCAAAGCATGATGTTTCCACCCCCATGTTTCACAGTAGGTATGGTGTTCTTTGGATGCAACTCAGCATTCTTTCTCCTCCAAACACGTCTCGTTGAGTTTTTACCAAAAAGTTCTATTTTGGTTTCATCTGACCATATGACATTCTCCCAATCCTCTTCTGGATCATCTAAATGCTCTCTAGCAAACTTCAGACGGGCCTGGACATGTACTGGCTTAAGCAGGAGGACACGTCTGGCACTGCAGGATTTGAGTCCCTGGCGGCGTAGTGTGTTACTGATGGTAGCCTTTGTTACTTTGGTCCCAGCTCTCTGCAGGTCATTGACTAGGTCCCCCCGTGTGGTTCTGGGATTTTTGCTCACCGTTCTTGTGATCATTTTGACCCCACGGGGTGAGATCTTGCGTGGAGCCCCAGATCGAGGGAGATTATCAGTGGTCTTGTATGTCTTCCATTTTCTAATAATTGCTCCCACAGTTGATTTCTTCACACCAAGCTGCTTACCTATTGCAGATTCAGTCTTCCCAGCCTGGTGCAGGTCTACAATTTTGTTTCTGGTGTCCTTTGACAGCTCTTTGGTCTTGGCCATAGTGGAGTTTGGAGTGTGACTGTTTGAGGTTGTGGACAGGTGTCTTTTATACTGATAAGAAGTTCAAACAGGTGCCATTAATACAGTTAACAAGTGGAGGACAGAGGAGGCTCTTGAAGAAGAAGTTACAGGTCTGTGAGAGCCAGAAATCTTGTTTGTTTGTAGGTGACCAAATACTTATTTTACCGAGGAATTTACCAATTAATTCATTAAAAATCCTGCAATGTGATTTCCTGGATTCTTTCCCCCCATTCTGTCTCTCATAGTTGAAGTGTACCTAGGATGAAAATTACAGGCCTCTCTCATCTTTTTAAGTGGGACAACTTGCACAATTGGTGGCTGACTAAATACTTTTTTGCCCCACTGTAAAACCTATGTGCCCCCAAAATGCAGCCAAAATGACACAAATGTGCTTTGTGCCTCGCCCTCATATTGAGCATGTGCGTAAGGATGACCAGTCTATTAAGATGACACTCATAGAAGTTAATGGACAGATTATCAAGGCCTTGCTGGATTCTGGGAGTAGTCAGACTCTTGTACACCGGAAGTTTGTACCACCCAACATTATTAGCACAAGAGACATGATCCCAATCTGTTGTGTGCATGGAGATGAGAAAAGCTATTCAACAGCTGACATGTACATAAAAGTAGAGGGTCAAACTTACCTCTTGAACATTGGGGTTGTTGATAACTTGCCTTATCCAGCGGTGCTGGGGCGAGATCTTCCAGTGCTTTTTGATTTGTTGGAGGGGAAGCAAAGCCAAAAATGTAATGTTGTAGTTACTAGAGCACAGGCAAAATCACCAAATGAGCACTCTGAGACGCTTAGTGCTTTACCTTTTTTTAATCAGGAGCTTGACACAACTTCCGGGAGACCTCGGAAAACTCGCAGACAGAGGAGACAGGAAAAGTTCCAACACACAGTTGTGAACCCACCATCCAGCACTGAGCCAGATTTAGCCTTACAGTTTCAAATGCCAGCCAATATCATGGAAATGCAGAAAGCTGATCTATCCCTAGATTCTATTTTTCGGACGGCAAAGGAAAAAGAGCCAGGGGCCGAGCTGGACTTCAACGCAGACGAGTATGTTCTGCAAAATGGCCTTCTCTACCGTCAGCAGGGGTCGGTGTTGCAGCTAGTGGTTCCCCAAGCAGTTAGATACAACATTCTCTCTTTGGGGCACTCTATTCCCTGGGCTGGCCACCTGGGTAAGCATAAAACCATAGCTCGCATCCAACGGTATTTTCACTGGCCTGGCCTGCGAAGAGAGGTCACTCAATTATGCTGAAGTTGTCAGTGCCAAATAACATCTGCTAGAACCCCCTCCAGAGCTCCCCTCCAGCCTTTACCCATCATTGGCACCCCATTTGAGCGCCTTGGGATGGACATGGTTGGTCCTGTTGAGAGACGGCCGCGGGTCAGCAAGATTCAGGCCATCGAGTCATGTCCTGTGCCACAAACAAGGAAGCAGCTCCGATCTTTTCTGGGCTTCTACCACCGCTTTCTACCACCGCTTTGTACCACAATTCTCTGCCAGGGCAGCTCTACTGGGGGTGTGATGGCCACAGCCACACAGGGTAAACCAACTACACTGCATCCTCATCTTCAGTAGTTTTGCTTCAGTGCAGCTGCAATAAAACATGCCAATTAACACCACACATTTGCTCTAGATGGTAAACTCTTTATTTGATTGTAATCTGACATTACTTCAAACATTTTAGCACAGCTAATACACAAGTATTTGTTTGTATTAATTACATTCTTTGGCCCAATCCCAAACCACTCCCTCGACCCTACCCCTCCATGACGGAGTGAACTCCGTCTGTAGCCACACTCGCAGCTCAACGAGGCTCCCTCCTGTCAGATGGAGGGAGTAAATACAGCAGCAAGCTTTGGGACGGCCTCCCCTCTCTCCGGCAGAAACAGGAAGTGCCGTAACTGTATGTAACAACGGTTTCAAATCAGCATCTCTTTGACAAAATGTTTAAATGAATAACTCAACTAAAACTCCAAACATCTTTCATTGTGTTTCAAAGCTCTTTTAGTTTTAAACCTGATGTGTATAAGCTTCTTAGTTTTTGCAACGGTCTGTAAATATACACAACTTTATAATAAAATTCACAATTTTACCTTTTTCTAGACTAAACACAGGTATGATCCTAAGTTAAAACATATGAGGTTATCATGAGGTTGTTAACATCGCAATTTATCAGTGGATGTTTGCTGGAACTACTTGTAAACAGCGTGTTTCCTGACGGACACACACAGCGTGACTCCGGTCAGGTAGAGACCGGTCTCAAGTCAGCACCGCTGCAGACTCGCCGTTTGAGGGCTCGATAGCCCACTCCCCCTCCACACTCGTTGCTTTGGAACAGCCCTCAATATGTCGGCCCCTCCGCGTGAACGCGCAAACGGAGGGATAGGGTGTAGGGCAGTGTTTCTCAAACTTTTTCATACCAAGGACCACTTAACCAATAAAAAAACACTCACGGACCACCTAACTCCACAAATATCCAAAAACACATCGTTTTTTACAAATCGCCTGAAAATGGTATAAACAAGTGGCAACATGTGTGATGAAGGTATTTATCTGGGCTATAGCATGCAATCGAAAGTGAAACTTAAGCTCGCTCCATTGCGGAGATATCCCCGCGAGAGTGCGGAAAACTTAAATTAATGTATTTATTTAAAATGTGAAATGTTACCAATATACTCACGGACCACTAGGGGGTGCTCACGGACCACCAGTGGTCCGCGGACCACACTTTGAGAAGCACTGGTGTAGGGGTAGGGTGTGGTTTGGGAATGGGCCTTTGTCTCTTGAGTTACCATGTCAATTGGGGGAGGTTACTTCCTAGTTCAGCAAAGGGTGTGGCCGAGCGCTGAGGGCTCATAAATACTGCAAGGAGCCAATTGGGACAAACCACCTGCTTCCATGTCAAAGGGGGGATTTGGGTTTTGTCAGTGTCCTTTGTGTATGATGTGACTATTAATTATCCCTTGGGTTTTCATTGTAGCAGGTCAGTTTTGTTGCGTTAACACCGGTTATGTGCCTTTGAGGTATTTTCTGTTGACCTCTTTTATAGGCCTCGTTATTATATGATGTTCTTGTGGACTTTTGGGGTAAATAAAAACCCTAGTTTATTTAAACCACTCCTGTGTCCTGTTGCCTTACTGCTTGGTCCCTGACATACAATGTATATAAATACATTTGTACCCTTTTTTATGTATATAATCTGTCTATGTTTCCGTTGAGTTTTCAGTTATTCTTTATATTGTGTATTCCTTGGATACGGTATTGATCGACAATATATATTTTGTACTGTACAATTTTCAGGCTGGGGGCACCACCTAAAATCTTGCCTATAGGGCAGCAAATTGTTCAGAGCCGGCTCTGACTCCACCCCTGCTTCTCCCTCCTCCACTCACCTGCCGTTAGAGGCGTCGTGCTGCCCTCTACTGGTGGAACTACCTCAGTCATATTTTTGTCTTTCCAAGTCAAGTATCGAAGGGAAACATGGATGCAATTGTATAGGGCTGCATTGGAAAAAAAAATCGGAAAATGAGTAGTGTGATTTTTTTTAAACAATTTGCAGCAAAAAAAGATTTAAAGGTCCCCTATTGTACTGTTTCTCATCAATATATTATAGGTCTTGGATATATACAAACATGTCTCTGAAGTGTTTGGCTCGAAATACCAAATAGATCATGCATTGTAGCATCCCATAAACCCCTCCATTTCAAAAGTGCTGATTCTGTGTCTGTTACTTTAGATGAAAATAAGGAGCCACTCATAAAGTGGCCAAAATCTGATCAGCTCATTTACAGGTTTTTATATAAATGGATCAGGACAAAAAGTGAGTGAATCTCTCTTTTCCCTCTACACAGAGGTGCACATTTATGTACAAAATACATGAAAGTGGATTTTGCACAATAGGTGACCTTTAATTAAAACTGTAAATACAGATAAAAAACAGTCAATTATTTTTTCTTTCGTTTGGTTTTAATACAAAAATCCAGAGATATCATACATCGCCATCTCAGATTTCATCTTTCACATTAGAACCCAAATTAGAGGAAAAAGGGGAAGAAAAGAGATTATTTGGGAGAAAAAAGAAAAAGTAAAACACATTTCTGATGCTCTTACGTTTACTTGCCTTGTAACCTGTTCACTTCTGTCACCTTGGGAAACCGGCCTGGATGCTGAACTCTGACCTCTTGGAGCAATTTTAACTAGCAGAGTTCCCGCTCTAAGTGATAGAATCCCTGTGTGCATGCAGATAAAACCATTTCTAACAGTGACAACAGCAACACCACAAGTGACTGCCAGGAGGCTCAGTGGAATCACTTCAACCAGATCTACAAATGATTATCATCAATAATACATTTATTTGATCCATTATGGACAGGAAGGTGTCTACGGTATTGCTTAGATCTATCCAACTCTCAGAACTTGTTAGAATGTTAGAACAGCAGTGTATTTGAAAAGGAGCACTCCACACAACCTAAAGAGTTTTTAAATATGTGCTACGATGTGCTCCATATGAACAGACAGGGAACAATTTCCGAAGTTTAACCAGGAGCGGAAGCACAGTCTGACCAAATAAAACCAGAACAAAAACATGTGCGGTGACGTTCTTTGTGCCGGGCCTCCGCAGAGATCAGGCTTCCTCACTCACTCCATTGCACTGCCACTTGTAGATCGGCGGATACTGGAGCGTTACAGCAGATTGGCATGTGGTTGCTGGATGTCCTCGGTGTGTACTTCTGTTCCTCTGTAACTCTTCCTGCTCAGCTTCCTACAGATCTGTCAGATCAGATCCACTCAGCTCAGTCTCCTGTCCCCCAGTGACAGCTGTGTCCTTTTTAAATTTAAATAACCTTTTTAAAATAAGGGGAACCGTTATTGATCATTGAGGAAAACCGGCAGTCCATGTCAGTCCATCGCGGTTTCTCCAGACAGTTTGCCAATAACTAAAGTTTATTTTCCTACTCAGCTTGGTTGTCAGCTTTATTTAAAAAAAGAAAAAAAGAAGTAAAATGGCCATTCTGTTATCTTTCTCGTCCCCCCCTCTTTCCCACAAATATACACAACCGCACACACGCTCTCAACACACACACACACACACACACACACACACACACACACACACACACGGTTTTCACCAAGTGGGAGAGCCAGGCCATGCTAGACCCAATTTAAGCGGAGCCAAAAGAATGTAACACCCATTTTCGCTTCCTGTGACTGGCTCTTAACAAAATGGCTGCCAGGCGTACCACAAGGCTCAGTGCTCGGCCCAATTCCTTTTGTCATCCGCTGTTGATCTGTAGCATGCTCACATCTCGTTGGCTAGCTCTTCCGTCTCCGTGGAGACATCCCCGTTGGCGATCTTTGTGTTCTCCTCATACCCGGGAGGTGTGAAAGCTAACGTGTAGGGGTAAAGCTTGTGACACTCTGCACGGTACGACTCGGCATGCTCCTTACAGTCGCCCAGCAGGCCGCCTCGGAGACAATCCAGGACCTCTGTGCAGATCTGAAGAGGAGAGCAAAGAGAGGAAGAATTATAAAAAAACAGCAGTTCCATACATTTAGAGATTTTTGTTTTTTTAAAAGTATTTTTAGAAGGCATAGTTCAGATTCTTTTTAAAAATGGGTAGTTTTTATCTAAATGTATTTTGTGCCGTTACGTTTCCATGCTTGAATATTTAACAAAAAAAGGGCTATATTTGTCCTCGTGCTGCAGCACGTGATAAGTGAACCGCTTAGAGATGCGTAGGAAATGTAATTTAATTACAACAGTCATATCTATTAAACATTCTCTGTGTTCATTCACATTATTGTTATGATAATTTACACACACCTTCCAAAAAAAGTGTTTACAAATAATTCAATTATGCAGCTTTTTAGGCCTTTTCCTTTGTATTATTACTGACATTAGCATTGATGCGTACCTGTATGGTTCTGTTGTTGAGCGACTCATCTAGTGCAGTGGCCAGCTCTGTCGCCTTTGTTTCCGTCGATGAGTCCAGATACACCATCATCTTAGCAGCTGCAGGAGGGAGGAGTTTGTTAAAAAGGTAGATCAAACCCTCAAAAGTTAAATCACGTGGTTCCAGACAGAAAAAAACTTGCAAATGTATGACCATTAAACAAGTGTTTGTTTTTTTCTTGTAAATGTACCACCTGGCCATTCTGTGTTTCTTTATTGGAATAAGCAGGGTTCTTACACCTTTTCAAAAGTCAAATTCAAGCACTTTTCAAGGTGCATTTTCCAGCTTTTCAAGCATCTTACAGCTGTTGTAAATTACATATTTATATACACATACTCAAATAATTATTTCCCTACCTCACATTAAATCAGATGTTCTTTATGCTATAAACAACCAAATGTGTGTTTCGTGATAGCCTTCTACACGAGGATGAAAACAATTAAAGAAAAGAAAACTAAGTTTAATATTTCAAAATTAGTGATCTGTACGTAGACTAGGCCTCCCATATAACCTGTCTGAGCCGATATACAACAATCAGCCAAATAACTTTTCAATACATTATTGATTCCTATTTTTGAGGTACTTTTAGGTTGGCAGTAAACATAAGTCAGAGGTAAATGGTGTACTTCTACTCCTCTACATGTATTTAATTCCTTTAGTTACTTCACAGATGTGGATGAATGATGTGAAATATAATCAAGTGTTGAATCAGACTTTAGTTCCACCTGGAGTAAATCCACAAGCTCCCCTGCAGTATACAAAGTCATTCAGACTAGCTGCACCTTTACCAGCTTTGAGAACACTTTCATGATCAATCATTATAAAACATATCATATATTATTCTGAAATGGACCAATCTGCAGAATGACTACTTTTACTGTCGCTACTTTCACTATATTTTGATGAGAATACTTTTCTACTTTTACTTGAGGAACATTTTGAATGCAGGACTTTTACTGTGACAGAGTATTCCTACACTCTGGTACTTCTACTTTTACTACAAGACCTGAGTACTTCTACTTTTACTAAGTACAAGATCTGAGTACTTGTACTTTTACTCAAGTACAAGATCTGATTACTTGTACTTTTACTCAAGTACAAGATCTGAGTACTTGTACTTTTACTCAAGTACAAGATCTGAGTACTTGTACTTTTACTCAAGTACAAGATCTGAGTACTTGTACTTTTACTACAAGACCTGAGTACTTCTACTTTTACTAAGTACAAGATCTGAGTACTTCTTCCTTTAATCAAGTACAAGATCTGAGTACTTGTACTTTTACTCAAGTACAAGATCTGAGTACTTGTACTTTTACTCAAGTACAAGATCTGAGTACTTGTACTTTTACTCAAGTACAAGATCTGAGTACTTGTACTTTTACTACAAGACCTGAGTACTTCTACTTTTACTAAGTACAAGATCTGAGTACTTCTTCCTTTAATCAAGTACAAGATCTGAGTACTTGTACTTTTACTCAAGTACAAGATCTGAGTACTTGTACTTTTACTCAAGTACAAGATCTGAGTACTTATTCCACCTCTGGTAGCGTATTAGTCTGAATTGTAGCCACAGAATCACGCAGAGCTGCATAAAAATAGACTCACAATGATAACAAGTGGAAAATAATATTTACTAATGTGTGCAATGATTTGTAGGTAATGCTGACTACTCAAGACACCTGACTTGGACATCTTCAAAGGAAGACTGTGTTCATTCTACAATTACATGGGATTAAAGCTAAATGTAGTTTTACTTGTAGAATACTTCAATTTTATATAAAAGACAGTCTGTTTTCAAATAAACAAAGTCTTGGCTTTCAGAATATTAAACTTGTTTCGGCAAATTCAGATGATAAATACAACTTTGAAGCTGCGGCATAATTACAAGCAGAGAACGGACTAATGTAACATCACAGCAAGCATAACAACAGCCAGTGTTTCTTGTGAGTGTTTCCCCGGCACACAAACGCAAAAATACATAAACACACTCACGAGCTTCCCCCAGACCAGTACAAACGAAAATGTGTCTTCGGGTCAATGTGACTGATATCGATAGATCGTCACATTTGGTTTAGGCACGAAACATACTACCAGTAGAAATACATTGCTTTCAAAATCGCTCTGTGTCGAATCAATAGATTATATTTCGTGACTGTAACACGAAATGCCGTGAGTGCTTCATCCTCTGAACACCACAGGATGGTGACTGTAACGCATATAACATAGGTACTCTCCCCTGCAATTATTATTATCCCTCAATCGAGTTCGCTATTCAGCTTGCTAACGTTAGCTTCAACAAACGTAACATGCAACGTTAGCCTAATCTAAAATGCTCTACTACGGCGTACCTTTCATGTGGCTCGTCAGCGCACTCTCGCATCGTTATTTTTGCAAACTTTGCAGAAGGCTACTCGTGGGCTTGACCCTTGTCTTAGCCATGGCTTGTATTTGTCTTCTGCTAGCCAACGCTCGTTGAAACTGCAACCTCCTGGCACACTGTCATCTATCACTCATCAGAATGCCCAGGTCACACGTAACACAAACACTTGCAGGTCGCGCGCATAGCGCAGGAAGGCCGCAGCGGAGCTGTTTTATGTAGAAGTGAAGCAATTCTTTTATTTTAATCTAAAAAGCGAACTATTCAGTCAGACAGCAATTTATTGTAAAAGTAAAGCATTTACATTTTCAAGCACTTTATCTCAATTTCAAGCACCATTCCCAACATTCAAGCACTTTCCCAACCTTGAAAACACCACGTCAAATTTCAAGCATTTTCAAGGATTTCAAGCACCGTATGAACCCTGAATAAGACAGGCCTCTGTAATTTTTTGAAATGTTTAACTACAGTGGCTCTTATATGCCTTCATATATTGAGTATTAAATGGGAACCCGACCTTTTATAACAGATGTACTTATGTGTGTGTGTGTGTGTGTGTGTCAGTGGCGAGGGGCCTAAGATATTCTAAAAAATAATATTTGAAAACATAAAAACATTTTTTTAAATATTTTTTTGTTGTTCAATTTTTCATTAGTTTTACCAAAATAACTTGATTTAATTGTATTTAAAATAACATTTCCAAATAAATAAATCCTTTGAATCTGCCTGTTCAGTTTCTGTTGGAATGTGAAGGGTTAAATGCCTTCTCTGCGAGTTATGTGAAGACGGGAGAGCTTGTTGGTCCCTCTCTACATTCACAGAGGGCCCGCTACAGTAACTCAATGAGAGAGTAATGTCAAATGACAGTACAATTGACCAATCATATCTTCCCTCTAAATGGGCGGGCTTTATTTTCGCGGACTTTATGACAAGTTCCGCCCGCTGTGAGGTCTATGCAAGTGGTGCAGTGACGCGTCCTAAAACCCGGAAGTAAGCTGCGCTCGGATTCCCTCGACAAAAGAGCAATGGGATTTCTCCAGAGGATTTTGGAAAATACCTCGAAATAAGGTCTGTGGAAAACAAACCTGTTTGATAAATGCACGTTTTGTTCAGGCGGATAATATCCACATGTCTACCGTACTTTTAATATTTTCGAATCATACATCTAATCGATAGATTTATGATTAGCATAAGTTCGTTCATGATGGCTCACTTCAGTGATAGTGATGACATCGTTTGCAAAATTATTAACCGAGTCATTTTCAAGATTGAGTTACAATGATAAACTGGAGTGGCAAAGGATCAGCTGAATGACCCGCCATCAAGTGCTTCATCCAAAAGGACAGGAGGATGGACTTTGTGTTTAAGTGATTTGATCATCAAAGGTCGGCCTAAGTCATTTTCAATGTGGGCCACCGTGCCGACTTCATTCATTTGTAATTCATTTGTTACCTGGCTGTGGGTGCCCTGTCATGATAGGTGTTTATATAAATGGTGTTGTTTTGTGTGGTAGAGGGTCGCTGTCATTGATGCGTTTTGCACTCCGGGCCGCTGTTTTGATATTCCGCTGAAGTATACGCTGTGACGTAATATCTCTTCCTTTTTCTCGAGGGAAGGGGGGTCAGAGGGCCTAGGTATAAAAGTCACGGCTCGCCACTGGTGTGTGTGTGTGTGTGTGTGTGTGTGTGTGTGTGTGTGTGTGTGTGTGTGTGTGTGTGTGTGTGTGTGTGTGTGTGTGTGTGTGTGTGTGTGTGTGTGTGTGTGTGAGTCCTACCAGCCAGTCGGTGTGGTATGGAGTTGGAGTGCTTGGTGAGGTAAGCCTGGTTGAAGCTCGTTGCGTTGCTGTCTCCGAACAGCCGGGTGATCTCCTGCTTCAGAACCGTCCTGACCGTCTCCGGCAGCTCCGTGCTGTCAGACACTGAAGGAATGGAGGAGGGGGAGAGATGTGAGCAATGGTGTGAAGAATGTAGAAACAAACTGTGTAGTAGATAAGACTAAAACGCTATGTAACAAAGTGGAACCCTCTCGTACCTCCTTTAAAGAAGCGTACTAGACACTGGTGTAACCATGGGTGGTCTGGGTCAATAGCCAACGCCCTCTTCACGGATTGGAGCATCAGCAGGTATTTTTCTGGGAAAAAAAAGACCAAATGCAAGGTAAGATGTGAGTTTCAACATGGTAAGAACTAAAGAAAAGTCAGTGAATTTAAATGCTCTTGCCAACCTTTCCTGAAGTAGATCTCGAAGGCCATTAGGTGCGTGTCGATTTTGTCCTTGACCAGGTGTTTGAGAGGCATCAGGAACTTGACAGCTTCCTCCAGTGGATTTTCTACCTATAAACAGGAAGTGACAGCAAGGGAACACAAATCAAATCACTGATTGCTTGCTATTCTATGTGTAGCTATGTGTGCAGCATCAAAGACAAATGGCCTTGTCACTGACACTTTAGGATTTTTCATGTTCTTCTTTCTAACCTTGACCAGCTTGTCAGGTATTAGCTCCTCCTTAGGCCCGCCGATCTCCTCATCATCATCCTCCTTCTTCTTCTTCTGGTTCTTAAGCTGCTTCTCCTTTTCAGCAATCTTCTTCTCCTCCTCTAGCTGGGCCTTTTTCTGGGCTCTCCGCTGCTTGTTCCTCAGCTTCTTCAGTTCTTTGTCCGAGAGGTTAGCTAGAGAAGAGAACGGGGCGTTAACGTATGGATAAAAGCATTTTCTCTTTTCGTTTGGCCCAGGAAAGTTTTAAAATGTAAATAAAACCAGTGTGGGACTTACCGGTGTCGGCCTGCAACTCCTTGCTGTCGTCAGTGAGCGGATTGTCGTGCAGGCTCAGGTAGATCTGGATGGCGCTGGTGGCAGCCTTGTAGTAGAAGGGATGCATTCGCAGCACGTCCTCCAGCTTCAGTAGGTCCACGTAGGAGCGTAGCGTCATCTTCCGCATGCAGTAGGTGTGGAAATCAAACTGGTCGTCCGTGATCTCCACAAAATGCTGATAAGAGATGGGAGAAAAAAGGTGGAAGATGTAAAAAATAAAGGAAGAAATTGAGAAAACAAGGATTTGACCTGATCATGACATTTAATTTGGGTAGCCAAGGAGTTTTGTGCAAACGTTGCTAGGAAAAATACACCAAGTACACTCCCTGATAATAAGGGCTCACCCTTTCAATCTCGTGGCACTTCTTGAGGGCATCCCCAAACTTGTTCATGGACTTGTAAGCGAGTGCACACTCTGTCTGGAACCACATGCACTGCATCTCGTTCAGGTTCTCCACTGCTGACGCTCCCTCCTGGACAAAGAAGCAAAAAACACATGCATGAGCAAAGTCAATTACAAAACAGGGGGATGCTCTATTGTCATGTGAGGTCAACTGCTGCAAATGGATTTGGCAAGTCAGTATGTGTCACTGTGAACCTAATTCTGATGTTAGGTTTGGCCATGTCAGCAGGATGTCTGAAAAACTACTGCAACAACTTTAGTGACATTTGTTGTAAGGCTGTAGCACGGGAAAAGAGAGAACTCTTAACATTTTGAAACGGATGCAATTCATGGATACATTAAATATTGTGCAGTTCCGTTAACTTTGTGGGACTGGGCATTTCATTTTATTCTACATTCATGCTTTGGAAAAATTAGTTTCCAAAGTAAATTCATAGGAAATGTTTTATGTTGTACGTGTGTTTAAACAATTTTTTCTGATATTTTCAGAACCTTATCTCAGCTCAGTTTGTACTTTTCTCACCCGTGTGAACTTGGAGCACATTTCCTCGGCCTCTTTCACCATGCCGGCCTTCAGCATGTACTTGGCACACTTGGAGTTGATGAATCTGTCGGCGGTGTCCAGAGCCTGGGCCTCGTCCATCCACTGAGCAGCTTCTTTGATGTTTCCAGCATGCTGTGGGAGGATAAAAGGTCAATACGGCAGTCATGACACTAACACAGCTACTCGGTAAACACTTGGACTAATGTGTGCCGTGCGTTACCTTGTAAATCTTGGCTTTGATGAGGAAAAGCTCGATGAGCGTGGGAGTGCTGTCGATGGCGGCGTTGATGTAATCTAGAGCCAGAGTCTGTTGGTCAATCATGTCGTAATGCTGAGCCAGGAAGTACTGTACCCAGAGCAACGTGGTCGGAGGTTCCTCTTTACCGTCATCTGCAACAGTACAGGGGAGCTTGCGTAAGTTCACGTCTTTACGATTACTAAGAAAAAAACTACAGTTAACCTTGTAAGTTATGAATGGAAATGAGTAAACTTGGTTGTAATAAGATTTTATAGAAGTCAACCCCATTTTTGTTGCATTTTTTCTGCAACATTCCTTTAATGGATTTAAGTTCTGAAATGTCCACTTGTAATTATTTATTTCACATTATAAGCGGTAGAATGTACCATTCAATGCTATGGATTTATAATAACTACCTATGCAGGAAGGATTCACAAGTACATTTGCAACATGCAATTCAAATATTTAGATATCAGCCTCACCATTTACTGTTTGATCAAAAAGAAAACTTCTGAAAAAATATATTGATATTGAATCCTTGTTGATGTTATTCAGTTGAGAGAAAGCTTGTTCTTGGCATCTCAAATTAGGAGTGCTATGGATGTTGTTCTGGCCGATTTAGATGTGATTATCCGTGCCTGTGTCAGAAGATGGGGCACCCCTGCACATGGAGGCATTGCTGGCTCAGCTCTGCAAGCATGGCTTTATACTCTTGGGCGAGTCATTTTTTGATTCAATTGCCTGAACGACATTGACATTGCTTGGACATTAACATACAAGGAGGCAATTCATTCAGGAAACGGTTGACCAACCATAACAGAGCCAGCCAGCTAACCAATGAGAGCAGACTGGGCTCTGGTTTCAGACAGAGGGTGAAAAGAGGTGCTGCAGAGGTGTTCTGTATGAGAACAATAGAGACCTTTTTGAACATTAAAGCATGTAAATAAAACATGAATAACAGAAAAAGCACAACATTAACATAATTCATCCTCTTTAAAACAAAAGTTAAAAACTGTCTTTTACGCTACACACACAAGTTTAGAAACACATTCATTCATTATCATACTGATTTATTCCTCACCGTTCTGGTTGAACATTCGACAGCTCTTTAATGTGGTTTCATATCCGACCACCAACTCCTCTATTATTGCCACCTGCAAAGAGAGAGAGGACAGAGTACATTAGATCACCTGCAGAAACCTTGGGAATAACTTAAATCTAGCACACTAGGATCTTTCCTTCAGATTGACCTCACTTGCTTCAGTGCATTATGTAAGCTGGTTCAAAGTGAGGTGAGGATAAAAGTGTCATTGTGATTTAGATCAGTTATCCAACATGTCTTGCAGCAGAGCCGTCACCTTTTCTTTGTTGATGTACAGCGACTTCAGGGTGGTGAAGACGGGCGGGCAGCCCTTACTGAAGTTCAGCCGCAGATACCTGTCCAGACACTCTCTGAACTTCTCGCCTGCAGAAAAAAATTAAACGAGATGGAGAAGATCAGAAAACTGCACTTTGCAACACACGGGAAGAAAATAACATCACCCATTTTATACCAGAGAAACTTTCATAACAGCTTTGTGATACCAAACAACGTCAATTCAGACTGACACACATTCACTTAAGGCGAGACACCCCAGGTGAATAGGGTAATTTTTTTTAACTTAAAGGTATCAGCTAGAAATTTCTCCAGTTAATTTCTTACAATAAGGCAATTGTCTTTTGTATTACAAGTTTTCTGAAATAGCATGTTTAAATATGCAAATTAGCGATTATCTCATTAAATATGCACATATTTTAACACATTTCAGGAATCGAAATCTGAACTTTGGATAAAGCCAGGTTCCAAATTCTTGTTTCATTTTGTAGTCATATTAGTATCTAAGGCTTTTACAGAAGGGATATTGGATATCTCTTTTTATCACTCAATAAATCAGAAAATACTGTCAACAGCCCTAAAATATCCATTTTCGCCATGTTTTTAGGTATACAATGTTGTATAATTCAGGCTATGAATTATATATGAACAAACCCTTCTGTAAAAGCCTTCATAATATTGATAGGAATATAACTGGAAGGTTTGGTGTCTCTACATGCTTCTGAAGTTGAAATTTCGAACTCAGAGTAGGAGACAAAACTCATTTTGAGAAAACGACCTTTAAAGATTGCAGTGAGGCGCTAGCTAAACCCTCCTGTTCTTTGGATGACAGCTCGCACATCGACGCACTCCGTGAAGGTGTTTCATGTTCGGGGTCATTTGTTTTTTGTATAACCTTGCTTCGTGCAAGTGACAATTGTTGTCGTCTTCTCTGTGAACGTTTTTTTCGCCGTTCTTTTGCCATTTTGAGATTTCAATTTCTAGCGGAAAGCTAAACAGGAAGTGTTTTAGCACACCACGTGACGCATCTGAACGAATCACGTTGTCAGAAATTGACACCAGCCAATGAGATTTCGTTTCTTGGTTTAAGACCCCTTTGTGCTTTCACGATTGGTTGCTGATACAAAGGAAATGACCATATTTGGATCCGATGAGATTGTGCAGGAGAGACGGAGCTTTCCAACGATACCTCTGTTGACATGGTGCACACAGCGGTCGCGGTACTTTATGTTACGTTAGAATGCTAACTTTTGGTGAATTTAGGAGAAATCTACAGACGCAAATAGACAAACTATAGTAAAATAAACACTTAAATGTGTATTTTGTACGTTTTCCTTCCAAAAGCCTGAAAGAAAACATGTTATGGAATCAAAATAGCACAAAATCTCAAAATTGACCAGTACTTGAAAAACGATGTTTTTGCCTGCCGTGTCTCGCCTTAAGGGGAATTGGGGATATTTATCAGCTGCTTGTGTGACAGTCAGACAGTGAATACTTTACAGCAGCCGCTGCCGTGTGAGCTAACCCGGAGCTAACGGGAGAATAAACTCCGGTGGTCGATAAATGCCACTAAAACACATGAATAAACAATTAACCACGGCACTCTGGAGAAAAGTATAAGGTTGAAGAAGTAGTTATTTAATTTAATCTGGCTTCGTATGATTAAAAGCAACGCGATCATCGACCCAACGCAGTCCCCTCATTGTTGTTGTGAGCGCTGTTGGGGAGAAAATCAGCGACGTAAACGGTGACGTCATGACGCAGCCGCACCAGTCGGGCTCTGGGCGGTGTGAACAAAACGGGGGCTGAAAATAAAAACCGGTTCCGAACCAGAAGAGCGCAAGCACGGAGCTAGAACGGGAACCGCGTTGGTGTGAAAGGGGCATTAGAGACAAGGTAACTGGGAGTTCTAAAATGCTAACTCCGTTTTTTAGAACTCATTCCTGCACCACGAATACAATCAAACAACGATAGCTGTAGTGAGCTGTTAGCTAATTTTTTTTATTGCTTGGACATGGATGACTGAAGTCACTGTTGAAGTTGATAGGAGATTATTGGCCTTACCCAACAGGAAGTTGAGGGGGAGCCGACGAGGAACCAGTCCTTTGGGGAACTTCTCCCAGGCGTCTTCATAGATTTTTTGTCTCTCTTCTATACTGCCTGGAGTTAAGGAAAAATGTAATGTTGACAATTGTAGCTTTTACAATGAATGTGGACATTTTAATATTCCTTCAATATGGTGTTTCAAACAGAAAGCATAAAGTGTCCTACCTGGCTTCAGGGCACCTTCCAAGCCGCGGTAATAGGCCCAGTTCTCGGGATTCCTCTCCTGCAGACGGCGGTAGATTTGTGTCGCGTCATCGAGACGCTCCAACTTCAACAGGATCTCTCCTATAGAAACATGACAGAAGGGTGTTAAAGTACATAAAAAAGGGTCACAACATGTAGGATTTCCACTGACAACTCAATGTTAAAGCTGGAGAAATGTATGAAGTATAAATTGGAATCTTGAAAAAAAAAAAATGTCATCTTCGTATCACTTCTCACAGGCAGCAGATAAAACGTGTTGCCTGTTCTGTTGAGCATTAAGATATCTCATAACATGAACAAACATCATTTTGTGCTTTCGGCCATGCTGATTCTGCTCAAGCTGTATATTGAAAGTCTGAGTAACAGAGTATTTTGCAAGGTTATCTCATCAAATTGCCCATCATGTTTCATATTCTTTGCCAGAACAAAGGGCAGAGATTGCTGAAGGACTCAATGTCATGTACATATCGACTATTGTATTATAACATTATTAGTGTGAATGCTGTGCATAGTTCTTCAAATCTTTATATCTTCTTATTTCAACCAATATTTTGCCGTTCGATAACTTCAGCCTACTTTCAGCTACAGAAACCATTCAAATATCAAAATATTCAGCCTTTTCAGCACATGATGGGAAACTTTCAACTTTCTCAAAATATTTTATACTTTTTGAAATATTCTGCTTTTTAAACTCTTTTTTTAACATGTGGGAGGATCCTTGAAGTCTGCGTTTTGCTGCATTCCCTGCATTTGTCCGCTAAGTTCAGCAACACACTTACTTGGTTTTTGTAGCTAAAAGCAGCTACAGAGACCATTCAACTAATAACATATTCAGCTTTTTCAGCTAAATTCAGCAACAAATATACACAGTTTAGGCAAGGCAAGTTTATTTATATAGCACCTTTCAACACAAGGCAATTCAAAGTGAAAATGGCATTTCAAATCAGTCATTAAAAAGAAAAGATAATAAAACATTAAAAGAAAAAATACATGGATAAAAGTTACAGTGCAGATTAAGATGTGAATAGTTCAATTAAAAGCAGCGGCAAAAAGTAAAGTCTTTAGTCTGGATTAAAAGTAGTCAGAGTTGCAGCGGACCTGCAGGTTTCTGGGAGTTTGTTCCATATATTTGGAGCATAATAACTAAAAGCTGCTTTTCTATGTTTAGTTCCGACTCTGGGGACAGAAAGCTGACCACTCCCTGAAGACCTGAGAGCATACTTGCCAACCCTCCCGATTTTCGCGGGAGACTCCCGATTTCATTGCCCTCTCCCGGTTTCCTCCCGGGGTCATATTTCTCCCAATTTCTGACAAAATCTGATTTACTCAGGACTGTTTCCACTCAGACTTTAATACAGCTACACCATTGTTTGGTTTCCATGGTAGCGCGTCTCTTTAGTAGCGCAAGCAACTGAAAGTCTGAGAGGGTGAGGAAGATAGTCACAGAAAACAGAACAAGAATCGACAACTCTCCTCTGCTCACTCCTTTCCTGCCCACACATATGCTCCATCAAGGATGGTGCTACAGGCAGCAAGACAGTGCACTTACAACTACAATAAGCATGTTAATGTTAATACAGCTCCGGCGATCCCCAATAGTACTTCTACTTTTACTCAAGTACAAGATCTGAGTACTATACTTTTATTAAGTACAAGATCTGAGTACTTTTACTCTCGCACAATATCTATATACCACATCTGTTTATAGCCTATGAAAAAAACTATTAGAAAACGAAGGCTAAAGCTAACGTTAGCAGATAGTGACAATGTATGCTAGCTAGCTAGCTAGCTCGCTCAACGATTCCTTAAATAATATTGCGACAGAAAAACTTTTCAGTGCACATTTTTACAGAGTTTTAGTTTCCTTTTAAAAATAATTGTTCTCCATGTGTTTTGGGAAAGAGCAGTTAACATCTGCTCTGAACACCTGAACGGCCGTTCTAACAGCTGTTCACCAGCGGTGCAGTCTGTGCCACAGTGACTCCGCACAGTTAACGAACGCACCGTAGATAATGTAGCTGACCCTCATCCCGGAGCAGCAGAGTTCAGCCGGCCCGACAGGCAGAAAGACTTGAGCACACAGCTCGCGCTTCATATATTAACCGCAGATTATTTCGGCGATTAGATCAAATGTAAATTATATTTGACGCAACTTTAGTTACATTTCCATGACTTTTCCAGTAAAAAAATATTGTTTTCCATAACTTTTCCAGGGCCTGGAATTTGCATTTTGAATTTCCATGACTTTTTCAGGTTTTCAATGACCGTACGAACCCTGTTACTTGGATTACACTTTTATCCACCGCAACCAAAATACACTTCAATACCGTGGACATGCCATTCAGAGCAATTAGGGGTTGACCAAGGACACTTCTACATGTAGACTGCAGGGGTTGGGATCAGCCACTGACCCTGCGGTTGGTAGATGAGCACTTTGAACCCCTGAGCCATGGCCGCCTCAGTAGGTGTACAACATGCACCCAGGAAGTGCGTCGGACGCTGGTGCTAAAATTTCTGTGTCAGTCAATGACTTACATAGGGAAAGAGACGCCTGTATATCAGCAAATACTTTTTTTGATGTAAATTAGATACCCAGTACCAACATTTTTAAAGCCTTTATTAAACCATTACAGCCTGTCCAAACAGCGGTGTGCGTTGTCGCTTGCCGGCGGGCATGTCTGAAGCTAGACCAACAACCAATCACCTGAATCTCCCGCCCCGGACACACAAGCAGCGCTTTGATTGGCTAGAGCTTGTACTGGCATATGATTCGATTGGCTGACGCTTCCGTCGAAGCTTCAAAAGTTGAACATTGCTCAACTTTTGCAGCGAGCACTGCGAGAAAAGCTACGCTTTGCTCCCACAATGCAGTTTGGCGAAGCGTGAGGTCACTCCATTCAAAGTGAATGGGCAGAAGCGTTGAAGCTTCAACACACGCCGCTGTGTGAACGGCCGTTAGGGTCTTAAGGTTGTAAAATGCGCTAATAGTCAAATCCAGAGTTGTTTCCCTCTCCATTTACCCAACTGAGCGGTGAGAGTGCGCATGCTCTATGATCCCAGATACGATTACTTTTGCCCCTCGAGAGGCAAGCCATTTTGGCTTTACGCACCACTGAGCAACTTTCATAGGAATGGCGTCCCGGATCCAACCGCCAACCTTCTTTGTTGGACAGCTTCTCTCTACCGCACTAGTAAACACGAGTTTACCCTGATATGCTCGTGTTTTAACAAGAGACTTCCCAGGTGAGACCTCAGTGACCCACCTCGTGTCTCCTCCACAGCCAGTTTGTCACAGATCTGCTTCTCGTAGTTGTTCAGATGCTCCAGGGCCTCCTTGTAGAGGCCTGCCTCCCTCAACACCTGGTTCTGGTACAGCAGCAACTCGCTGTACTCGTAGTCCACTTTGTCTGGAGACGTCTGGACAAACAAATGTGCATGAAATCAATATTATTAACGGTTGCCTAGTCACGCCAACCTATTGTGTAATATATATATATGGCACAAAGACAGGAAGCAGAATGGTCTTATCAGGAGCGAGCCAGAGAATGGGAGCTTTATTGTAGTAATATATTTAAAACCTTTGGGAAAAAAGAATGCCAGGCTTAAAAGCACATATTAAAGTCTTTGATCAATAATCAAGTTTGATAGATGTGATGACAAAATGACAAGACAACCACAGTTTTTTTAGACACAAAGGCTTCAGAGGTTCACCAGTGGGGCATTTACTGACGTATTTAATGCTGTAGATCAAAAACGAGAAATCTTCTAAGCCAACTCATCTCTGGGTTTAAGACACATTCTTGCACCACTCCATTGGGTCTAACCTGTTGTGTTTTCCGGAACTCCTCAATGATCTTTGCGGCCATCTCGTAGTCTTCCAGGAGGTGATAGGCGATGGCGTAGCCGATCCAAGAGGCCCGCTGTGCTGGACGCAGCTGCAGCAGCTGGTACCGCGTCTCCTAAAAAAGAAAGCAAGATATACAAATACAGGTTTATCTTGTCATGCTTACCATCTCAACTAATTGACAAAACAATGAACTCTGACCCCTGTTTGACAAATCTCATGAGAGTCCTAAAGAATTAGCACATTGATGTGTAGCTGGGGGGGATTAGATAGTTACTACACCATGTTGTTTCTAGCTGGCTCAGGGAGAACCTAAAGAATAAACCTAATACATTTGGACTATTTGTAAATCAGTCTTTGATCTTCATACCTCTTACTAATAAGCATCTAAATCCCAGGCTGTGTCCCGCGAGAGCTGTTCTACATTGCGAAGCCTGCCTGTAACCTGCGACTGCCTACTGATATGCTCAGTCCTCCCCTAAAATCAGTGCCAAACTTGGTCCTGGATAAGGCAGAGCGACAGATGGGAGTGTGTGTTCCACAAAGTTATTTTATTCTCTTATTACAAAGTAAAGTTGCCAAGTAAGGGATAATGTGAAACGAGGCGGTCGTTAACTACCGTAATTCTTTTTTTTGAAGCCACTTAAATTAGACTTTCACTAACTCTCGTGTGCAAGTAAGCCATGCGTATTGGGTGTGTTGTATCCTGAGGGAAACAGGGAAGGAGCCTGGGAGCAGCAAAAGTGAAGTGCCAAGGCAAGTTTACACATGTTAAATAAAAACATGTAAAGCAATCTGAAAAGTCATTTTTGAGCCATGTTCCCTATACATTTTGATGAGGTCACAAGAATGATGCTACGATCATAACCATCACAGGATCAAATCCGAAAGCACCGCTCATGAACCCCCTGTCAGCTCACCCTGTAGCCCTCCAGGTCTCTCATCTGGATCTGCAGCAGGGACAGGTCTCGGAGGATCTGCAGGTTGTCCTTGTCCCACTTCAGAGCGTTGCGGTAACACTTGATGGCTTCGTCATACTTCTTGTCCGAGCGCTGCAGTAGGCCGTAAACGTGCCAGCCTGGTGCACGAGGAGTTAAGGAATAATCTCCATTGATTCTGATGAAATCAAACTATTATTAAAAAGGTTATAAACAAGAGTTGTGATCACTAATGAAGCTCTCCTGGTTAGGGTGGACAATACATTTGACTTAAACCTCTGTATATAATGTAATATGTTGCAGTGTCTGTATTGTAGCACAATGTGTATATTATAACTTCAACTTCCTATGTTTATATACATAATTGTATTATATTCAGGGGTGCACATAACTTTTTTGCCCTGGTTCTCAAAGGAGACCCTGGAGTTGTTGCTTGGTGCTCATCCTTAAAATGAAATAAACCGTAACTTTTGAGGGGGTCTTCATTTCCCACACACACGGCACTGAACACGCATGCAGAGGTGAACACTGAATACACATGCAGAGGTGAACACAAGACAACGACCAGTAATCCTACAAACTGTCATCACTACTCTCCCGACTGTTCTCCTGACTGTCTTCCTCTCTGTCAGACATGGTAGCTGATGATGTAGGCCTAGGAGTCTGCGATTAGCTGCTTGCATCCACAAGTCAACAGCTGGGTTTGGGTCGAAAGTCTCGGTTGTCATCTTAGACAAGTGGATGTAATCAAATAAGTATGTGAACATAACCAATAACAAATGAATGTAACTTATTTTATTTGTGGTGTTGTTGTTGTTGTTGTGTGTTGTTATTTTACCTTAACATTTATTTATGCATTTTTTTTTTTATCTCTCCAGTTTTAAAGGATATTTTTGGTTTACTGTCCTATAATATGCATTGGAATGATTTCTAACCTGTTTATCCCAATAATTATAAAGGAGTGCCTTGGAAATATGTGTTTACATCAATTGTGACCAAACTGTTTGAACTTAGACTAAAGTGAACTATCTAAACACTCAGAGTCCTTTACCTCACTGAGCTGTAGTCATCAGCCTCTCAGTCTGACTGGAGAGGACTCTCCCTCCACAACATTGTAGAAACTAGGGCTGTGCAATTAATCGTATTTTAATCGCGATTACGGCTTGCGACGACTATGAAAACAGCATAATTGACAAAATACGATTATTTTGCTGGGTGCGCTTTCGCCCCTCCCTAAAATCCCACTCGTCCACGTGGGAGTGACATGTGTTGTGAGTGTTCAGCGCGAGCGAAGATGTCAGAACAAGAGCAGCAACGCGTTAAAAAGAAGGGTAAAACTATTTCCACTATTTGGAAGTACTTTGGCTTTCAGGAGTCCGACGTGGAGCAAAACAAAGTACAGTGCAGGATTTGTTACCAGGTTGTGTTGGCACCACGCTAACACAACCAATCTCTTTAATCATCTGAAATACAACCACAAAGTGCGACCGGGCAATAATACAACAAAAAGCAGATGCCCGCTCGACTTCATCCACCACATCATCGATTCAGGACGCATTGTACAGAGCAACGGCCTACGCGACGAGCTCGCAGAGACACAGAGATATTACAGGTGCCATTACATTTCACATCGCTAAAGATATGTGCCCAGTTAGCACTGTTAGCAACCAGGGCTTTAAGCAACTTGTCAACACGTTGGACAAGCGTTACGCGATGCCGTCTCGGTATTATTTCAGCAGGTCTGCGCTGCCTGCGCTATATGACAAATGCCGTGCGGAAGTTGAGAGAGATGTGGCTTCAGCTTAGGGGTGGGCGATATTGAAAAATATATTATCAGGATATTTTTCAAGCAGTATCACGATAGACATCACGATATTTTTTCATGTCGGTTATTATGGTTATTTTTTAAGTTACTTAACAGTACAAGCACCTTCAAGGTAACAGAAACTAAAACAAAAAGGAGTAACAGACCAAAATAGCATTTCAAGCTGGTTTTATTTCTGAAATGAATCCCTGAATGAACAATTCAACATTTTGATATGGCTTCAAGGCACAGTTTCTCAGTATAAAAATGAACTTTCTGAGGTAGCACTAGCAGTGAACATCAATAAACATGAAAAGAAGGGTAAAACATAACTAAGTAAAACATAAAACATCAATGAGGAAAAGTCAGTGCCAAACAATTAAAATGTAAACTTTAGACTTTAAGTGCAATAAAAGACTTTAGCATAACTGAAGGGAAAAACTATATAAATACCTTATTGATAAAATATAAGCCAACAGAATCAAACAAGACAATAAATAAAGTGCAATACTGTCTGAATCCTGACTAGACCGCTTTAGAGCATGTCTTCACATTGTATAGTTTTCTTTTTTTTAAACTTGTTTTACTTTTCTTGTTGTATGACAGAACACAATCACAGATTTTTTGCCAGGAAAATCAGTTTGTCAACTTTCTCTGTCATAGCCCCCTGCGCCGCGCACGGAGAGCCTCTTCCTCTCCCGCTCCCCCAGCCTCAACTGATTTTAATTTCAGCATATATCAAGCCCGATCGATTTCACAATGTCAGCGCACCTCTGCTTCGTGTTGGTAGTTTAGTCCGAGTTGTTTGAGTGAGCAACACACTCTCACTCCATAATCGTCCAGGAGCGACGTTTGGTCAGTGTCCGTGGCGTGCAGTTGTGACGCTCCTAGGCTCCTTCAGCTTCATAAAGGGACGCAAATAGCTTTCAACTGATTGCAATGTATTCCCATCTGCGGCGGGATTTGATGCTCATGGAAGCACGGCATTCGTTTATGTCGGCTGCCCTTAAAGGCAATGTGAGCGTCCATTCTCATTGGATAACGGAGAATTGTACACCCGGAAGTAAGTATTCCCCTTACTGTCGATTGATTTTACAGCGATATCTGCACTACTCATCGAGTAAAAAACACCAGATTATCCTTGTTAATTACACAACATTGATTGGTTTAAATTGTGTGCAATGCTTTTGTATTTTTCCCCTTCGATTCGGAGAAACAAATATTTTTTTGGAGTAAAGGATAGCAGAAGACACTACACTACCCAGAATCCCCAGCTATCGTTTGGACTACACCATGTGCTCTGTTTGACAAACCTGATGGTCCTCAAGCTCTGTGATTGGAGAGTGTGCTCCGAGGGTTACGCCGAGCCTCGAACAGCACTTGAAATGGGATGGAACCACGGCAGACTGTCCAAAACTGGATTTGAACGGGTCCACCGCGTCCCCCCCTCCCCCACCCCATCCCCAAAACTACACATGCTGGCTATTCTGTTTCGCAACATGTTCTCTATGGCACGTCTCTACTGGGAGTTGTAGTTTTAAAAGACGTTTTCGTATTTCCCATAATAAGAAGTTGCCAGTATTAAACTGTGTATATCTCTGGAGGTTTAGGGGACAGGAAACAGTCAAATTTAAAACATATAATTAATAAATGGGTGAAAATTGCTTGTGCCCATAATGGGCAGCATTAATATATATATACCCACATGCCAGCTAAGGTCAGAAGAGCTTTATTTAACAGCTGGTCTTATGTTTGTGACCCCTGTTGTTAATTGATAACATTACATTACATTAATTGATAAGCCTGAAACATGCACTTGTCAAGGTTCAGAGGCAAATTTTGCAAATATGGCAGTAGCCATCGATCAGCTTAAGATGAGATATACTTTATTGATCCCAAGTTGGAACATTTGCATTACATCAGCATGTGTAACAGTTGTAAATATGCAGTGGTATTTATTTGTATATCATTTAGTATAATCACACAAATTCTGTGTTTTATATTTAATAATTCTGTGTTCTTTATTTATTGATTGTTCAATACCCGACAAGGCCGGAGATGAAATATCTACATACATCTTATAAGAGTATAATATAAAATATAAGCCAACAGAATCAACCAAGACAATAAATGAAGTGCAATACTGTCTGAATCCTGACTAGACAGCTTTAGAGCATGTCTTTCACATGAGTTTATTTTTTTTATAGTTTTTTTTTCATTTTTCATTTTTTATCACGATAGATACGATATCTCTGAAAAAGCATATCGTGGAGACCTAATATCGTCACGACGATATATATCGTCATATCGCCCACCCCTACTTCAGCTGACTACTTTGCGACCACAACGGACCTATGGTCTAGCCCAGGGGTGCCCAACCAGTCGATCGATCGCGGGGAGATTCCCAGTCGATCGCGAGATGTGTCTAAAAATAGAACAACAATATTCTGTTTTATCGTTAATGTCCTAACATAATCTTCCTGTGCCAGAATAATGCACATGAACGCATCAAAGCTTTGTGATTGGCCAGCGTGACCCCATGTGTCGGGGCGTGGCTGGTGGGCAGTGGGCACTAGTTCGGTGATGTTGTCCGTGTCAACAGGAGTGACAGTCCGCACACACACAAGACCGCAATTAGAAATTAATAATTAATTATGGCAGAAGCAAAAAAAAACAAAATATATAATTTTCACTCCGAGTGGGAGGATGATTATTTTTGTATCTATTCCAAATCAAAGTCCATCTGTCTCATCTGCAATGCGAGCGTGGCTTTATCGAAGAAGGGTCATTTAGGAGCGGCATTTCAAAACAGTGCACAAACGCTACGAGACGGAATTCCCTCCTAATTCTGCCCTACGCTCCCAAAAGGGGAGGGGCCTGAAAGTACAGCTAAATGCACAGCAGTCCATTTTCACCAGGCCCAACAACAAGAGCAAGGCTGCTACCAGAGCATCTTATCGTGTCAGAGCAAGGCTGCTACCATAGCATCTTAACATGTCAGTCACGTTCTTGCGAAACACATGAAGTCTTTCAAAGATGGCGAAGTTGTGAAAGAAGCATTCCTGGAGGCTGCCGACGCGCTTTTGGGGGACAGTAAAAATAACAGTAGCATTTCAACAGGTTTTTGATATAATAAAAACTCAAGTTAGATATCGTTATTAATCAGCTGTCAGTTTTAGTTTGTTTGAAATTATTCACTATAATTATTGTACAAAATGGTATAAGAATGCAAACATTAAGATCTGTTCTGTTTAAATTGATTATAGTCTATTATCAATTCAGGTTAAGAAACTAGTGTTGCTTGCATCCTATTTTAAAAAGGCATTTCTTTTTATACGTTTGATCTATTAATTTTGTCTTTTTATTGCACTTTGGCAGCAGATTCCTGTGTAGCTTCAGATCTGAGTTGTCTTATTAGTAAGCCTAATTTATACTTTTGTAGCAACACTATTTTTATGTAATGGCACAGAAAGGGTTCAGCGTCTTTTCTTTTTTCCCTGTGTCATATGTGGCAGCACTGCCACAAGTTCCTCTTGAGAGAGTGTCTTCAGTACAGGTGGCAATATTGTCACCTGCCTGCGCTCATCTCTGAAACAAGACCATGTAAACAGGCTGCGGTTTCTTGCAAAAAATCTTTAAGAGATGACATGAGCAGCCCTACCAGCATTTGCCATGGTGGCCAAACATTTTTTATTTGGTCTTAAATTGTAGTTCAACATTTATTTCCTGTTATTTCTTGACCATGACGGTTGGCCAGCCTTCAACATTTAACTGAGTGGAATATGTTGAATATGTATTACCAAAATGTTGGAGTTGGAGTGCACTGCAACATATTTGATTTAATTTATTTTGGTCTAATTTATTTTTATTTATCATATTAATATATGTTTAGTATGGTTTTGGAAGTGCGCTCCAACATATTTGTTGATCTTGTTTATTGGTAAAATATTATTTGTTTTAAAGTTCAATAAATGCTCAATGAATAATCGTCAAAATAATCATGATATCAATTATTGACCCAAATAATCGTGATTATGATTTTTGCCATAATCGCACAGCCCTAGTAGAAACATCTTCTTCTTACATCCGTTAGAGCAGCTAGCACCAGATTCTAATAACAACACCGGGCGGTGCGCCCTTCTCTCTCTCCCTCGCTCACTCGCATTTTGGCTGTGAGCTGCGGGCGCCAGATAAGCCAACATCCCCCATTTTCATCACTTACAGCGCCCATCGTACAGGGCAAATGAAACGTGTAACCGGGGTGAAAAGGGTGTTACGTTTACTTAATTATGAATATTGTTACATCAAGGTCCAAAATTAGGATGAGCACCAATGGTTAAAAAAAAAACAACGTTTCCTTCCCAGAACTGCCTCCCCAGATCTGGCGCCCTAGGCGAACATCTATAACGCTAGTGCTACGGACCGACCCCGAGTTCATATGCAACTCGCAAATATCTTTCTCTCTCTCCTCTCTTTTCTCTCTCTCAATTTTGGTACGCAAATGCGCCTTTTTTCAAATGACCCGGTGCATGCGCACCTGCGCACCAGTTATGTGCAGCCCTGATTATATTTGATCATTTAAATGAACTACGTTTTTTTAACAGATTATTTTATTTTTCATTTTAAAATTGAGCAACTGTCACAAAACCCTATTTCCACCGGGATAAATCAACTATTCTTATTGTGTTATCAATCACTTCATAATGATTATTTGAAATAAAACAAATACATTTTCATAATTCGTGATATAATGCGAATAATTGCCCACATTTTTTTGTCTAAATAGAGCTTGACCTAATCAAACATTTTTTATTATTATATGGTTGAATTCTTTAATCTATAAATAGGTCAGACAAATGTCCATCACACTTCCCTGGAGGACCAATTGATCAAAATCTCTTCTGATTATATTACTGTTGATTTGCTGTCTAGTCTCTGCTCTTTAAAACTTAGTATATCTTTATATCAAAGTAAAAACGACAAAATCCCAACATATTTACCACAGGTTCTTAAGCTGAAGAGTGACTGGTGAGGTTAAAAACAACAGCAGTGTGTTTCCTGCTCAGAGAAGAGTTGACTATGGGATTAGGCGGCCCAGCACTGGAAGAATGAACAGATTTCCCTTCGGCCTGGGAGTCACAGGGAGAGACAGAAAGAGAGCAGCGAACAGAGGAAGTGCTGACTCAGAGTTCCACAATGTGTGGCATCTCAAGGTCCTTCATTTTACAAAAGACACACCAGCTCAAAGTCTTACCCACTTAACCTGGAGCATATCTACTTTAATAACACACAAATGATGACGTGGGTAAGGATACAGACGTGGCTCTTGAGGTCATTGCGCAGGCCTCTTCTCACCAGGTCGTAGGCCTCCTCCTTTTTCCCCAGACAGTTCAGGGTCAGTCCCTTCATTGCCAGGGTCTCTGCAGGGGGACAGTGAAACACCACACAGTGAGAAATATGGAACATAATATTGCCTGCTTTTCATCCATCTATCCATTCAAACATCTGATGCTTACCTCCATGCTCTGCAAACTTGGGGTTGGACAGGATTTGTTTGCAGAACTTGAGCCCGTTTCTGTACTGCTTGTGTTCGTAACATCGCTGTCAAAGGAAGGAGAAGAAAAGTCACAATAAGCCAAGAGAAGTGGAGTGACATTTCAGAGAGAGACAGAAGTCATGTAATACTCAAAGAAACTAGCTCAGTAGCAAAAAGGAAAAACCATGAAAGACACATTATTTCACTTTTTGTGTGCAAAAGAAACTCCCATTGGAGGGTACTTTGGGATTTTAGCCTTTGCAGACCATTAACATGCACGAAGACTTATATAACACACTACAACAAAGGGAAACTCCGATAAAGCATAATAGGGCCTCTTTAAAATACCATATTCAAGTCTTGAAGTAAGAAGTTTAAGAGTTGTGGTCACAAATTCAGAGCTGGTCATAGTTGTTCCCCAGCAACAATATTATAACATCCTCAGAACATAATCAGACAATTACTCCAGAATGATTACATACAACTCTGCATGTGAGCTTTTATCAGGCTTCTGCACACAGCCAAGCTTAAACGTTGAATCTGATTTTTTACTAAGATACCCACAGTATTACACCACTTTGAAGGAATTACCAGCTTTTTGCCCTAGAGTTATATTTAGTATGCAGTTTCACAATCAGTAGTATAGCACCTCTCTTTTTAAGCTGATCTCCAAGTGTGTGTGAGAGCAATAGGAAGAATAAAGTTGGCAGAGAGCATTTCGTTGTCCCACTGCCGACTTCACTAATGGTGAAAAAAATGACGACATTACTGAACAAGGTCTGTTTTGAAATTGTGCGTTCATTCAGTCTGTCAGAGACTTTATGAGTCAGCATCAGAGGTTGCGCTAGACTTTTTCGCTGCCCGTCATTGTGACGGACAGGATCGTAAAACTTCTGTCAAAATGCACGTTAAAGGGTCTTTGAGCATGTTTCTCTCAGTGATTGTGATGTTGTGTTAAATGTTTGTTTTTCTTGTATTGTGTCCTAATATCTGTCCTTGTTAATGTTGCAAATGGAGCTGCTGTGACACAAGCCAAATGTCAGACTTGATAAGACCATTAAAAGGTCCCATGTCATGGCCATTTCTACTGATCATAATTCCATTGTTGAGGTCTACTAGAATATATTCTGCAATTTTCCAATGTGTATTCACTCGGTCCTAAACGGCTTGTTGGAGTTCCTGCCTGGATTGGTCCATTTGGACCAATGGGTCCATTTGGGTATGTCATGTCACGTCACTGTACACGGCAAGAAAAAAATGGAAAAAGAAAAATCTCCAACGAGGCGTTCTGGGGCAGCATAGACAGGTATTTTCTGTGTTAGAGTTTTGCTCGCTACAGGGTGTACTTTTGAGGGTTTGTGACTCTGCAGACCGTTTACATGCATACAAAGCTACATAACACACAAGGGGATGGGTAATAACCGGAAAAGCATGACATGGGACCGTTAAAGTAATATCATATCGTAAACACAGAGCTCCAGCAGAAAGCTAAGGAAGGTAGAACATTATTTACTTTTAACCAAATTTGAAACAAGAGAAAATGCTGTCAGCAACGTCTACAACTAGTGTCAGTTCAGGAAGGCACACATGCATTATGCACCAATACAGATGCCAGTATGCATTAGGGCTGTGCAATTTAATCGATCCTGCGATATATATCGATATTTAGTTTTCCGAGAAAGTATCGATATTTCAGCCGCGGGTATCGATACATTAAGTCTGATAACTGTGTTCGTTATTCTCGCGTCCAGGAGAGAAGCTTTAAAAAGGAGACTAATTGAGTCTCTGAGAAGGTTCAAATGTATACTTTAATTAATAAAAAGCGCGGTAATGTTACAAGCAGAAGATGGTTCAGTCAGAAAAACAGCTGTGTTCTGGCTCTCGTGAGCGAAGGGAAGAGAGGAGCTCCACCTTTCCAGCTGTTAAATATCCTCTGCTGGCTCATCCCTGTGGGCCGGTTGGCGCTGCTGGGGGCCGGCCCTCCACGTCTCCAATGTTCGTTGTTGCGCATTACAGAGGATTCAGACATTGTACATTAAATATATAACTAAACACGCCTTTTCTCCTCCTTATCTCTTTCATGACTTTTCATTTAATACATTTTAAACGCTGTAATCAATACTCAAAATACCTGACGGCTGGCATCATTTCCGGTAGTTCCGGAAGTTGTCTCATGCTACCCACGTCTGTCAACAAACGTATTCAAATAAACTGTACCTTCATTTAATATTCAGCAATAATAATATCTCGACGTCTATAGTTGTAGTGTTGAAATCAGTAGGTTTCGGTGTTTCATATCGCTACTAAATTCACCTCTATAGTAAATGGTATATTAGCCACATGCTAAATGCTAACCGGAGATGAAGGATTTTCAGAATAAAAGCTTAACAACTGGTTGTGCACAAGAACTTCTGGTTTTTCAGTATAAAACAGCATTTAAACTGACGGTATGTTTAAGGTACTTTATGCCATCAAAACATTGATTTTAATTTCTAACAAGTCCCATTCAAATCCCCCGCGTTCCGCCACCTGCTGCACCTTTTAATTCTCCATTGTCCATTGTGATACTGCACTTTATGTACTTACGTTTCAAAGGCTTGTAAGCTACAGTTTGCACTGTTTCAATAAATGAAACAAATTTTCTCACCACATCTTTTGATTCATTTTGTCCAGCATTTGCAAGCTGTAGACTCTCTGTCAGAGCCATATATTGTATAATTGATGCTTTCAGTTTTCAGTTGAATTAAGTCAATCCAAGTCAATGGAACACTCACAAGATGTCACCAAAATCACACTGTCCCTTTAAAATCTTTCAGAAAATGATATAAGTGTATCGAATGATATCGAATCGTATCGTTGGCTGAATATCGTGATATATATATATCGCATCGTGAGCTGAATATCGTGTATCGTATCGTGAGATTAGTGTATCGCTACAGCCCTCGTATGCATACATACTACTACTAGCTGGGCTTATTCAGCATGTTCTCTACCTCATCCAAAATAACTTTACTACTACCAGTTATCACAGAGAGATTCTGCCAGAGTGCTGGCTGTAGGCTGCTGGGCTCGATGCAGGGAGTGTAAACTGTAGATTCAGGGAAAACATTTTCCAAAGTTACTGCTACAATCCCCTCATGTGGGACGGAAGTCGGTGTGGAAGAGGAGAGCCTCTAGGTTACAACTCATAGGAATTAGGAAGTGCTTGGAAGTTAATTGAAATGTTATCTAAATCGCAATATGTTCCAGTGAAATATCCAAACTTGTAAAGAGGCCCAATTATGCTATTTATCCAGTTTATATTGTGTGCCTCTACTGTGTCATGTCTCCATGATTTAATGTTCAAAAAGGTCTTTATTTTTCTCATACTGCAGACCCTTTTGGCAAGTTCACACCGCAGTACTTTTCCACATTAGTTCCGATATAGTTCCAAAATGTCGCGTTCACAACAAAAAGAGCCGGAACTAAAATGAGTTAATCAGAACCTTTTTTACCCCCTTTTCCGTCCCTGGTAGAGAGCAGGGACTTTCGTGGGAACTGAATTGTGGGTAGCATAGCGGTCCGTCTCCGGCGCCAGAAGTTGAACAATGTTCAACTTCTGACGCCGGAGTAGCCAGCGCCAGCCAATCAAATCCCGTTTCTGAAAATCTGACAGCTCAAGCGCTAGCAAATCAAACCGCGTCTAAGCTGGGAGAGATATCCCGCCGTTCATTTCTATATTTCAAAAAAAGATGGAGGAGAAACTGATTATCGCCGTAGCAAATCACCCGGTTTTGTATGACCAGACACTCTTCACCTACCGGGATACAAACCGGAAGAACCAGTCATGGAGGGAGGTGGCAGAGACAGTGGGTGAAACTGGTAGGTTTTCGCCTGTTTGGGGAGTTTATTTATATATATATTGCTCGGATAAAATCCCCGTTTTTTTGCTTTGTATGTCGGGGGCGGGAGATTCATGTGATTGGTTGTTGGTCGCGTTGCTCGAATAAAATCCCCAAGCTTCAGACACGCCCAGCTCCAAGCTTTTTTTGAAGCTGTAGTGTGGACGCAGCGTTAGCCTATCACGTACAATGTGTTGGAGCACTAGCCAACAGAAGCACAAGTGTAACATATTGTTACTATGTTCCGGAAGTAAACAATGGAGTCCAATCGGGGAGTGTGCATTTGGGGATAAATACCCTCTTGCGGGAACACAGGGCTTTTAGCCCTTGCAGACCCTTTACACCAGTGTTTCTCAAAGTGTGGTCTGCGGACTGGTGGTCCGTGAGCACCCCCTAGTGGTCCGTGAGTATATTGGTAAAATGTCACATTTGAATTAAATAAATACATTTAAGTTTAACGCACTCACGGGAAATATCTCCACAATGGAACGAGCTTAAGTTTCACTTTCGATTGCATGATATAGCACAGCGCAACACCTTCGTTGCACATGTTGCCACCTGTTTGTACCATTTTCAGGTGTTTTGTAATCTGTTGTAGAAAAACTGTTTTTGTTTTTAGATTTCAAGAAGCATATAGAACAAACAATGGATGTATTTTATGAACATTTATCCATGCTGAAAAGATTTAGATGTGTTAGGAGTTAGATAGAGATTATTATTTAATATATGCATCCAATGAAGCATTGCATGAAGTCTGTTGATTAATCAGAGGCTGTTGTTGGGGCTGCATAAACGATTTCTTATTTTTGTTTTGGAGGCAGGCCATGGTCACCAAGGATCATGTTTTAATAGCATTTTTACAAAAAAAGCCCAGGCGAGCCTAACATGTGAAAAAATGGCTTGGACCTCAGAGCGTTACACTTGGGCCTGCGACCATAGTTTTACTGTATTTTGTTTTGAAAATCCACAGCGGAGGTTTGTGTCGTACTACATGCGGTGTATTTTGCATTTCTCTCAGTAGCCAACGATCTGTGAGTCTGTTGGCCCAGACATAAACTCCGTAATAAATGTAGTCTACATTTCATATGAGGTGTAAAACCTGTGAGTAGGGATGGGTATCGTTAAGGTTTTAACGATACTACTACTTTTATCGATACCGCTTATTGGTCTTTTAACCTGTTAAGCCCGAAGGTCCCCGCCGGCGGGTACTTTAGTTTTTTTTTTTCACGACACTGTCTCAGGGGATCTTAATATTTAAGAACCTATTAATGTGTTATACCAGATTAACGGGAATAATCTCAGCTAACTGACGACACAAACCATTTTTACCAAAACAAAAACACAAGTCTCATAAGCATCTAAATGACCCGAGCGAAAAATGCTAACCTATTACTGCACTGATAATAACTCCTAGCTCCCTTATTACTTATCCTAGGTGCACATCCAACACATCGTTTATGATCGCAAGGAGACACAGAATCTCAACATTGAAAGATACAAACTTGCGACGTTATCAACAAAAACGTACATCAAAACAAGTGGCGCTAGGTAGCCCACAACGCTAACATGGCTTACCTTCGTCTGGTCTAAAGTGGTCTTCAATGGCATTAAAACGATAGTGTAGTTCATCCATAAATTAATCCAATGTGACTGCGTCCCCTTTGAAATGTTCTGATAATCCATAAGCAATAAAACAGCTTTTCAGTTGCTTGATATCAGAGCAGCGATATTTTTCCCCTCTAAGGCAAGCTAGCATGCGCAGAGAGGCTACCTTTTTTTTAACGAGTGTGTGTGGGACGATTTCCCTTGGATTCTATTGGCTCTAACGGTCAGAAAGAGATGTCACATGTCAAAATCGAACAAGGGGGGGTCAGAGATAAGGAAAGTCCACCCAAATGGCACCAGAAGAGGGTTTTTTTGCTAAATCTCTCTCAAAAGGTGAAATATCACTTGTTTTGCAGCACTTTTGCTAAATGTTTAGACAAATTGCTCGTGTTACCCACCGCCCTTACATGCTAAACTCTTATTGCACTTTAGGCAACGAGCATCGAGATGGGTAAAGTTTAACCACACCTCGGAGCGCGTTCTCTCCGCCATCTCCTCCGTGTGTGTGTGTGTTAGTGTTGTCACGATACCAACATTTTGGTTTCGATACCAAGTCAAGAATTGCGATTCCGATTATTTTTCTTTAAAAAAAAAGGGAAACAGTCTTAAATGTAATTATTGTGCTTTTTTTCACACCAGAACCATAACACAAACTTTTAAACAATGAGAACAATAAATTAAATGACTAGAATTTGTATTAAATACAATTAAGCATAATCTATAAACAACTTTTTTGTTTTTCGCTTCTGCCGTTTTTTTTGTCAACAAGCCGAGGCGCAGCGGCAGTTGCACTCCCACTTGCAGCCATGTTTCTCGCTTTCTCACATGCTCTGGCAGCAAGCGCGTGCATGAGAGAGGGGAGGCACTTGAGCGTGCACAAGAGAGGGGAGGGACTGCAGGCACGGCTGCAGTGCAGGGAGTGGAAGCAGAGCACTGAACACACACGGCGCTTTCTCACCGGAGTACTTTCCCCCGTCATTCTTAAAGTACCGATACTAATGAAACGGAGGACTCGTAACGTTTTTAACGGCAGGGTATCGCGGTACCTTTCAAGTATCGGTACACAGTACACTAGTGTGTGTTGCTGCATGTAGCAGCTGCGTGTGGAAACTGCCCCGCCCCCTCGCACACAGACAGGAGAGATCAAAAATACTAAAGATAATCATAGACACATTTTGCAGTCTTTTTGCATGTTATAAACGGAGTTGGCGACACTAAAACTGCAATATAATGTTTGTGTAGCAATAATAGACATGATATATTTTAGGGATGCTCCGATCGATCGGTCACCAAGATTTTCACACACTGTTGCTGGTATTTTGGCCCATTTTTTGTTTCTGGTGTCCTTTGACAGCTCTTTGGTCTTGGCCATAGTGGAGTTTGGAGTGTGACTGTTTGAGGTTGTGGACAGGTGTCTTTTATACTGATAACGAGTTCAAAGAGGTGCATTAATACAGTTAACAAGTGGAGGACAGAGGAGGCTCTTAAAGAAGAAGTTACAGGTCTGTGAGAGCCAGAAATCTTGTTTGTTTGTCGGTGACCAAATACTTATTTTACCGAGGAATTTACCAATTAATTCATTAAAAATCCTGCAATGTCATTTCCTGGATTCTTTCCCCCCATTCTGTCTCTCATAGTTGAAGTGTACCTAGGAGGAACATTTCAGGCCTCTCTCATCTTTTTAAGTGGGAGAACTTGCACAATTGGTGGCTGACTAAATACTTTTTTGCCCCACTGTGTGTGTGTATATATATATATATATATCAGGGGTACACATTAAGGGTAAAAAGCCACTGGCCCTCCGGGCCGGTGGAATTGTATTGTCACTGGCCCCACCATTGTAACCACTGGCCCGGAGCATTCGTCCAAAAAAAAAATATCGACTAATAATGAAGAAAATTAACACATTTGTTGCAATAGTAATCAGTTCTTCCTCATTTTTCCTCAATTGTTCATATTTGGTTTATTAAAATAATGATATTGTGGTCATTGTTAAAAAATGTCTGCTATTATGAGTATTATTATTTGTATAATGCACTTTCTGCCTTCCTGTCATTAGGAGTTAGAGATGTAATGGCTATAGATTAGATTAGAACCTTCATTATCCTAAACTGCTGGGACATTTCCCTAGAGCCAATACCTTTATATTGTCTACTCTTCACTTACTTGTCAGCATAGGTCGGCATTGATGTACAGAGCCGACAGAAGACCTTGTTTATATTGGCATCATATTGAGAGGTGCAGTGACGTGTCCTAAAACCAGGAAGTAAGCTGCTGGTTCCCTCGACAAAAAGTAATGGGATTTCTCCACAGGGTTTTGGAAAATAGCTGGAAATAAGGTCTGTGGAAAACAACCCTGTTTGATAAATGCACGTTTTGTTCTGCCGGATAATCTCCACATGTTTACCCTACTTTTATAATGTTCGAATCATAAATCTAATCGATAGATTATAAAAGGGTTTTAGGACGCGTCACTGCACCACGCTCAAACTGGCTGAAACTTTCTCTCCCTCTTCTTCTCATGCTCCCTGTCACTCTCCTTTAACTCCTCCGGTGACTTTCTTTTATTTGAAAATTGTTTTTTGCTCGGCGCTTGGCCGGTTACCGCTGGTATTAAAAACGAATGGTTAGGTGGCGCGATAGTCTGTCGTGAAGGAGCGCGCTCACAGGAGCCTGCTCGCGCTGCACTCCGCAGCAAACAGCTGTTTGCTTTTCACCCAACAACGACAAGCGACTCATGAAACGCTATGTTGTAGCGTTGATAAACGAAACAATTTAACTAAATTGCTAGTCAAAATACCAATACCACAGGAAACATTTTTTTTTAAACAATATTTGTAGTGGCCCGAGCGGGCAAGTGGAAAGTACGTTATGCTGGCCCGGGGTGTATAAATAGTGCTTCCGGGCCAGCGGGCCAATTATAATGTTGAGCCCTGTATGTATGTATGTATGTATGTATGTATGTGCTCGCATAAAATCCCCGGGGTTTTCTGCTTTGTAGGTCGGGGACGGGAGATTCATGTGATTGGTTGTTGGTCGCAAAAAATCCCCAAGCTTTCAGACAGGCCCAGCTCCAAGATTTTCGAAAAGCTGCTGTGTGGACGTACCGTAAGAGTTAGACCTAACACACTTAGCTATTTTATCTACCTCTGGAACAAGCTAAACTAGTTATTATAAATATATGTATTCTTCATTGTCGGGTCACTCATTATCTATTGAGCTGCATGAGACACTTTAAATGGAAGATTTAAAGTGATGTTTAAATCTTCCATTTAGGCCCCGCCCACTCGATCGGATCGGCATCGGCCGATACTGATTCCGGTGATCGGCCCCGAAATTGGCGATCGGAGCATCCCTAATATATTTTTTACATGTCTCCAGTACCGATAAAAAGACCGCTAACGTTGGAGCTTAACGGTACCACGGTCTTTAATAATTCAGCCCCGGGGCCCGTTTAATACCGGGGCTCGGTACCCATCCCTACCTGTGAGCATTTGAACTAAATGGATATATAATCTGTAGTTTAACTTGTATTTGTATTGTTGATTTATTGTGTGAACGAGGCGATATAGAGACGGTTAAGCTGTCATTATTAGGCTGCAATTTGTTATATACTGTTGGCGTGGTAAGCAGGCCTATTGTTTTTGGAAATTTGTGGAGTTAGGTGGTCCGTGAGTGTTTTTTTATTGGTTAAGCGGTCCTTTGTATGAAAAAGTTTGAGAAACACTGCTTTACATGCACAAACCCCTTTATAATCTACTACAGGAAAGGGAGAAAAAAAGCACAATAGGACCTCTTTCAAAAATCCCTCCATTAGTGAGCTTGAAGAGAAATGAGGTGTGGCTGATCCCAACTCATTGCCCTTCAAATTCAAATGCAGCACAAAGGTTGAATTTCAGACTGATGAAATACACATTTTTACTGAGATTATTGGTGCAAGGGCCAACTTTAAAGTGTTGCCCCCCTACCACAACAGAACACAATGGAAACTCATCAAACTCCACTGCCATGCAGAAGTTGGAGACCTGCCAACTTCTAATAATGCATTTGGGGCACTCTGTCTGGGAAAGCAAAAAAAAAAAAAGGGGTGTGGTCCACTTCTGACTACAGCCAAAGAGAAAACGGCTTAAAATCTCATACTATATTATCACATTCCCAGTGCAGAAAGCGTAATATAACAGTACATTTATTCTGTGTTTTTCCTCATACATGTTACAATGTAACCAGACTAAATCTCTTTATGCCATTTTTAACTGCAAAGACTTACACTTAAAAAAATTGTTTTGCGATCCACAGACTTATCGTAGATAATACTCATGCAGAGTAACGCAAGACTGTGGCACCTGCAGTACCATACATTACAAAAAAACTGTGACAAGTACAAATGAAAACAACTCAGAAATAAGAAGTGCAAGCTTTTCTTTCATTTTGATGAATGTTTCCTGCATTATTGTCCAGACAAAACAAATATTGCTTTAGTTGTCATATGCCAAGTGAATGAAAAGACACAAATTCTGCACCACCTGGGTTACACAAGAAATTAACTATAATTAAGTTTTAATTGGAAAAATGCACATTTCAGACTACACAACAGTGTGGTGCAACAACGGTTCAAGGAAAATAAATGATACCTCTGAGGTATGCATGAAAGAAAACAGACCAACCTTTCAAGATCAAGTGCAGGTTACAGGTCTGTTTGAATGAAAGAATGTCCTCTACCAATGTGCTGATAAACAGCCACACACTGCGAGCAGATCCCCTGCCTTTCAAAACAATGAAGGCTATCTGAACTGGAAAGTGACGTTAAAGGGGTCGCTGCCACACTTTTTGGAAAGTATGTAGCTAGCTTTCCATGCAGAGATGCTTAACATCATACAGCAAAATACGCACGGAAGAATACTTGTTTATTGAGTTCTGAGACGGCTCCCAAATTGTCATTTCCAATTGCAATAAAGCTATGCTTACACCACACATGTTCAACGATTCCTCTGACCCACATCAAACTGTGTGCAGTACTTGAACACAAACATGATAGTGAGGGATGGATGTAGCTAGCTGCCAGAGCAGCGCAGGCCTGAGGCACCTACAGATTTGCTGACAGTCACACCGGTCCTTCGTTTGCTTTCTTTCGTTTTCACACATGCTCTACTATTTTGACCTTAGTCAAGCTAGACCGGTTAGGGTAAAGTGTGCATCCAACGTCATCCTACGATGACAGATTAAGAGTGACAATCAGCCTAAAATACCTAAAGTCTGCTAAACCAAGATACCCAACACTAGTTGCTAGCGTTAGCCGATTAGCTAACGTCAAATGGCCAGCCGGTGTGCTGAGCTTGCAGAGCTGGATAGCATGGCCCTCATACGACACATGTCAAACTTAAATATATATTCGGGTAAAACACCTGCTATGCAATAATATAACAACAAACGTTGAGCCAAACAGCTATAAGAGGTGGTTTAAAGAGTCAACTAAAGAGCCCACACGACCGTTAAACTGGCTAGCATGTTAGCATCGTGGAGGATAGCGTCAAATTATGGCTTGTTGTGTGTGACAAGCGGTGCGGCCTCCTGCAACTAACTAGCTTTCCGGCTATTTAAAGCCGTACCAATTTGCTTATTAGTGAGAATGCATTTTTTTTAAACTTCAAGATGTCTGTCAAAATCACAACAAAGTCCAGAACAACCATTTTAGCTTCACGTTACGGAGACAGCGCATGTCAGGGCCGGGTTAGCTAGCCCATTCAATTATGCTAACACGCTAGCAGCCGGGAGCTACACTGGTACACAGAGTGCCGCCGATTAAGCTTTTGACCCGCCAGTGTTCTGCATTAACGACACATAACGTTATGCAACGCTTTAATAATCAACTCACCAAAATCCTCTTGAAGAGAGCGTTCTCTTTCGGCGGCAAAGTAACTGTCGGCATTGTTGCGGTTGAGATCAGTTTCTCCCTCGACCTCAGCACATGTAGCTAAAGTTAGCCCGGGTAGTCAAGAGGAGTAGAGCTGAGTGATGGCTCGCCTGCTCGCTTCAGCCGCTCGATTGCTCCGTCTCCTCTCACTTCCTCCTCACGTGATGACGGAAGCTCCGACACCTTTCAAAATGGCGGCGGGGGCCTTTTATGAGACGGATCCTGGCAGATTGGGATAACTAATGTCAAATATCGGCTTCAAACATGTTTTTTAGACATATAAAATACTCTGCGTACATTAAAAAGTTGTATTTGATGGGTTTTTTTACCCACGTAAAGTACAACTAGGCCTACCTGGTTAAAAATGAAAATAGAAGCATCCATCTAGCAATAGGGCCTATGTAAACATTCAGAAACTTAAAATGTGCACATGTTATGTATATTTAAACATGTCCGCAATAATGTCAACCTTTTAATATAGTAGTGTGGTGACCACCTATTAACCACTGGGACATAATCCATACATGGAACTACAGGTTGGGGGTATTGTTCCCACACGGACATGTTGTGTTTACTTTATATGTTGTGTGCCCTCCTGACTCTCCCTCTTGTCGACCCGGGCTGCGACCCGACAACATGTCCTGTGCAGCTCCTCATTAAAGTACCCTTTGCACCTTCGATGCACCGCCTCCGACTCCCATATCTCCTGGCACTACACTGGTGACTCTGACACGTCTTGAGAAGTTTCCGGGACGAAGCCGAACACGGCAAAAGGAACTCGAGTTCCTTTTCTCGAAATGCCGGGGATTTTTTGGAGACGTCCGTGGCTGCCACCGGCACGCGGACTGAGGCTCGGTGCGTGCTCCGCAGAAGGCTGGAGACGTTGCTCGCCGTTCCCGCATCGGGGGGACGATGCACGACCTGCTGGGTCGACCTCGTGTGGACACTCTCACCTGTTTCACCACCTCGACGGCGGCTCCAGACGCCACTCACGTTCATCGACGCCTGGGTGGTGCACTCCTGGACCCCGTCTCGCCTCGACGGTTTCGGACGTGCCCATGCCTTCATCGGCCCGTGGGTGGCGCGCTCCGGGACCCTGTCTGGCCTCTGCCTTCGCCTCGGCGGTTTTGGACGTGCCCATGCCTTCATCGGCCCGTGGGTGGCGCGCTCCGGGACCCTGCCTGGCCTCTCTTCTTACCGCGGCTCACGGTTCACCTCGACGGCGGTTCCAGACGCCACTCACGTTCATCGACGCCTGGGTGGTGCACTCCTGGACCCCGTCTCGCCTCGACTGTTTCGGACGTTCCCATGCCTCATCGGCCCGTGGGTGGCGCGCTCCGGAGCCTGTCTGGCCTCTCCCCTGTCCACGGCTCCTTCCTCCCGGGGATGCTGCTCCTGCCCCCGGGGACCCTGCTCCTGCCCCCCGGGGACCCGGCTCCTTCCTCCCGGGGATGCTGCTCCTGCCCCCCGGGGACCCGGCTCTTTCCCCCCGAGGACTTTGTGCCCGCTGCCGTTGTGCCCTCGCCTGCGGCCGGGCAGCGCTCCTCCCTGCTGGGGACCACCGGGATATTCACGCCGTCCCCACGTCGCAGCACTGCGGCCCCCTTACGACGCCTACTGCGGCCCCGTTCCGGCCCGTCTCCCACCCCCGGTGAGGATGCCCTCGCCCTCGTTAAAGCCCCTGCTCTCTCCTGCGGCCCCCTTCCGACGGCCCGTGCCATGGCCCGGCCCCACCCTCCTCGGCCCCTGTGGTGCTTCCTCCACGGACGTGGGGATATATTTTTCTTGCCATGTTTGAATTCTGGGGGGGCTTGTGTGGTGACCACCTATTAACCACTGGGACATAATCCATACATGGAACTACAGGTTGGGGGTATTGTTCCCACACGGACATGTTGTGTTTACTTTATATGTTGTGTGCCCTCCTGACTCTCCCTCTTGTCGACCCGGGCTGCGACCCGACAACATGTCCTGTGCAGCTCCTCATTAAAGTACCCTTTTGCACCTTCGATGCACCGCCTCCGACTCCCATATCTCCTGGCACTACAGTAGTATGTCAATCAGTGGCGTAACAAGGTTGTGATTGGCCCCAGTGCACTGCAAATATTGTTTGCGCCCCATCGGCCATCGCCCCAAACATAAGCGCACCCTCATGCGCTCACACCTATGGCTCACACACGCACAGACATAAGAGGTTTCTCAATTCTCAAATTTCCCCTCCTCGACTCCTATCATCGACTCCTATTCTCGAGACTTGGTGCCGCCCACAGGAGATGCGAGCGGAGGACTGAGGAGGAGAACCGAGGGGAGAGGAGGGGAAGCAACAGGCGCTTAGAGAAATGAGAACTCCTCTCCTCTGAGTGGTCATTTTAAAGAGATGTCCATTAATGATGACAGGAGGCACAGCAGCCCTCTGTCTGATGGACAGATGTGTTCATGACCACTTATATATTTACTTTGATTCATTGACAGTGCGGTATAATGAGAAAATAACAGGCTACAGATGCGGACATGTACACACATACAGTGGGGCAAAAAAGTATTTAGTCAGCCACCAGTTGTGCAAGTTCTCCCACTTAAAAAGATGAGAGAGGCCTGTAATTTTTATCCTAGGTATACCTCAACTATGAGAGACATAATGAGAAAAACAAAATCCAGAAAATCACAAGGTTTTCACACACTGTTGCTGGTATTTTGGCCCATTCCTCCATGCAGATCTCCTCTAGAGCAGTGATGTTTTGGGGCTGTCGCTGGGCAACACGGACTTTCAACTCCCTCCAAAGATTTTCTATGGGGCTGAGATCTGGAGACTGGCTAGGCCACTCCTGGACCTTGAAATGTTTCTTATGAAGCCACTCCTTCGTTGCCCGGGCGGTGTGTTTGGGATCATTGTCATGCTGAAAGACCCAGCCACGTTTCATCTTCAATGCCCTTGCTGATGGAAGGAGGTTGTCACTCAAAATCTCACGATACATGGCCCCATTCATTCTTTCCTTTACACGGATCAGTCGTCTTGGTCCCTTTGCAGAAAAACAGCCCCAAAGCATGATGTTTCCACCCCCATGTTTCACAGTAGGTATGGTGTTCTTTGGACGCAACTCAGCATTCTTTCTCCTCCAAACACTTCTAGTTGAGGTTTTACCAAAAAGTTCTATTTTGGTTTCATCTGACCATATGACATTCTCCCAATCCTCTTCTGGATCATCTAAATGCTCTCTAGCAAACTTCAGACGGGCCGGGACATGTACTGGCTTAAGCAGGGGGACACGTCTGGCACTGCAGGATTTGAGTCCCTGGCGGCGTAGTGTGTTACGGATGGTAGCCTTTGTTACTTTGGTCCTAGCTCTCTGCAGGTCAGGTCATTGACTAGGTCCCCCCGTGTGGTTCTGGGATTTTTGCTCACCGTTCTTGTGATCATTTTGACCCCACTTGGTGAGATTTTGCGTGGAGCCTCAGATCGAGGGAGATTATCAGTGGTCTTGTATGTCTTCCATTTTCTTATAATTGCTCCCACAGTTGATTTCTTCACACCAAGCTGTTTACCTATTGCAGATTCAGTCTTCCAAGCCTGGTGCAGGTCGACAATTTTGTTTCTGGTGTCCTTTGACAGCTCTTTGGTCTTGGCCATAGTGGAGTTTGGAGTGTGACTGTTTGAGGTTGTGGACAGGTGTCTTTTATACTGATAACGAATTCAAACAGGTGCCATTAATACAGTTAACAAGTGGAGGACAGAGGAGGCTCTTAAAGAAGAAGTTACAGGTCTGTGAGAGCCAGAAATCTTGTTGGTATTTGGTGACCAAATACTTATTTTACCGAGGAATTTACCAATTAATTCATTAAAAATCATAAAAAATTATTTCCCCCCATTCTGTCTCTCATAGTTGAAGTGTACCTAGGAGGAACATTTCAGGCCTCTCTCATCTTTTTAAGTGGGAGAACTTGCACAATTGGTGGCTGACTAAATACTTTTTTGCCCCACTGTATATTTATATAAATATATACAATTTCAGAATGAAACAAGTATGAGAGCACTCTCATAATAACGTAACACAATCAGAGATTGGATATATCCACCCCCCTCTTTCTGGTCGCTGAAATGGGGAATTGAAATTACGGGCCAAAAGTTGTATTTACAAGTATTAAAAGTAATAGGACACCAAACCAACTGAGACCCGTCTGTCCGCCGCATCTACACACTGTACAACACACACACACACACACACACACACACACACACACACACACACACACACACACACACACACACACACACACACACACACACACACACACACACACACTGTACCACACACACCTACAGCTCCTAAAGCATAGGCTACAGCCGTTGTGTATTTTATTATGTGAAGCACTAAATGGTCTTAGAAAAATATCGACTCTTTGTTTGTAGATATCTACTAAACTACAGCATACAAGAGAGTAATGTAGGCCTGTTATACTGAGTGATATATATTGTACACTGCTCTGCTTTCTGCACGGACCTCACAGCTGTTCTCACTGTAAACATCGCTTTGCGATGAAAGCAGTTTCCACAATAATATCCAGGGGATGCATGCAGAGCTGTCATTGGCTGAGATAAGTCCGGCTGTGCGTCACGCCTCCACCGTTCCCGGAAATGCATCCGCGGAGGAGCTGTGGAGGAACCATCAGTGTCTCCTCGCTTAGAGCTCCTCCAGAGAGCCTCCTCGATGCTCGGTCCTCGAAGTGCATTTAGAGAAATGAGATGTCCTTCAAAATGGCGCGCTGAAATTCATTTCCAGGTCACTATCCTATATATACAGTGTGCTGTCTAAGACGCTGTCTTACTCCAGCCAGCAGGTGGTGCTGTTGCTTTTTGTTTCTTCTTCTTTTGACTTACATTAAAAACATAGGAAGTGATACCCACATGTGAGTCGTGGTTGAAAGGGGCAGAGAGGAGAAATATCATTGTTTGAATCTGCATCCATCCTTCTTTGCTATGTTGTTGAAAGCATTGCTTGTAAGTATTTTTGGCTTTTGTACGTATTCTTAAGAGGATATCAACGATTATTTTGAGGTTTCAATGTTTAAGTAGATTGCTATTCATTGATGTTTGATGTATGGTTAGCACATGTTTTGTAGTGTGTATTACACAGCACCTTTGCATGTAAACATTTGATATGCATATTTTGTGATGTTTGTGACGTAATTAACCGTTGTATTATATATTTCTGCATCACAGCTAAGTGTCTAATTTCAATGTATATTGTGTTTCTTTCAGTTTTATTCTGTTGATTGTGGATGTAAACATCTTATTAAAGAAGATAAACGCTTGCCACTTGTCAAGGAGTTATCTGTCTGCATATCTGTACTCATAACGACAGTGAGGGCAGAACAGTAAAAAAGCAGATTCGTCTACATCATCAAAGTATCAGGTGGATACACACGTCAGTCTTCCCTAAGAAACTATACATGTCTCAGCCAGGAGATAATGAATCAGCCCACACTCACGCATCAAAATCATCAAAGGGCTCCAGTAAGTCATCTACCAGCTTGGCTGCGGTCAATGCACTAGCTAGAGCGGAGGCAGCACGAGCTTTCAAAAGGAAATCGAATTGAGAGTAAAACAAGCAAAACACAGAGTGGAAGAAACACGTCTGGAGGCTACATTGGAAGCGCTTCATCAGGAACGCGATGCAGAGGCAGCTCTCGCTGAAGCTAATGTGTACGAGGCTGCGGCAAGCGAAATAGAAGAAGACCGCATAAGCCTTCGCTTCCCACAGACATTTCATCCATTAGAACGCACAAGCAAGTATGTGAATGACCAATTTCTCCAAAATGAGAAATCAACTCCACATGCAGCCCTGAAGCCTAACGAGGCTCCAACGGACTCCACATTTAACCAACTCAAGCAGGAAGTTGAAATGCCTGTCCCAAGATCTCCATACACGTTGCTGCCTTGCAAGAACAACGCAAACGACAGAGCATCTCAGCTACCTAAGAGCTTTGCAGTGCATGAACAACCACAATGGTCAAGTCCTCTGATTCACCCACAAGAAACCTCAAGTATTTCTGACCTTCCCAGATTTCTAGCTAGACGTGAGTTGCTCACTGGAGGTCTTACAAGGTTTAGCGACAAGCCAGGTGACTACTGGGCATGGAAATCCTCATTTGAAAATGCCATCCAAGGTCTACATCTAACAGCTAGTGAAGAGCTTGACTTGTTGACTAAGTGGTTAGGCGACAAATCCTCACAACATGCAAAACGCCTCAGAGCAGTGCATATTAACTACCCTTCCCTCGGTCTGAACAAAGTGTGGGAGAGACTTCAAGAGTGTTATGGATCTCCTGAGGCCTTAGAAAAGGCTATGTTTGATAGGCTAGAACAGTTCCCCAGAATTACCAACAAGGAGCCTCATCTGCTACGGGACCTTGGTGACCTACAGTTAGAGATTGACTCTGCTAAGATCGAAGGACACATACCAGGATTGCTGTACCTCGACACGGCACGTGGAATCCATCCCATAGTGGATAAACTTTCATTTGGCCTGCAAGAGAAATGGATGACGCACGGAACCAGATAGAAACGCGATTATTCTGTGTCATTCCCTCCATTTTCGGTCTTTGCCACCTTCATTAAAGATGAGGCCAAAATGAGAAATGACCCCAGTTTCATGTCTATGGTTCCACCCACCTTCATGGCCTTCAAAGCAGACAAGCATCTGGAAAAACACGACAAATCAAAAATGCCAATCACAGTCCACAGAACAGAAGTGGTTAGCTCCGAACAAACGCCAAGTGCTCAAAAAAAACCATTACAGACCCAAGCAAAGAGTGTCCCATCCACAAAAAACCTCATCCACTCAAAAAATGCAGGTTATTCCGGGAGAAGTCTCTGGAAGAACGGAAGGCTTATCTGAGACAAAATCAGATATGTTTCCGATGCTGTGCTTCTTCCACCCATCAAGCAAAGAACTGTAAGATGGAAATCCACTGTTCAGAATGCGAAAGTAACTCACATATCAGTGCTCTCCACGCTGGTCCTGCACCATGGGCGACACACAGGTTTGCAGGACCTGCCTTTGATCACGGCGAGGAGCAAGGCTCAGCTTCACCCATTGCCACCTCTACATGCACACAGGTGTGTGGAAATAAGATCGGTGGACACTCATGTGCCAAGATTTGCCTCGTTGATGTCTATCCAAAGGATCACTATGACAAGCGACTCAGAGCTTATGCTATCTTGGACGATCAGAGCAACAGGTCTCTGGCTAGATCTTCCTTCTTTGATATCTTTGGGATCGACAAAAACTCTTTTCCATACACTCTTAAGACATACAGGTGTTTCAAAGGTGACTGGGAGAAAAACGAGTAATTTCATAGTGGAATCAGCAGATGGCCAATCCAGTCTGGCTTTGCCCACGCTTATCGAATGTGACATGCTTCCTGACAATCGAAATGAAATACCAACTCCTGAAGCCGCTCACTATCATTCACATCTCAAGGACGTTGCTATAGAGATCCCAGCATTCGATCCCAAGGCTGATATTCTGTTGCTACTTGGAAGAGATGTTATTCAGACCCACAAGGTGCTCGAGCAGCGCAACGGCCCCTAAATGCTCCATTCACACAGAAGTTAGCTCTGGGGTGGGTTATTGTTGGTGATGTCTGTCTTGGTGGGGCTCACAACCCCGGACATGTAAATGTTCTCAAGACAAACATCTTGGAAAATGGAAGACCAAGCTACTTCCTTCCATGTCAAAACAGCATGCAGGTAAAGGAACGTTTTGATTGCCATGACCGCGACAGGATGGACTCTAAGGCAGACACCTTGGGAGATACAGTCTTTCAGTCTACTAGCGCAGACGAGAAACCTGCCTACTCCATAGAAGAAAGAACCTTCCTGCAGATAATGGAGAAGGAAGTCTACCAAGACGACTCAAGCAGCTGGGTGGCTCCATTGCCCTTCCGCTCTCCAAGACCACGTCTCCCCAACAACAAACAGCAAGCAAGTCAACGCCTCTCCTCAGTTAGTCGCACGCTGAAGAAGCGACCTGAAACAAGACAACACTTTGTGGACTTTATGGAAAACATATTTGTCAGCGGTCATGCAGAACCCGCACACCCACTCAAAGAACATGAGGAATGCTGGTATCTTGCCCTCTTTGGGGTTTATCACCCTCATAAGCCAGAACAAATCAGGGTGGTCTTGGACTCGAGCACTCAACACCATGAAGTGTCTTTAAATGATGTCCTTCTCACAGGCCCCAATCTCAACAACAGCCTGCTGGGTGTCCTTATTCGGTTCCGCGAAGAGCGAGTGGCAGTAACTACTCACATCAAGCAGATGTTCTATTGCTTCTTAGCAGGGCTCTGCCTTTGATGCTGACTGGAGCTGCAGGGCCAGCCTGCTGGGTGTCCTTATGCGGTTCCGCGAAGAGCGAGTGGCAGTAACTACTCACATCAAGCAGATGTTCTATTGCTTCTTAGCAGGGCTCTGCCTTTGATGCTGACTGGAGCTGCAGGGCCAGACGGGTCGTGGAGGCTATTTGTGGTCGGTGGTGCCCCTCTGCGGGTGTGGGGTTTCTCTGCCCTGGACACCTGGAGGGTGGACTCGTCGGTGGTGGCGTCCCAGCTTGTTCCTGGACTTCGTGGCATGGGTGGAGGGTCTGCTCCAAGATCGAGGTCTTTTAAGCCTGGTACGAGAAGATCACAGGAACTTCTTACGCTTCCTTTGGCACTGGAACAACGACTTGGAGCAACCCATAGTGGAGTACCGCATGAGAGTGCACGTCTTCGGGAACAGTCCATCACCTGCCGTTGCAAACTACGCGCTCAGAAAGGCATCCAAAGACCAAGAAGGAAGTGACTTTTAATTGAAACACCTAGTTGAGCGTCACTTCTATGTTGACGATGGTCTCATCTAATTTCCATCGGGAAATGAGGCCGTTGCAGCTCTCAAGGCGGCCCAAGAAATGCTAGCTGCATCCAACTTAAAGCTGCACAAGATAGCTTCTAACAGCATCGAAGTGATGAAAGCCTTTCCAAAAGAGGATCTTTCAAAAGGCTTGGGGGACCTCGGTCTTGGAGCAGGCTTTCCACCCATGTTGCGGGGTCTGGGAGTGGGCTGGGACGTTGCCACTGATGGGTTCGCCTTCCAGGTGTCCGGGGCGGAGGGGCCTTGCACTCGCGGAGGGATGTTGTCGACCATGGGTGGCCTCCGCGGCCCGCTTGGTTTTGCAGCTCCGGTCAGCATTAAAGGTGGAGCCCTGCTAAGAGAGCTTACAATGGAGACCTGCGAGTGGGACGAACCCCTTCCTGAAAAGAAGCTTAAAGACTGGTGTGAGTGGAAAGACTCTATCAAAGATCTGGAACACGTCCGCATTCCAAGGACATACACTGCCATCCCCCTGAGCAGTTAAACACACAGGGAGCTTTGCATTTTCTGCGACGCCTCTACACAAGCCATAGCAGCTGTAGCCTACATTAAAGTAACAGATGCAGAATGCAAAAGTAAACTTGGATTTCTGTTCGGCAAGGCTAAGCTTACGCCGCAACCAGAGGTGACAGCCATTGTGAACACAAGACCTCTCATCCCAGTGTCCACCGACCCAAGCTTTCCTATCATCTTAACACCTCCTGGTGACTTCAAAGATAGTGACCTCTACAAACGCCAGTGGAAGCAGGTGCAACATCTCGCAAACGCTTTCTGGCATCGTTGGAAAAACCAATACCTCTCTACCCTACAATGCCGCAGGAAATGGCAATCGGAGAGACCTAACCTGCAAGAAGGGGACCTCGTGCTGCTGAAGGACAGTCAGGTCCATCGGAATCAATGGCCAATGGGCATGGTGGTCAAAACCTTCCCCAGCCACGACGGAAAGGTCAAGAAGATAGAAGTCAAGGTTGCCTCTGGAGGAACATGCAAAGTTTTCTTGAGGCCCATAACGGACACTGTCCTCCTCCTTCCAAACACTAATGATAAGAACAATCAAAAGAAAGTGTAATTGTGACATCTCATAGATGTCAAGCGGGGAGTGTGCTGTCTAAGATGCTGTCTTACTCCAGCCAGCAGGTGGTGCTGTTGCTTTTTGTTTCTTCTTCTTTTGTTAGTACCAGCTAATGGGAAAGACTTACATTAAAAACATAGGAAGTGATACCCACATGTGAGTCATGGTTGAAAGGGGCAGAGAGGAGAAATATCATTGTTTGAATCTGCATCCATCCTTCTTTGCTATGTTGTTGAAAGCATTGCTTGTAAGTATTTTTGGCTTTTGTACGTATTCTTAAGAGGATATCAACGATTATTTTGAGGTTTCAATGTTTAAGTAGATTGCTATTCATTGATGTTTGATGTATGGTTAGCACATGTTTTGTAGTGTGTATTACACAGCACTTTTGCATGTAAACATTTGATATGCATATTTTGTGATGTTTGTGACGTAATTAACCGTTGTATTATATATTTCACGACGTCCAGATATATCTCCCGCTCAAAGCAAACATCAAACAGTCACTACAGCAGCTGATGGACTGCTTAACGGAGATCAAATCCTGGCTGAGCAACAACTTCCTGACTCTTAACGAGGGCAAGACGGAGGTCATCTTTTTTGGACCACAACCTCCAGCCTCTCAGGTTGATATTCTGGGCTCCCTCCAACTAAACATCCTCCCCTCGGTCATGAACCTTGGCGTGACCTTGACGAACACTTTTAAATTCGATAAGCAGGTCAGCAGCGTAGTCAAATCCTGCTTTTTTAAAATAAGACTATTGGCCAAAACCAAGTCCTATTTATCTTTTAAAGACATGGAAAGGGTCATCAACGCCTTTGTGACCTCGAGACTGGACTATTGCAACGCTCTGTATGTGGGTATGGACCACGCGTCAATTAAACGCCTGCAGCTGGTCCAAAATGCAGCTGCACGTTTGCTGACTGGACACAAAAAGCGCGACCACATCACCCCAATTCTGGCCTCACTACACTGGCTTCCAGTTCAGTTCAGAATTGATTTTAAAATCCTTTTATTTGTTTTTAAAGCTCTAAATGGGCTGGCTCCGGCCTATATAGTTGAACTCCTCCAGCGCTACACCCCAGCCAGAGCTTTAAGGTCTGCTGACCAGCTGCTGCTGGTAGTGCCGAAGACTAGGCTCAAAACACGAGGGCACCGAGCCTTCGCAGCAGCTGGCCCGAGGCTCTGGAACACTCTGCCCCTCCATGTGAGGTCGGCCCAGACCCTAGGGGTTTTTAAATCCTATCTAAAAACACACTTCTTCTCTCAGGCTTTCTAGCTAGAGCGGAGCACGACTACTGACATTTCCCTGTGTATTGTTTTTATATTTGCTGTTGCAAAATGACTGTCTTTTTTACAATTGCACTGCAGTAAAGTGTTTTTATTACATGTACAGCACTTTGGCTCGACCAAACATCGTTTTTAAATGTGCTCTATAAATAAAATTTGATTTGATTTGATATTTCTGCATCACAGCTAAGTGTCTAATTTCAATGTATATTGTGTTTCTTTCAGTTTTATTTTGTTGACTTGTGGATGTAAACATCTTATTAAAGAAGATAAACGCTTGCCACTTGTCAAGGAGTTATCTGTCTGCATATCTGTACTCATAACGACAGTGAGGGCAGAACATACAGTCTATGGTCACTACCGGAGGACCGAGGAGTCGAGGAGGGGACATTTGAGTATTGAGAAACCTCTATAGACTCTCTCTTGTCATTTCTCTTTTGAGCGCCGCTCTTGTGCTTTGGTTTGCTGTACATTATAAATGCAAGCTATTACATGTTTTATAATGCTGCTAGCTACAGTACAGTACCTGTAGGTTGATTAAACGGTTCGCTCGTCACGCAAGGTATTAGGCTACATGACATGAAAGCAGTGGCGAGCCGTGACTTTTATAGCTAGGCCCTCTCTGACCCCCACACCTTCCCTCGAAAAAAAGACCCCGGGGTGCAAACATGCTGTCATGCTGTCAGGCCTGTCATAAAATGCACCCCACCAAAAAAGATGTTTCTATTCATCCCACCCTCAAGCATTTGTTAGGGTATGGTTGTAGGACTAGTACCAATGAATGGAACAAGTTTCATGAATGTGACCCTTTTTATTTTGTAAGATAACAAAGGGGTGCATACATGGGCGGCGCTAGGATTTTTTTGCTGCAGTAGCGTAGCAGTTGCTATATGACAGCACGGCGTTGCTAGTTAATTTTCAAAATAAATAAACAAACAATACCAGTGGGCCAAACACGACCCGTTCATATTGTAGCATTCACTGCTATTCAAGATCACAGATCACTCGAGCCTTCAATGTCGAAAACGTTCTCTTTATTTTCTGGTATTGACGGCCACAAACAAATACGAAAGAGGGCAAAGTTGGAGAGGAGCCAAAAGACAATGCGGCCATCTTTCACGGCGCAGAATTTAAGTTGCATCTAACGGAAGCCATTTTTCCTTTATGGGGAATAGTGCACAGGTATTTCCTTAATTGGTCGTACAAGGACTCCCAGGCTTTTCTTTCCCTCTCAGCCCCTTTAACCCCTTGGCTGTTTTTGTCATCAGAATCAGAATCAAGTGTATGCCGGGGCGGGTACGTTTACAAATATAGTCCTACAAGGAATTTGCCGTGGTGTCTAGAAGTGCAAACATAAACAATCTAAGAAAATACGTTTCAATATTATGTCAAAAAAATAATGATGATAAAAAGAAGAATTTTTAGGAAACGATTTATCATTTAAAAATAATAAAGACAAGTATTGAGACCACATTTAAATTTAAATATGCAAAGAACCTTAAAAGCAAAACAACTAAAACTCTTAAGACAATGAATATGACAAACAGTGTATTCTATTTTAAAGTGGAGGACTGTGCAGTCATGTGCAAAATATAGTCAGATATTGACTTGTTGAACAAAATCTTATATGTGCTTCTCTAAATGTATATAGATAGATAGATAAGAATATATAAATATAAACATATATGTAAATATACATATATACATACCTGAACTACCACACCGCAGATATTTCCATCCCCTCTCCTCCAGGTATCTGGAACAGTTTTGGCTTGATTCTCACCAGGCCCGAGACGTTGGGCTCTATGTCAGTGATTTCCCTTAGTAAATGTTCAAATTCAACAACATCACAACGCTGCTATATATGCGTAATTTGGTTATCCCTTTGAGACTAAAAAAAAACACAACATGGTTAGTATTTAATGGTTCATCTGTTCAAAAAATGTTTCGACTTCTAGTAGCCAGAAGACATCACTATAGGCACATTAGGCGCATTCACACCGCAGTACTTTTCCCACAAAGGTTCATGCGAACTTAGTTCATGCAAACTCTTTAGTTCGCATGAACTAAGTACAGATCGCGTTCACACCGGAAAAAGTCCCTGGGGGTGGATTAGGCAAATGAAGCCGCAGACGTCACTTCTTCTTCTTCTGCTTTGGGTTTACTGGCAGGCTACAAACAACTTCACGGCGTATACTGCCGCCCACAGTCCCCGGCCGGAAGTCCCCGGAGTTGGGGACTGGCTTCAGTAGAAGCTGCTGGGACTCCCAGCAGCTTCTACTGAAGCCTTCCGGGTAAATCGCCAGAACGCCGACACCTCCTCATCTCCACCGCTCCCATGTTTTATTTTGTGTTGCCATACGTTAGTCTCTCTGCGTTTCTGCGCTGGGCTAATGCTAATGCTAATAATGCTAATGCGAGGATAATAAAATGGCGGCTTCACAACACTTTTTGGGAGTATTACGGGGCGTGGTTTGCAATCCGCCCAGCCAATCAGAAATATAGCTCTTTTCTCACAAAAGAGCCGCTCGAAAGTCCCTGCTCTCTAGCAGGGACTTTCGAGGGGGTAGAAAGGCTCCCATGAACTAATTTTAGTACCGGCTCTCTTTGGTGTGAACTCCGGGGACTTCCGGCCGGGGACTGTGGGCGGCAGTATACGCCGTGAAGTGGTTTGCGACCTGCCAGTAAACCCAAAGCAGAAGAAGAAGAAGTGACGTCTGCGGCTTCATTTGCCTAATCCTCCCCGAAGGATTTATTCCGGTGTGAACGCGATCTGTACTTAGTTCATGAGAACTAAAGAGTTCTCATGAACTAAGTTCGCATGAACCTTTGTGGGAAAAGTACTGCGGTGTGAATGCGCCTATTGATAACATCAGGGTGCTTTTGTCAGACTTTGGGAGGCTCCAAAAGCAACAGAAGACATTTTACAACTGTACTCACAAGCTAGGTAGCACTTCTTGTGACAAATACACAAATGTTGATGTGAAATATTGGTGGAGTGCCCTATAATTGGTCTAACATTATTATTACCTTAATTTCTCCACGATCAGGATGCTGTTCTCATGTAAATTGGGGAAATAAATGTAGTATTACAGTGAACAGTTCCTGCCAGTGTCAACTAGAGGGCGCCAGATTGACACAAAAGAAGTGAAACCACATCACTGCTTACAAGCAGATAGTTTGTTGTTTATCTTTACTTCAGCCAATAAGCAAACTTTGTTCTCACTTCCCTAACCATGTGTGTATGTATGTGTGTATATGTTCTAAATATTAACATCTACATTCGTAGGTTATCTTAAACATGCTGGGGAAAGCATGATGAGCACTTATCCTACAGTCTTACTTTCCATTTATATAACTCAATGAAAAAGAAAGATAAAGGCCTATGCAAGTAATTAGAAATCCGCAAGTGTGTTTGTGATTTTCATGGTGTTGTATTCAAAGTGGGAGACAGCTTAGGCCTTGCTCCGCTGTTATCTGGTGGCCTCCTAGTCCTCCACCACCACAATGGCTCCAGCAACCACATTTATCAACTTGACACCCCCCCCCCCCCCCCCCACACACACACACACACACACACACACACACACACACACACACACACACACACACACACACACACACACACACACACACACACACACACACACACACACACACACACACACACACACACACACACACACACACACACACACACACACACACACATCCCCTGTTCCCTCTCTCTCTCCCCTTCATAGTCTTTCCACTCCACATTCTGTAGCTACATTTCTTCTCCTTATTGCTCTCCGAGAGCAAGGGAGAGGAGAGTGAATGATTCTTCCAACTCATCACCCACTCTTTGTGACACATCATTTGCCGTTGTGATTAGAGACCATAACGGTGCCTCTGGGGTTTGTGCAAGGCTGATGGTGTGTGCGTGTACCATAGACTGTATATATAAAGGCGTGTACGTGTGCATGTTAAGCTGAAGGCGCAAACTGGCTGTCATTAACTTGGACTTTAACGTGTGACTGGCTTGTGCTGGCGTCTACCACCTGAGCGCTGTCGAGCAATAGAGACATTGTGAGTGAGATCATGAGGACCTTTTACCTGCCACTTGCGACGTGAAATAATCAATTAGTTGGTTTTTTTCAACCAGAAACTTTCAGTAATGTTACTTAACTTACTTCTACAATTTTACAAATTAGCCTTTAGCCAGGATGTTGATTGGGTGCACAACCAACTTTGCTCTAGACTAAAATATCTCAACAACTATTGGCTGGATTGCCTGGATACTATTTGGTACAGGCATCCATGTTCGACATATAGAACCAAGTCCTTATGGAGATCCTAGAACTTTCTAGGGCAACCATGTGGCCACTCTTTTGACCTCAAAGAGGTTGTGTTTTGAGTCATGACGATTTTCATAAGCCTTGGGGAACGATGAAGCATCGGCGAATGAAGAATCACATTTGAGCAGATCAAAGAGATAAGTTATGTTTCACTTGTGTTGATGTTGCAAGATGGCACAACGTCTATGTTGTTTCTACAAACTGTCCAAAATAGACCTTTTTGAGTGCTATTCAAGTTTTTGGGTGTTTTGCACTTTATTTCTCAAATGTTAAAGTGGCTCTCTTTTGCTTTTTGGGGTTTTGAAACACCTCCATTGGACTCCTTTGTTTACTTCCTTAGCATAGTGACATCACTATGTAACACGTGCACTTCTATTGGCTAGCACATCAACACATTGTATGAGATAGGCTAAGGGGCGTGACATCTCTCAGCGGTTGACCAGTTCATTTCATACAGAGGGTGAAACATTAAAGCAAGAAAAGGTTTTGTTTTTGCTCCTTTTTAATCAATTGCAAAAAATGCTTGGTGGCTTTAGCGCCAGAAATGTGCCATTATTTTAATGGATATAATGATAAATAAATACAAAAACCGACACTGGCACTCAGAGAAGGCAGACCTCCCCTATAAGCAGGGCCGCCTTAATGCACGGGCTGACCTGGACTGAAGCCCAGGGGCCTACGGAGATCGGGGGCCTATCATGAGCCAATACATTTTTTTTTTTTTTTTAAATATTTTTTTGATTATTTCGTGTGTTTTATCTTAATTTTAAATAAACAAAGTCTTGGCTTTCAGAATATGAAACTTTTATTTCCAAAATCAGACGATAAATACATTTTTCAAGCTTGTAAAGGGAAGAAGACAGCTCTCCCTCACACTCTGCTGTTCCACAGCGCTGCAATTTTGATTGTAAGGCGTATAGTAATCATAGAGAACACGGCAGGGTCCGTTACAGTTTGTTTTCATCTGATTTCAAATAAACAAAGTCTTGGCTTTCAGAATATTAAATTTGTTTCGGCAAATTCAGATGATAAATACAACTTTGAAGCTTCGGCATAATTACTAGCGGAGAACGGAGTAACTTGACGTCACAGCAGGCATAAAAACAGCCGGTGTTTTTCGTGAGTGTTTTCCCCGGGAACAAACACAATACACACAAAGGCAAAAATACACAAACACACACACACACACACACACACACACACACACACACACACACACACACACACACACACACACACACACACACACACACTCACAAGCTTCCCCCAGACCAGTAATCCAAACGAAAATATCTTCCCTCTATACTATTTTGATCATTTGCTCCGCTAATCAATCAGATCGATGGATTCCAGAGATTTCTCTGAAAAATGATGACTGTAACAGTCAGTGCCGTGGGCACCACTTAACAGCCAATCAGAATGAGAATATGTTTCACATGGGACTTATTCAAGTTGCGAGTGATTGAGTGACAGATGAAGGTTGTTTAGGAGAACATTTCGGAGAAGAAAAAGTTTGAGAGTGGCGCTCGGAAAAGGAAACCTAACACTGATGTCAATTGAGCATGACATTCTTCGTGAGATGGATTTTAAGAACATCATAAAGGCTTTTTCTTCAAAGAAACCCAGACGGAAGCTAAAGAGGTAAGGCTATGCTGCACTATTCATTGATTCCCAGTAGCCTGCAGGTTTAAATGTGCATCGTTTTACATAACTAGGTTTGTGTTAATCCACCGGAGATAATGATCATTCTCATCTCCTGATACCTGGCAATGAGGCCATATGTTGCTGTTCATGGTGCTGAATTAGTGGTTTGTGTGCATGCGTGCGTGCGTGCGTGCATACGTGCGTGCGTGTGTGTGCGATCACAGAGCCTGCCGAGGCTATGATGACTTTGATTTGTTGTTTAAATAGGGGGCCTACAAACCCTATTAGCCCCAGGGCCTGATGGCAGGTTACGGCGGGCTTGCCTATAAGGCTGTTGCTTATCCAGCAATGTGCCGTGAGAATCAGGAAGTATAATACATGTTTGATTGAAAGAAGCAGCAGATTATGCAAAGAATAAAGTAGTTGCTTCTTCCAGCCCTTCTGATTGGATTGGTGTTGGAAATCCGGGAGTTGAAATCTTCCAGGCTCCTGAACGCTTCTATCAACAGTTGCTCTACTTTTCCACACCAGTAATGAACACCTCAACATCGTGCTCTCTGGAGATGTTATAAGGTGTGTTCATGGGGGTGGATTCTAGCAAACAACCCCAACTGCAGCCTCCCCCGATCTTCCTCCTGTCCTGTCCTTCATCCTCCCTCTTCCTCTCGTTTTTCTCTGTCCTAGGTGGTGTCGCTACTGAACATGAGTAATGATGTTGTCATCTCTGCTAGTCTCCATTTATCAATGTCAAACTGGAAGCGGCAGTGTGGTGGATATGTATGTATGAGTGTGTGTGTATGTGTGTGTGTGTGTGTGTGTATGTGTGTGTGTGTGTATGGTGCTGGTGGGTGGGGGGCAGAGAGTCGAGGAGAAACAAGGTAAAGGGAAAAATAAAGGTGTAGCAGGAATGTGGAGAGGAGAAAGGAAGGTGGCCATGATGAAGAGCAAAGATGAAGAAATGGGGCGTGGCTTACAGAGGATGAGGAGGAGTGATTGAGTTTGAAAGGGGCGGAAAAGATGAATCAGAACAAAAAGGTCCCTGCGCTGCATGTGGTCTGTCTGCTGACACCAACAGGGAGCCCGTGATTCATCGGCGCTATTAATGCAGACAGAATTAAGGCTCTGCTCTTTAGCATATGCAAGTCTAATTATGCAAATCAGGTCTGTTAGACAAAACATTACTACAGCAGTTAGTCAGTCTGGTTTTAGGCGCAACATGAATGTGTGTGCATTTGTCTCCGTCAGTCCTGCGACCCTGAAACGAAATGAAATGACTTGCTTGACAGCATAACGGGTAGGATATTGATGTTGTTGTGTATGCACAGACAAAGTGTCGTTGTGTCTGGAGCCCATGGACAATAACCACCGACCAATTGACAAACAAATATATTGAAACTGGGGTTATCCCTGTTCCTTAAGTGATTGGTAGGGGCTATTGTCACAGTTTACATTTCTAAATAACAAAGGGAGACAAGTGTAGTTTGAATTAAAATAATCTCTTTAACTGCAGTGGAAATAATAATGTCTAAAATAAAGAAAATGGTTTTGCCTGCAGGTATGAGACTGTATTGAGGAGACAGTGGGATATAAGCTGTGGCTGATTTCAACGTACAGAGAAACAACATTGAGCTGTGGAACATAGGAACCTGGGAATTTATACGCCCTCTTGAAGATATGTATTTTAATCTTCTTCACTGTTTGCCCTACACCATGTAGGCCTACTTTTCATAACCTTTTTTACAATATTCCTAAGATTGGCATTTCCGTGCATGTCCAGAGCAGCCATTGGTCCAGGGTTGTGTGTTTGTTTAGCATTACTGCTGACTGTTAAGGACTGTGTGGCAAGGTACTAAAACCCACCAAGCAGCAGCAAGCTTTTTTAGTAACATACACGTTAAAAATAACTTCTGCCATGAAACTACAGCCAGAGCTTTTATTACTAATTATCCATACACTGTCGTATATCACTTTCTGTCTTCAAACAGTAGGCTATATAAAGCATTTTAGCAAGCAGGTTAACAGCCAGCACAACTTTAGAATGATCTTAATACAGAGGTGAAGTCCCGTCATTTTGCTGTGTCTCCCATGGGACCTTATTTTAGAGATAATGTGTAGTCAACAGCAGGAAGAAAATAAAGTGTTGTAGTAACAATTAGTTTCGTGTTTAACCGGTGAGCCGGTGAGGTAACTATATCTCTCCTCTTACCAACACTTTAGCTTGCTAGCTAGCTAGGAAACCGTTTAGTGACAAACTGCATCTTTCTTCACTTCCACAATAATCTTTTTGCAAAACAGCAAAGTCAAGAAAGTTGCAATTTGTTGTTTTGCTTGCTGGTTGGTAAATACATCAGAGGCCTGTACTACGAAGCTGGATCCTAACCTGGATATGTTTGAGTTAGCCGGTTGGCCTAATGCAAAACATACGCGCTGTCGCTAAACTGTACTACGGAGGAAGAAGTAAGATGTCCCCCGACAAACTAAGCCTATATCAGCAAAACTAGGGGCTGATCATGTACATCCACTGCACACATAATCTGAAATAACAACTCATATATCTCGCATCAAATGACATCAAAACGCATTTTAATGACCAAACTAACTTTAAAATAGGCATTTTCCACCGAGAAAAAAACGAATTTATTTATAGCCAATTTATTTGGACTGGATTATCCCAGAGAGTCTAAAGATTCTTTATAACCCAGTTTGAAATTTGTGAAACCTTAATTCTATTTGTGAAAATACAAACAAGGGAGATTTCAGTGCTTTTTTTTTACATGTAGACCACATTAGACCTGGGGCCTCATTTATAACGCCGTGCGTAGGATTCACGTGGGAAGGTTGCTTACGTAGTAGAAATTCAAAAAATAGTTACAGAAATGTTCCAACATTTTCCGATTCACCAAACATTGCGCACCGGCGAGAAAAGTGCGTACAGCACTTCCAACGCCGGTTTCCCTTTATAAATCACAACCGACTCGAAATGCGTGCAGCTTTTGCGGGCTTCACGTAACGCCCATATTTGCCTATAAATAGTCAAAGAAACGCCCATTCATTCATTTTGACTGACTTTATGAAGAAGATCGCAGGAAATGAGGACAGAACAGCTAAAAAAGACGTCTCACACCGTGTCAGATTTTGGTTATTTTGGGGACATCGAGATAAATCATATTGTTTGGTGGATGCAGTTTGAACCAGAGTAGCAGCATGGAGGTCGGATCGTCACCAAAATAAAGAAATAAGTGGTCCGAAAAAGGTTAATGACAAAAACAATACACATAAGGCGCATTCACACCGCAGTACTTTTCCCACAAAGGTTCATGAGAACTTAGTTCATGCGAACTCTTTAGTTCGCATGAACTAAGTACAGATTGCGTTCACACCGGAATAAGTTCCTGGGGGAGGATTAGGCAAATGAAGCCGCAGACGTCACTTCTTCTTCTTCTTCTTCTTCTGCTTTGGGTTTACTGGCAGGCTACAAACAACTTCACGGCGTATACTGCCGCCCACAGTCCCCGGCCGGAAGTCCCCGGAGTTGGGGACTGGCTTCAGTAGAAGTTGCTGGGACTCCCAGCAGCTTCTACTGAAACCTTCCGAGTAAATCGCCAGAACGCCGACACCTCCTCATCACTCCACCGCTCCCATGTTTTATTTGTGTTGCCATAAGTTAGTCTCTCTGCATTTCTGCGCTGGGCTAATGCTAATGCTAATAATGCTAATGCGAGGATAATAAAATGGCGACTTCACAAAACTTTTTGGGAGTTTTACGGGGCGTGGTTTGCAATCCGCCCAGCCAATCAGAAATATAGCTCTTTTCTCACAAAAGAGCCGCTCGAAAGTCCCTGCTCTCTAGCAGGGACTTTCGAGGGGGTAAAAAGGTACACATGAACTACTTTTAGTACCGGCTCTTTTTGGTGTGAACGCGATAAAAGAGTTCTCATGAACTATGTTTGCATGAACCTTTGTGGGAAAAGTACCGCAGTGTGAATGCGCCTATAGCCTTCCTCAGGCAGTGTGTTTGTCCCGGGGACAGGAGACCCCCCCTTGATGAGAAACTGTAAGAAGTGATCGGGGAATCCCTCCGGAGTGTAGTCATGACGACTGGATCTGAATTATGTTTTCGTATTTGGTGGTTTGTGTCCCAGCTGTCGATCAGCTGTGCGCAGCGTCTCCACTGCAGCCTGTGCGTCTCAACCCCCCCCCGCAGAAATACAACTAACGTGTTGTGTTATATTAGCTGTACAATTTACCACAGATGGTGTTCTTAGTTTCCATACCTCCTGTGTTTTATGAGCGACTTATCAAGTCTTAGCAAACGGCATAAAACACGATTAAACATGATAGTATATAAAACCATGCTCGTATCTACAACCTATAGAAAAGCAACACGGCGTCAGTTTAGACGTAATTCTGTCCTCCTGCTTACCGCATCATTTATGAGAAAACATTTCATAACATTAGCACAACATATTCGAGGTGGTTTTCAATAACATATCCGTATTTATTTATTTCTCCAAGTTATGTTTTTGTGTGCACTGAGGAGTCGCAAACAGGCGTTTGTTTAATCATTTTAAGATCAGCTTTAATCAATGTTTGAAAATGAATTCTTCATATATGATAAATGAGAGGTAACATTTTATTTATTGTATTATTTCCACACATTTATCTGCATTCTTCCTTCTGCCAACGGTGTCGCAGTTTCTCGTCTCTCCCGTTTTTGTGCTTAGTGCGTACGCATGGGTTAGAGTTTGCGTGGAGGACCGCACGTTTTCCCGTCAAGTTAGTATTTTATAAATCGGAAACATTGCGTAGAAACTGGCGTACGCCACTTTTTGAGCGTATATCCCTTTATCAATGAGGCCCCAGGTCCTGATCTAAAACCACTAGACCTAGACTCATCAAATCTGGACTGGATTATCCCAGAGAGGCTAAACATTCTTTATAACCCACTTTGAGATTTGTGAAACATTTATTCTATTTGTGAAAATACAAGAAGGCATAAAGGCTTGCCCAGCTGGGAGGTTCTCTCTCTGATTCTGATCCTGGCCTGCTGCAGCAACCTCAGCCTTCCACCTGTGTTTGTATTTTCACAAATAGAATAAAGGTTTCACACATCTCAAACTGGGTTATAAAGAATCTTTAGACTCTGTGGGATAATCCATTCCAGATTTGATGAGTCTAGGTCTAGTGGTTTCAGGGGCCTCATTTATAAAGGGATATACGCAAAAAAAAAATGGCGTACGCCAGTTTTACGCAATGTTTGCGATTTATATAATACTAACTTGACGGGAAAACGTGCGGTCCTCCACGCAAACTCTAACCCATGCGTACGCACTAAGCACAAAAACGGGAGAGACGAGAAACTGCGACACCGTTGGCAGAAGGAAGAATGGAGAGAAATGTGTGGAAATAATACAATAAATAAAATGTTACCTCTCATTTATCATATATGAAGAATTCATTTTCAAACATTGATTAAAGCTGATCTTAAAATGATTAAACAAACGCCTGTTTGAGACTCCTCAGTGCACACAAACACATAACTTGGAGAAATAAATAAATACGGATATGTTATTTAAAACCACCTCGAATATGTTATGCTAATGTTATGAAATGTTTTCTCATAAATAATGCGGTTTTGCATCTCTAGGTTGTACGAGCATGGTTTAATCATGTTTTATGCCGTTTGCTAAGACTGCATAAATATATGCAGCTAATATAACACAACACATTAGTTGTATTTGCTCTAACTGGTGGATATAGAGTTGCTGCGGGGTGGGGGGGGGGGGGGGGGGGGGGGGGGGGTGCACAGGCTGCAGTGGAGACGCTGCGCACAGCTGATCGACAGCTGGGACACAAACCACCAAATACGAAAACATAATTCAGATCCAGTCGTCATGACTACACTCCGGAGGGATTCCCCGATCATTTCTTACAGTTTCTCATCGAGGGGGGGTCTCCTGTCCCCGGTACAAACACACTGCCTGAGGAAGGCTATGTGTATTGTTTTTGTCATGAACCTTTTTCGGGCCACTTATTTATTTATTTTGGTGACGATCCGACCTCCATGCTGCTCCTCTGGTTCAAACTGCATCCACCAAACAATATGATTCATCTCGACCTCCCCAAAATAACCAAAATCTGACACGGTGTGAGATGTCTTTTTTAGCTGTTCTGTCGTCATTTCCTGCGATCTTCTTCATGCAGTCAGTCAAAATGAATGAATGGGCGTTTCTTGGACTATTTATAGGCAAATATGGGCGTTACGTGAAGCCCGCAAAAGCTGCACGCATTTCGAGTCGGTTGTGATTTATAAAGGGAAACCGGCGTAGGAAGTGCTGTACGCACTTTCCTCGCCGGTACGCAATAGGCGCATTCACACCGCAGTACTTTTCCCACAAAGGTTCATGCAAACTCTTTAGTTCGCATGAACTAAGTACAGATCGCGTTCACACCGGAAAAAGTCCCTGGGGGTGGATTAGGCAAATGAAGCCGCTGACGTCACTTCTTCTTCTTCTGCTTTGGGTTTACTGGCAGGCTACAAACAACTTCACGGCGTATACTGCCGCCCAAAGTCCCCGGCCGGAAGTCCCCGGAGTTGGGGACTGGCTTCAGTAGAAGTTGCTGGGACTCCCAGCAGCTTCTACTGAAGCCTTCCGAGTAAATCGCCAGAACGCCGACACCTCCTCATCTCCACCGCTCCCATGTTTTATTTTGTGTTGCCATAAGTTAGTCTCTCTGCGTTTCTGCGCTGGGCTAATGCTAATGCTAATAATGCTAATGCGAGGATAATAAAATGGCGGCTTCACAACACTTTTTGGAAGTATTACGGGGCGTGGTTTGCAATCCGCCCAGCCAATCAGAAATATAGCTCTTTTCTCACAAAAGAGCCGCTCGAAAGTCCCTACTCTCTAGCAGGGACTTTCGAGGGGGTAAAAAGGTTCACATGAACTACTTTTAGTACCGGCTCTTTTTGGTGTGAACGCGACAAAAGAGTTCTCATGAACTAAGTTCGCATGAACCTTTGTGGGAAACGCAGTGTGAATGCGCCTAATGTTTGGTGAATCGGAAAATTTCGGAAAATTTCTGTACCTATTTTTTGGATTTCTACTACGTAAGCAACCTTCCCACGTGAATCCTACGCACGGCGTTATAAATGAGGCCCCAGATCAGGACCAGGGCCCTCATTTATAAGAAGATCGCAGGGAATGACGACAGAACAGCTAAAAAAGACATCTCACACCGTGTCAGATTTTGGTTATTTTGGGGAGGTCGAGATAAATCATATTGTTTGGTGGATGCCGTTTGAACCAGAGTAGCAGCATGGAGGTCGGATCGTCACCAAAATAAATAAATAAATGGCCCGAAAAAGGTTAATGACAAAAACAATACACATAGCCTTCCTCAGGCAGTGTGTTTGTCCCGGGGACAGGAGACCCCCCCTTGATGAGAAACTGTAAGAAATGATCGGGTAATCCCTCCGGAGTGTAGTCATGACGACTGGATCTGAATTATGTTTTTGTATTTGGTGGTTTGTGTCCCAGCTGTCGATCAGCTGTGCGCAGCATCTCCACTGCAGCCTGTGCACCCCCCCCCCCACCCCGCAGCAACTCTATATCCACCAGTTAGAGGAAATACAACTAATGTGTTGTGTTGTATTAGCTGTACAATTTACCACATATGGTGTTCTTAGTTTCCATACCTCCTGTGTTTTACGAGCGACTTATCAAGTCTTAGCAAACGGCATAAAACACGATTAAACATGGTAGTATATAAAACCATGCTCGTACAACCTATAGAAATGCAAAACCGCATCATTTATGAGAAAACATTTCATAACATTAAACACAACATATTCGAGGTGGTTTTAAATAACATATCCGTATTTATTTATTTCTCCAAGTTATGTGTGTGTGTGCACTGAGGAGTCTCAAACAGGCGTTTGTTTAATCATTTTAAGATTGGCTTTAATCAATTTGTGAAATTGAATTATTCATATATAATAAATGAGAGGTAACATTTTATTTATGGTATTATTTCCACACATTTATCTGCATTCTTCCTTCTGCCAACGGTGTCGCAGTTTCTCGTCTCTCCCGTTTTTGTGCTTAGTGCGTACGCATGGGTTAGAGTTTGCGTGGAGGACCGCACATTTTCCCGTCAAGTTAGTATTTTATAAATCGGAAACATTGCGTAGAAACTGACGTACTCCATTTTTTGAGCGTATATCCCTTTATAAATGAGGCCCCTGGTCTAATGTGGTCAGGATGCGAAAAAAGCACTGAAATCTCCCTTGTTTGTATTTTCAGAATAAAGGTTTCACAAATCTCAAACTGGGTTATAAAGAATCTTTAGCCTCTCTGGGATAATCCAGTCCAAATAAATCGGCTATGCAGCGATTTAAGAGGTGCAAATACGGAGGATTGTTCGCTCAGCGCTGTAAATTAAATGTCCCTTAACTTTCCCCTTAACTGCCGAACCGATGCTCTGAATCGGAAGCCAACTTCAGCGTCGTCATCACCTCCCATCTTCAGAGCAATCTGACTATTATAACTATTATACTATGTTAAGAAAGCTTAATTAAATATCTGCCACAACATAAGTAACCGGATCAAAGTAACATTACGTAGCCTACAGTCAGCGGCACTGTGAGTGCAGACGTCAATGTGTCCCATTATCATTCATATCACATCATAATGTATCATATATTTCCTTATCTGAGTCAGCTTCTTGAGCCGTATCTGGCTGTCCAATACTCACAGTGTCACATACTGTATGCAGAAGTATTATTTTAAGCAACACATTAAGTTGACGAAACACTCGAGTCAAATGTAATTAAAGTCAGATCCACTCGTGTCTTGGACGGGGCAGTGATATCATAAACCTGTTAATGTACGCATTCAAACACTTTTTCTGTTACCAGCTGTATTCACCTTGCAGGTGCAGCTATGTGGCTTCTATCCTGGATAAAGTGTTTAAGTCATGGATGTTTAAAGTTTAACTTCTTCATATGTCTAATATTATAGTTGACTTTTCATTCAGGAAGTATGACGCTGCGCTGTCAGTGCGCTTCTCCATGTCTGTGATTGGTCGAATGCTCCAGATACCACCCCTTCTATGTGAACGCGCACCTAACTAGATAGGGCACGGCTGGCTTGAGCGAACGAGTTGATAGCCAGCGTTGTAGGACAGTTTAGCGAGAGCGGTCAACCGGATAACTCAAAACATATCCAGGATAGGTTGAACTAGATTCGTCGTATACCCCCCTGGTTAGCCGCTCAGCATAAGTTACCATGGAGATCTAGCCCGCTAAAAAAAGAGAACCAGCGTCGTAGGACCGGAAGCCGGAGTTTTCCCTGAAGTTAGTCGGCTAAGCGAAAACCCTGCTTCGTAGTACAGGTCCCAGGTGAGTGGGATAAATCATATTAGGCAATATTATATAACACTTTTAGTTTGGAATGAGCTAAGCTACTTAGCTAGCTAGTGATGGAAACGCATACTGTGCAAAAAGAGAGATGTATTTGCCTTTGGGGGACAAAAAGGGAACCCAATGAACAACAGAAACGTTAGTTTAATATGATCAGCGAGAACATTCTCTCTTTATTGTATCTTTTTGAAAAAACAAACAAACAAAAAAAAAAAAGTATTTCTCTTTTGTTAACATTTCAGAATTCTGTACAGGATAAAAAGAAATAAGCACTGCTTAAGAACAGAGTCAAATCTCAAACTAGAAAAAAACAAACAAATGAAAAATAATTGAAAAAGAAAGAGGAGGTTTACAATACAAATTAGTAGTAAGACATTGTCTGAAGTGCAATGGCATAGCTCGGATGGGTTAAACGTGAAACCAAGAAACTTCAAAATAAAAATACTTCTCTATTTTCCAACAAACAGTAAATTCTTTACAGAGTAGAGACTGTATTATCTGATGTATTTAAACCTGTAAAAACATATTTACAAATAGCCATTATCTTTTATATACTTTTTCTCATAATCACATATATGTCAGCACCAGTAAAAAAACAAATAAAATAAAACAAAGAACATCAACAACAACAGTTTTTGTTAAAATGTTGTCTACAGACTTGGTCCCGATACATAATGATATTTGGAGGAAGCTTCCTTTCTCTTCCTGAAGGGATTTCAAACCATTTCATGAACCCTTAATTTGAAGAAGACAAGAAAAAGGTCTCTACCTTAACACTGACCTAGAAGTGTCTCTCTCCCTTCCTGCCTAGAGTTTGGAGTGGTGAGCTTCAGGTGTTTCCCTACCCATCACACTGCCTCTCCTGCACAAGGAAGGCTTAAACAACCCCAGAACTTAGCTAGAACTCCCCCTAATAAACCTAGGGAGGGCTACAACCCCAACCCTTCGGCCTCCACACAGCGACACGGGGAACTTCTGCTCCCGGAAAAAATGACAAAAACCGAAGTACAGAACGTCCTTCGTTGGGTGCTACAGAACGCAGTGACGTTTACAGGACGATGGCGGTTAAAAGTTTGTATTTAAAGGGTTTGGATTATACAACGTCAACAACCATGAGAACAAACAGCATTGATGGAGAGGAGCTAGTTTACAGAGAAGAAGGCTTTTTGGTTTGTTGATTACAGCGTCGTCCTCCAAACGTTCACTCTCGATGCGCTAAATACAAAGTAAAGCAAGCACAAACACGCTTTCATTCATCTTTTGAACCGAGATTACAGATCAGTTAGAGAGTAAGGTGTTATCTGACCACTAAAAACCTATCCGACACATATTTATTACTCAACCATTATGGCAAAAGAGCGGAGAGCTTGTGGAGGATGAGGAGTAAGATTGACATGGGTTAGCTCGGAGAAGGGGAGACTTCAGTGGAAGCGCTGACTGATGGATGCTAACTGGCGTGTCACCCCTAAGATGTGAAGTTTCTCTACGTTTATTAAACAACTCAAGGCGTAGCAGTGGTTCATTGTCCTAGTAAAGCGCTGGAAGGGGACGACTTGTATTTCTTCACAGTAGTGTTACAGTATAGCACAGTTACGTTCTAGTTTGGAGCCAGGGCGTTATAGCTGCGGTACAAGAGAAGCCACGGTGGAAAGCAGGGCTACGGTGATTGACAACCAGCGGTGTCACAATGGAAGGGAAGGCCGTGCTGCGCCACAACACAAACTAAAGAACAACTTTTTTCCTTTTTTTTGCACTTTTCAAGATCGACAAAGACACATAACCAGCGTCATTGTTAGAGAGAAAACACGAAACATGTGGGTGGGCTTTCAATTTGTTTCCCTTTCTTAAAAAGAAGAAGTCACTTGTGGTGCTTGAATACATTCAGTGCCCAGCGTTGGTTTAGCTTCTTGTCAGCATGTGATGTTGTGTCACACAGGCAGAGGGTTCATGTATGTAGCTCTGTTAGCTGCCTCTCCTCACATCCGCTCATTCTCCCAGGCTGGAGCTTGTCCACTTGTTTATGGGTGTATATGTGTGTGCTTGCTTTAGCTGCCTTTTCTCTCCCTCCCTCTCTGCCTTTTTGCTCTCTTTGTCCTTCTCTGCATGCATACCCGTCATCCACAGCCACGCGCAGGAAATGAACCCCCCTTAAAAAACGCCACCCGGGTTGGTTGCCTAGCAAAAGCACTAGAGGGCAGACTGCGCTTGTGTGGCACAATAGAGGAACATCGTTTGTTCTGTTGTGATGTTCACAATTTAAACAGAGAATGGAGAGTGGGGAACGAGTCTCCGGAGAGAAGGTGGGAAAGACGGGAGGAGAGAGAAAGGCAGGATGAGAGAGAGATGAAGTGGAGAGAACAAAGTGGGAGAGTGCAAGGCGACAGATTTGTGTGTGTGCATGTGTGTGTGTATATAGGGGGCACAAATCTAAGGGAGGAAATGGGAGCACTGAGAGTGCTTTCTACTCCCTTCAGCTCCTCACATAGTTGAGAGATCTGAAGCACTGAGCTGGGTGCCACAAACACAAATAAATTGCTGTCTTGAGAACTAGTCTTGCTTCCCCTTCATCAGTCTGCTGTGTTCAATCAGCCCCGCTGAAGCTCGGCAAGCGGTGCGGTGTAAACGGGGCTCGCTTTCAAACACTGGAAAACATGAGGACAATTCATTTTGTGGAGAAAAAAGGGAAAGGAATGAAACACACCTTAATCTCTAGTATGGTTTTTCATTAATATGCACAAGACTAATAATCGCTTGCACACACACACACACACACACACACACACACACACACACACACACACACACACACACACACACACACACACACACACACACACACACACACACACACACACACACACACACACACACACACACACACACACACACACACACACACACACACACACACACACACACACACACACACACACACACACACACACACACACACACACTTTAGAAAACAATAATATGCCAGTCTGCATCATGTCATCCTTTTTGTTTTACTTTCTCAGGTTTTTAGCATTTGTCCGACTTTAGTTCATCCAGTAAAAACTCGTCTCCCATTGGCTATTGGTTTGGGAAAAACTCCTCCATCCAACCATCGCTTGAGTCCAGCTCCGCCCCTGAGCCATCGCCCAACCCGAAGGCTCCTCCCCCTGAGGGCCCGCCCCCATATCCATAGGATGACATGTCCTGATTGGCTGTCCTCTGGTAGCCCGGTGGCTGACCTCCAACCCCGACTCCCCCTGGTCCGTAGGGTCCACCTCCTCCTCCCCCTGCCCCTATCCCAGGCCCCCCAGGGCCTGGTCCTGGGCCTGGGCCGAAACCCCCCATCCCAGTCATCCCCTGGCCCATCACCCCCTGGTTCATTCCCTGGTTCATGACCATTGGCCGGGGCTGGTTGGTCCTTGGCTGACCGCCCATGTGAGGGCCCATCATTGGGCCGCCCATCCCCGCCGCTGGGTTGCCCACCCTGGGGTCCATTCCCTGGCTCATGCCCTGGCCCGGACCCTGAAAGTGTTGCTTGGCCATGCCCTGGGATTGACCCGGCTGCATCCCATAACCCTGGGCAGACCTGAACCCCACCATGTCCCCTCCCCCTCCTCCTGTAGTCCTTCCGATTCCTCCCCCCAAGGCCTGCAGACTCTGTCCTTGCTGCTGTGGCCAGCCACCCGCCGCCATCCCTCCGCCTCCGCCTCCTGCTCCCAGCATGCTTTGCAGTCTCTGTGCTTTGGCATTCGGGGGTCCTTTCAGGGATTGCTGTGTCATCGAGTTCATTAACATCCCCTGGCCTCCGTACCCTCCGGCTCCACCACCTCCGGGACCTCCGGGCATCCCTCCGACCCCTGGACCTGCACTTGCCTGCCGGGGCGGCCCCCCGGCCGGGTTGTGCTGCGGTGGAAGACCCATGGAGGCTTGGACACTTTGGCTCTGATGCTGCTGCTGGTGGATCATTTGGCTCATGGAGGGGTTGAGCCCGTACAGGGAACCCTGGCTGGACCCCTGGTTGCCGTAGGGTAGACCCATGTCAGTTTGGGGTCCCACGGAGCCCCCCTGACCCTGGACAGAACCCATCTGAACCATCTGCTGCTGGTTCTGCTGCTGCTGCTGTAGGAGACGGGCGGCCCGGATGTTCTGGAGAGCCTGGCTCCTTGAGGCCAGATCCTGAGGAGGACCTAGGGGAGGAGATTCAGAAGAGTTAAAGATGAGAATAAAGACAATGAGATGGTAAAGAAATAGAGAGGCATGTGGAGACAGAATTAATAACGGAGTTGGACTTTGTGAAACAGCTTTGGAGTCTATATGCTTGATTCACTTAAATCACCAACTGGCACGTAAGACGTCAGAGCGGAGGCAAAGATTTATGTTCCGTGACAACCTGTTTACTCTGGAAAGGAACACTTCTCTCCAAATGAAGTTCAAATCCGACCAGGCTAAAGTCAAACTTAACACACTAAAGCACCAGCACCTCACTTCTCCACCTTTCCCAGAGAGAGCCTCTGCAGTGCCAGAGCTGAGGAGGTCTGCCTGCTAGTGTGGAAATGGCTCCAAATCCTCTAATAAACCCACTCCTGACATCATTCCACTAATCCCTCACCTCCCAGCTCGGACTGTATTTCAACAGAGGAGTCTGAACGGAGAGGATCACACACTCCAGACTCATGAGTAAGGAAATGAGTAAGGTAATGTAACCACACATATCCCATATACCTTTTCATGTATATAAAAAGCGTACAATTATGTTCTGATTGCAATGGCTTTTAAATCACTGCTGCGCCGCAGGATAGCTGAACTTACAGATACATTTCTAGGCCAGAGTTTCCTCTCTATATTATATCCTAGATGTGCAGACAGACTCTGATGGCTATACATGGCATTTCAGCTTGACTCTCCACCTCCCTTTCTGTATTTTTCTTCATCTCTCCATCCCCGTCTCTCTTTATTTCTCTTCCCAACCTCTTCTTCTACCTAGCAGACCATCTACCTATTCCTCTTGTTGCCAGCCTCCCCCCATTCTCTCCCACTTCCCTCCTCTCATCCATCTCTCTGACTTCACCGGAACTCTAGGGGATCCAGGACAGACAAGTTGCCGTGGTAACAGGCAGAGCAGGAATATTCTGTAATTTTTTTTCGGAGGGAGCGAGGAAAAGGGAGAGGAGAGAAAGAGGCTGAAGAGCATCTGAGCGCCAACAGATGCATCTGACAGACGGACAGAGGCAGGGTTTGGTTTCAGGGTGGTGCACAGCGCATCTGTTTGCATACATGTTTCACGTGTCTATCTGTGTGTGAATATGTCACAGAGTGAACTGTAAAAGCTGTTCAATGTCTCCACCATGTAAACCATACTTGTTGCAGACCAAGTGTGCATGTGCGTCAGGATGCCCTGCAAAGGACTAGGAACTGATTTACCAAAAATCCATTCACTAACGTGGTCATCAATAACATGCTGGCGAATCCAGGTCAGGGCTCGACTCGTTTATTAGGGAATCTATGGGCAAGGTTCCATTTTTGCACAAATTGTGTGATTTGTTGGACAGTTGAAACGGGTGCAGGTGTTGGTGTTTCTCACCTTGGTACTGATTGACTTGGGGGTATGGATTCCTCTGGCCTTGGCCCATCTGCCTGGGGAGATGCTGCTGCTGCTGCTGCTGTTGGAGCTAGACACACACAAACACAATTGTTAAAAGGGTAGGTCAGAAACGTCTTACTTCATCTCTATTCCATGAATCCAATATTTTGTATCATTATGGGACACAGTTAGCAATGAGGTTCAAACCCAAATAACAGGTCAAAAGATTTTATGGACGTAAAATATTATTATCTAAAGGAGACATGTTATACTTATTTTCAGGTTTTTTTAGAACATGTTTTTATGTTCTGAAAACCCACTACTATTGTCAAACAATTATAAATACAGGGACCGACCTAAAGTTTGAATTTTGATATCTCATCATTTAATTCCACTGTGGTATAGCAGGAGTAAGACGTTGGTTGGTATAGCAGAAGTGAGATGGATGTTTGGTATAGCAGAAGTGAGACAGATGGTTGGTATAGCAGAAGTGAGATGGATGTTTGGTATAGCAGGAATAAGACGTTGGTTGGTGTAGCAGAAGTGAGACAGATGTTTGGTATAGCAGAAGTGAGACAGATGTTTGGTATAGCAGAAGTGAGATGGATGTTTGGTATAGCAGAAGTGAGATGGATGTTTGGTATAGCAGGAATAAGACGTTGGTTGGTGTAGCAGAAGTGAGACAGATGTTTGGTATAGCAGAAGTGAGATGGATGTTTGGTATAGCAGAAGTGAGATGGATGTTTGGTATAGCAGAAGTGAGACAGATGTTTGGTATAGCAGGAGTAAGACGTTGGTTGGTATAGCAGAAGTGAGACAGATGTTTGGTATAGCAGAAGTGAGATGGATGTTTGGTATAGCAGGAGTAAGACGTTGGTTGGTATAGCAGAAGTGAGACAGATGTTTGGTATAGCAGAAGTGAGATGGATGTTTGGTATAGCAGAAGTGAGACAGATGTTTGGTATAGCAGAATTAAGACAGATGTTTGGTATAGCAGAATTAAGACAGATGTTTGGTATAGCAGAAGAGAGACAGATGTTTGGTATAGCAGAAGTGAGACAGATGTTTTGAATAGCAGAAGTAAACTCGATGTTTGGTACAGCAGAAGCAAGACAGATGTTTGGTACAGCAGAAGTAAACCAGACGTGAGGTAAAGTAGATTTGAGACGGATGTGTGCTTTCAGGACTATATTTGTGTACAGTATCTGCAAAAAGCTGTCCTATAAACAAGTCCATAACTGATCAATGTAGGAATAGGAAACCCTGATGCTCTACAGTAGTTGTTGTGCAGCTATAGAACATTAGGTTTAAAGTATTTTGGATCCCACCAGTGTAAAGTGCAGCTAATATGAGCCTGGGAAGCAGAAGGTGTATTGCTCATCTAAAATGGACGTAGGTTATCCATTTAAGAACATCCACTCAACCACAGCAGGACTGGTTCCTCTCAGACACCTATATTTGTGAGTCAGTGTATGTTTTCGCAGATCCAATTAAAACCAACATAGTGGGTGGTGACTTCAGAGTTCAGAACTCTTTAACACTTGATTCCCTCACAGAGAGAAATGAAAAGAAAACAGCACATTATCACAGCAGGTGGCATGTGGCAACAATTAAAACACACACACACACACACACAGACACACACACGTTGCAGAGATGAAAAGGAAGCCGTGAAGAGGGGGCTGGTTTATACATGCAACCAGACAACAGTGAGGAAGAGGAGAGGATGAGCTGCACACAGACACATATACAGACTGCATGAACAAAACCAAATAGATTTAAGGCATGACAGCATGACACAGGCCTTGTGTTTTGTTTTTTAAATCACACCACCATCATGCCACAAGCGATTTAAAGACCCTCACCTGCTCGGCCAGTAGCTGCTGCTGTTGCTGCTGCTGCCTCTGCTCCCTGAAGAGCTGCTGCTTCTGCTGCTCCATCATGTGCATCTGCACCCTCTTCTCCTGCTCCATTGCCATCATCTGCTTCATCATGGCCGCCTGCTGCTGGTTGCCCACGTAGCCCGGAGGAGGCCCCGAACCCTGGTTGGGCCCCACCCCAGAAGCCACGCCCCCAGCAGGGTGAGGAGGCGGGATGGCGCCCGGCGGTCGAGACATTCCCACTACACCTTGTTCCTGTAGAGAGGAGAGGAGAGGCAGCTGGTCAGATCCACTGTTAAGCAATCAAGCAAGGAAAGTGAATAGTTGAATACCTTGAGATATGTCTGCTAATTTCATTTGGCCAAGAGGGTTGAAGGTGAAAACAATGACACCACTCATTTTCTTTAGTTAAATACACGGCTACACCTAGCAGCAGGCTAGCTTAGCTTAGCATAGTGAATGGACAAAAGTAGGAAACAGCTAGGTGCAAAGATTCAACAATTAGTTGTAAGCTATTAAATTAATTGCAAAGTTTCCAATCATCGATTAATTGTTTGGATAGTTTCCTTAAACATTTCCGCAAAAATTCTGCTATTAGAGTTTCTCGTATGTGAACATTCTCTAGGTTTCCTTACTCCTTTATGACAGTATACTAAAAAAAAACAAGACATATGTGTGTCTTAAGCTTGATGAAACACAGATCGTCATTTTTCTCACCGTTTCTAAAATGTAATAGACAAAGAAATTGATCAATTAATCAAGATAATAATATACAGATTGACAAATACAAATAATCCTTTATTCCATTGGACACATTTCCAATGCTAGCGCTTAGCTAAGAAAACTGCCGTCTAGCATTAGCTTCATATTTATCATACAGATATAAGCGAGGTATGGATTTTCCAACTCTAACTTTGCCAAAAAAAAGCAAATCACTGTATACCCCTGGATGTTGAACAATTGCTTTAAAGTCCTTTGTAATGATTGTATGGGTAAAGCCAAATAAAACAAGATAACTGAATCTGCGTAACAACAACTAGCAAAGCCATTTTAGACTGACTAACTAGTGCCGTCCTTACTGCTTCTTCTCACAGGTACAAAAGGAAAGCATACTAGCAGCGGTGATTCCACAGACAGTGGCACCTTTGTACAGTATGTTTCAGGCATAAAAGCGTATTCATCCCTTGTTTTGTATGAAAGCTCACAAAGACACAGTACAGCTGTTTGTGAATGGGAGTGAAACAAAAGATAGCGACAGGACTGCCTCAAGATTCGGGCCACCCCGAGTCCTCCCAATGGGGGCATTGGACGGTCCGCGCTGCATACATTATCTGCACATTAGCATATAAAGAGCACTTCCTCCGCCACTCGGCCGTATGCTAATCTCTAATAGGATGAAATGGCCTGCTCAGACCAATAGGAGGGGAGCGTTTATGAATCTATTAAAGGTTAGGCAGCTGAACGAGAGTGGACACCGTTTAGGGCCCCGCCGGCAGAGAGAGGAGAGGCCCGAGAGGAGAAGAAAGAGCGATTCACGCCAGTAAAGACATAAGAATGCAACAACACACAGCCACCCACAGGAACAGACAGTGTACAACAAATCACATTTAACTGCAGGGCAAGAATGAAACAGCAATAGCAGGATTACAGTACAGCACATTGTAGCACTGGCGAGAGTCTGTAACACATACTCAATATGTTTTGAAAGAGCCAAAGCCTCATAATCCGTACTGAGGCTCGGCTCTTCTTAGAAAGGAGTTAGGTGGAGATAAACCTCATATATTAGAGCACAAAAAAACCCTGTGGAGCTAACAGAATGGGCTGCTTAAGATCGGCTCACCAGACAGCAAGAGCAGACTGATCGATGCTCAGAGCTACGTGTTCTTACTGGACGGGCAGTGAGACGGTGTGAAAGGGAGCAGAGAGGGAGGAAGGAGAGGTGTAGTGTCAGGAAGGGACCAACGGGTGGCAGTGGTGATCTTTAAACATGCATATGTGTGTGTGTGTGTGTGTTTGAGTCTCACTGGCCCACTCTCAGCAGATGGCTCAATCATGACGGTTCTGATCTACGATCTCCACCCCCCACTCACTCTACCTCTTTTCTTCCCTCCTCTCTTAAACACCCCACCATCAAACTCCTTTCTCCACTCTTCCTCCGGATCTCTCTTTTTCTCTCTGCAGACAGGGGGCCCTGAGTCATGTCCGCACAATTGCCAGGGAACGAAAGTACAGAAGAGAGATGGATTTGAAAGGAAATGGGGGGGGGGGGGGGGGAACTATCGGAGAAGAAAAGAGTTTGGTTTGTCGGGGTGGTGCGTGTGTTGCAGAGAAAAGTGGCACAGTAGCAGTATATGGCTAAAAGAGAAGAAAAAGAGCTAATTAATTAACGGTAATATTTTAGTGTTATTAGTACTTCACTGAAGCGTTGCTAACGACACCAAATGAAATGTCACGCCAATAAAGCTTATTGAATATAAAGCAGGTAACCTCAAATGAATTGAGGATGAGAAAGAACAGTTTGAGGAAAGAGGCAGAATGAGGGAATAAGGAGGACGGATCTGGTTTTTGGAGAAAAGAGGAGCAAAAGAGGAGGAGTAAAAGGTGGGATCGAGGGGAGCAGGTACTTTGGCAACAGTTGCTGTGGCGAGGAGAAGATGGCGCACGGAGGAGCTATGGCCGCCGCTCCTGGTCAACCTCAACACACACTCGCAAATATCCTACATTTGACTTCTACTGTCTCTGTTTATCAGTGCGTCTTCCATTCTCTCTGCTTGTGGTTGAATAATGTAACAAAGAGCCGCGGCCCCTCGGACCGGCTCCTGCAAGTCCCTGAACTTCAAGAGGAATGGGTCATCAGCTGATCACGAGACTCCCAACTAACAGGAGGAGTAGCTTTTAAAAGCTCCAGCTATACGAGCAAATAGTTTGTAGTAGGGATCAGAGAGGATGAGATGTGTCGGGGGGGTTGATCCAGAGGATGTGTGTGTATGTTTGTGTGTGCGTGCGGTGGAGGCTGTCAGCGTTATTGAGTTAGGAGGCATGGAGAGCCAGGTGATTACATTACACACGAGGTGAGCGGAAGTGTGTGTGCGTGTGTCCATGTGTGTAAGTGAGAGAGTGGGGGGGGGGGGGGGAGAGATTTCGTTACTGTATTCAATGTGTGTGTTTTTAAAGGTGTACCTGCATACACACTAGTATGGTTATAAACTGGGGGTTTGAACCAGTGACCACACAGCGCCCAGATTAACACATTACGCTCATTTTCAGGTACATTTTTGTATTTAGACGCTTTCATTTTTAAAAGAGGTCTTTATTTTTCAAATACTGGCTGTGCTGCAGCACCTCTTTTCACCCTCTGAATTGTTAGCTCTCCGGCTCTGTTGTGATTAGTCAGGCGCTTAGTGATGTGTCCCAAATGTCCCGGCCCTTAGCCTATCACGTACAATGTGTTGGAGCGCTAGCCAATAGAAGCACAAGTGTTGCATACTGGTGTCACTATGTTAGGGGAGTACAAAAAAAAGTTCCAGGCAGGGGGGGCTGTGAGGGATACCAACTCGGATTTTAGCCTTTGCAGACCATTTACATGCACACAAACCTATGTTACACACTACAGGAAGGGGAACACCTGTTCAACATGGGTTTTTGAATACAGATTGTGTTCATAATCTATGATGTCATCACCTTATAACAAATGTAACAACTTTTTTTGTCATTATGGTAGTTCAAGAGAATTGTACAGTTCTGGTATTTCTCTTTTTGTGCGGCAATCGAAAAGCAAACTGTTTTTTGACCACAGTGAAAAAGTGGTTTTAGAAAGGCTAATCGGCAAAAATATGGCAGAATATTTAGTTAAGATAAAAATAAATAAAATTGAATTACCGATAAGGGACAATGGGGGGATCCCTCGCCCTACCCCTCGCTATCGCGTGAAGGGTCTGCTTTATGCGCTCCGCACAGTAACCCTGCTGCGAGGCTCCGGCGAACAGTTCATGAGCGTGCTCACTAGCGCACCCCACCCCCCCCCGTTCATAAAGTCAAGTACCCCTCAAAAGGTCCGGTTTATTTCATTTTAAGGATGCGCACCAAGCAACATCTCCAGGTGCTCCTTTGAGAACCAGGGCAACAAAGTTATGTGCAGCCCTGGATATAACATCACTCCTTTTATTAAATGGATCTTGACTCTTGGACACTATGGAGTTATGAGAAACGTTTGGATCACACGAGTCTGAAACAAACCTGTGAGCCACCACGGGAATCTCAATCTACAGATAGTATTATACTAACAACATTAGTGAGGCCACATGGATCCGCAACTGTGCAGAAATACCAGCTTAAAACAGAGTCAACAGAGACTACACACACGCACCGAGTGTAACATATGCAACCTCATTCAAGCGCCACAGATAAACACAGATGGAAGGACTACTAGAGCCCTACATGACACACACACACACACACACACACACACACACACACACACACACACACACACACACACACACACACACACACACACACACACACACACACACACACACACACACACACACACAACACACACACACACACACACACACACACACACACACACACACACACACACACACCACACACACACACACACACACACACACACACACACACACACACACACACACACACACACACACACACACACACACACACACACACACACACACACACACACACACACACAGCGGCGCCCGGCAGCAGAGTGCTGGGTGTCTGTGAGTCCAGAGTGGCTCACATCTGTCACCCACTTGTGTAAGAGAAGGAAGGGAGGGAGTGTGAGGAGGAGGGGAGGAGGAGAAGAGAGGAAACAGAGAGTGAGGGCTGGATGGACGAGGAGATGCTTCATTAGACTCTTACACACACTACGACTGCAATCTTTCCTTTTTTCCCTGTATTTACGGTAGGATGCTGCAGCAGCTTTGCGGTACAGATGCATGCAGCGAGGTAAAGAATGAAGGTCAAAGGTTCACATCTCCTTCACAGCCAGCGTTCGTCAATGTCTGAACGTCCTTGAGCTTCACACTGGCTGACCTTGCACTCTGAACCTGCTGGTGACGCCTCAAGTGTGTTGAAATATGCTAATCATAATGCTGGATAAGACACCAGTGGTAATGGTACTTGATGCCTCACAGAGAGCGTCCATTCACATCCAGCCTGAATCAATGCATGTGTAAATAGCATAAATCAATGTATGTAGGGCGAATAGAACTGCCATCGTTCTTCTGTCTATGCATGCAGGTCGAAGGTACCTCCACAGGTAAACATCAACAACTTTGCTTGCATCAAAGCAGCAACTAATATAAAACACTTTTTTTAACAAAGGTCTTTTATGATATTTATGGAAATTGCCATGACTGTATGTACAAATTACTTTGTATGTTTATTCAAAAACCATATCAATGTCGTCATGTCAACCAGATTTGTTATAAACAGTTGAAGTTGTGTTAGCAAAGGTACTAACTGTTAGCTCTTGCTTACTCATGTTCATTACCTAGAACATAAACATGCATACATATATAACGCTTAATCCATAGGCATTATTCTTACTGAGCTGTTTACATGGCTTATTTGAATGAGTATTCTACTAAAATACATGCAGTCTTCAAAAGGTTTTCCAAAGGAGATCAACCATTGGTACACTGCATCACCCTTTCATTCCTAATCCATGCTCCTGAAAAGGTTGTTTGTGATATTTGTACCAAAATATGTTGATATCTGAGTCTTTCTTGTCCATGTAAGGATGTTTCGCTTTATTTTAAAACTGGTAGATGTATCTTTTTAGGCCGACCCGGAATTTAGCATCGCAAGGGCTCTGTCTACGAAAAGCCAAGAGTAACTAAAGTGACTAATGGCGCATTTCCACTACAGCGCGGAGCACGCTTTAAGCTTGCCGTGCCGTGGTTGCGTTTCCACTTGGCGTAGTTGCGGCTAGCGGGTACTCTTTCACAGTTTTTCTGGCCCCATAAAATCGAGGTTCTTTCCGGGCCAACAACCAGGCTGAGTCGGGCTGAGTATGCTAAACTAGAGAGAGAATCGCTGGCAAGGGGGCTACAACTACAACAAAATGAACATATCTGACCGTGATTTAATTGTAATACACGTTTCATAATGATGCCGAAGTAACAACATACTGATACCGGTTAGTAAAAACCATGAATTAATGCTTTGACAAGTCTGCAGACAGACGGCAGGCGAAAAACCCTTTAAAATACCTGTTTTCTAAATGGAGCTTGGCTAAGCTAACGTTATATATGCTCCGACCGTCCACACTCACAACAACGGCCTATACAGACATAAATAAACCAGCGACTGTATTCTCCATGACACAGACAGTCTGTGGTTTGTACTTGTTTAACTTTTGTCTAGTTTCTGAACAGATATGAGGAGCTGTGAGCTTGAGTGCTAACAGTTAACGGCTGATGTTGGTTTTCTGTGGTTCTCATTGATGAAGATGACGTCACGGCTCCGCCTACACTGCGTTGCTATAGTTACTGCCCCAGCTACTAAACTGTAATGGAAACGCAGCATAAAGTGAGCCTGGCCTAACAAGGCCTAACTATACCGTACTAAGCCGAGCGAGGCTCTGCAATGGAAATGCGCCATTAATGAGTATCCTCATCTCATCCAAAAACACGCCAAAAACAACTGTTGACTGTGAGTGAGTGAACCGGATGTGGTAAAATGCGAACACATTTTTAAGGACTCATTCCTGCGCCATTGTATTTACAATGAAGGAAAAAAAATGCGTGGTGTACTAGAGCACATTACACATACATTACACAGCACCTGACACACAACCATAACAAAACATGTAGACGAAACGCAACACACACACTAACCCCAAGCAGATGGTGTAGCCAGACCTGACAGTATCAAACTATCCCCAGAGCTCCAAAGGTAAAGAATACATCACTTTGACACACACACATGATAGGTGGAAGTAGGAAGCCAGTGGTTTATTTCTTAGCCACCGGTTGTGTAGAACACATCCACCCTCCTGCCCCAGCCCCTCAAACACACACCCTTACTCAGTTTGTCCCTGAAGAGAGTTATATTTAAACTGCTGGAGAGGAGTCTTGCTCCCCACAGAGGTCTGTTTAATCTCTTAACATCTCTCTGCTCTAAACCCTAACTGGCCTATTTCTGAATCACTCACACACACACACACACACACACACACACACACACACACACACACACACACACACACACACACACACACACACACACACACACACAACACACACACACACACACACACACACACACACACACACACACACACACACACACACACACACACACACACACACACACACACACACACACACACACACACACACACACACACACACACACACACACACACACACACACACACACACACACACACACACACCACACACACACACACACACACACACACACACACACACACACACACACACACTGAACCAAAGTGTTGCCGTGCAGGGATGCTGTGAAATGCATGTAGGCATGCAGGAGTGGATCAATTTAAGTAAATGAATCCCTGCAGCATGAACGCTGTTTGTAGGTACTGTGCTTAACCAAGGCATTTCTCTACACACACAGGATGCCACACACAGACAGCACCAAGCCTGTCAGCTAATGCTTGTTTGCAATGATGTAGCATCACATTCTTTTAATTCAAAGTTACCCAACACCAGAGGTGGGACCAAGTCATTGTTTTGGAAGTCCGAGTCAAGTCTCAAGTCTTTGCGCTCAAGTCCGAGTCAAGTCTCAAATCTTTGCTCTCAAGTCCAAGTCAAGTCTCTAATAAAACAACCAGCTACGATTTGGCACTCCAAGATGGCACCAGTGTATGTGGCTTGCCGTCTGTCGCTCGCAACCTGGTTTATGTTTATGTCACTTGTCACTGTAAGCTCCCTACTGGCGTATGATCGTCAAACACTCCTGGATATTCGCCTCTCTGCCAAGAACCTGTGGGAGTTTGATCGTTGTGATCAAAAAACGTTCTGTTCCCCGTTTCTGTCTGGGATACCTGCTCACTTATACCGGGCTCCGCCTCAACCTCCTCGTGGGAAGCGCCGCAGGCGCCGGGGCATCCGCGGCATCCGCGGAGGCCAGCTGGTGAAGCTGAAAGCTTGGTTGGCGCTATCCTCGTCCCTCCGGACTGAAAATGGAGCGGTTCAACGACTCGTTTTTTCTCGGCGTTTACTGGATCCTATCGACCCTTGGCTGGTACCTGTCGTCGGCTCTGCTGAGGAAACCCACCCCCCCCGCCGCTGTCATTCCCGTCAAGGCAGACGTGGAGTGAATCCTCTGAACCTGCGGCCGCTGGATCGGGCCCACCGTGCGGCTATTGCTCCGGCTCCCACCAAGATGGCACTGGTTAATGCTAGGTCGATAGCAAATAAAACTTTTATTCTTAACGACTTCTTCATCTCCCGTGGATTGGATTTCCTTTGCGTGACGGAAACTTGGCTGAACGTGAGTGAGTCCAGCGCCTTCTCTGAACTGTTACAGTCAGGCTGTACGATAACTGATCAAGGAGGATGAATAGCGATTGTTTATGAGTCAAACTTTTATTGTAAACAGTTGCCGGCCTCGTTCTCTAGTTTTGAACTGAACTCATTTGAGTTGGGCCGCACTGATCCGGTCCTGTGTGCAGTGATTTACCGTCCCCCAAAGTACAACACAAGGACTTTATTAACGATTTTCACATTTCCTGACCGGCATTATGAATACATATGACCGGGTTCTTATCTTGGGGGATTTAAACATACATGTTTGCTGTCCTAACAAACCGTTGGCTCGAGACTTTTTAAATCTTATTGATGCCTTTAATCTTGTTCAATCGATTTCTGGCCCCACGCACGAACACAGGCATACTCTTGATCTTGTCCTGTCTTATGGTCTATCAATATGTAATGTTGAGATATGCGACCCAATCTTCTCCGATCACATGCCTGTTCTATTTGACATCACTATCCCTTGTGTTGTTGGTAAACAGTGTCCACAGTCTGCTCATTTTCGTCGCATGCTTAAACCCTCCACCGCTGTTCAGTTTTCTGCTGCCTTCAAAAATATTGTGGATGACAGAGCATATCCTATTACTGGTGATACAGAGGAGTTACTTTCTTTCTTTAACTCCTCTTGTCAAGACATCCTTGATACTATTGCTCCACTAAAAGCTGTTCGCCCTAAAGTTAAGTCTGAACCATGTACTGCCAGACAGGAGTGCAGAAGGGCTGAACGCAAATGGAAACGCAAATGGAAAAAAGACAGGCTGCATGTGTCTTATGATATCTTAAAGGGCTCCTGGCGTAGCTATCAGAAAGTGGTTAAAGCGGAAAAAACACAGTATTTTTCAGATGTTATACGTAATAACTCATAAACCCCGTGTTCTTTTTAGCACTATAAACTGTATACTAAATGTCCCACAATCCATCAACTTAGTAACCTCCACTGAAATCTGTGAGGCGTTTCTTCAGTTTTTTATTGACAAGGTCGCCGTCATCAGAGCAAACATCTCACTTCCTTCCCATGATCCATCTGTCATGGACACTTGCTCAGCTGCTATGGATCAGTTTGAGCTTGTGTCACTTCCTGCTCTAATAGAAATTGTTGCTCAATTGAAACCCTCAAGTTCTCCCAGCGATGTTGTCCCTGCGCGATTTTTCAAAGAAATCTAGGACATTGTTGGACTTAACGTTCTTAATATAATTAACAGCAGCCTGACTACAGGAAAAGTACCAAAGTGCCTAAAACATGCTGTGGTCCAGCCTTTGATTAAAAAACCAAACCTGGACACCTCTGTTTTTGACAATTTTCGACCTATCTCTAAACTTCCTTTTATGTCCAAAATTTTTGAAAAAGTGGTACTGAAGCAGTTGTAGTCCTTAAATGTGCATGGCATTCTTGAGGTATTCCAGTCTGGGTTTAAACCCCTCCACAGCACTGAATCTGCACTTTTAAAAGTTTTTAATGACCTGTTTTTAGCTACTGACTCTGGGAACAGTGCTGTTCTTATACTTTTAGACCTGACAGCTGCCTTTGACACTGTAGATCACAGTATTCTCATTTCTCGCTTGCAACATTTTGTGGGAATCAGTGGTACTGCTCTAGACTGGTTTAAGTCGTATCTGTCTGAAAGAAGTTTTAATGTAAATCTTGATGAATTTACTTCCTCCTCTGCTCCTCTCCCGTACGGGGTACCCCAAGGCTCCATTCTTGGGCCGATTTTATTTTCCCTGTACCTGCTCCCCCTGGGCGCTATCATTAAGAAATATGGTGTCTCATTTCATTATTATGCAGATGACTCGCAAATCTACATGCCCCTGAAAATAAATGACCCAAACCCTCAGCAACGTCTGTCTGACTGTCTGCAGGACATCAGAGCCTGGATGGCCTTGAACTTTTTAAAATTCAATGAAAAAAAGACAGAGGTCATAATATTTGGACCCAGTGGTGGCCCCAATGCCCCGCCTGTGCTGGATTCTCTTGTCCCATATGTGAAACCCATTGTCACAAACCTGGGTGTACGGATTGATCGTGATTTTAAACTAGACAAACAGATTAACTCTGTGGTAAAATCCAGCTTCTTTCAGCTAAGACTTTTAGCAAAGGTCAAGCCTTTCCTTTCTTTTAATGACTTTGAGTAAGTAATACATTGTTTTATATCCACTAAACTGGATTACTGCAATGCTCTTTATATTGGAGTGACCAAGGCTTCACTGTCACGCCTACAGCTGGTCCAGAATGCTGCTGCACGCCTCCTTACAAGGACAGGCAGGCGTGAACATATTACGCCTGTACTCGCCTCTTTACACTGGCTACCACTCCATTTTAGAATACAGTTTAAAATGTTGCTGTTCGCATACAAGGCCCTGAACGCTTTAGCCCCACCGTACCTGGCAGATCTTTTAAAACCATACACACCCACATGGTCACTGAGGTCTGCTGACAGACTCCTTCTGGTAGTCCCAAAATCGAGGCTAAAGCAACGAGGAGACAGAGCCTTTGCTGTTGCAGCTCCAAAGTTATGGAACGAATTACCCCTCCAGGTTAGACTTGCTCCAACTCTGCCTGTTTTTAAATCTCGTTTAAAAACCCACTTATTTTCCCTGGCTTTTACAGATCAGGTGACACTTGTGCTGTTAAATGTGGTTTGTATTTATTTATTTTTTACCTTACTAGTGTTTTGTATTGTTTTTACGTCATATGAGAGTTTTTCAGTCGGTGGCTTGTGATCTGGTTTCATTGTCTCGTGTATTACATTTGTTTCATGTCCTGTCTGTTTTTATGTATTTATGCTATGTTTTTATACAGTTGTTGATGTACAGCACTTTGTTCAACTCTATTGTTTTTAAATGTGCTATATAAATAAAATGGATTGGATCAAGTCAGGATGGGCAAAATCAAGTCAAGTCCAAGTCCTAAACTTTGACAAAACGAGTCATAACCAAGTCATTATGTGTTTTTCACCAAATGTAATGACATCGATCAACAGAATAATACTTAATAATCAAATTGCTCTTTATTAGTCACATTAATAATTTAATAATCAATTTTCTCTCTGCTGGTAAAGTAACGTGTTTTTTTTGTAATTTAAGAGGGAACAGTAAGGTAAGGCTACTGTGACGGTTTGATTCAGAAGGAGTTTAATGGATAAGATCCCCGATGTAGAGGTGACCAGAATGTTTATTTCTGGGTACAACATGTTGTACGGGACCCACAATCTATCTTTATGCAAGGGATAATGTGCAGCGAGGCGGTCTCTATGGGGAAGAGAACACCTGCATCGAGATCCCTCTGCAGGTGGTACTTTAACTATATTTTGATGATAATACTTTTCTACTTTTACTTGTAACATTTTGAATGCAGGACTTTTTATTGTAACCGAGTATTCCTACACTCTGGTACTTTTGTACTCAAGTACAATATCTGAATTTCTCCCACCTCTGACAGTAAATCCTGAGTGGTTACCAAAATAAAAGTAACCAAAAAAGGTTATTTTCATTTTACAAATCCTGCACTCAGCTTTGCTTTCTCCAATATCACTGAAAAGCAGCCAGATGCTGCTTCTTTTTTCAGTTTTCGCTAATTTCTTGACTTTTTCCGACGCGCATGCATTTAAATCCGTCTCCCGTCGCTCTGTGCAGCTGGCCTGCACCACTACACCTGCTGTGCCCCCCACCCTTCTTTCACATAATGGTATGATCCTAGTGTGTCCTCGCATATGATTGGCCACATGGTGGCCCAGCTAAATAAAGTCCCGCCCCTGCCTGCAAGGATTCTCAGCAAGAGTAGGAGCGGCTGAAGATTCTGCTCTCCCCGACGGGAGTCTTCTCTTCTAGCGGCAGCTCGCGATCGGCGTGTTGGAGACCTCTGAATTAAATGATCAAGTCATCTCAAGTCAGAAGGCTCAAGTCCAAGTCAAGTCCCGAGTCATTGGTGTTCAAGTCCAAGTCGAGTCGCAAGTGTTTTGTGATTTTGTCAAGTCGAGTCTCAAGTCATCAAATTTATGACTCGAGTCCAAGTCATGTGACTCGAGTCCACACCTCTGCCCAACATTAACATTATTTATGATCGCTGCCAAGGAGATTTTGTTTCTGGTTTAGCTTATTTATTCATTTGTTAAAAAGGATTACAAAATTAACTCCTGACCCGATGTACGCGAGAGTTGGTGGGAAGGTGTAGCCTGGGTCAAGAAAGAACCCATTAGAATCTTTGAGCAGAACCGAATCATGGCACACACATTTGCGTTATTTCTCACTTCAGGAAACGGCCTTGGAGGAGGTCGCCTCTTTCCAAGTGCCTTTGTAGTTTATGTTACAAAAGCATTAAAGGTGACCTATCATGCAAAATGCACTTTTGTACGTCTTTTATACATGAATATGTGTCCCCGGTGTTCCAGGGAACTCACCAAGTGTCAGAAAACACAACCCTCTCTCTTTTCCTCCATACCCAAATCTCTAAAAAAAGGGGCTGTAACAGATCTGATACAGACTGATACAATTTTGAATTATTTTCTACGTCACAAAAGGGGTGCTCCGCTTAGTGGTCAATTCTCCACCTATCAGGGGAATGAGAGGTTGGGCCACGGCCGGCCATTGCTGCTTGAAAGCGCTGGAGACGCTGTAGTACATATGCCAGGCCTGTAAGTGAGCTGTAGTCTGCCACAAAAGCAGCGAAGAAGAAGACTTCCCGCGCATGGTTGCCCTTCTGTTTATTCTCCGCTGTGGCTCTTTTTCTCCCTCCCCGAGGCAAGCGGTTGCTCCTGCTGCTGTAATTCAATGCAATCCCTCCCCGTCGAGGCAAGCACTGTAATTCTCTCCGGTTAGTCCACCAGCAGATGACAAACACCCACCTCTCCGCCTCTTCCAAGGAACGAGGGGACCGTGCGGCAGAGTTTCAGTTCGATTTCTTTTCGCCGGTCAACATGTCCGTTGAAGTTTAAATCTTCCGGACAAAATTAGAAAAGTGCCGGTCAAAGGTCTTCTTTGTTATTTATTGAGCTTTAAAACAAATGAATAATGACTCTATATAATCATATAACATAAAACACGGAGGACGGAGATCTCTTTTTCTCCCCCTGCAACCTGGCAGCTGATCTCAGAGCACCTCCCCTCTCCTGTAGGGGGGCGTGGTCAGCTGCAGCTCACAGAATCAGCCCCCTGCAAAAACACGGCTGGAAAGAGCCAATAGAGCGAAATGAGGCATGGCTAAAATGCAGGACCTGTTTGGTATTTTGAAAAAAACAAAACTATATTTATATACTTTATATAGGTATGGCCCTACAATATATTGTTCAAATGTAGCATGATAGGTCCACTTTAAGCATTTGATATTCACTCTTATGGACTATGGACACAGCCACAGTTGTCCCTTTGGCGCACCTCATTCAAAATTCCAATGCTTTTTGGGGTTTTCCATTTCCTGTAGTGTGTTATAAAGGTTTTTGCGCATGTAAATGGTCTGCAAAGCCTAAATAACGAGTTTCTCTCCCATACACTCCCCCGCTGCCTGAAACGCCTCCACCATTGTTTACTTCCTTTAGATAGTGACATCAGTATGTAACACTTGCGCTACTATTGGCTAGCACTTCAACACATTGTGCGTGATATGCTAAGGAACGGGACTACTGGGCTGAACATGGTTGGAATAAAAAATGCTAAACATCTCCATGATAGCTCTGAACCACTACACTACGTATAGCATGTTGAACACTTTCTAGTCAGGACTTTGCTTTCTGTGTGGTCGATTCCTATACTTTTTTTTAACCTTAGTATTACCTGTTGCTCATTTGGACATTGTATAGACGCAGTTCTCAAGAGTTGCTTTGTCCTCAGCTCCACACCAGTTCCCTCTTATCAATGTTAGCACTGTGGTGGATGAACGGTGGCAGAGAGCAGAATGTGACGCGCGGCGAGAGGACAGAAGACAGTAAATCATGCTCATGTCAGCGAGCGATGAGGAGGAGGAGGAGGAGGAGGAGGAGGGAGAGTGAGCGGAGCGATGAGATCATTGGTAGCCGGGGAGCGATTGTGGCGAGCAGACTAGTGTACCACCCTGAGAGGGACCAGGTGTTATAGTAAATCACCCTGGAAATGGTCGTCATGGAGACCTTAAAGACACACATGTGCGCAAACGGGAAGAGATAGGCCATGTGAATGTGTGTATTTTAAAACAAGTGTGTGTGTGTGTGTGTGTATATATGAGAGAGTGATGTGTTTCTATATAATCTAATCATGGCGGCTGAGAATGGTACGTTTGAGTGACAGCGAGGAGGTGGACTGCTCTTTCTTTTGTCCTGTGCGCTTTCATATCACAACCTTCTTTACTATTGTGTGTATGTTCATAAATATGTGCATCAAAGGTAATATACAAAGCTTGTAGCTACGGGTAGCAATAAACAGAGTGTGTGTGTGTGTTCTCACATTCGGGCTCTTCCCAGAGAGAATTCCCAACTAGAGGGTTTGAATTATTCACAGCTGCGATCAGTGCTATAACACGGCTCTTAACGGAGGTGAAGATACGCTCCACACATCCCTCCATCCTCCCATCTCAGTTTCCCTCCCACCCTCCCTCCCTCCCTCCCGCGTTATGACAGTAAACTACCCTTTTATCCACCCAGCCACCCTCCATCTCTGTGAATAACCTCCCCTTCCAATCTATCTCTCCTTTCCTTCCTCATCTCTTCCACAAATCCCTCCCTCTTTTTTCAGATACCTCCATCTAGCCACTCCTCCCTTGCTCTCCGTCCACCCTTCCACTTCCATCCATCTTCCCTTTATTCCTCCCTCCTTTGTTCACCCCGAGGGTTGAACTTGCCTGCCTCATTCGCCCATTGGCGTCTCTATCTCCTCCATCTGCTTTCATTTGTTTCTCTACCTGTTTCACATTTGTTTTTCTCCCTCCACCCGTCTTTATTCTCCTCTCATGTAATGTCCGGTATCACTCCCTGCTCAGCAGCTCCCCCCTCCTCTCTTTTCACCATTAGTTCACTCTCTCCTCCTGATTTCCTTGACTCCATCTTAACTGAGCGGCCGTATAACCTCCACCTCTCTTTGTCTCCCCCCTCCATCCGTCTCTCTAAATCTATCTCTGCTTCTGTCATGGCCCCTCATTATGCCCTCTCCTCCCTCTCTCCCTCTCTCCAGAGAAGCCATTAGGTGCTGCTGTAAGGCTATCACTCTTTTGCTCTCTTTTTCCTCCTCTCTCTGCCGTAGTCTCGGGGCAATAAGCTCCCCCTTCCCTCCCCTCCGTCCCCCCGCCATCCCTCCTCTCCATCTCTCTCTTCCTGCGTGTCTTCAGGCACTCTTGCCTCTCCTCCTTTTTCCCTCCCCCCTCTCCTCGCATCTTCACATCCTCATCCGCTTCCATCCTCTTCGCCCTACCTCCATCTTGATTTCTCCACCCCTCCAAATGCCCCCCACCTTTCCCTCCATCCTACCATATAGTGAGATAGTCCAGTGTAGTGCTAGGCTTATATACACTCTGTACTGTATCTATATATATATATATATATATATATATATATATATATATATATATATGCGCTATACTGTCACAGATGTAGATATTTCACCAGTGAACTGTGTTTTTTTAAAAAAGGCCTTCAGGAAAACATCTGCCGCAGAAATCTGGCGGGGTTATCGGCTCTGGAGGAGGGATATAATGATGAAGAAATCAAATTTTCTTGCCCACTTATTGTATTAGAAGGGAAACATTCCCAAATCGTTCCGAGCGCCAACCACCAGCACTATCTACGGTGCACAACCTATCCTCGCCGCCTTTTGTCTTACACACTTAGCCGCACCTCCAGCTATCTCCATCGCCCCCGACTCTGCCCATCTTTGTACGCCATTAATCTCTCCTCCTTTACCTCCTCTGCCTCTTTAATGCAGGGGGGGAGAGAGACAGAGCGAGGGGAGAGAAATATGAAGAGAGAGTGACCATTATCGGAGGCAGCATCTGCAATAATTCCACAGCAGCCTATTATCCACAATAGAGCCAAAATGGCCTTTGGTAATATGATGAAATCTGCCGTAAAAAGTAGAAATGGGACTAAAAGCGTTGGAGTGTAGAAAAACCTCCATTCCTCAGCTGCTTTATCACATTATTGCATTCTACTCATCTCTCTCTCTCTGTCTGCCTCCCTCCCACATTCGCTGCATTACTGTGTCTTCCTCGCAATTCTCTCCATTTCACTTTGTTTGTCTCTTTCTCTCTGCTTGTTTGGCGATAGCATCAATCACACACTCTATCCCTCTCTATTGCTCTCCTCTCGTTCCCTCTCCTTCTATATGTGACTCTCCACGAGTGTTTGTCGATTGGATAAGGCCCGGTTCTCAAAAAGCAGAAAATGGAAATTCCATTCAATTAAGTGTCGGTCTCAGTCCCTTCCTAATGCAGCTAGAATCCAACTCGCACACACTCACAGACCGACAGGCATGGGTGAGCTTGGATGCAAACACAAGAGAGAAAGGACCTTCCAATCAGTAGTGTACCACGAATAGCACAGGAAAAAACAATTTGCTGTCATTGCTAACAGCTGCTGGTAGTGGTGTGTGTGTGTGTGTGTGAGAAAGTGAGTGCGCACCAGGCCCATCTCTCCCCCATTCCTTTTCTCCCCTCCTCCACTGCGCTGTCCCAAGGGAGGTGGAGAGGTGATGTATGGACCCTCTCCTGATCGCACGACTCAGCAGAACAGATGGACATAGAGACAGAGCTGTACAGTTTTAGACTGAACAAAAGGGCTACGTGCTGGTGTTCGTGTCTGTAGATGTGCGGGTGTGTGTAGTGTGTATGTAGATTGAAGATCCGGAGAGCTAATCAATATTGTTCAAAAATCTTTACAGCTGGAATCCTGTTTCCTGTTGTAAGTATGGGGATCTTTCAACACCATGCTAGCTTATTTTCTGTGGCTAGAGATGCTTTCTGCAATCCAGCATTGTAAAATGTTGATTGGCTTGTCGAGTACCACCTGTTTCAGTAAGCAATGTTCATTACTGCAGCACTGAAATCAACATTAGCCTAGCAGTATCACACCTAAACCTGCTAGAATCATCTTAGAGGTTTTGCAAAGGCTACGTCAAATCAGCTAGTTGATAGCCAGTCCAAGGTTGTAAAAATTAGTAACTAAGCTGTTTGTAGGGTTGTCGAGAATTGTTTGTAGATTCTGACGTCACTTCTTCTTCTTCTGCTTTGGGTTTACTGGCAGGCCGCAAACACGGCGAATACTGCCACCCGAAGTCCCCGCCTGGAAGTGCCCGGAGTTGGAGACTGGCTTCAGCTTCTACTGAAACCTTCCGAGTAAATCGCCAGAACACAGACACCTCCTCATCTCTACCGCTCCCATGTTTTCTTTTGTGTTGCCATAACTTAGTATCTCTGCGTTTGTGCGCTGGGCTAATGCTAATGATAATAATACTAATGCGAGGATAATAAAATGGCGGCTTCACAAAACCTTTTGGGAGTTTTACGGGGCGTGGTTTGCAATCCGCCCATCAAATCAGAAATGGGAACCTTTTTCTCCAATGAAAGTACCTGCTCTCTAGCAGGGACTGAAAAGGTTCTCATTAACTAAGTTCTAGTTCCGGATTTTTTGGGTGTGAACGCACATTTTCGGAACTATATCGGAACTATACTGGTAAATACTGGTGTGAAAGCGCCTATAGAGAACCTAAAACGTCACAATCAACAACTGCCATGACCTAGTTGCTTCTCACCAAGACCTAGCTGCTAATGGTCAGAACACTTTTACCGTTAGACAAGGTAGGCAACTGGCTTCAGCCATTTAGAAGGGACCCAACACGCTATTGATTAATTAAGGTAAATAAATCTAGATGAACACTTTTGGATGCTTCCCTTTCTGATCTTTCAATTGTCAGTCTGGTTGAACCAGTCTAGAGTGTTTCTTTTTTTTTGCCAACTTCTTTGCCAACCCTTCATAAAACATCTCTCTCTCTCTCTCTTTGTATGCACATGAAAGACCATTCAAACATATAGAGCAGTTATTTCTGCCCACTTTTAAATGGCAGTGAAGCTTACGCTGCTAAATGCTCCGCTATGTACCCCAGCTAGACATAGCGGACATAGCATTAGGACTGAACGGTGCTAGGTTTGAAAGTCTACCTGCTGTGAAGATAATGGCAGACCTTCACTGGCTGACACCACATTGCAAAGGCTCTGGTAAGCCAGACTAAACCGGAGCTCTATCCACACAAAACTGAGCCGTAAAGAGTCAATTATCTCGGTGGTGACCAGAGACCCTTCTTTTCGCCGCCTTATCATTTCCACAAAACAAGAGCAATTGAGGAGTGGTTAAGAGGGAGGGAGGGAAGCGGGTGAGGGGTGGGTGGAGGAACGACTCGAGGAGGGATGGAGGAAAAGCTCTTGATAAAGGAAGGTAGCAAACAGACACCCTGAGGAGATGAAGAGAAGGAGGCGGGAGGGAGGGGATGTATAGGGGAAATAATTTTTGAAGGAGTGGACTGTCGTGGGCCGACCTAGAGGGAGAAATAGATGTGTAAACAAACACTGGCTATAGGGACAAACAAGAGTGAGCCGGAGAGAGAGAGACAGAAGAGGGAGGGGAAGATGGAAGCAGAGTGGGAGGAAGGCACGGAGTGAGAAAACAAGCTCGACCATGTGTTTTAAGTCAACAGCAGCAAGAGAAACCTCAATAGAGAAAAAAGGTGTGGGCGGGAAAATACACTCCACGGGGAGAGAAGAGACAGATGTAGAAGGGGAGCAGGCACTGTGAGATGTAGAAAGAGACAGAGAGAGGGGAAAGGAAGAGACGTATGGAGATAAACAGAGAGAAAGAAGTCAAGAGAGAGGGAGATTTTTCAGAGAGGAATGCAGACAGTGACAGTATAGCTCAGTGACACCGTTGACTGTTGACAGCAGAATAAACAAAGTCGAGGTGGGAGGGCAGGGATGGGATGATGGGGAATTAAACGACAAGAAGAAGAACTCATTATTCTGTGATTCTGCTAATTAGCTCTGGCTTTACTGACAAGCTCTGCAAAGGCAACAGACGTTTACCAAAGGATTCACACTACACTGATGGCCCGGGTGGGAGGGGCCAAGGAAGGGAGGGAAATTGAGAGGGAAGACGAGGTGGGGTGCAAAAGAGAGGCAGCTACAAATATGGGCGTGGGGGGGAGGCGAGTCACAGCAAGACGGATGAACAGAGATGGACGAAAGGAAGGAAGGTGGGAGGGAGGGGTGAGGAGGTTGCAGTGATGTGGGTCTAGAGTTATCTGAAACCATTCCGTCAAGTGAAGAAGAAGACGAACGAGAGAGCGAACCCCGGGGGAGAAGCGTGACGTCTGTTTACCCATGCATTGAGCAGCTTTTACATCAACTAACAATTAAAAAGCCTTATTTAGACTCTTACCACATAATGCACACACCGGCATGTCAATGAGGGGAAGTCAGCTTTAAACACTGACTGGAGTCTAATAATTGCTACTCGTGTGGGGTGAAGGGTTTCTTGTGGTTTTATAATAATTATTAATTGCAGAGAACATGACATCCTGTTTGAGGGGTTTCTTGCCATAAGTGACGTTTGATTCTACGTTTGAACTGTGTATAACTAAGCCTTAAATAGCATTTCTGACATATAGTTTATGTTAAAGGTATTGTTGTTATATTTAATAGTAAAATTGACCAGTAACTGTTTTCTGTTCCAGCACGGCACAAACACTTGGGCAGGTCTGCCAGTTAAACAAATCCTTTATATTATACACAAAAGTAGAAAAAACGTTGGTTATATTTCAGGTTAAATACATCAAACTGGTGCTCTTTGGAAGTCAAATTAAGGTTAAATAATCAATTGTGTGCTCTTGGGAACCTTTTCTTTCTTTAACCATTGGTTGTAAAGGTATAATTGGTAATGACACAGCCAAAAAGTCACTCACACAAAGCATGGTGAACAAGAGAGAGTCCTTGTTTGAAGATCTTGTTTCAATGTCATGACACGCTTTGTGGCCGTCAAACCCAATAACTTAGAGATGGATGTCCGCTGATTTCAAATGTTTGGGTAAATACATTTTTTTCCTTGTTTCAGAGGTTATTCAAAGTCAAAAGTGTACTTTAGAGTTGTCTCAATAACAATATTCAACACTCGAAAGAATGTGTCAGTAATTTGAACGTATTTCCAACCTACTCTCCTGCAACTAGCCCGTGAAAGGGGTAGCCTTTCCCATACTTAGGTGTCATTAAATACCTTATGAGCATCTTTCCTCAATTCATTTGATAGTGATATCTTAAAGCTTCAACAAAGCAGGATTCTCATTTATACGCAATGCTACTACTGACTTTGTCGACTGAAGTACAAAAAGATGCTGCAAGATGATTGTATTAGCTGTACCTACCTAACGTTAGCTAACTAACATTAACTTGATGTAATAGTCATTAAGTTAACACAGATGTTCTCCAGTGGAAGGTCAGGGTTAGGATAAGTTAGCTAGATAGATTTTGGCAAACATTTCCAGGAACTCCTGTGATACGATTTATGAATATCATTTAGATATAGCTTGGTTCTTCTGTGGCCGTGAGAGAAAGGCAAAGACAAATGTAAAGAGGAAGTGTGTGTATGCTGCGAGCTCATTTGCAGTTCCTGCGTTTTACTCTGTGAGTTGCGCCACGTGCCAGGAACGTGGCACTCGACAAAGCATTAGTTTACTGATCACATACACACACATTCACACACACACACAGACACGCTGCAGCTAATGGTTACCGGCAGATCCAAGCACGAGTGAAGGGGGCGAAATGAAAGAGAGGGGTTAAGTCGCTGAGTATGGAGGGATTTAGACCTCAAACAGTTAGAGGAAGAGAGAGAGAGAGAGAGAGAGAGAGAGAGACAAGGAGGGGAGGGCCGGGGGAGTAAAAGAGTGCAGTGAATGACTCACTAAGCGTGTAAGTGTTTAACTGTGCCGTACTGGTGTTAGTGAGTGATAGGGAAATCTACAGGGACCAACGGTGAAGCAATGCCACCAGTGCGGCAGTAACTCTTCATTTCCTTCAATTCCTGCTTCTCTCCGAGGCTCAGTAGATAAAGAAGAACCTGCCGTGCAAGAAGGAAGGGAGACCCGTGCATTTCATTTCTCTTCTCTGACTTCCTATCCTTCTTCCCATCCCGGACGCTTCTTTAACAGATGAGATATCCCACCATTATTGACCCCGGCGTATTGATATGTTCCACATTTCTTTGTGCGCATGTATGTGTGTGTTTGTCCTGGGAGACTAATGTTATGCCTCCAGTTTCTGCTGCAGAGAAATCAATGACAGCACAAACCTTCCACCTTAGAAAACCAATGATGGGATGGTTAGCAACACACATGTGTTTGTCATGTATGCACTTGTGTGTAAGGATGTCTATGCAAGGTTGTTAGCTGATATTTGCACATCCTTTTCAGGGGGAATTATAGATACAGCCGTAAAATGTTCTTACCTATCTGCTAATCCTCACTAGTGACAATGTCTTTCAAACCTGGAGGTGTTCATTAGCGCTGGCTAATGGCGAACGAGGTGGGCTAATGCGCCATCTCCTCTCAGAGACCGGAGAGGGCCATTTGTGCCGGGCTGCTGAGATTGATTAGGGCTGGGTGAGAGCGGCATATTGTAGCGTCATTAGCCTTGCTCATTGACCATATGGAGATCAATACTTAGAGCGGCCCGAGGACAGTCAGAAACACACACACACATATCGCGTTAGCACAGAAACATTCCTCCATGGGAAAACATGGAGGGAGAGAACGCACACACTCCATATCCACAAACAGCCCGTGGTCTCAAAAAATGTTAATGATTCGACCATTAAGAGTGAGGCATGAATCAGTGGTAATGGCTACAAGAGAGGGGCCGTATTGATAAATTGTTACTCATGTACAAGCACGTACACACACAGAACAACACACGGAAACACGCACCATGTAGCATTAGGCAATTAGAGCATCACATCTAACTAACAGAGAACATGTCCAAGGGTTGGAAGTAAACAAATAGGTTTTTACATTGTGCCCTTCAGACGTTTATGATCAGAATCAATCAGGTTGCAGGTACAATAAAAGGCGGATGAAGGTGCAATTTCACATTCATTTGACTGTGGAAAGCTTTCACAGCAATTATTTACCTTCCACCTTGACGATCTTGAGGTTTACAGTGAAAGTTAACTTTTCAAACTTATCCTGCTGTAACTTATTCGTCCCCATATTTGAGAGCATTGCTAGAATGGACAACCCTTTGTTGTTTTTTGCTGAAGCGGGGCATCACTTTTCCAATGCAGTGTCGCCGTTGAAATGAATCAAAAAGCTGTGATTAACACACACGTCCGATGTCAGTGTGAAGACACCGTTAGCGAGCTACAGATGCTAAAGGAGAAATAGGAAGGATTTCTATTTTCCTAACCAGAACGTGACTGTAACACATTTTTAGGAGGTTGAGTGAAATGTCAATCAAAACTCAGTTATTGCTTTGCCGAGTTTCAACAGGGCAGAATTCACACTCTGCCAAAGCAATCTCCCCTCAAGTCCATTTAGAGGTTATTTTGAAGCTCTCAATAATACAACATGATGCTCTGAAAATACCCACAAAAATCCAACGGTTCCATGAAGCCTTCAAAAGAACCCTCCATTTCACGATGAAGATCAGTGCATTTCATTGAAATCTTGAAGAAAATTACAAAATGGACCTTTTGGGCACATTGTTTTCACTGGTTTTTCCAATGTCAAGAATGGTGCTAAACAGCTGAAGCAAATCTGTTAAACACCTAAACTGTTGAAACAACATCCAAAATATTCATCTGGCTGCTACTTTAAAATTATTTAACTATTTACCTAATATATCATATTTCAATGACTTGCATGTAGAGTCTATTTCACTTTTTTAAACAATTTTTCTTTTTGTATTTACTATTTACTTGCATTATATTTTTCTGTTTATCTGTGTTTTGTGTTGCTCTGTGTTGGAGAAGCCTGTGAGCTAAGAATAGGGAAAATACCAATGGACAAAAAACACTTCAACTAATATGTGTACACTATGAGCCACTAATATATGGCTGTTGTCTTCAGTGTATAATATACTTAATGTATTTATGTATTTATTCCATCGCGCTGGGTACACATTTTTGCCCATTTCCATGGCAATACATTATGCTTTTCAACTTCTGTGACTCTTTTCACATAAATTCAAATCGTCCATGCCCAAGAAGCACTACAAACGTTATAACTACTTTCCACCCTTCTGCCGTGTGTACCATGCAAATGCTACTTAGCTAGTGCCCAGCAGAGCAGAACTTCTCGTTACTTTAGGCCATATTCACTCTGAGCCTACAAGCCAGTATGTTTGACCACCAAATATTAAACCAGACTGGACTTAGTTTTGGAAAACACACACTTTGGTATTAAGATACTTAGTAGCATTTAGGGTCCGTATTTGCAGGTGAGTCTCAAGACACAACGCCGGCTATTTCAGTCTCATCTGCAAGGAGGGAGAAACGGAGGAGCAGGAGAGGAGGAGCGGGACGGCAGGAGAAGGAAGAACGGAAACTAAGGCTCTAAATTTAGCCCGATGCGACATTCCAGAGAAGAATAATACTGCTTCCCCCTGCTGCTGCGGAGTGGAGGAAGGCAGAGGGAGGCACCAGAGGTGGGACTTATGCAGGGACAAGATGATCCCTGAAACACGTGAAAAATGGACTCAACTCAAAGTGAGAGTTAAAAAGAAACAATGTATGAAAGGTTTCCACTCATTGGCGGTGAATGTGGACGTTTTCTGCGCCTGACTGCTCAGGGAAACTATCATGTGATTCTCGTCCTCGTATCCCTGACCTTCTGCGGGGGGAGAGAAAAAGAGAGGAGGAAGGAGGAGAGAGGGGAAGGAATTTTTCAAAGAGCAAGGGAGTGGAGAATAGAGGCAGAAAGAAGTGAAGGTAAGATCTGAGGGAAGGAGATGAGGAAAGGATAAGGATGACAAAGCCCCACTCCCTACTGCACGCACACACGGGTGTAAACACACGCAAGAAATGAGTTAATGGGATGATTCCAGCAATGTTGTCGCTTTGTGGGATTAAGCGCGTGTGTTTGTGCTCTTCAGACTCACATGACCACACACACAGCTTGGGGTGCGTCGCCCACCAAGTAAGTGTGTGCCTGAATCAAAACACCTGCTACGCGTGTTACACATGACCTTTATCTGTCACTGTGTTCCTCTGAATAGTGACCAATAAACAAAGGCAGCTGGCATCAAATAATCATTGATTCAACACACTAACTGTTTCCACTTTTGTCAAAAACTCACAAATATCTTAGGGGAAAGGGTTGGTCTAGTTTAAGCAGGAACTGCTTGTGCCTTTCCAGAGCGGGGTGACATAGCGGTGGCAGACATTAACAAATGATCAGTGTCACCGGAACATCACGAATCAAAGCGTGGCTCAATTAAAGTCACTTCTCAGCCCCACTCTATGCGACTCCTAAACGGCACAGACCAAGGAGAGGTGGTGCAGGAATGAGTTCTTTACAACTTGGAAGTGAGTTAGCATTTCAATACAATAACACTATATAACTAAATACTTTTTTCAAAATACTTTTTCCTTCTTTCTTTTTTTCACCACATTTTAAAATGTCCTGGAATTGAGTTAGCATTTGACTAATTCTGGTTTCCTTATTTCAAATTCAGCATTTCTTAAAATGTGTTTTGGTTAGATGCCTAAAATAAGGTCTGTGCTCAACAACACAAGAGACTTTGTTTCTATGACATAAAATACCTTAGTTAATATCAGAGTCGTACATTTAACAAGTTTCTATCTTTATATATTCGGTCTGCAGTGTCAAAAAAACAGCGGTTGAATACAAATGACTTAATGAGACTTCTAAACATCCACACGCAGAACATTAGCCGCCTCTAGCTTAGCGGTGATGATGCGCAGTTATGTGACCCTGATGTATGTCAGTTTGCCTCAGATGTTATTTTCTCTACAATATAAAAAAATCCAATGGTAAATTCCTATTTGTTGAGGGAGCCCTTGCAATGCTAACTGCTAATGGATCGTTTGTTTTTAAATACGTCATCCCTGCACCGCTCTATTGAAGGTTTGGTGAAAGTATGACGGGGAATGTGTGTATCAGTGACCTCTTGTTACATGTAGGCAAACAACCCCTCCCCTTCCATCTCCACCTCCCTCTCTCAGGGTTATAGCGACTGTGAGGCCCGCCCACAACAAGGTCAAAGACAGATTTACTTCCTTATCAATTGGACCAGGCAGCTGCCTGTCAAAGGAAAGCGAGACAGAAAGGAGGAGAGATGAACGATGGAAACGCGGGACGAGATTCAGGGCTACAATGGGCAAGGTCACGTTACTATGGAGATTTGACGGCAGCGTGACGTGGAAGGCAACTGTTGTGACTATCTGACACAGACGCACAAATCAAGGTCTCCAGTCCGGAGAGCCAATAAGGGAAGGAGGGAGGGAAGGAGGAGAAATGGAGGGAGAGAGTGATAGATGGAAAACGAGACAGATTTGGTATTTTGCTACGGCAGCAATGGAGAAAAATAGAAGGCTCAGTGTGTGTGAGTGTGTGTGTGTGTGTGTGTGTGTGTGTGTGTGTGTGTGTGTGTGGTGTGTGTGTGCTACTGCAGCCCTCCTCTGCCAGATTACAGAGTGACGTAGTGTTATCATTTCTCTGATAGGAGCTCTGCCACAAGAGGAGGAAGAGGAGGAGGCAGGGGATGGAGAGGACAGAAAGGGGGAGGGGTGACGAGTCTCATTGCTGGAAAAATGGTGATAGCCAAGAAAAGGGCAGGCAGGGAGGGAGAGAGGGAGGGAGGAAGGAAGGGAAAAGGAAAAGTCAGGCAGAGATAGAGTCATAGTGCCACACAAAGGAACGGAGTATACACAAAGAGAAATAGAGAGGAAAAAGAGGGCAGAGGGAAGTGAAAGGAGAGGGAAAGGCTCGAAGAGAGAGAGTTCTTTGTGAGCAAGATCAGAGTGAAATAGCAAGGCGAAAAGTTAAAAAACAAGCAAGGGGGGGGGGAAAGGGCAGAAGAAGGGAAGCGTAGAGGTGACAGAGAGGCGAGGGGAGAGAAAAAGAAAGACTGAAAGAATGGACAAGACACAGTGAGGTGCCCCGAGCGCCTGGTGGGTCACACAAATTGTGTGTGTGTGTGTTTGTGTGTGTATTTTTGCGTCCACATGGCAGCAGCAAACAACATTTACAAAGAGGCAGCTGTTCCATTAGCGACTGCCATTGTGTCTAATTACATCCTGGTCTCCTTAGACACACGCTCACACCCTTACACAGACAGACACACACACAGCATATGTGCATACAAACACACAATCGCTGCCTCTCCAGCCAACCAAGAAATCCCTACCATGCACGCTAACAAGGAAAGGAACTTGGAGCGACAGAGCCCCAGCATGTGTGTGTGCGTTTATGTGTGTGTTAATCACAGTGTCATGCTCACTCCCTTACAACCCCACCCCCCCAAACACAGGAATACAAGGCAGAGAAAAGATCCATCAGTGTGTAAGCTAGCATATTTTTTGTTGACACACACACACACACACACACACACACACACACACACACACACACACACACACACACACACACACACACACACACACACACACACACACACACACACACACACACACACACACACACACACACACACACACCACACACACACACACACACACACACACACACACACACACACACAACCCTCCCCCAGCCTTTGAGGAGAGGAGGATCTGAGGCTTTGTGAAATACCAAACATAACCAGAGAAGCCACATGAGAGAAAAAGGCAGCTTTTGAGGAGCCTCAAAAGACACACACACACAAAAGACACACACACACAAACACACACACACAACACACACACCACACACACCACACACCACACACACAACACACACAACACCACAACACACACAACACACACACACACACACACACACCACACACACACACACACACACACACACACACACACACACACACACCACACACACACACACAACACACACACACACACACACACACACACACAGACAGAGACCACATACACACAGCAGGAGTTCAGGCTTTTTTACACCAACACGCATGCTAAGCTAACATGATGTAAAAGCAGATAGACAACACATATCCACACAAACATTCACACACACACACACACACACACACACACACACATTCGGTGACAAACCGTACACAAGCATCCTTCAAGCTAAGCACTGCTCGCTAACCTGCCGTCTGAAATGACACCGGCACAGGAATAAAGGAAAAGTCAACAGGGTACGGGCCAACGTAACACAAGTGTGGTTTTCACTTAAGTTGAGCCAAAACATATTTGACACTTTGTGATCTGCAGAAACACAAGGACTTGAAACAAAGATCAACTCTGAATATCCTTTCAAAGTTTAACTTCACACTAAGAGACCTGCCTTTAGATTTAGATTTGACCATGACTTTAGATTTGTCACCACCACCAAAGTATTAGCAGCAGTGCAGCACCTGTATTTTTTTTAATATATCAATCATTTGGCCCTATTATGCTCATTTCCAGGTTAATATTTATATTATGTGCCTCTACCGTGACATGTCTCCATGCTCTAATGTTCAAAAAGCTCTTTATTTTTCTCATACTGCCTGTGCTGCAGCACCTCTTTTCACCCTCTGTCTGAAACCAGAGCCCAGTCTGCTCTGATTGGTTAGCTGGCCGGCTCTGTTACTATTGGTCAACTGCTTGGAGCTGTCCTGCTCCTTTGCCTATCACGTACAATGTGTTGGAGCGCTAGCCATTAGAAGTGCGAGTGTGACATAGTGATGTCATTATGTTACTGAGGTAAACATAAGAGTCCAATGGAGACGTTTCAGGCAGGGGGGGATTGTGGGAGAGAAACTCCCTCTGGATGAAACTGTGGGATTTTAGCCTAGACCATTTACATGCACTAAAACCTTTCTAACACTACAGGAAGGGAGAACCTCAGAAAGCATAATAGGGCCATTTCAAGAAATAAAATCTGTATTTAAGGAAATGATATGGTTCGATATTTTGATAAATAAATGTTGTTTGGGTGTGAAACTTGAATAACTACAGTTGTTTGAGGTGTTTTCACAATAATATAACAGATTTAGGAGGAAATGATGACCTGTTTAACTTGTGTATGTTGAAGTACACAGGATATAATGTTTTTTCACTGTGTAGTGAACTGGTTTAAATCATGGAATATCACTGGTACTGGTATCAATCTCCACATTTTCGGTATGGTGACATCACTCGTTTGGAATAGAGGGGAGGCACCCGGTTCTCTTTATACTATATTGGGTGTCTGCATGGATGGACGTGCCAACATGTTTTATCTAGTTTCATAGAGTTCTACGTCATTTAGTGTCTGCACACCTCACATTGTGAAATGACATCTGCTACACAAAGTCAACAGGACGAGAGAGGGAGATAGTGAATGACAGAAAGAGAGGAGAGATGAAGCAGGCAGGTCACCTCGTGGAGCTTGTCATCAGCAAAACCAGACATCGTTCCCTCTGCCTCACACACCACAGGTTTCTCTCATCTCACACAGTGGGAGGAGTTTGCCTTATGAGTGACTGCATTACCATTGCTCTGAGGGCACATTGTCCATTACAGCTCATTAGATTCCTAATCGCTATTCATTTTCAACGGGGCACCCCGTGGTCTAATCCTGCCGCGGGGAAGGAAATGGGAGGCCGTGCAGGAGAGGAAGGAGAGAGATCGCTCATGTCATCAACAAAGAGGCTGACACTGCGTTGACGTCAAGCAAAAGCAAATACAACATCTGAGGAGATGCACCCCCCCTGCACACTAACGACAGGTATGAGCTTGGTGAAAGAGTCGCACACACACACATTCTCAATCCACATTTCCATCCCCCCACCCTGATTTATGAGCTCAACCTAGGAGATTGCTTTCCACGAGAGAAGGAGAAACATATACCAGCCTGCCTCTTTGAAACACACACACACACACACACACACACCCAACACACACCACACACACACACACACACACACACACACACAACACACACACACACACACACACACACACACACACACACACACACACCACACACACACACACACACACACACACACACACACACACACACACACACACACACACACACACACACACACACACACACACACACACACACACACACACACACACACACACACACACACAACACACACACACACCACAACCACACACACACACACACACACACACACAGTCATAAAGCCAGGCCTCCCATCCATGTCAAGGTGAAATGGAGTAGGAAAACAAATAGATGTTGCTAGCGGTAAACCACTGGTCCGGTGAGCAGCGACTCAGGGATAACTGTCGGACACACACACACACACACACACACACACACACACACACTTGGATGATTTCTTTTTTCCATCTACATCCAGCAATCAGCGGGACAATAAAGATGTAGAGGTGTAGAGATAGCACCTGACCTAAAGGTGTCAGACGTTCAGGATATTATTCCGCCTTGCTTCTTTAACTGCTGATGATGTTGAACTCCACCTCCATGAGCTTAAAACTACTAACCATCCCAGAGACTTTTTCTATTTAAAGGCCCGGACACACCAAGCTGACACCAAGAACTCACACAGACGGACCCCGACTGTTGTGTCGCCCCGCGTCTCTGCGTCTTGTCCATGTGTCGCACTGGAACACACCGCAAAGACTTGTAGCCGACGGCCAAGAAGCACGTACGAACTGCGCATGCGTGAGTGGCAATAACTCCTCCTTACCAGCAGGTGGTGGTAGTGTGTATTCGTCATTCAAAGAGGCAACAACCGGAAGACAGACTGTGTGATAACCGAGAGAAGAAGGACAGACTGCGTGATGTAAACTAACAACAAATAGCGTGTGCGTTCCATTTTCACTGTAACAGCGAGAAGCTCATGGGGCTTTCCCGAACCTGTGTCGAGAGCTGGAGTTAAATGAAATATCAGATTGCCTTCTTAATAGTTCGTTTTGGGTCCCTCATCGTCGGCCAAAATCGTCTTGGTGTGTCCGGGCCTTTAGGGTAAGACTTTTGGCCAACTACAGTTGAAAAGGTTCAGGGCATTCTGGGGATATATTTAAATCCCTGTGGTAGTCAGGTATGTCACCTAAACTGCTCCTTTTGAACCCCCCCCCACAAAAGGAGACATGGATGCAGACCCGGCACCAGAACAAATCTAAAAGGGGAGGGCATATTTTCATGGGAGGGCACACAAAACCGTCATGTGCTGCGGGCCTGCGGCATTATATATATCAAACAGCAAGGCCAACGGCATTGCGCAAAGACGCACACTTAAAGCAAATACATACACAAATAAAGGGTAAAATAGAAACCACTTTTGAAACATTGTGTGCGTGGCAGCACACACACTGGTAAATCACGAGCAAGGCACACTGGTTAAGGATGGCAGCTTCCTCATCGTTGCACTCGGAGATAAATAGTAGAGACGGAGACGATGAACTGCTGTTAGTTCTATTATGGCATGTGCATGTCATGAGAGGTGTACGTTGCTGTGTGGGGAATGCTTTCCATTATTTTGGCCAACTCTGCATCTTTGTGCAGCGTATACTCAAACAGCGATAGGAAGAACCGTGGTCACCTCTGAGAGGGAGTTGGTTGACAGCTAAAAAAGCTTTAATATCAACGACAGCTGACAGGTAATAACGGTTCTGTGCCAGCTGATCTGCACCAAAGTACTAATTTCCTTATTTGTTTCCTCGCGTATCTGTCTCTCTCTCCACAAACGCTCACATGAAATGTGTTCTTTTGATGCGGCATGCCTTAGCAGTCCTTTATCAGTCTGTAATGCGTGTTTCCAGTCGCAAAAACCTTTGCCAGTAAAAGCCGCATCAGATGAAGACGTATTTACTTTAAACTGTCTACAGGGGAAACAAAAGGCTGCGTCTGCTTTTAACGAATCTTCAAGCCCATGGTCTGTTGTCATGCAGCGCCAAAAGTGCGCTTCTTTCCTGAAAACAATCTCCCTGGATAACGATCCAGTTTCACCTGGTTGGGTTTATTAACCCCAAGATCATCTGGGGCTGTTGGTCTTTGGGTTGCTGGCCCAATAGTACCTGTTGATGTGCTGCAAGGTAGCGTCTGTAGTGGAGGCACCGGCACGGAGGAGTAGGAGGATGCTGGCGGGTGTGGTACAGGGTGTGGCAACGCAGGTGGTGATGGTAGGGGCACAAGGAGCTGTGCCTCGGAGGACAGCGTTGGTGGCGGCCGCCTTGATGAGTCAAGGCTTGGGCTCGCTAACTCAGCCCCGGGGTTTGCCGAGGTCAAGCTTGTGACATTAAGGCGTGCTGCTGCAACGGCAGGTGCAGGGTCGCCAGCAGCTGCATCGGCTGCAGTTCTTTCATCGCTATTTCGTTTTAATAAATCCTTAGACCTTTTAAGCCCATTTCTGATGTCCATTTTGTAATTCAAACAGAAATGGGAGTCTACAGAATGCACAATAAACTAATCCAGAATAGGCGGCAGAGTGTGACGCTGTGATTGGTCTAAATGTGGACGAATCACAACTCACAACAGACACGAATTTATTTGACGTAGCCTGCGATTTTTTGTTTTAGTTACTATCTTACATCACATACATCGTAGCATAAAAATGAGCAGTTTATAATATAATAAAAAAAAATATATATATTTTTAAATTTTTATAAATAATAAAAATCGTGTTTATTCGTGGCGCCGGGCATGCATGGGCTTCCTTAGTTTTGCAATATACAGTGGGGCAAAAAAGTATTTAGTCAGCCACCAATTGTGCAAGTTCTCCCACTTAAAAAGATGAGAGGCCTGTAACTTTCATCCTAGCTATACCTCAACTATGAGAGACAAAATGAGAAGAAAAAAAATCCAGAAAATTACATTGTCTGATTTTTAAAGAATTTATTTGCAAATTATGGTGGAAAATAAGTATTTGGTCAATAACAAAAGTTCATCTCAATACTTTGTTATATACCCTTTGTTGGCAATGACAGAGGTCAAACGTTTTCTGTAAGTCTTCACAAGGTTTTCACACACTGTTGCTGGTATTTTGGCCCATTCCTCCATGCAGATCTCCTCTAGAGCAGTGATGTTTTGGGGCTGTCGTTGGGCAACACGGACTTTCAACTCCCTCCAAAGATTTTCTATGGGGTGGAGATCTGGAGACTGGCTAGGCCACTGCAGGACCTTGAAATGCTTCTTACGAAGCAACTCCTTCGTTGCCCGGGCGGTGTGTTTGGGATAATTGTCATGCTGAAAGACCCAGCCACGTTTCATCTTCAATGCCCTTGCTGATGGAAGGAGGTTGTCACTCAAAATCTCACGATACATGGCCCCATTCATTCTTTCCTTTACACGGATCAGTCGTCCTGGTCCCTTTGCTGAAAAACAGCCCCAAAGCATGATGTTTCCACCCCCCATGTTTCACAGTAGGTATGGTGTTCTTTGGATGCAACTCAGCATTCTTCTCCTCCAAACACGTCTAGTTGAGTTTTTACCAAAAAGTTCTATTTTGGTTTCATCTGACCATATAACATTCTTCCAATCCTCTTCTGGATCATCTAAATGCTCTCTAGCAAACTTCAGACAGGCCTGGACATGTACTGGCTTAAGCAGGGGGACACGTCTCACCGTTCTTGTGATCATTTTGACCTCACAGGGTGAGATCTTGCGTGGAGCCCCAGATCGAGGGAGATTATCAGTGGTCTTGTATGTCTTCCATTTTCTAATAATTGCTCCCACAGTTAATTTCTTCACACCAACGCTGCTTACCTATTGCAGATTCAGTCTTCCCAGCCTGGTGCAGGGTCTACAATTTGTTTCAGGTGTCCTTTGACAGCTCTTTGGTCTTGGCCATAGTGGAATTTGGAGTGTGACTGTTTGAGGTTGTGGACAGGTGTCTTTATACTGATAACAAGTTCAAACAGGTGCCATTAATACAGTTAACGAGTGGAAGGACAGAGGAGGCTCTCAAAGAAGAAGTGACAGGTCTGTGAGAGCCAGAAATCCTTGTTTGTTTGTAGGTGACCAAATACTTATTTTACCGAGGAATTTACCAATGAATTCATTACAAATCCTACAATGTGATTTCCTGGATTCTTTCCCCCCATTCTGTCTCTCATAGTTGAAGTGTACCTAGGAGGAACATTTCAGGCCTCTCTCATCTTTTTAAGTGGGAGAACTTGCACAATTGGTGGCTGACTAAATACTTTTTTGCCCCACTGTACTGTGCTTACTGGTCCATCCACTACAACAATGTTAAATCACACTATAGTGTCTGCATTCATTGTCTGTGTAAATGCTAAATGTCTATTTATCTATGACATTGTCATTCATGCACGGACGTTTATTTCTGTGATGTGACAAAAATGGGCCAAAAGAGACCCAGATGCCCTTGTGTGTGTGTGTGACGCAAAATAGCAGTCAGCCAAGAAGCCGGTGTCAAACTGTTACTGAAGACTGATGGTGGCTCATCTGTGTTTCTGTCTATAGGTGTGTCTGTGTTGTTGTCTCTCCCAAAACAGAAACACATAACCTCTAATGTCCAGAAATAGTCTTCTGAATGATACTGTCAGCATGATCTGTGATCTATTAGCGTCCAGCCAGCAGGCTCAGCTGCTGCCTGCTCTGCAGCAGCAGACACTGCTGCTGTGGATTAGCCTACATAACCGTACATGTGTTAAAGGATGTAATGCAGGTATTTAGACTTTCTGGATTTAGAGCTATACCCCTCTGCTGTCAACCAGAGGGGGTGCACATTTAGCTTCCTTTTGGATTCTGAAATTAAATCTTGCTCAGCACAAGCACACACAGATAGAGTGTAGAGTTGACAATCTTGTCTCCTGAAAATTACCTCCACATACAAAGAAAAATGAATTCTCAATTATGTTTTGAGGAATGATATCCACTTGTCAAGGTATTTTCAGCCAGAGTGACTTAAGATGTCCGCCTTAAAAAGGGGAGACGGGGGGGATGACACTGCCGAAATACTTACACAGGCCGGAATCAAACCTGCAAACTTGGTGGCGTGGTGGACCGCCAGCCCTGAAAAGGTATTTTCTCAAGGGTTTCCATCCCATTTGTAACATGTGGTTTAAATGAATTTGAACACAATTATTTGGTTAGGTTTAGTAAAAGATTATGGTCTGGGTCAAAATAAGGATGTAACTGAAATGACCAACATGAGTCAAGTACGCTAAACGCAAGTCAATGTTGACTTGTCAATACCAGTTTTGAAAAAATTGTGGATAACATAAATTTAAATAAAAATAATTGGTTAGGTTTTGTAAAAGATTTTAGTTTGGGTAATAAGTATGTAAAATAAATTACCAACGTAAGTCAAGCAAACTTCATCAATTAACTAACCACGTAAATACATATATTTAAAGTCAATTTTGACTTTTAGTTTTGAA